>CM076579.1:417964516-419199516 GCA_034641835.2 Pinus albicaulis | reverse complement strand
CGTGTGTGGCCGATCTAGGGAAAGTGTCGATGGATTTAATAACCAAACCATACAAGTTCACAATGTGTGGGGATTGGATGGGATACTTGGGGCAGACATCACCGACATCATTGCCTCTGATCTTGGTACCCCCTTCAGAATTCTAAATATCTATGGACCTTGCCATAACAGGCCATCTTTCTGGGACAAGCTGTTTCACTCCTCAATCATGCAGGAGGATCATATTATAGTGGGAGGTGACCTAAAATTCTCTTTGGGTCATGTCGAATCTTTGGGTCCCTAAGCATCGCCTGATCCCATGTCCTGTTACTTTAAGAAATTTCTTGGCATAGCAAATTTTATTGACTTAGAGATGGAAAAAAATTTCCCACTTGGCGAAATAGAAGGACTGGGGAAGTTGCTCTAGCTCGAAGGTTGGATCATTTTTTGATTTCAATAATGTTTGATGTTTAGATGGATAGGGCTAGGGAATGGGTGGGCTCGAGCAGTTTTCCGGATCACTCACCCATATATCTTGAGATACATGGGGAGAAAAAAAAACCCCATTCCCCTTTCAAGTTCAACTCCCCTTGGCTTGAAGAACCTGAATTCTGACATATTGTCATGGAGAAGTGGCATCACTGTCAACTGATGCATAATATGCTACCTGCAAAAGTCATTACCAATAGCCTGTCCAGCATAAAGGAGAAGAATATCAAGTGGGAAAAGGTGAAAAAGATCAGAGATTAGGGAGAGCTGAGCAGGATTGAAAGGGATATTACCCATATGCTTGGTGATGATGGCATGGTTCATACCTCCTTGGAGAATAAGGAAAAACTCACCCTCCTGGAAATGAAAAGAATCAAGCTCTTAAGACTTAAGGAGGAAGCGTGAAGACTCAAGAGTAGGGCTATCTGGCTTTAGGCAGGGGATAATAATACCAAATTATTTTATTAATGTTCCAAAGGTAGAAAGAGATTTAATAAAATCTGGGAATTGAATGAACATCATGGAAGGGTGGCTAAAACTCATCAAAAACTTTCAGATATGGGAATCAGACACTTCTCCCACATTTACAAATATCCAAGGGTGGCTAACATTGGATAAGTGCTCAGCATTGCAAGGTATATGCCCATGTATGTGGAAGATGATGACTCTGATTCCCTCAATGCCCCTATCACTATAGGTGAGATAGAAGTTGTCCTTAAGTGATTCAAAAAATACAAGAGTCTTGGACCGAATGGTTGGCATATTGAATTCTATATATCCTTATTTGATCTTATTGGTAAGGATCTTCTTTTGGTGATCGAAGACTATAGATTATCTGGAAGAATGTATGATAGCTTCAACACCACCTTCATAGCCCTAATTCCCAAGGTGGACAAGCCCCCATCTTTGAGTGACTACCGACCTATCTCCTTGTGTAACTGTCTCTACAAAATCATTGCTAAAATAATTTCTAATCACATTAAGCCTATCTTACCCCAGAACATATCTAAGGAAATTTTTTCCTTCCTTCACAATAGACAAATCCATCAGGCCATTGGCACTGCACAAGAAGCCCTTCACTCTATGAAGCTCAATAGCCTTAAATTCACCATACTCAAGATTGATTTGGCCAAAGCATTTAATATCTCTTGTTGGACCTACCTCCATCTAATCCTTACCCATATCGACCTCCCCAATCCTTTCATTCAATGGATTATGTGATGTATTAACAATGTTTCATTTACTATCGTCATCAATGCTACAACTACTTCTTTTTCCATGTAGGTCATGGTCTCCGCCAAGGATGCCCCTTATCCCCTCTACCATTCCTCCCGATTATGTAGGGTCTCACTAAGCTCATTGCCTCTTCTAGAAATGAATGGTAGCTCCCGGGAGTCAAAATCACTTATACTATTCATATGACTCACTTTATTTCCATTGATGATGTACTCATATTTCTAGATGGCTCCTTCTGGGACTCCATTTGTTTCAAAAGGATATTGTGTACCTTCTGCACTCCTACTAGAATGCAACCCAATCTAAGAAAATCCACCATTATGATAGCAATATGCTCCTTCCAAGAGGGTAGATATGCTCTTCATCTATTTCAATTTGATCACAGGAATATTGAAGAGGGCTTAAAATATTTGGGATTCAGACTCAAGCCCAACGATTATAGAATCACGGATTGGAATTGGCTCATAGCAAAATTTGAGTGAAGAACCAACATATGGTAACAAAAACAGATCTCTAGAGTTGAAATACTTGTTCTCATCAAGTCTGTTTTGGAGGCAAACCCAGTGTATTGGATTTCTCTAGCTTGGATTCCTAGAGGTGTTACTAACATAATACAAAAAATACATCAATGCTTCCTCTCGCACGATAACGAGGATGGAGACACCTTTTCTTTAGTAAGTTGGGACAAGATAGCCAAGCCCAAACATTGGGGAAGTTGGGGACTTAAGGATCTAAATCTCTTTGCCACTACACTAGCTACCTAAATGGGATGGTATCTCCTGACCTCCAATAGTGTCTGGTAGGAAGTTACATATTCCAAATATATCGCTCTTGTATCTACACTTGATTGGATAAGAAGCCCCAAAAGACTTAGGACCATCTCATCCATTGTTTGGCACACTATCTTGAAATCAATAATTCTCATCAAACAAGGTCTAGCTTGGTGCATCAGATCGAGCACACAAGTTCAGATAAGTTTGGATGCTTGGTCTGGCTGTGGAGACAATTCCTTAAAGAGAATGGGATCAGTCAGCTTAGTTAGGTGGTGGATGGGGACAAATTTGATTGGATTAATCAAGCTTGGAAATCACCACAACATCTTAACATCCCAGCACACAGATGGAGGGCTTGGTACAGATATATCAGGGCCCTCAAGACCTCTCATATTAGAGTCTCGGAAGCAGAGGATGAATTTATCTGGGCTATATCCTCAAAAGGTATTTATTCACAAAAACATGGTTATTTTTCTCCCACAGTGGCTCTATAGCCCCCTGAATAGATCTGGTGGTGGAAACGTCTATGGATGTTAAGGCTCCCCCAAAATCCTAACTATTCATATGGTGCTTGCTTACAAATCATGTGCCTACGAAGGACAATTTGGAAAAGATATCCATTCATGGTCCCTCTAGGTGTGGTATGTGTAAAGAATAGGCCGAAGACATCAACCATCTCTTTCTCAATTACTCTATGACTTGCAATACTTGGAAAATGGTTACTAAGGAGCTTGGCATCAATAAAATTTTGCATGGGGAGACTATCTCCATGGCTTGGCACAACTAGTGGCACTCTAGTACCTCAACAAAGGCTCATAACCTGCCTCTCCTGATCTCGTGGGGCATTTGGCTATCTCGAAACCAAATAATTTACCAAAGTACCCCTATCTCTTGGACCACCATTTCTAATTCCATTTATGCCCTCTATCATTCCATACTTGAAGAGGCTAGCTGAAATATTGATAGAATTATTGTGCCTGAAACGATTGACAAAGATATCCGTTGGGCATACTTTGATGTTTCTACTGGTATTGATGGATGCAGTGGAGGGGCTATTTTGTACCTATTGGACTCACATTTCTTTCAAATCAAGATGGGCTTAGGACTGGGAACCAGCAGCTATTCGAAGCTCAACAATCCCAAACTAATCCTCATTTTTGCCTAAGAAAAAAGATGCAAAAGGATACATATCTTTGGGGATTCTAAGATTATTATTAACTGGTTCAATAATAATGAAAGATGTCATGTACATACACTTAGGAGTTTTCTGGATGAATTTTTGGCTCTTAAAAATCTTTTTTACATTATTAATGTCACTCACATTTACAGATAAGGGAAAACTGTCGATAGCCTATCCAAAGAAGTCACACACCTAACTTAGGGGAAATGGCACATCACTGAGCATAAAGGACCAGAGATATATTAGCACTACCATAGGCCTTTCATTGAGAATTTTGGGCTCATGGAACCTACTAATCAACACTATTGATCAAAGGCATTTTTTCTTTTACAATTTTTTCATACAGGCACTCTATATATTTTTATGATATTATGTCCATCTAGGCTCGCACAGTAAATTGTAAATATTGTTTACAATGCAACATGTAATTTTCCTTACAATTAATTAAAATTTGTAGAATCTGGATTATCCACAGTATCATAAAACATTGGTCGATGTTTCGAATCCCAAGAGGGATCCATCATCAGGACGAGAATGAAGAATGAAAGAAGGTCACTGAAGGTCAAGGTATAAATAGTGGAGGGAAGGGAAATGTTGTTGGAGAGGAGCCAACAATAGATAACAATAAATTAATTTTTTTATTTTTTAATAAATTTTTTTTATTTTAATAATAACTAAATTGTTTAATAAATTTTAAAGTTTCAATTTATTAATTTTAATTTTAATTTTAAAACCTAAGAGCTTAATATATTTAAAATATTTAATAATAACTAAATTGTTTAATAAAATTTTAAAGTTTCAATTTATTAATTTTAATTTTAATTTTAAAAACCTAAGTGCTTAAAATATTTAAAACTTTTACTAAATAATAAACCCTAAGACTAAACTAATTTTATTTAATGCTTTAAAAAAAAAATCAATGTCTGAAATTTGTATTTTAATGTCTCAAACTTTTTACTAAATGTCTAAAAATTTTCTATTAATTTTATGATTAATTTTAATCCATGTCTAAATCTATTATGACTAAAAAATTTTCCTAATATAATCTGTCTTATCTAAAACGACAGTAGCCCCACCCTTCTCTGCCTTAAGGACAACAATCTCGTCGTTGTTTCGAAGGGCTTTAAGAGCACCTATCTCCTCCTTGCTAAAGTTGCTCTTAGGGAGTTTAGTTTTTCTTAGAATTATGGAGCATTCCTGTCAATAATAGATTTAGACATGGGTTAAAATTAATCATAAAATTAATCGAAAATTTTAGACATTTAGTAAAAAGTTTTAGACATTAAAATAAAAATTTCAGACATAAAATTTTTAAAGATTAATAAAATAAAAATTTCAGACATTAAAATAAACAAATTTTAAGCATTAAATAAAATTAGTTTATTCTTAGGGTTTATTATTTAGTAAAAAATTTAAATATTTTAAGCACTTAGGTTTTTAAATTTAAAATTAAAATTAATAAATTGAAAGTTTAAAAATTTATTATACAATTTAGTTATTATTAAATATTTTAAATATTTTAAGCTCTTAGGTTTTTAAAATTAAAATTAAAATTAATAAACTGACACTTTAAAATTTATTAAACAATTTAGTTATTATTAAAATAAAAAAAATTATTAAAAAAAATAAAATAAAAATTTTAATTTATTGTTATTTATTGTCGAGTCCTCTCCAACAGCATTTCCCTTCCCTCCACTATTTATAACTTGACCTTCTGCAACCTTCTTTCATTCTTCATTCTCTTCCTGATGATGGATCCCTGTTGGGATTCGAAACGTCGACCAATGTTTTGTGATACTGTGGATAATCCAGATTCTAGAAATAACGATAACCACAGAAGTTTAAAAACCTTAATTAATGAAAATTACGAATTTTTCCTTAGCAAGAAAAGAATTATTTGAACTTTCACTTTAATTTTAAGCTATATATATAGCTTAAAATTAAAGTGAAAGTTCAAATAATTTTTTTATTGCCAAGGAAAAATTCGTAATTTTCATTAATTAAGGTTTTTAAACTTCTGAATTTTAATATATATATATATATATAGCTTAAAATTAAAGTGAAAGTTCAAATAATTTTTTTCTTGCCAAGGAAAAATTCGTAATTTTCATTAATTAAGGTTTTTAAACTTCTGTGGTTATCGTTATTTGTAGAATCCGGATTATCCACAATATCACAAAACATTGGTCGACGTTTCGAATCCGGATTATATATAGTTTTTTTTTGCATGATAGAGTTAAAATATGACATGTAAAAACAATATTATTAATATAATTGATGTGTAATTTATACTATGTCCAATTGACATGTAATAGTTAAAATAGAAAGTTATTAATAACCAAAAGAATTAGTAACATTTATAAATAAAATAATGTTTATATTAAATAACATAATTTTATATCAATTTTATAGGAAAAAAAATCTCACATATTTTCATTTTATATTGTGAGAGAGATGTGTAATTTATTCCATGCTTAATATATTGTAGATATATAATATTTAAAATTTATTGATAACAAAAATAACTAATGTGCATCATAAATGGAATATTTCAATATGCATTTTGACTAAAATATTTTCACATCAAATATACATATGTGGAGAAAGAACGACTTCTTATTCTACTAATATATTCTTTGAATTCAAGGTATCACAAAGATTTGTAATTCCTTAAATGTTGGAAAATCACATTTAAAAAAATATTAATAAGGAAATAATTCAATGTGGCCTATATAGATAAACCACTAACATTTTAAAAAATATTCATAAAAGAGAGAGAGAGAGAGAGAGAGAGAGAGAGAGATAGAGAGAGAACGATTTATTAGTGCTTTTTTCAAAGGTGCATCCAAATCTAACAAGAGTTGAAAGGAATGAAACCTTTTCTCAAGTTTTGGATGCAAAAAATGGTTTGCATCTTGAGAGATTAAAAATGGTTTACATCTTGAGGGATTTTATCCATCTCAGTGCTTTGTAGATTTGGAGTTAAGAAGTATCTATGCTAGTGATTATTAACTTTTTTTTTTTACTTGGTAAGTAAAAATAAAAATAAATAATAAATAATAAATAATAATTAGAAATATAAATAGATCTCTCTATATAACAAGTATGAAGAGCCATCAAATCTATTGAGCTCTAAACCTTTTTTTAGAGTGAAAATAGATTTGATGCCTCCTTCCTCTTGGTAGAATTGAAGTGAAATAAATCTTGTTTTATAATATTATCTTTATTAAATTAATGTACTTTATTATTAATTATATTATATGGTTGAATTTTATTTATCATAATTAAATATAGTAAAGTAATGGTAAAGAAGGGTCGATTATGTTTTTCAATTATGTGACGATGGTTGTTGAAGTAAACTAAAGTTGTCTATGATATATTACCTTAACTACAATTGACCATGGTTCACCATCTTGAGCATGGTTGAAAATGGTTGCACATGATTGACTATATTTGGCCATGGTTGACCATAGTTGTTGTGCTTGGCCATGTTGAACATGGTTTGTTAGAATTAATGGAGAAAGCTAGACTTAGATGTTTGTTGTGATGAGGATAAGATTGAGACTCTAAGATTAAATCTCAGATCCTACTATCTAGGGAGTGGTTCAAACCACCCTCTTTGTGTGCAAGTCTATATGTACGAGGTTCTTCTGTATGAAGAGATAGTGCTTTTTGTGGAGTGCTTGGGCGTTCTCTAGGTATCTCACCTGGAAAACCATTTAGTTAATAGAATTTAGTTTCTAACATGGTATCAGAGCTTCAGGTCAAAGCTGAGTGGACCTGTGCTGTGTAGGGATATGAGGACGTGAGGATCCATGGAGGATTGTTGCGGTTGCATGTTGTGAAGCGATTTGCATGAAGTTTTCATTGGTAAAGTCTAGAGATTGGAGTTGTGTAAGTTAGGAGTGGTCTGTTCATGGTGGTGCCCAACAAGGTGCCACTGCAAATTAACAACGTGCCTCTGTGAGTGTTGGAGTGGATGCTTCAATCAGGAGGTTGGAAGGTAGCACGAGTTAGAGAGAGAAACATGAATTAGCATTTCTCCATGCAACATTTCTGGAGCATGGTATCTGGATCAAAGTTTGAATATCAGAGAGATTTCTTGCTACCAAAGTGACGTAGGATCCCTATGTAATAGTTTGAAGACCCACTAGTCCAAAAAAAAGCATAACTGGAAGGCTCTATGCATTGAGTCCGACCCTTCCATTGATGAAGCGGAGGAGTAGTGGCCATTTTTGTTTGGTTGTCCTAGAATAATACTCATTGGTGTCCATGTGCATGAACATGTTGACATCCAAATATAGCCCTCCGTTGCTGCATTAGTCAACTATTCTCATAGATGCTTGTGCTCTTGTCCCTAGGTAGGTCACACGCAAGCATTTTCCATAGGAGGCCTAGCCACATGGTCCGACAGGGCCACAAAAGGCAGTCGAACCATATTTCTATATTTCGATACCATTATTTATTGGTATTTTGGGTACAATTATTCAATTTTTTTCTAGGACCATCGCTATGATCACATCTGTACTCATAACTGTAGGAAATAGGTGTGAACATTAGTTCGATCGCGTGAATGAGTGGCACAAAGGAGACGAAGGAAACAAATATCACTTTTCGAGATGTGAATTCTTTTGGCTGAGTTGTGTTTTTTGTAGCTATTTGTTCCAGGTGTCTTGACGAAGTCCAAGTTTGAAAAGGTCGAATTCATTTTTGTAATGATCCAACAAATTTCTCTGTTATTCTTTTAGTTGCATTGGTGACATAGCTTCAGATTTTTTTGTGTGGCATAGAACCCATCATTTGCACCACAAGGTTCTATAGTTGAAGAGCTGCCAAAGGGAGAATTTTCCTGCCTGCGTGGTAACAAGGTTGCTGGAGCTCGTGAGAAGACCGATGTGAATCAAAAAGAAATATGGAAGCGAGATAAAGTCAGATAAGTTAGATTTTTTCAATATGGCTGTACTTTAGACATATTTGACACTGATGATATTTTCTTCATGAGGCTTGGTGGTTTTATTAATGACCACAATTATCGAGATATACTATATGTTCTACAACAACGTGAGATTGAAGAATCACAAGTTGTTCCTCGTGAAGGATGTAAAGAGGAACACATGGTTGAAGATCAAGAAGACCTAGTAGTCATTCTTGTGGAAGAAAGTAAAGAGGAACATATTGTTGAAGATCAATTGGACAAGCCACATGAAGCTTATTGCAAATACGTGGCAGAAGAAGAAAAATATGGAGAGAATTCAAATTATAATGATCTGATGAATATTTATGTGTGTGCAGACATTAGCAACATCAACGAGGAAGAAGAAACAATGTTTGAAGAGGAATTGAAGTTTCTTGAAGCATGGCTTGAAACACCATGTATTTATGAAGTCAGCACAGAAGTTGCATCAATGAATGTTGAAGAAAATCTTGCTAATGTTTAGATGGTTGACATCGAAAATAGTGAGAGGAAAAATTCTCCTGTCCAGCCTGTCATAATTTTGAGAAGGGTGAGGATAAGAGTTCAAGATTTCCATCATTGAGGAAGAAATGAGTTGAAAATATATCACTACCTCATGGCAAGGAAAGTGAAGGTGAAGCCTCACCTCAGAATGAACAATTATGGACTCGCTGTTAGGTCCCTATATTACTAGTATAGTCCCTTATTGTTATTAGTGTAACTCCCTTATTGTTATTATTGTACCCTTGTAACCCCCATTTTGTTATTATTGTGCCCTTAAATTATTATTGTTAGGTCAGCTAGGATTACATTGTGGCCCACTAGGATTACATTATGGCCACATGGAATCCTATATATAGAAAGGAGGTTTTGTAAATTGGTTATGGTTTATTATGGTTCAAAGCTTATCCATTTACTTCTAAGTCATTGTTTCAAATATTCCAAACAATTATAATTTCCACACTTCAGCTTCTCAAAATCAATTATCTTCCACATATTTCAATACAAGAACATACATGAAAATTTTATGATATGGATTACATAATGAATTAACAATTCAAATGAAATTAAATGCCATCCTCTCTCTTTTTTTATAAAAAAATGTGTTTCTACTTAATAATTTTTCTCTCCCCAATTAAATTCCACTGACTCACTTTTTTCATGAATTTTTCTCTCCCTAATTAAATTCCATCTTCTCACTTTTTTCATGAAATCACCTTTCTAATTAATATTTTTTCTCTCCCCATATGTAATTTTATGAAATATCGGTTTATATACATAGTAGACATCATTGTTTTTCTAATTTTGCTAAGGAGTATAAATGTTAATCTCATGGATCAAGAAACTCTTAAAAATTTCTTGTTGCATTTAAAATTAATATATTTTATCTCCAAAGGTTGAACCTTTTTTCCCTCAAAAAAAAAAAAGTTGAGGAAAATATATAATTTTTTAAACACCCAAACACATTTTTGCTAGGATTACGAAACACCGAGAAAAGTAGGGGTGTTTAAAGACACCGTTGTTAGCATCCACTAGAAACAAGGTCAAATTAACATGGATTATTTCCACTTTTAAATAGGATACATAAACCATGGGTTCTCATAATCCTGAAGTTCAAAAATTATTGGTAACTTGACGAGTCATGTTTACCCCAACCAACTTAATAATCCCCCCCCTTAAAATTTCCCCATGGAGATTAAACTGGTCCCAATAATTCATGAACCATCCTACCTATGATCTCACATTCCCCCCCTCAAGCTAGAATATAAATACACCTACCACCGCGGTACGTATCCAAGAGGTCGATTCCGCAACTTGATGGCTTCATCTGCCATTGCACTACATGTATGATTCATCAAAGCCTTAAGGTATTACAAGCATCACGTGCTCCTACGCAACATGTATGTGTGAACAATAGGTCACACAAATTCCTATGGAAATACACTTACCTATGGTAGCATTTCAGAACATGGACCAAAAAACCTTGTTTTCACCCACCACTAACATGATCACACACCCCACTGCAGATCTTATTAGACATTAGCTCCTTCACTATCATTAGACACCATTGAATCCGTCTCCATTTTATCATCCATACAATGACTCTCTCTACATATATAGATTTGTTGATCCATCTCTTGACCTATCCTTTCTCACTACTTTATCTCTCTCTCCTTATATCTTTGACCCATGTTATTCATCTGCATCCTCTTCCTGTTGTTGCCATAATGGGTTGATTTCATATTTTTGTTTCTACTAGACCTACCACCAGTAATGTCCTTGCTTGAGTCGCCATCATCATACAACACAAAATAATCACTTCCAATATTAGGAGGAGAATATTTCTTACCAATTTCATCCTAGGGTGAACTAGAAATGATTCACCATATTGCATTCTTCAATTTTTTTCTAAACCTTTGTTGTTTCAACCTTCTATATTGCACGAAATTCTTTACCTTCAAATTTTCATCTTTTTCATCTCTTTGGGTAGTTAGAATCAAAAAACATCAAGACAAGTAGTGTTGTCTAAAGACACCATCATTGGGATCCCACTAGACACGAGGAAAAACTAACATTGAAGATTTTTGTCTTTAAATAAGCTACATTATAGATGAATATTATGGGAAAAACTATAAGTTCTCATAATCTTGGAGCTCCAAAACTATCAATAACTTGATCCAGTCAAATTTATCCAAACCACTTTATCTTTTTTATCCATAATTTCGATAAATATAATGAATACTCTTTTGATCTTATCTATAACCACAAATATAATGCATACTCTATAAGATTTAGTTTGACCTTAATTATAACCATAAATACGATGCATGATCTATAAGTTTTTGCCTCAAGTATAACACTTTAGAGCTCGATCATGAATATAAATTTAATTAAAATTGATTTATAACAAAATTCTATATCATAATCATAATGAAAAAATTTAAAAAGATATCGATTTGTAAAAATTAAATTAAATTAATAATAATTTTACAACCATAATAAAAAACTTTGAACTACTCATCAAAGATATCATATTTTTCAAAATAGTTTGTTTATAAATAAATTATTAATATATTTTATTTTTATTTTTTTTAATTTATAACGTATTTAATATATATATATATATATATATATATATATATATATATATATATATATATATTATTTAAAGCCTCTTATAAAGGTTGAATGATTTAATAGGTAAGAATATGGGTTGCTTTTAAAGATTATTGACGAAAATTTAAATGGGTAATAGTGAAATTAGATCATTATTACTTTATAAGATTATTTATTAATTTAATAAGTAAATGACATAATTCGAATTAAAATGAGTAAATATATATAATTTTGTAAGCCTCAAATATCTCACTTCTCATTTGTTAATATTAAAAAAATCATAAAAATTAATTAGAATATAACTTTTTATTATTATTTTTAGTATTATGATTAGTTATAAAAAAATAATAAGTGAGTTAAACACATACATTTTAAAAAATATGTAACAATTTTCATTATAGAGATTTATTCTCACTTTACCATAATTATTCTTAAAATATAAATAAGTTTAGTTACAATACCATGGTTTACTAACACTACATATCCAAAAACCATCAGTCATATTCATATTTTATTTTTTGATTTATCAATTTAATTAAAATTCTAGAAAAAGCATAACTACTTTTAAGACACTACCAAGAATATTCCAAAATATTCTCTAAAGATTAAATCCCTACCATTTATCTAAAAATTATTAATAATTAAATTAAAATTATGGAATACCTATTCCAAAATATATATTTATATCCACGTAATTATAATAAAGTAGTGCTAAATATCATTGATTTTATTCATATAATTTATCATTTTTATTTTTGTTATTATTACACTTGTGTGTCTATTTTGGAATAAAGCTTTCGTAATTTTAATTTAATTAGTGCAACCATAGAGATTAAATGACAAGTAAATTCATATAGACATCAATCCATAATAAATATCAAAATAATTACTAACACTTAGTACATAATAGTACATAATATATATCAAGGTGTTTAAAATAATAATAATTTATTAACCATAGATATTTACTCTCACTTTACCACCAAAATTCCTAATCATAAGTTATGTTACAATACCATGGCTTGTCAATACCACATGCTCAAAAAACCATAACTCCCTTTATATGGCACTTATATATATGACATTTTAATTAATTAATTAATTTAATTAAAATGGGAAAACGCATAATTATTTTGGAGATAAATTTCAACTTTTGATTTGTGTATATTAATATGAATATTATACAATATTCCATGGAGGTTAAATCTCTACGATCCATTTAATACATATTGATAATTAAATTAAAATTATGGAAGTCTATTCCAAAATAAATATTAATAACAATAATGATTTAACTTCCATGTAATATTATAGAATAGTATGTAGATATCAAAGTTTCAGATTTATCTTGAGAGTAGGTATTCCATTTTTGTATTTTTACTTAAATTGATTAATTAGAAAATTTGACATATAAAGTGAGTTATGGTTTTTTGTGCAACAAGGCTTTTACAAATTATGAATTTTTATGGTGAAGTGAGAGTAAATCTCCCTAGTTAAAGATTTTGCTCCATGCTTTCTTAAATGTATATATGTTTAAATTGTATATTAATTATTTGCATTATTTAATAATAACGATAATAACTTAAAATAAATTTATAATATAGTGAGTTTTATGATTTGTAACAAAGCCTATTTGAAAATTAAAAATCTCCATGATAAAGTGAAACAAATTCATAATTAAAAATATTGTTTTAATTGTATATACACATTTAACTTATATATTAATTCTTTTTATAGTTACTATGTTGTTTCATTCATAGGTTTAGTTGTTGCATATTTGTTTCTTACATTTTCATATATATATATATATATATATATATAAACTATGCTACTATGTTCCCTATACTTGCATGATATGATAGTTTGACTTAGTTCCATAAAATGATAAAAGAGTTTTTATTTTTATTTATTAATTAAACAAAAGATTTGTTAAAAATAGAAACATGTTTTAGAAATAATTATTTTCCTTCTTTATAAAATATTATCTCTACTTGAATGGTTCATGAGGCACAATACTTCCTGGTTACCAGGTGCAAGCCCCGGAAGTGATGATTGACACTATGTGATTCATTTCACTAGTTTCAATCTCACTTCTTCACCCCTGTGAGCATCACCCGATGCAATGAGTGTTAAGTGGACTATTCAAAAATCATGAGAAATTAGTCGGTTACGACTACCTCTCATGGAAATGGTCATAGATGAATGACTTACTTAACAAAGTTGAATCCCAAAAATGATATCTAATATAATGCACTGCGGAAACCCCTCATACTTAAAATATAAAGAGTAAAGGGATCTCTACTTAAATGGTTCATGAGGCACAATACTTGTTAAGGTTATGCAAATGGGGTAGCAAGCTAAGTGGGCTTGATTGTGGGGAAAAACTCCACAGTTAAGCGTGCTTGACCCAGAGGAGATGGTTCATGAGGCACAATACTTGTTAAGGTTTTGCAAATGGGGTAGCAAGCTAAGTGGGCTTGATTGTGAGGAAAAACTCCACAGTTAAGTGCGCTTGAGCCAAAGGAGTTCTGGGATGGGTGACCTCCCGAGAAGTCTTGGTTACCGGGTGCAAGCCCGGGAAGTGATGATTGACGCTATGTGATTCATTTCACTAGTTTTAATCCCACTTCTTCACCCTTGTGAGCATCACTCGATGCAATGAGTGCTAAGTGGACTATTCAAAAATCATGAGAAATTAGTCAGTTACGACTACCTCTCATGAAAATGGTCATAGATGAATGACTTAATTAAGGAAGTTGAATCCCAAAAATGATATCTAATATAATGCACTACGAAAACCCCTCATGCTTAAAATATAAAGAGTAAAAGGATCTCTACTTGAATGGTTCATGAGGCACAATACTTGTTAAGGTTTTGCAAATAGGGTAGCAAGCTAAGTGGGCTTGATTGTGGGGAAAAAATCCACAGCTAAGCATGCTTGAGCTAGAGGAGTTCTTAGATGGGTGACCTCCCGGGAAGTCCTAGTTACCGGGTGCAAGCCCTGGAAGTGATGATTGACGCTATGTGATTCATTTCACTAGTTTCAAACCGACTTCTTCACCCCTCTGAGCATCACCCGAGGCAATGAAGGCTAAGTGGACTTGTTGATCATATTAGCCCCTTATTAATTTCTGATAAGTAAACAAGGGGTCAAGCTGTATTTAAGCTTTCAAAGAATGGATTCCTCCTGAAAAGACATCATCCTTGAAGCCTTTCATGATTCCCTGCTCTTTAATCCCTTTCCCTCTACTGTTCTGGAGTCATTAAGTCTCACTGATTACTAAAAATATGTGCTCCAAAGGCCTTTATTCGCCCTTTGCATCCTTGCAGAATGTCCCTTTTTACCCCCTTTTTTCCCCCTGTTAAAGTCCTCCTTTACCCTCATAATCATACCCAAAATCCCTTTTGAATTCTACCCTTGCCCTTTGTTTGGCTAATTTCCCCTTTTATCCTCCTATCGTTCCCCTTCCCAATCCTTAAAATGCACTTAAAATGGGCTAAAACCCACTTTCAAACCTTATATTAAGGGCCTAGCCCCTTTTTGATGCAAGCCCCTTTACGATTTCCCCCATACGCCCTAGCGCTAAGACTAAGCGCTGAAGTCTTAAGCGCCAATCACAATCAGAGCGTCGGGCGGGCACATTTCCTTTGTTACCACCAAAAAACTTCGATGCGATTGAATTTTGTTGTTAAGTCCTCTGCTGTGTTTTGCACCGTTGATATACTGTGTAGATTGAATGGCTGGCGCTAATCGAAAACGTTTCCAATCGCATTGTTTTTGTTAAGTCTCTCGATCGCGCCTGCTCCTCCGATCGCATCGCAATTTCTGTTCTTACGATTGCAATTACCTCCCTCTCCCAATCTCTGATTACGATTTATGTACGGGCCCCACCTAGTACTTTCATTCCCATCGCATTTCCATTAGATTTCATGCATTTCCTTTGTATTTCGTCCGCAGCCCAAATTTTCATATTTTACATTAAAGTCTTATGTTTCATATGTATTCCTCTAATGTTCATTAGTCATTCCACGGATCAATATCCACCATCGATCCCCACCACTGGACCACAATCGAATGGTTTACGATGCATTTCTCCGTCAAAACCCTATAGCTCACAGTTCATACCATTTTATTGCATTATTCACCATTGTTTCACCACCGCCGCACTATCATTCCTCCGCCCTCCGTAGCCATTCTCCCTATTCATAGCTTTCATAACTAAGTTCTGTGTTTTGCAGGGTGCAAGCGGCGATAAACCATCATGATTCAGAGTCTCTATTACTATAATAGAGAGCACACCAAAGGACCATTTTTCAGAGCTAAATTATGAAGAAAGCCCTGGGTAGTTTCTACGATGCGACATCCATTAAAGAAATAGGGTTAGACTTCAGAAAATTTCCCAGTGACATTTAAGAGGTAGATTTTGCAGATAAAAATGTAAATGCTGCGGCAAAGGGTATCAGTGGAAGATCAAGGATTTCAACAACCACATTGAATATTTTGAGCTCAGATACAATATTTAAATGGCAAAGGTACCAGATCAAAGATATCCAGGATCACATGAAGGGTACAATGCACAAAAAACAATACCCTCCAGGTTTTATCTCAGCAAAGTTTTCTTTTAGGGAAGGAAAAAATGTTTATGTATTATAATTCTACGTCGTGTCCCTAAGGAGATCTTTACCCAACACATTTATTTTAGAAAGCCGGTGGCAGAGTACACATAGCACAACATAGTCACTCAGCATTATGGGCGCGAGTGTTTCCGCCATTTTGTTTTAATGAGACAATTAAATTTTCATCACCTACTTCTTCTATTAGGTTTTCTATTTCTCCTATAAAACTCCAGGAGAACAAATTATTTAGGGTTCCAGATTTTATTAGAAAATTATGCAGTGAAAGGCTTGTTGTATACATTTTGTAGAACTTTGGTACGAAGGCTCAAAGCCCATAGGGTCTCAGTGAGGAGGAGTTCCATCTGTTAAAGAGGATTCTGGTTTTTGGTATTTCACAGTCTGTAACTTTCTCTTATGATTTATTTAAATAGATCATTTAATTTCATCCATCTTTCCTGTATCATGTTTTGGAATGTGAGTGGCTCACTGATTTTTGGTATGGATTCATCTCAGTTGATGCCCATGCTTGGATCAGTCAAGAACTTTAAATATGGCTCATGCATGATATTCTGTTCCATTATTCAGCTAACCATACTTCTGCTATATTAGTTGCTTTGGGAGGGTGCTTTTAAAATGCTATTGTCATGTATGGATTCTTAGATTGGTAAGCCCATGCGTGGTGGTATTGTATATCTGGGTATCAGCTCGATGTTAACTAATATCTTCTCAATATTTCTTTCACTACATACCTCTTCTGATAATTTATGTCTGTGAAGTATTTCTGAATCAGCCCGCTTTGTAGTAAACTATCTCTGAATTCTCTGTTAAATTTGTATTAGAGTTCTGCATCTTGCCTCTATAATATTCCTTTTCCTGTGTCAGTTTCTAAGAGTTTGGTCCCATTCTATTTCATTTCCCTGTTTACATGAGATAGCATGTGAGCTGAAGCTGATGACTTCATACATTATATTATATGCTCCTTGCTATGCTAAGATGTCCTAGGCACTGGTCTATCACAACTCTAGGCTGTCTCCAGGAGCTACAACAGGACTATTCAAAAATCATGAGAAATTAGTCAGTTACGACTACCTCTCAGGGAAATGGTCATAGATGAATGAATTACTTAACGCAGTTGAATCCAAAAAATGATATCTAATATAATGCACTGCAGAAACCCCTCATACTTAAAATATAAAGAGTAAAGGGATCTCTACTTGAATGGTTCATGAGGCACAATACTTGCTAAGGTTTTTCAAATGGTGTAGCAAGCTAAGTGGGCTTGATTGTGGGGAAAAACTCCACAGTTAAGCGCGCTTGAGCCGTAGGAGTTCTGGGATGGGTGACCTCCCGGGAAGTCCTGGTTACCGGGTGCAAGCCTCGAAAGTGATGATTGACGCTATGTGATTCATTTCACTAGTTTCAATCCCAGTTCTTCACCCCTATGATCATCACCCGATGCAATGAGTGCTAAGTGGACTATTCAAAAATCATGAGAAATTAGTCAGTTATGACTACCTCTCATGGAAATGGTCATAGATGAATGACTTACTTAACGCAGTTGAATCCCAAAAATGATATCTAATATAATGCACTACTGAAACCCCTCATACTTATTATCTACATTTTGTATATTTTTGAAAGTATATGAGATTAATCAAATTAAGATGATGGTGAAGGTGGGTGATTTTAGATAATGGTTACACACTTGGAGACCATTAATCCTAGCCAAACATCTCCAAAACCGTTAAAAAATCATCTATAATTAATTGTCGATAAAACCTTTGTAGAATCTGTATGTTGCAATTAGAAATCAAAAAATCATTTTATTAAGCAATCATATTTAAAAAAAAAAAACGAAATAAAAAATAAACCATAGATATAGGCCAAAGTTAAATTAATAGTGATGGACGGAGCAATTAATCACTAAATCTCACAACACATATGTATGTATTACCTGCCTAGAAAAACCAAGTTTCCTACTGCAATATATTTGATATTTATGGTGGTATTAAAGGGATGAATGTTGCCATTGATCCAGCCATTTGTTGAAGTTTTTTATTATTGACTCGCACAATTACATCGATCTCAAAATTGGAAAAATATTTTAGTGCATCTCCCTTTGGTTGGAAAATCCCAATTTAGCTTATATTATTGTTTGTCGAAGTTATAACCTAGCTTGCCCATCCATACCTTTATAAACATATATTTTCATTCATTTTGTTTTTCAGCTTCTAAATTATCGTATATTAGAACAAACCATGAAGATTTTTGGCCTCTAAAATTTACATGAAAGCCAAATACCACCATTTTTTTGAAGATTGTGAACATTGTATAAAGTTTCCAGCTTCTTCTTCAGTGCAAACTTCACACATTTTTGTAACACATTAATTATATTATTTTGTACAAAAAATAGACTAGAAGAGAGTAGAGAAAATTTGCATGTGTTTCATGGATTAATATTCTTCATTCAAAATACCCCAAAACTTATACCTTTGAAACAATTGATTATCTATAACATCAATCATCTTTGTGCATAAAAAAACATAGGATTAACTTCAAATTTTGAGAAAAAATAATTGACCAACAATATCACCATGAAAAGATTAATATGTTAACTATGAGCCATACAAATTTATTTCTACTCAAAAGCTTGCTTTTCATGAACTTTGTGGTGTGAATATTAATCGATTTTTCCTTTGTAGGCACCATTGATGTTTTCTCAATTTAGTTTATGGTGTTTTCTACAATCAAATCTATTACAATAACATTATAGCATTGTCAACTAAAAAAAAGTAACATTAACAAAGTAATGACCTCCAATACCCTGGTGGAAAGCGACGATTGCACAAAATTAGGCTAAATGAACTATGGTCCATTATGTTCTAATGCAAAGTTTCATTCCATGGTGTGAAGGTCTTATTTCTCGAAGTTATGACAGAGAATTTTCCGGTAAGACTCGACATTAGGCATTTTTCCTACAATAAAACATCAAAATTTTGTCCATTCAAGTGTTTACAATTTTTTATTTTTTAATTATAATAAAAATAACATTATTTATTTATAAATTTTAACTTTTTTTTTTGTAACCTGGGAAGGGTTATATCTTCATCGGTTCCAATATATCACCCTTATTGGTATGGGGACTTAAACTAGTGACTTCACATAAAATAGTGTCTTAAAACATCACTCAATCACCATCTATCACCATCTATCCAAAACCCTGTAGACTTCTAAAATTTCACATTAAATTTTACATAAATCAATGTTAAATTAATAATAATCAAACTACAAATCAATTACTAAAGTCTTTAAATAGAAATTGATTAAAAAAATAATATTTAAAATATAAAATATTTTATTAAAACATTATTATTATTATTATTATTATTATTATTATTATATATATATATATATATATATATATATTGAATATTTAACTAAAATACTTAAAAAAATATATATATATTGAGAAAAACTTCCATTCACTATGTGTAACCATGAGACATGCTAACAAAGTACATGTAACAAAATTCCAATTTAGAAAAGGGATTTATTTCAAACACTAATTATAATAATTAAAATAAAAAAATCCTCCAAAAAAGATTTTTATAATAATAATAAATTTACTATAAAATCTAAAATAACTACCGAATAAAATACAAAAAATTCATGAAATTTTCATAACATTTATAAATGCATATAATTTTTTTATAATAAATATATATAGCGAACAAATAATAATAAAATAATAAAATTTTTAATAAATAAAACATTTATAAAATAGCATTCAAAATTATTTACATTTTTAAAAAATAAATTTTAAAATTCGAAAAAATTAAAACAAAAAGCTGAATTATTGATAATTTATAAATTTAAAAGAAGGAATATATATAGAAGGGGAATGAAAGCACGAGAAATTTCAAAGTATTTTACCAAATTCTTGATTCAAATTTATGGAGGAACGCAATAGAACACAGATATAACCATAAACCGAGATGAAGCAGAAATAATGCTTCATTTTATTAAAATCAAATGACTGAAATAAACTAGCTAGGGCGCTGGTAGTGTATCTCTGAGAAGAGATGTGGCGGCTACAGGCCTCTGAACTGTGTTATAGAATTGAAAGTTGTTTACATACAGAATGTAAATAAACAGCTACGGTGTTGGTAGGCTTATCTATGAGAAGAGATGTGGCGGCTATAGGCCTCTGAACTGTGTTACAAAACAAATGACTGAAACATGCTTATAGAAATAATGGAAATAAATTAGCTAGGGCACTGGTAGCGTATCTCTGAGAAGAGACGTCTCGGCTACCAGCCCCTAAACTGTGTTATAATGAGACATAATGGAAATGAGCGGGCAAGGGCACTGGTAGCGTATCTCTGAGAAGAGATGTGATGGCTACAGGCCCCTCCATTGTGTTACAATGAAAACAGTAATGGAAATAAATGAGCTAGGGCACTAGTAGCGTAACCCTGAGAAGAGATGTGTCAGCTACCAGGCCCTGAACTTTGTTACAAAACAAATGACTAAAACATGCTTACAGGAGTAATAGAAATGAGCGGGCGAGGGCACTGATAGCATATCCTTGAGAAGAGATGTGACGGCTCCAGGCCTATCCACTATGTTACAATGAAGCTCGAAGGCCTATTTATTATTGAGAAATAATTTAAAACATGAAATGTCCAAAAACCTAACCCTAGGAGATGAAGCACCAAAATTGTGGCTCCCGTTTGGGTAAATTGGTGTTTCAACTTCCTAAGGACGTAACTATGGCATACGATATTTGTTTGACACGCTCAATAGCTCGTTAGAAAGATCTATACAAGGAGTACAACTTTTGGTGTGATTAACATCTATCCATGGACCTATGTCACTCCTAGTGTTTCCAAAAAACGTCGTTTAGGGCCTCAAAATAGCTTTGGAAGTTCAAGACCCGAAAAATTAGTAAAAATAGTAAGCTATACTACAACTTAAAAATTGAAAGAATTGATGTTGTGGGTCCAAATGGAATAGGTGGGCGGCCACCGATATCCACCTGGATCAATTCCATAGATGGTAACTTAGGTAAATTAAAGGTCTTAATTATGGTGCCTCACTCTGAGGGAATAGAAGAGACTCCAATCCTGTATCAGCAACAGCTAACAACAATATCAAAGAAATTCAAGTCTAGCTATTGACAACTTGAGCTAGCCCTTGGTAAGGAAAGAAACTCAATATGTTTTATAGGACCTTAAGAAGGTAAGAAATGCTTGAAAAAAAAAATTCTTTAAATATTGAGAGGATTGTTCCAATATCATCCTATTTTTTCTCATTCAAAAGCTTAAGAAGATGGGTAATTTGGAAATTATTTTAAAATTTAGATCTAATATGAGTATGCATTCGAAAATTTAGAAGAAGTTACTAGTCATTTTCAACCCTCTTCATGTGGTAAAGGTGATATATTCTTTCATCCCATGGTGTTTAATAAACTGAGGAACGTTGAATTTCATTATGGAGCTCACAAGAATTTATTCTTATGTTATCAATTATTATTTTATTCTTTATACTAGTTATGACAAAGAGATACCTTTTATTTTCAAGATTTGGGTTGATCATAAAAGATGATAGGTTGCCCATGGTTGATTAACATTTAACATGGTTAACTGTCATTAACCATGTCAGCCTCTAGTTTAGTAGATTGATTAAGGTAGACAATAATTGGCTATGGTTGACCTTCGTTGAACATGGTATACCATGGTTGATCACAATGTATACGAGTGACTATAGTTAACCAAATATGATAATGCTTTACCATGTATACCATGGTAGATCATGGTTATCTAAGATTAACCATCATTGATTATGGTTAGTCATGGTTGATATGATTGAAAATGTTAAACCTTGTTGACCATGATTACCATGTTTACCATGTTAATCATGTTAATCATGTTTAACATGGTTTAACCTTGATGACTATGATTTTAGACTATGATTACTAATTAAAAATGTTATCTGTGGCTAACTATGGGTGACCATGGTTGACCATGATGGAAAATTGACCATGTCATCTATGGTGAACTATGGGTGACCGTGGATGTGCTTTTTTACAATGTTGTCCTTGGTTGACCACAATTGTCCATGCTCGACCAATTAAATACAGTCGACTATAGTTGACCATGTTTAACCATATTTTATTTTGTAGGCGATGATTGAACATCATTGACTATAATTGCCTATGGCTAATGATGGAAGGCCATAGTCTCCTATGATTAACCATATTTTAAAGATGTTTCACCATGATTGATAATGTTTTCCATAACTAACTATAATTGAATATAGTTAAATATGGCCTCACAACATTAATTATGGTTTATTATGATTCAAAAAATTTCCATTTCACTCTAATATCTTCTTTCAAAGATTCCAAACAATTATAATTTCCCCACTTTAGCTTCTGAAAATCAATTATCTTCCACATATTTTAATACACGAACATACATGACAAGTGGAACCCTCCAATATATAATGTGTAATGTATTAAATTTATTTGGAGTGGAATATGGAAAAATTTGTGATATGGATTACATAACGGATTAACAATTCAAATGAAATTAAATGCCATCTTCTCGCTTTTTTCATAAAAAAAAATATATCTTTTATTTAATCATTTTTCTCTCCCCAATTAAATTCCATTTGCTCGCTTTTTTCATGAATTTTCTCTCCCTAATCAAATTCCAACTGTTCATTTTTTTTCATGAAAAAACCTTTCTAATTAATAAATTTTTACTCCTCAAATGTAATTTTATGAAATATCGATTGATCAACAGTGTAGGCATCATTCTTTTGTTAATTTTGTTAATGAGTATAAATGTCGATCTCATGAACATACTTAATCCTACGGATCAAGAAACTCTCGATAATTTATTGTTGCATTTAAAATTATTTTTAAATTAATATATTTTATCTTTAGAGGTTGAATTTTTTTCCCTCAGAATCAAAGAAAAGTGGAGGAAAATATATAATGTCTTAAACATACAATCAATTTTTTTGTGAGGATTGCAAAACACCGAAAGAAGTAGTTGTGTCTAAAGACATCGTTGTTATCATCCCACTAGAAATGAGGTCAAATTAATATGGAGTCTTTCCACTTTTTAATAGGCTACATAAACCATGGGTTCTCATAATCCTCAACTTCGAAAATTGTTGGTAACTTGACTGAGTCATGTTTACCCTAACCAACCTAATAACCCCCACTTTAAATTGACTCAGGAAGATTAATCTGGTCCCAATCATTCATCAACCATCTCACCTAAGATCTCGCATTCCCCCCCTCCTCAATCTAGAATACAAATACACCTACCACCCTGATACGTATCCAAGCAGCTCATTCCACAACTTGACGAATTCATCTGTCATTGCATTACATGTATTCTTCATCAAAGTCTTAAGGTCTTACATCAATCACGTGATCCTGTGCAACATGTATGCGTGAAAAATAGGTCTTACAACTTCCAAGGGAAATACACTTTCATATGGCAGGATTTCAGAACTTGGACCAAAAAACCTTAGGGTCTTCACCCACCAGTGGCGTGATCACACCCTCCATTATGGCTCTTATTAGATACTAGCTCTTTCACTATAATTAAACACCAGCGACTCCATCTCCATTTTCTCGTCCATAAGATGACTCTCTCTAAATATATATATATATTTTTATCCATATCTTGACCTATCCTTTCTCACTATTATACCTCTCTCTCCTTATATCTCTAACCCATGTTATTCATCTGCATCCTCATTATCATTGTGTGTCCTCTTCCTATTGTTGCCATAATTCTTTGAATTCCTCTTTTTGTTTCTATTAGACCTACAACCAATAATGTCCTTTCTTGAATAACCATCATCATATGACACAAAATAATCACTTACAACATTAAAAGGAGAATATTTCCTACCAATTTCATATTTTTAATCCATAATTTCCATAAATATGGTGAATGCTCTGTATGTTTTGACCTTATCTATGACCAAAAATATAATGCATACTCTATAGAGTTTACTTTGACCTTAATTATAACCATAAATATGATCCATAATCTATAAGGTTTAGTCTCAAGTATAACAATTTAGTGGTTAGTGATGTATATAGATTTAATTAAAATGTATTTATAACAAAATTTTATATCATAATTATAACTAATAAATTTAAAAAATTATCGATTTTTTAAAATTTAATTTAATGAATAATCACTTCACAATCGTTTTAATAAAAATTTTAAACTATTCATAAAATATATCATATTTTAATATGTATTTGATTTATTTAGTAATTTCACAATTAAATATATGTTTTAATTTTTTATGATAATTATATTTTTATTTAAAGATTTTTTAATAAAGTTTGAATGATTTAATAGCTAAGAATATGTGTTCTTTTTTTAAATATTATTGATGGAAATTTAAATGGGTAATCTTAATTTTCATAATTTGAATTTAATTAGTGCAACGATAGAGATTAAAAGACTAGTAAATGTTTATAAGAATCAATCTATAGTAAACATCAAAATACTTACTAACACTTTGTACATAATACATATCAAGATGTTTAAAATGATAATAATAATAATTTATTTTAATTTATTAACCATGGAGATTTAGTCTCACTTTACCATGAAAATTCCTAATCTATAAATAAGTTGTGTTACAATACTATGCCTAAAAAACCATAACTCCCTTTATATGACACTTGCATATATGACATTCTAATTAATTAATTAACTTAATTAAAAGGTGAAACCGAGCATAAATGTTTTGGAGATAAATTTCAACTTTTGACTTGTGTATATTAATATGAATATTCTACAATATTTTGTGGAGGTTAAATCTCTACCATCCACTTAATAAATATTTATAAATAAATTAAAATTATAGAAATCTATTCCAAAATAAACATCAATGACAATAGACATTTAACTTACAATGAATATTCTAGAATATTCATAGTGGTATGCACATATCAAAGCTTCAAATTTAACTTGAAAGTAGTTATTCTCTTTCTGTATTTTTAGTTAAATTGATTAACTAGGAAATTTTTCATATGAAGTGAGTTATGGTATTTTGGACATGTGGTATTGATAAGTCATGGTATTGTAACAAGGCTTTTATAGATTAAGGATTTTCATGGTAAAGTGAGAGTAAATCTCCATGGTTAAAGATCTTGTTCCATGTTTTCTTAAATGTATATATGTTTAAACTGTATATTAATTATTTTTATTATTCAATAATAGCAAAAATAACTTAAAATAAATTTGTAATATAGGGAGTTTTTATGATTTGTAACAAAGCCTATTTGCAAATTAATAATCTCCATAATAAAGTTTAACAAATCCATAATTAAGAATGTCGTTTCATTTTTTTTTAAAATGTATATGTAGGTTTACCTTATATATTAATTTTTTTAATAATAATAATATTTTAAAATAGAATTATAATTTAGTTAATTTTATGATTTTTAAAATTTTAATAATTTAAGATGTATTATGTTTTATTATGAATTGATGTATATGAAATTTACTAACTATTTAATTTATATAAATGTGCTAGTTATTTATATATAGAATAATACATTCATTATATTTTTTATTTTTTCTGAATAAGATTGATTCTATTAAAAAGCATAGAGTACAGAGTGGTGTTACAAGAAAGAGAGACAGAGAAGCAGGGAACCGAAAATGATCAGTTATCAACATCGGTCCCAAAACATAGCTAAGATAGAACAAAGAGTGTTAATAAGTGAGACAAGGGGATCAAACGAGACAATCACTAGAAGCTACCCAAAAAGGGTAGTTTCCTCCATACAACATTCCTTTCCCTTTTTTTCTAACTTTGAACCAAACATTATTGGGAAAGTGAGTAAGAGCTATTTGGAGACCGTCATTAGCCATTGGAGGAGTCTCCTTAGCCAAGTGGGAGGTGGCAAACTCATGAGCTCGTTTCTGGGGATTCGAGATAGCATTGGACCCTTCAGGGTCTACCGAGGCCATCTCATTTTCTGTTATTGGTGCCTCTTCCTCTACTTCAAGATCCTCCTCATCCGAGTTGGGGATCTCTGTTTCATCCATGGGAGGTGGATCACAGGGCTTCCATCTTTTAGATTTTGGTTTTTGATTGCCTTTTTTCTATTGGGCGTGGAATATAGTGCACGAATTTTGGATGTTCCCTATTTGGTGGAAATGATGACATCGAAACACAATGTTCTCGTAATCTAGAGTTCGTGGCCAATGGAAGTAACCCACTTTCAGATTGATTTGATCCGATAGACCTTTACTTAGATCTATTTCTGCAAAAATTCTGTCGAAGGTGTATATGCCTTTCTCTCCCCTAGAGGGATCCATTGCCAAATAGCGACCCAAAGAGTTACCAATTGCTTGGAAGATAGAGGAGTGCCATAGATGAGCAAGCATATTGGGAATCCTAACCCATATGGGTAGTTTGGTGATGACTACCAAAGAAGGGTCGAAATCTGGGAACCAGGGGGTGAGGAATAGCCCTGATTTTCCCCAAAACCATGGACCCCCTATTAGGGATTTTTGATATTCTTCATTGGAAGCAAATAGAACAATGAAGAAACCCTTAGATCAGAAGATGAACTTGTTTTTGTTAGTCCAGGTGGATTGAATCCATTGATATGGATCTGTTGTGCGTGGCCATAGTCCATTGAAGCGGCAAATGATGGCAGATTTTGCAAACATTTGATGTTGGTTTTCAAGAACTAGGTGGGAGATTTCTACTAAGGGCACATCCTCCGATTTATCCACTAGGAAAGGCCTAGAGGATTCCATATGATGAGTATATTTTTTCATGGTTTGTGTGTCATTCTTGGATGATTGTGCATGGATAGCATCTTTGTAAGAGAAGGAATGGGCAAAGGATGGTTGTCCAGTTTCCCCTCCTCATAGATGGAGAGTTAAAACCACTGAGGCATTCTTTTCAATATTGTAGAATGAAAGCAGGAGAGATTCATTGAGTTTTTTACCTCCATAGAGAATTCGTTGAGAGGCAGAGGGTATCCTCAGCTTAAGTTCAAGGGCCAGCGAGAGGGATCTCACCAAATCCGTGGAGTAGACCTAGAGTAGCAGATTTTTACTTAATAAAAGAGAAATTTGTATCTGAAAAGAGGGGGGGAGGGGAGATCTGGAGAACCCATGATGCCATATCTCATTCGAGAGGCCAGAGAATCGAAAGTTGAGGGATTATTCCATATCATAGCCACTACAGAGTGAATAGTCTTCCCGTTGAGTAGCGCGCTGCAGTCCACTGGCGTTGCATGATGGCTTGGAGTTGTGCAGACCTGTCGAACCTGAGCGCAAACATCCATAATGTCATGTATATTCTCGGCCCTAGTAGCCAGCATGGGTACATAGTTGTCCATGATCTAAGGAGCTTCATTCTGTAGCTGAACCCTAGAACTGAGCTAGACCCTAGAGCTACTATTGTCAAGGTGTGGGCCAAGGGGTAACAGTGGCTCATGGTCGTCAAGAAATTCAAAAACGAAGGATTCGCTATTTTTCAGAGCGTGGAGGGTCTCATCCAGATCTACGTTTAAGAGTGAGGGCCCTCTAGAGGGACAGACTCCATAGCCTGAGAGATGGAGCAATTGCAGCATGAGGAAACTCAAGCTACCATGGCCTTTGGTGTCAAGCTCTGACTTGGCAACAGCAGAGCAAGGGAGAGCAGTAACCCTTGCCATCTTTTTCATTACAATACATTCATTATATTATTATAAAAATGATACATATTTATTTTATATATTTAATAATAATAATTATTATTATTATTATTATAAAAAAGTTTATATTATTTTTTAAATAAATAATTATAATAATCCATTAAAGTAAAACTAAAATTAATTTTATATTGCTAACCTAAATATTGTTTTTAAAAATTAAATGTAACCCATTTTATTTTGCGGGTCTACGGTGCTACTGGGTTTGCGGGTTTGCAGTACCACTGGTCTTGTTCGGGGTTTTTTTTTTAACTATATAATTATTTCACTAGTCCGCGGTGCTACTGGGTTTGCGGGTCTGCAGTGCCACTGGTCTGCGGTGTGGGTTTACTGGTCTACGGTGTGGGTTTAACAATTATGGAATGATAAAATTTTTTGCGGTGATTCAAGATCTATTAATAGAATAAGACTTTTGAATAAGCCATGTGTACCAAGGACTTTAATTTTAGAGAGCTTACTTCTCACCGGCTTTCACAATCGTTAGGTTTCTCCCTGGAGTAGAACCTTTATTCGTACAAAGAATCAATTACTTGCAGGAAATTCTTAGATTTAAATTTTTAGGGAGCTTTACCTCTGGCCAGCTTCAAAGATCCTTAAATATTCCCAGAAAAGAACCTTTATTAGCACAAAGAATCATTAGCATGACCTTCGGAAAGCTCTAGAAAATTTCAAGGTATGCGGTGCGGTTTTACTAGTCTACGATGCGGGTTTGTGGGTCTGCGGTTCCCAATTGTGGAATGATACAATTTCCTACGGTGATCCAATTTCTTTGAGAGGGTTTGTTCTGTGGGTCTACAGTGCATCAATATTTGCATGGGTCTACGGTGCTGCTCTGCGGACTATTACTTTCACAAGTTTATTCCACAATTTAGCTCTGTGGCCTTATAGACCTGCGGTTTTTCACCTTTGGGTCTAGTATGGCTCTTAGCTTTGCCAAGATAATTGTCGACCTAGTTTCATCCGCCTCTGAGAGTCAAGCTCCTACCCATATTGTAAGTGAAGCCCCAGCTCCCAATGTGCAGGTGGTCAAGGCCTCACTGGAGGAGGCCTTGAAGTTTTCTGAAAATGCCTTAATCTATGGGTTTAATGGCTTTTGGCCACGGCTGACAGCTCTCCACAATTGGATCTAAGAGGTATGGAAGCTAGTTATTTCTAATGAAATTAACATATACCCATGTGCTAAGGGTTTCTTTATAGTAGATTTTGAAAATTCTGAAAGTAGACAACACATTTTAGATTCCGGCCCTTGGTTTTGGGAAAATACGAGACTATTCATGAAGCCATGGAACCCATCATTCGATCCCTCAACAATAGTCATAACCTCAACACCAGTTTGAGTCAGATTGCCAAACCTACTTTTGCATCTCTGGAATCTCTCCTCACTAAAATCCATTGGAAATGCAATTGGGAAATTCTACTTCAAGTGCCCAGAAACAGAGGAATATGTCAGAACCACCTATGCATGCATTTGTGTAGAAATGGACTCTAGCGCCGGATTCCCAGCTGAAATAATCCTGACAAGCAAAGATTATGTATGGAACCAGAAACTCGACTATGAAAGCGTCCTCTTCTAGATCCTGAAAACTCGACTATGTATGCCCCAAGGATCAGAAGAGATGAAGGAAGTGCAAGATAAAGGAAGTTGGAAGACCATACAGAAGATAAAGAAAGCTACAACACCAATCTTGCCAAGAAAGACAAGAAGCCAGACAATTAAGAACTAAGAAAATTATAGGTCAGGTAGACCAAAGTTTGGTCTCAGTGGACGTTAACCACCACCACCACCACCACCATTATCTATTATTGGAATCTTTTGATTTAAATAACAATAATAATAAGTTTTATGTCTCATAGGTTATTAACTATGCTCTATAATATGTATGATTTGTATCTTTTGATTTAGATGAACAATACATATTATAATCTTTTGATTTAGATGAACAATAATAACGAGTTTAACATGTATTTCATCTGGTTAAGAATCTAACTTTAAACAATGATTACGGTGATTTCTTATGGGTTCATCTTTGATTTCCAGATTTGATTCTTAATAAAGTTTATTGTATTTTTTTATTAGTTTACATTTGAGTTTAAGAATTGAAAAAATGAATCTCCAGGAAATATATCTATTACAATTTGTTTTCAAACATATTGATCATTTATTATAAATTTGTTTGATCCACATGGTTTATGATGCCATTTCATTTTATATTTGTACCGATTAATAACAAATTAACCCTAATGTTAATGAAATAAACTAAACTTTTGTTCATAAAAATATTCTTCCAGCAGCATAAAAAGACCATTTCATCTACAGTGAAAACGAATACGAATATATATTATTTAGAAAATAAATTACATGGACGCACCAAACACGGTCGACCCAATGTGTGACTTACCACCACACACGGTCTACACAACATGTGACTTACCACCAAAAGGGCTAAGGCAACGAACATTGAGGGCAACATGTGACTTTTCCATTAAAATTAAGTGTTGGGCCACATAAATTTGTAAAAGGTTATTACTTAATTAATAGTTTGAAAAAGGCTATTACTGAATTATTAGTTTGAATGAAATAATTAGAAAATATTTAATTCCGTTTATATATATTATTATATGAATTTAATTCAATTTATGTATAACATTATATGAATTGAATTTTTATGATTTTATTTTGAATTTTTATAATGTTATTTTAATGAATTTTTTAGTTGATTTAAACACTATTAAATGATTCTAAATTAAATTACGAGTAACGTAGAAATTATTCATAAAATTATTATAATAGTCTAATAAAGCATGTGATTTTGTATTATGTAAAAATAATTATTATATTTTAGATAAAAGAACTTTTAGATTAATCAGTTAATGTGGGTCATCGTCACGATAGGTCGAAAGACTAATCAATCTCGATTAATAAATAGTGGAGATGCATCATTGCCTGGAAATAGCTGTTAGAAAATTAGTTAGTAGTTAAAAATAAATTAATTAATTAATTAAAAATAGGTTAATAAATTATTAAGAACTTAAAATAAATAAATATAATAAGTAATAGGTGGGAGATTTTTTTAAAAAATATATATAATTAATTAATTGTTTAGATAAAGATAAATCAATAATTTAAATAAAATAATAAGAAACAAAGAAGGATTAGGGTGGACAAAAATAAATAAAATAAAATAACCAAATAAATAAATAAATAAACTAATTAATTCAATAAAATTTAAAAATGAGAGTTTATAAATTATTAAACTAAATATAAGGTAATAGGGAGGGGTAAAATTTTTGGATTTAATAAAGCAAAATTAATAAATTAAATAAATATCCCGATAAAATAAATTAATTAAATAATAAATAATAAAAATATAAAAATAATAAATAAATAGAGATACTTTAGGGAGGGGCAAAAATTATTAAAAATAAAAAATAAAAAAATTAATACATTCATTAATTAAAATAAAGTAAAATGAAATTAATTAAAATCAAATCAAATCAAATAAAAATAAATGAAGAAATTAATTAAAATAAAATAAAACATAAAAACTAAAAACTAAAACAAAATTATCTGGCAAGAGCCGCGGTCCAACTCTTACTTAATTCCCAACCATCATCATAGTTGAGATTCTTAGCATGTCGTTCAATTTCGGTCGCCTCCCTTAATTTCCTATGGTGGAAGTGATCAACCTTAGCAACAACTTTTGAGTCTTCAATACAAACATCGTGGCGGGATTTTTCCACATGTTTAGCAAGAGCTAAGGTACGAGACCGATTATGTCTAATATTCGCTGCATGCTCCTGGATTCGCTGCCTAATGGATTGAACTGTTTTTCCTATATAGGGGGTTCCACAAGAACAAGGAATCATGTAAAACCCTTTCATATCCTTAGGGTTGATAAGGTCTTTAACAGACCTAAAAGAATTTCTAATAGTGCAGAGAGGTTTGAAAGAAACAGAGATATTATTTCTCAAGGACATGGGCTATTTTGTCCGTTGTCCCCTGGATAAATGGGAGATGGACCTTGGAAAATCCCTCTCGCCAAGTAATTTTGTTTTAGTTTTTAGTTTTTATGTTTTATTTTATTTTTATTGATTTATTTTTATTTTTATTTATTTTATTTATTTTTAATAAATTTTGCCTTTCCCTAAGGTATCTCTGTTTATTTATTATTTTTATATATTTATTATTTATTATTTATTTTATTTATTTGATCGGAATATTTAATTAATTATTTTATTTTATTTCATTAAAACCAGAAATTTTACCCCTCCCTATTACCTGTTATATTTAGTTTAATAATTTATAAACCTCTCTTTCTAAATTTTATTGAATTAATTAATTAATTTACTTATTTTATTTTATTTTATTTTTTCCACCCTAATCCTTTTTTGTTTCTTATTATTTTATTCAAATTATTGATTTATCTTTATCTAAACAATTAATTAATTATATATTAAAAAAAAATCGCCCCCTATTACCTATTATATTTATTTATTTTAAGTTCTTAATAATTTATTAATCTATTTGTAATTATTTTTTATTTAATTAATTGATTTATTTTTAACTAACTAACTAATTTTCTAGTGACTAGTTCTTAACAACTAGTTTTCAACAACAATTTCAGGGAATGATACATCTACACTATTTATTCATCGAGATCTATCAGTCTTTCCCCCTGTCACGAGGATGAACCTCATTAGCTGGTTCGAAACGTCCACCTAATCCTAATGATGTGATTAATCTGAAAGTTCTTTTATCTACATTATGGATCACAAAAGTATTAGATCTAAAATTATTATATTGTGTCATTCAAAGTTTTAGTTGTTGTATATTTGTTTCTTACCTTTCCATTTATATTTTTTAAATTAAAAATTAAAAAATAAATTATGCTTTTTTTAATTAAAAATTACAATATAAACTACTATAGTGTGTCATTCAAAAGTTTAGTTGTTTCATATTTTTTCTTACATTTTCATTTATATGTCATGAGAATTAAATATTAAAAATAAATTATGTTTTTTTTAATTAAAAACTACAATATCAACTATGTTACTATGTTGTCTATTGTCATTTCCATCCACAAATTACTTACTCATAGTAAAAATAAAATAAAATAAAAAAATTCACACCTATAATTACCAAAAGTTGGAGAAATACCAGACTTTAACCATATAATTTAATCACCAAAAACTACGTTCTGAAATGACATAGTTAGCATTGAAATATATATATTCGGTTGTTGAATGTTATAGTTTAATCTCGGTTATGCTTCTACATGAAAAAGATACGTGAGTTTTGAATGCGAAATAATTGTGCATATCACATCTATGGTACTGGCGCATGAACGTTTAATTGATGCTCGATTCGAGTATCTCGAGCTCTGTAGAACATTAATCAACGGATCCCTATGAGATGTTTGACTTATTGTAGCATCCTGTTTCAGAATTATGGTTTTGCCACATGGCGTATTAACCCTCTCGCCAAGGTGTAGGTGTCATCCCCTCTGGAAATGCAGTACATGGCTATTAAATTTTGGGACAGTTGTAACTCATGCCTCGATTTCTACGGAAATTGCAAGGGAAAACATCTTGGAGTCTTCTACCAGTCGACCAGTTTCTCAGCGATTATCGCTCTCCCAAGGCACGCTAGCAGGGTTTGACTCCTCACTGGTTTATTCGGCGTATTTTCGTTGGTTTTTAAGGTAGGCATCCCTCGACATGATATTCCAGCATTTGCCACTTTATTTGCACTGTTAAGATCTAGATTTAACCTTTTTTTTTTTGTTCAACCTGGGTCGTGATTGTTCTCACAGGATTCTACGACTCACAAAGGAGCGAAATCCTCTCCTCTGCCTGAGGAAGCTAACTTTTCAACAATTTCTTGAATGCAATTCCGACAGGTAGGGTAAACTGCCTTCCATTTTTCATTCAATTCAGGGTTAACATTTGTTAAGTTGTAATCTCGGTTCGGCTTTTGAATGATTATATATGTTTCTTTTAACCCTTGTAATTTTTTTTCAGAATGGTCAGGCTTCGTGAGATTGGAACCCTCGACATGTAAGCTACCTCAAGCATTCCTTTTCCAGCTCAGAAATGACCATTCTTAATAGAAATACCCTTTTCACCAATATTTTATCTGAACTATGAGTTCATTAAGTTTCTAACAGGGTTCGTTACTTGCAGGTTTGCTAATTCCGCCAAACCCTTCCCTCAGCTCTTTGAGTTTAATTCTCTTCCTGCGGCTAATAGGGCTTCTTCTACTTTTCACAGGTACCCTGTACTAAAACGAATAATTGGTAGACGTAGCTCCAATGGCTTGCATAACCAATGTGTGTTGGGTTGGATTACTCTGCCTAGGGTTTAAAGCATCGCAGAGTCTGAATTTCTCTTGTTATAATAGTTCTCTAAGCTTGACTCAGTTTAAGCTGTAAAACTATTATGGATTGTGGAAAATTTTTGAACCGTATATCTACTTCCGATTATATTAATATGGTCGTGGCCTCGTATGTCTATTAGTCATTTTTATTTGCAGTTTCTCGGCCTGGTAACCATTTACCCTATATTTAATCGAAGGCTTTTTCCTTGCGGGATTATTAAATGATAGCCCAGGTTTCCACTGCTTTATAAGTATACATTTTTTTTAGAACTAGCTGCAATAGGTTCTCTTCTATTGGCTCGTCTCAGTGGAACAAAATAAGAAATGTGTGAACTCATATGGGCCTCTACTGTTAGATTGTTATTCTTTATTGCATACAGTCTTCGCGTTCTTTCTTCTACTATATTTGTGAACTTTCGCTCAGGTTTCTGGCTCAACTAAGCAGTGGTATTTTTTTTATGATTTTCATATATACAATGTTGTTCTGTCCATACGGGTTTAGTTATTAAGTAAAGTGAGAATCAATGTATCTCTGTGTGTTTCCACACGGAGGGTTTTCTACACTTTCTTGTAATTAATTTTTCTGAATACTTGACTTGAGACAGAGGGTTACGTTTGTCCTGCACATCGCCATTCATGCTATTTAAATTTGAGGTTTGCTTAAGTTTTACGGCACCGGTCCGCCGCTTGAAGGGGCTGTGTATAGTTTTAAAAGAAAAATGAACAAGAGCAGGTCAGGGTTTCAACCCAGACCTCGCTCTTCAAGTTCTATACCTCCTTAACCCTAGTATTACTTTCATAACAATAAATAGATAGTACAGTTTCTAATGTATACTACTGCATGCACAGTTGTTTTCCTTCATGTCTCTCATTTCATTATTACTTCTTCCTCACTGAGCGTTTTCAGTATTCGCTCAAACAGTATGTACATGTCTACGTTAAATTTATATTCTTGTTTTTCCATTATAAACATTGATATACTATTCACATATTCTTCAAAAAAATAATAGAACCCCTGCAGAGTCCTATCACAGGTATTTTAACGAAAGAAAGTAAATCCAGCAACACGAACTCTCTTTTCAGTATGGCCATTCCAATCACAAATAGATAATCTAGTTCACAAGGGTTACAGAAGCTATTTTCAACTGGTCCTCCACTAGCTCTAGAAAATGCTTCACCCTCCTTACCAAAAATCACGGAACCCCTACCCCTCTCCTGGGATTTCACTTTATCCCCCAGAGGGTAGGTAACTATTTTTCCAATTGTTCCCAACCACCTCCTATTCTTAGAAACTTTTACCAACAACTTAAAGGATTTTCCTTTTCATTCATTTGTTCCCCCTATTAACTCAGTAACCAATAAAAAATAATACTTTTGTTTCATGAACAATACAATTAATTCTTTCTTGCCAAAAAATAAAAAATAAAAATAAACAAATAAGCAAATTGTCTTTTAACTAGTTATTGCTAGTTAACTCTTAATGAGGTTGTCACATCTATACTTTTATGATATGATGTGATAGTTTGACTTAGTTACATCAAATGATAAAAGAGTTTGTATTTTTTTATTAATTAAATAAAATATTTATTAAAAATAGAAAGAAGGTTTACAAATAATTATTTTCCTTCTTTATAAACTATTATCTACATTTTATAGATTTTTGAAAGTATACGAGATTAATAAAATTAAATTGATGCTGAAAGTGAGTTATTTTAGATAATGGTTACACACTTAAAAACCATTAAGGCTAGCCAAACATTCTATAATTAATTATATATCAAACCTTTATAGAGTCTATATGTTACAATAAGAAATCAAAAATTCATTTTATAAACCAATCGCATTTCAAAAAATATAGATTTTTTTCACGTTAAAAAATAAACATATGCCATTTTAAAATTAAATCATAGATATAGTAAAGGTCAAAGTTAGATTAATAATGGTGGAAGTGGAAATTGATCACCAAATCTGACGCAGTATATGTATGTATGCCACCATATATGTATGTATTTCCTCACTAGAAAAACCTTGTTTCCTACTACAATATATTTGATATTTTATGGCAGGATAGAAGGGATGAATGTTGTCATTGATCCAACCATTTATTGCATCCTAGCTAGAGGATATAAGTTGTAATTTGTTATTATTGACTCCCACAATTACATTGATTTCTAAATTGGAAAAATATTTTAGTGCATCTCCCTTTGCTTGAAAATCCCCATTTATCTTATATTATTGTTTCTCAAAGTTACAACTTGTTCTAACCAACCATCTCTTGATAAAAATATATTTTCGTTAATTTTTTTTTACAGCTTATGAATTATCATATATTTGAACAAACCCTGAATATTTTTCACCTATGAAATTTACATGAAAACCAAAGACCACAATTTTTGAGGATTGCAAACCTTTCCAGCTTCTCCTTCAGTTCAGACTACACATTTTCATAACACATTAATTGTATTATTCAGTACAAAAAAATAAACCAGAAGAGAACAGAGAAAATTTACATGTACATTTCATGGCTTGATATTCTTCATTAAAAATACCCCAAAACTTATACATTTGAAACAATTGGTTGTCGAGAACATTAATCATATTTATGCATAAAACAACAGAGGATTAACTTCAAATTTCAGAACAAATTAATTGACTAGCAATATCACCATGAAAAAATAAATATGTTAATTATGAACCTTAAAAATTGTTTTGTACTCAAAATCTTGTTTTTCATGAACATTGTGGTGTAAATAGGAATCGTTTTTTCTTATGTAGACACCATTGATGTTTTCTCACTTTTCTACGATGTTGTCTACAACCGAATCTAGTACAAAAACATTGTAGCAATGCAAACTCGAAAACAGTTACATTAACAATGTAATGACCTTGACAACAAAATTAGGTTAAATAAACTATTTTTCATTATGTTGTAATGTAGGTTTCATTCCACGATGTGAAGTTATCACCTCTTAGAATTACGGGAGAGAATTTTCCAGTAAAAATGAGATATATAGTGTTGTTCTTACACCAAAACATCAAAATTTTGTCTAATCAAATATTTACAAATTATTATTTTTTAATTATAATAAAAAACACATCATTTATTTCTAAAATTTAACATTAAATTTTATATAAATAAAAATTAATTTAATAATAATCCATTTACAAATCAATTACTAGAATTGCTAAAATCAATAAAAATAATAATATTTAAAACATCTATTATTAAATATTTTATTAAAAACATAAAAAATAAGAAATAACATAAATTTATGAGCCATAATATAAAATAAAATATTAATAAAATCATATATATAAATAAACATGATGATTATAAATAGTTCTAAAAACAATTTACAAATTTACAAACACTACAACATAAAGGGGGTTTTAAGACAATATTTAAGACAATTTTTGGGTAAATTGTCTATGATTTGAGACAAAATAAAACTTGTGTATTGTCTTAAATAATGTCTTTAAGCGGGTGTCTTAAAATTAAATCGTCTTAAAATATTGTCTCTATAAAGACAATATATAACATAATCATTTTTGTCTCTCCAGAGACAATTTCATTTTTTGTCTCTCCAGAGATAATAGTTGCACTACAACACAAAGGGGGGTTTTAAGACAATTTTTGGGTAAATTGTCTCAACTTGAGACAATTTCATTTGTCTCTCCAAAGACAATAGTTGGAATTAAAGACATATTGTCTTTATGGAGACAATGTCTTTAATCTTATCTATTGTCTCTGTAGAGACAATATAAAATAATGAATCCAGAAAAATATCTCACCCTTAGAATAAATCAATATAAAAAAATTAATTAAAAAAATCAACAATATCATTGAATAATTCATGTTAGGGTATAGTGGAATTGAACCACCAACCTCCTGCATGGCAGGTGCTCTTCCAATGAGCTAGCACCCTTTAAAGAATTATTTGAGGAGTTATGGCAGTCCTTGAAATTGTATAATAGGCATTGATTTTTAAAAAATGTTCAACACATATTGACATAATCCTTGTAAAATATATAATCATGCAAGCCCTTATTTTTAACTTAATAAAACTAGCAATTGCACCATATGTCAAGCCCTTATTTTAAGCCCTTGCATTGTGCAATGTGGATTGGAGCTTTCATGATTCTAATGTACAATTTGAGTGGTAACAAAAGGTGATTGCTGATATGAAGTTACAACGTTTCTTTGAGTAAAAACTCCATCCGCTATTAAAGAGGATCTTGAACCTAGTAAGAAAAAAGCCCCAGAGTCACACTAGCAAAACAGGTGATCAAAGCAATCGCATTTATTGATATCCCATTATATCTCGTTTATAATGTCCAATTGAAGCAGTCTTCTTTCCTTATATGTCTTTACCTTTTTTTTTTAAAATGCAGCTTACAATAACTTATCGCAGTCCTTTGGCTAAGTTGTCATGCTATGAAGGATTTTTCCAAGCCATAAATATCACCCATGACTTGTACCTAACCTCATCCATACCTACTCAGTAGATTTTGAGCCAGGTCTCGACATTGATTTGTACAATAACCTTGATATTTATTGATAGTCCACATTCTTGTGGACATGCATTTATTGTTTTATCTTCAGTTGAGTTAACTTTCTAAACAATTGGCATCTACTATCTAGAATTATAGTTGTGATTCCTCAGCATCAATTAGTGTCTCTAGAAGTAAAATTTGGTGTGTTAAGTCATTGGCCCAATTTGTGAACAAAATAACTAATGCAAATTCTTCTGTTTAAAAATAGTGATAGATTTGGCCCCTGTCAATAATTGAACGAAAATGTTTTCATCTCCTCATTTAGTCTCATAAGCCAAAGAAAGATATGTATTATTTTTTAAAGGTACAATGCTTCTCTTTTTTCCAAAAGAAAGGAAACATAGATAGTTGTCCATTATTACTACCCAGATATACTAATTTCACACTGGTTGCTTCAGAGCTCTAACAAAATTATAAGATTTGGTGTTGAAAAAAAATTTCTATTTACTAACCAAACAAGTATACTCTTTCAAAATGGAGTAGAATCAAACAAGATTACCTTTCGTTCAATGCATGGGCCATCAATGGTAGAAAATGCTAATCTGAGATCCTAACAAACATCATCACCCAACTCTGTATTGGCATTTATAGTTGTGGCACTGTTCCCTCCAATATTTTAATGATTGGGAGAAACAAGACTGGTAGAAACATGAACTAGAACAGATCAGGAGAATTAGTATAACTATTTGTGGCTTGCAATGCAATATATAAGAAAATGAAATGTCGTGCACTAAATGAGAAAATAATTCAAAAACCTAAAAAATTTATCATTTGTCAATATAGCATCTTTAACTTCTAGCTAGAAATAAGAAAAATCCAATTGACAACTTAACCAATATATTGCACAATCAAATTTTAAATGGCAATTTCCCAATCAAATCCTCTTTGAAACAAGTTTAGAGTAGAGAATGTTTCTTATTAACTTTCTTCATCACTTTGGCCTTTAAAGATATTTTATTCCCAAAAATTCAAATGTCTAAACTGACTATAGGCAACAACTCCTCTTACCAATTCTATGCTTTCGAGCAGAAGAAGTGATCAATTCTGCAACTTTTATTTCCTTCATTTCAAGATCATGATAAGATTTTTTGTGCCTCCTATTAGAACTGGGGCATATTTGTTCATTGTTACCAAACTCTTGTGGAATATTTCCTTCATTTGTTCTTCATCATTATTCTATAGACGTGTTGCTTTTATGTGTGATTATTTTCAACCTTCACGTTATGCCAAAAATAGTTAACTGACCATAGCAACCAATTGTGTTCTTCAGGTTGAAAATTTACCCATAAAATTATACAAGGAAACATCAACAAGATTCCAATCTTTGTTCTGCAAAATAAATTTATTATCATGATTAGAGACAGATTAAAAGTAGTATCAGATACCTGCATTTTCTCCTTCCCAACGTCCTTTTAAAACAGAAAAGACAAATACATTTGATCTTTAATGTTATAATTGAAGACCAATTTGACCAACCTGCCATCACATTAACAACCTGCCCTAAGGTAAGACATCCAATGAAACATTAACAGTATGCCTTACATTTAGCTTTAAATGGCCTCTACAGTTCAACAATAAGCATACTAATAACAATAAGTATATCTGGCTTGTGGGTTGTTGGACATACTCTTGGGTTATACTTATAGTGGCAGGCTAGGCTGGTAGTCAGTCAGTTTGAAGTTGAACCCAGGTCACTCTGACAGGTTACCTATTCCAACAATTTACGAAAAAACAATTCATATGGTTTAAATAAAAAATAATTAATTAATAACTATAAATTACTAAGTTAACTAATAAAATTTTAAAAATAAATCATTATAAAGGGGAAAGAGAGAATTAAATTTAAGAAAAAAAAAGAAAAAAAGAAAACCTTTACAATCTAATCAATCATATGATGAATGTTAAATTTTCAGACCATGGTAAACAAATTCTGCAGTAAGAAAATTTTACCTAAACTCTACGGAGCTTAACAAACCTGCTCATCTGGAATATGCTAATATACAAGCAAGTAATGTTGGAAATATGAACAGGCAATACACAGTATTGAACTTTAAACTTGAAATTTTCTTCTCATAAAATCTGAAAACAAAATAAGCAGTTATAGCTCAAAACTGGAATGCATAAATCACTCATACCTATCTTTTATGAATGAAGGCTAGTAGAATACACAAATAGTCTCTATGAGCACCAAAATTTAAAAAAATAATATAATTTTTTCTAGGGATTAGTGGCCAAGCTGCATGAGAAACCTACTAGGGAAGAGCACCCTTGTCCAAACTTGGTATCCTAATTAACACATGCTCTTTTCTAAAGATAGAAAAGCTCCCTAAGGGTGGCGCTAACAAAAGAAAACCTCCTAAAACTGGAAGAGGTGGAGAGATTCTCCACTCCAGGCTCAGTTATTTAGAAGAAAGCTTATTTTGAAGTGCATTTTAGAAAAATAGTAGCTTGAAAGTCTTTAGAAGAGCAGGCTCAGCTGGAAGCCCATGCAGAGACTAAAAATGAATTACATTCAGAGACAGAGAATGATGTGCTTTTTAGTGAAGGTCACAATCATGAAGACTCAAGGGTTCTACAAGATGCTGCTAAACAGAATAGTTTGGAAACTGAAGAGAATCCTTATACTCAGTCAATAGAATATGACAATACACCTCACAATTCAGATACAAAGGAAGGGACTGTCAGCATGTATATAGGTGAAACAGAGGAGGCAAACCAACATTTACCTTCAATGTTGGATAATGTTCAACAAGATGAGATGGCTACAAAGGTCATTTCTTCTAGCAACATGATGAAAGAAGAGAATGGAACACAACACTATATAGTTGAAAATGACGCAAATTTAGAATATTTGGATCTGGGAGAACTTGAAAAACCAGTGCCATTCAAACAAGAACTAGAACATGGGTATAGCCCTGAAGAACCACTGGCTATGGAAACGAGCATGGAAGAAGTAGAGGAGGAAGTGACATCTAACCATGCCCTATCAGATTCCCAAAAGCAAGATCAAAGGAGAAAACCTAGACGTAAGGTGAGATTTCTAATTTTGATTCTATTGCTATGGCATAGGTGATAGTCTAGTCCTTCACACTGTTATAATTGGAATTATTTTATGTTCGTTCGAACCAATTTTAGGATATTGCTTCTTCAAAAGAGAATATAGCTCAAGCAAATCACAGAAAATCACCAATTTCAACAAAATCATCATCGAATGCTACATCTAGGGCATCAAAGCCTTTGGTTTCTTCTGAGCCTAACAAACCTGCCAAGGGGCTTCTAAAGGCTTCAAGAAAATTGGAGAATGGTCTCGCAATAAGGAAGGAGGCGAGTAGTGGAGAGATAGCCAAGAGTAAAACCTCTCTTTCTATCTCTTTAAACAAGTCAGTGAGTCTAGTAGCAAACAAAGGAACTTCCACTAGACATAGCTTTGCAAATAGGAAACAACCTTCAAAACCTCTTCGAAATGGCTCAACATCTTTGATTGCTTCGAAAGCATAGGTATATGTCTATTTCATAAATATTCAGTGGAATAATGTCCCTTGAGATTGACAAAGACAATCAATTGATTTTACACCAAAGATATTATTATTGGCTAGTGTAGGCAGGTTTATGCTGAAATTTCATATTAAGGAATTCATGGTAATGACAGGGTTGTAATTAATATCTTAATGACACAAGGAGTTTTATTTATGAACACATTAATTTGTTTCTACAGGTTTCTATGAATGGTGTGCCAAAGACTCTTGACTTGAGGGGAGTTCATAAAGAGAATATTAGGTAAAGCTTGCTTAGGCTTTCAGGTAGGTGTTCTTCAGTGTGGATCTGTCAACTGTTATGCATGACTTTGATAAATAGAGTTTTTTTCCTTGAATGAAAACTTTGGGCTCTTCATATTTGCGAAGAAAGCTATACACTTTTGCACAACATCTTGAACCATATTTTTCAAAAGTTTAATCAATTCTGGTTTTTATGAATGGTAGGCATCATAAAGAGAGTACAAAAAATCCAACGAAGCAAATTGAGAACAAACATGCTAAATGAAAAATGGAAGGAGATACATACACTTCAACTTCCGCAGCATAATTCTTCAAAGAATGATATCATTTTTAAATCTGTTGCTTGTTGGGGAGAAGCCACTATAGTTTTATTCCAGAATGATTGATTTGCTTTTGATATGTATAATGTACTATTTTGCTAGAAGTTTGGTAAAACATAGGTTATGGGATAGTCATGTTACTAGTTTTCTAGTAAATCCATGCTGCACTCTTCATCCATTGAAATAGTTTCATTTATTCGCACTTTTCCCATATCATATATAATTATTATAACCAAAATTTGTTAATATTTAGGTCCCACAGATTTATCAATGAAAGTAGGTTAGAGAACAAGGCAACGAGAGCAACATTCAGCTTTAAAAGTGACGAAAGAGAAGAGAAGAGAAAAGAGGTAAATAACTTTTACTTCATTCCATTTTGTTCTATGTGAAGATGCACTTTATGATTTGAATATGACATTTTACCCTATGTTAGGGTGCATTGTAAGTTAAAAATTTAGAAACCACTATCAGTTTAATCTTCAGCATACACTTCAATGCTTTTGATTTAGACCAGTACCCTTGTATTACCCTCTGTTCCAAAATATGTGGCTATTACTTTGGGATTTTTTCTATGGTATACTAGCATGATATCATAAATTCCAATCCCAAGCCCTTGTTTAAGTGTTTGTTGCATATTTTTTATGAACTTTATTAGAGGCCTCAAAGAAGAAGTGTGAATATGTTTTTGTGTTATTTATATTAATGTGGGTTCAGTGGTTTCGTTTGCTAGGGACACCAAGGCTGGGGAAGAAATCTAAATGTAAACTTTATCCAGATTACAATATTAAGCTAACAAGATGGGACTTATGTGATGAGATTTCAGTATGGTTTTAGTCATACTTAATTTAAAAGTGTTATGCATATAAGTGGCACCAAAATGGATATGGAAACCAGGGATGGATTCTGTAAGGGATTTTGGCATGAGGTCAAATCCCTACACAACTTGAGGTGCCACCAGCAATGACATGATGGATGGTAAGCTGGGTGAACTTGGTGAAGGTTGTATGGCGAGTCTATATGTTTTAAGTAGCCTTGGTGACCAACTTGTGGGTGGATGTTGCAAGATGATTAGGAGGGTATACTAGTCAAGTGTTGGCTATGAATACCAAGGAACTGTACCTATAGAGGGGCAGAAGACCTACAAGACATTGCAATGCATGCTTTGGTGGAAGATGACACAATCTAACAATGTGGTGAATAGTGTGTTATTTGGGCTAAGGCAACAACGTTGATGAGTGCTCTAAAGGTATGAGAATACTTGTCTCTCCCAGGGACATCAATTTTAGGGACTATTAAGTGTAATTACATTGTGAAATCAATTTCTCAAGTGTAACTGGCTCGAGGGAGGTGATGGTTGAACAACACCTATGGTTGGGTGGTGATGGAGGGGCATTGCCTATAGTGGAAATGAGTACTCAACATTCCACGCACTCTAAGGTGCCTAGCTTGTGTTAGGTCAGGATATGTTGAGTAGGCATAGTGTTAATTTTGGACAACTAGGTCTAAAATCTCTGTTGTGATGCTCAGATGAAGATGCCAATATTTTTATTGGACTCCTCTTTCGGAGAGGTGCAATATCAATCTAAATATCATCTTGATCCGATGAGCAGAACATTTATTTTGAATTTCTTCAAAATATGTTCAGGTTGGCCTGAAGGTTTGAAGCCCCAGCAATTGTGTCACACACCCTCATTGATGGATATAAATTGGTCAACGTTGGAGGACATTTTCACTCTTCACATCCTCAGGCATTTCTCTCTCCTCATCTGATTGGTTCGATCACCTTGGAGGCTCTTCTCTTCACACATGGGAAATTGCAACTAGGATAAAATCTATTTTCGACCTAGGGTTTCTACCGCAGCATTGACCAGCGTTGACTTTGGTCAACGCAAGGTCAGATTGACCTGAAACTCTCCCATTCTTTCAATTTCCTCAATGCACATTTTTTGGCACAATTATTGAGGCTGGATGTTGACTTTGACTTTGCTACATTGACCTTGTTGCTACTGTTTTTTTCATTGACCTTTGACTAATAGCGTTGACTTTCGTTGACCTTTAGGGTTGACTGATCTGGCTGTCCTAGAGGGTTGTGTGACACTTCTGGTTGGCTGACCATATTGAGACTTTGCTGGTTGAAGCATCTTGTTGACCACCTTCCAACACAGTTATATATTTTGGCTTGTCTTCTATCGATCTACTAGTATGTTCTATCAACATTTTACTTTCTTGTCTATGTGATTGCTAGCTGTTATTGGGATAAAAAGTAAAGTTTCATCAAGCATAGAACATCTACAAAAATTTACACATAGTTTGTGGATGATACAAGCATTTGATGGACATGCCCAACTAGTAAGGTAACATAGGTGTAGCATGGTGACTAAGCTTCTTAAGTGGTTTAGGATGCTCGAGTAAAATGAAAAATCTTGCCTTGTGTGGAGATGGATATGGCAAAGTTTCATAAAAGGAAGGATATGATATGGTGGGAAAACAAATACAATACACATGCCCTAGTAAAAATATTCCATAAAACATAAAAAATTTAGATTATCATTCATCAATTAGAAGACTAAAAGAAATTTATCAATGTAGATCATCATCGGTACTAACTAGGATCATACTTATTTAAATTTACACAATGGAAACATAAATCCACGTTGCACAAGTTTGTGAACCCGAGGGTGGTGTTCTCGAACTTGTCATGGGTTCTCATCCCAAGTACAGGGTTCGGGTTCTTCTAAAATGCACCTAAAATAAGCGAGTTCTCCGACTAAGCACCAGGTTCTTCGTAACCAAAATTTGGGTTATTTTGTCTAATTGGGTGCGCTGAACCCCGACAATAGGTGTGTGGAACCCCAAAATCGGGAACGTTAGGGTTCATTTGTAGTGGAATATAGTTTGCACTAGTGTGTGCATGTATGTAGACTCAACTCCAACCTTTTATGTACCTTCCATGATGTAAACCAAAAATTACAAAGATGTCTGCCCCCTGCAGAGGTCTATATATTTTTTCAAATACACAGAAGTCTAGATTTGAATACTTCATTTTCATATCTGTAAAGACTAGATTGTATTAAATGAAATTTGGACCTTCATTTTCTATGAGATTGGATTCTAGAAATGGTTTTTAAGTCTAAATACATGGTTAATTATGCCATCAAGTTTGTTGTCAGTTCACATAATCTAAATTGAAAACTGTGCTTAGTGCAGTCAGCAATTATAACTTCTATCAAATATTAATGGATATGAAAATAGAGATTAATAGTGTTTTATCATATTCTATCTTTGAAAGGTGGCTCACGGGTCTTCTTTTGGGATGGATATTTAATATTTATGATAACAGTGAAGCTTGTTTGCATATTCAACCACTTTTAAGTTCCAGATCTTTGATTGAGCCAAACTGCCTTCAATTTCATTTGTTACACAGACTTTATTTTCCTCTCGCACAGCTTCAAGCATGCTCACACAAGTTGCGAGTGAAACAGATTTGCAAGATTTTCCATATCACATAAAGTGCAGACCAAGGAACACTTTATCTTTAGGTGGCCAATATATTATAAGGTTATATATATATATACCTCGATGAACCCATGACATACCGAACCCACCTTTCCTAGCAACATAGACATATGCAGCTTTTGAAATGAGTATCAACCTAGAAAAATTCATGAATGAAAATGGAAGACTCCAGAGAAACTCCAAACCCTTATGAAACATCAATTTCTACTCCAATAGTGCCCCAATCAGCACAAACCCTCAAGCATAGAACTGCCCGATGCCAACTTCTCTCCACAATGAATAACATTCAAATTGTATTTGAGTGTCGATGTGCTAAAGGTAGGCCCATGACTTTATTTTTAATTTATGATGGCCCCCTTTACGGTTAGGGTGGTTGTGCTTCCTTTGGTTTTTTTCTTGAGTTTCTATAATGTTTTTCACTATTTTATCGTGTCGAAATGTGGGTTATTGGTTGACAGGTTTCTGTCACCTGAAATCGTGAAACGCTTAGCATGAGCGCCTGAATTAGCGTTGAGGTGTTTCAAGGGCATAACCTCTCTGTTTTAGACTCTGAAACGCACAACGGTGTTTCAGGCATTTCTGGCAGATATTTCCCATAGCACATGCCTTAATTGAGAAATCACTCTTGGGGTGTTTTTTTTTGGACGGTCTTTGAGCATTGTTGATGTATCATTTTGAAAATGGAACAAATAAACAGGTTGGATAAAGGGCTGCCTTTCATCTATCTACTCATTGAAATTTCATGCCTTAAACTGCTACCTTTCACTAGTTATATAGTATGTCCCATTCGCTGCAACTGTTCATTTTATATATTACTCCATAGCTAGATAATTGATGATGTCTTCTGTAAAGTGTTTGATTTAATTCTTTTGATTTAATCCAGTTCTATATGAAATTGGAAGAAAATATGATTTCCAAGGAAGCCGAGATGAATCAAATTCAAGAAAATACGCAGGTTTGCCTCACATTTGATTTTATGAATTCTAGATATAGCTTCTGGTCAATATGTGATTCTCTTTGTAAGATGCATAAGCAAGGTTTAACTCAATCAGTTTCTTCTTTACACAGACAGTATAGAGAGTAGTGGTCTAGTCAAATATTTTTCTTTGTTTTATTTCAAGATTATTTCATTTCTACATTGTGAAGCTGAAAGGACTAGATTTTTCTCATGATTTTTGGTTGGCTGGTAACATCTTTTAGCTTTATTCTATTACTTACCTAGGAAGAAATGGATTTTTAAATCAAGCAATTGCGTAAGAGCCTTAATTTTAAAGCCACACCTATGCCTTCCTTCTATCAGGAAGGAGTACCACCAAAAACTGAGTCAAAAAAGGTGACGAGTACTGGAAAGGAACACTTGGAGTTCCAAACATCTCCTGGTCGTTTTCAAATAAGTACTTCTCATATTTCTTTAACATCAAAATTTTCCATGGAAGCCGTTGGTTCTCAATATGTATAGGCACCTGTTTTAAATACCCCTTTCTTGGAAATGTTGTGCAAATTATAATCCTCTAAGATGAACATGGTCATTGACTCAATATATTTTTTCGTCTCATATTTGTATCTTTATTGTCTAATAATTTTTTCAATGATTGTTGTAGATTTCAGTACCAAATATTGGAAGGAAGAGTTCCAATTCTGCGGCAGATTCGGACAGTAGCTCTGCACCAGCCCATAAAGTTTCTGGGCCAGTGATCAAGAACAATTTTTTTTGCAGAGAAGCATGCCAAATTCAGAGAGAAAAATGTGCAGGTTCTAGTGGCTAGTATTAACAACCCTCCTAGAAAGGCACAAAAGGAGGCAGGCTCTACAAATATATCAACTACAAAGCCCATAAAATCAAAGCATTCAAGTAATTCAAGCTCTAAAATAGAAACCATGAACCATGCTAGAGTCTAGAACTCTTCAACAAAACCTTTTGTAATGGATTGGAAGTAACAGTATCCAATACTGTGGAAAATCCATTTGCAAATGGAGAAAGTTGTGGGAAAAGTGTCGATATCGCTTGTGATAAAATATCAACAGTTCATAATGACAGTCAAATGGGTGCTGGGCAACAGGATTTGAAAGATGAAGTTACAGCTAACAGTGAAATGACCGAAGACAATGTTGAATCAGAGATCATTGCTAATGGTGAAGAGAAGGCGATAGTATGAAAGGCAGACAATGCCAAAGAAAAGGTTGGGATTAAGAACAAAGACATTAGCGGCATGAGTTGTGGTCCTGCTTCCAGGGGTAAACCAAGATCACAACGACATATTTCTAAATCTAGCAGCAATCAAGAGTACTCTAAAGGAAAGATAGTTAAAAACTTTAAAGTCCCCATTGTAAATCTCTCTAAAATATTACTATATATTAATGAAAGTTTGCTTCATTATTTAAAAAAATTCCAAGCAAAAGAAAAAAAAGTACACATTTTAGAAGGTGAACCTAAGCTAGTTCACGATTTCACTCAAAGAAGATACTCATTGAACTGGATAAACTTTGTCAACTGCAACTTCTTGAAATCCAAGCCCAAGGAGACCATTAAACTTAGCCAGTAAGGATGTTAGACAAAGTACCCTACTATGACATCATCTTGAGACAAATATCCATGGATTGCACCATTTCCATACTGAATATCATAGGATTTCCCTGCACAACCAATAAAAAAACTCAGATCAATTACAATCTAAAATGACAATCCCCCTCGAAATGCATTATGCAAAATAAAATTGAGAAAGATAAAGTACTAAAAAGTTCACATGATCTTAAAATCTCTTAGCCATAAAAGAAAAATGCACCACAACAAAACTCATAAAACTTGGATTTTAGTTAAAAAGTGTAAAAGGGTTTGGACTGAGCTGCTTTGTTTTCTTTGGTCTGGTAATCACCAATTCCTCAGGCTATCTCTCTCATGGTGGTGTTGGTGTTGAAATATTTGAACATTCCAGGACAAATAATGGAGAGAGTAATACTTTCCTCTTTAACATAGAGAAATTAAAAATTTCTTGATAGGAGACAGAGTTTCCACTTGAAAACAAACTTCTATTCCTTTCAAAAAAAACATATTACAATGCTTCCTCACTGAGAGGGATTTCAAAATATGACTGCTACAAAGGCAGTGCATAAAACAAACTCATTATCTCTTTGTAATACGCACTGCCATGCAAAATTACATTCACTGTATATATGTAAAAACAAAACAACTACACTGTTGTGTAAAATATTAACACATTGTCTCTCTATTGAAAAACACGCACTGCTGTGCACACACAAAAAATTACATTGCTATTGTGTAAAAGCTTACAAAAAAAAAACTTACATAGCCTTCGGGCTCTTATATGTCGCACATGACAAAAATTAAACAAAAACAAAACTATATATATATATATATATAGATATTATAAACGTATCATTTATAATATATATATTATATACTATATATATATATATATATAGATATTATAAACGTATCATTTATAATATATATATTATATACATCGATAATATATGACTATGTCGAAGCCCACAAAACGTTTAAACAATATAACGCATATGTTTTAAAACATAAAACATAATCAAAACCAAACCAAACTTAACCCATCGCAAACGCCCGAACTTCAAACACTTATCAACCAACCTGCATAAAACCATTTCGCGTTACAATTCTGGGCGCTGATGTCAACCAAATTGTGATGCGAAATCTTTATTAAGTCCTCCCTATAAATTGTATCAGGTTTGGTTTGGCCCTGCTGACACAAGCGGATTTGTGACCCGAAATCCATTTAAATCCGCCTCATAACTATTTCAGGTCGGGTTATTTGCAATGTGAATGGCCCAAACAAAACCCGCTCCAATTAGTTGATGCTGCGTGTATGCTGACGTGCTGTTGACTTGGCGTTGGGGACCACGGTTTTGTGGGAGCTATTTGCTGTCGTGGTCATGGGGACCACCGGTCCTTTAAACCAATACAATCTCCCGCGTTCACAAAATCAAAACTTTGTTTCAAAATGGAAATCCTCTGTTCTTTGGATTGTAACAAAATGACTGATCTTGACTCTGCATCAAAGTAGAAAGCGGTTCTACATCAAAGACATGAAAACTAAAATGGAAAGCGACTGCCAGTACTGAGCAGGTGGAAGTAATTTTCAACACTCCCCCTTACTTTCAGCTGCTGGGTTATCAGTCATACCCAGAATTTTCCTAAAAATTTCAAAACTCTTATGTCCCAATGGTTTGGTCAAAATGTCTGCAAACTGCTCCTGAGTTTTGTAGTGTTCCGAAAAAATTTCTCCATTGTTTAGCAATTCTCTGATGTAATGAAACTTTGTGTCTATGTGTTTCGTTCTCTTATGAAACACATAATTCTTCGATAATGCAATAGCTGAGCTATTGTCACAATAAATCACTGTTCCTCTTGTCTGCTCTTGGCCTAAACTTCTCAACATCCTCCTCATCCAAATTGCTTGACAAGCTGCTGTTGTAGCTGCCACATATTCTGCCTCTACTGTAGACAAGGCTACAATGGGCTGCTTTTTAGAAGCCCATGAAATGGCTCCTGAACCCATGTGAAAAACATAACCAGAAGTGCTCTTCCGATCATCTACACTTCCAGCCCAATCACTGTCAGTGTATCCAACTAAATCTCAACATTTTTAAGAAGTATATAGAATGACATACCTTTTCGTTCCTTTAACACACCTCAAAATTCTCTTCACTGCCTGCCAATGTGCATCCTTTGGCTTCTCCATGAATCTGGAAATCAAACTAACAGCATGCATTATGTTGGGCCTAGTTGCAATCAAATACATGAGGCTGCCAACTATGCTCTTGTACAAGCTAGGATCAAAATTCTTGTTGCTGTCCTCTCTGCTGAGTTTTAATCCCATCACTGTGGGAGGGATTGTTGCTTTGCTCTCCTGCATATTAAATCTTTAAAGAAATTCATTAACATATTTTTCCTGTGAGATAAAAATCCCATTTTCATCTTGTTCTACTTCTATTCCTAAGAAGTATTTCAACAAATCCATGTTAGTCATTTCAAATTCTTCTTTGATGACTCTTTCAAAATTTTCAATAAGGTAATCATCATTACCTGTGAAAATAACATCATCAACAAATAAAACTAGAATCAACATTTTACCATATTTTTCTTTGATGTAGAGGGTGGGTTCTCCCTCACACTTTTCAAATCCATTTTCCAGTAGATACGAGTCTATTCTACTGTACCACGCTCTTGGCGCTTTCTTCAGCCCATAAAAAGCTTTCTTCAATTTGTACACTTTTTTCTCTTGGCCTTTCTTTTCATATCCGAGAGGTTGTTCAATGTAAACCTCTTCCATTAACACTCCATTTAGGAATTTTGAATTTACGTCCATTTGGTAAACTTTCCACTTGTTTTTTTCTACTATGGACAACACTACTCTCACAGTTTCCATTCTGGCAACCGGTGCGAAAGTTTCCTCATAATCTATCCCATGCTTCTTCTTATATCCCTTGACAAAAAGTCTGGCCTTGTGTCTCTCTATTTTGCCTTCAACATTACTCTTGGTCTTGTAGACCCATTTAACTCCAATGACATCTTTACCTTTTGGAAGTTCAAGAAAATCCCATGTCTTGTTTCTTTCTATGGCATTAAGCTCCTCATCAATAGCTTCTATCCATTTCTTATCTTTAATGGCTTCTTCAAAGTGGATAGGGTCTTCAACATGAAAATATAAAGCAAACAAAGAATTGATACCTTCATTGGCTATCTCTTGTTCATAAATGTCATTCAAATTTCTGAACTTCTTACCTCTTTCATTAGGTGTACAAATGCTTGAAGAAGCACTTGAATTTCCTCCTTGTGGTGTTCTTGGAAAAGCACTTTCATTTCTCCTCAAGGGTGTGCCTTGCTGACCTTGTGTTGGATTTGTTGTTAGGGGATGTATTTCAGCCAATTCATCATCATTTTCATAATGAGATAAACAGTGTTTAACATTCACTGTTTTCTCTATGCTTCCATCCCAAGCTTCCTCTTCAATAAACTGAACATCTCTGCTCACAATAAACTTCTTGGTGGATGGGTTGTATAACCTATATGCCTTGGATTCCTCATTGTATCCAATGAAAATACATTTCTCCCCCTTGCTTTCCAACTTCTTCCTTAGCTGATCCTGAATGTGTGCATAAGCCACACATCCGAAAACCTTCATGTGTGTGACACCTTGCTTTGTGCCACTCCATGCCTCTTCAGGCACTTTGTTTATAACTGCTTTTGTAGGGCACCTATTCAAAATGTACGCTGCACAATGTACAACTTCAACCCAATAATCATTAGGCTAATGCTTTGCCTTTAACATACTCCTCACCATGTCCATTATGGTTCTATTCTTCCTTTCGGCTACTCCATTTTGCTGCGTAGTATATCTAGTTGTAAACTGCTTATGAATACCATTTTCTCTACAAAAACGTAGAAAATATTTGGAGATATACTCACCTCCTCTATCAGTCCTTAGGACTTTGATATGCAGCCCACTTTGGTTTTCAGCAAGTGTTTTGAAATTGCAAAATCTTTCAAACACTTCACTTTTTTTTTTCAAAAAGTCAACCCAATTTTTTCTTGTAAAGTCATCTATGAATGTTAACATTTAGTGGCTGCCAGCAAGCGATGGAGTTTGCATCGGTCCACACAAATATGAGTGAACAATATCTAAAGGTGCCTTTGACCTTATGCTTTTTTCGAAAGGAAAACTTTCTCTGTGTTGTTTCCCCAAGATACAACCTTCACAAAGGCTGTCCGGTTTCTCTATCAATGGTAAACCTTATACCATTCCTTTTCTGTTCAACAAGTTAAGACCTCCAAAGTTGAGATGTCCAAATCTCAAGTGCCACAACCAATTTTCATCTTTTGGTTCGCTTTGGATAGCCTCTTGTGCCACTGCTGATTTCTCTTCACAATTCTTCAAATATTCTCTCATTCTAAGAGGGAACATCTTGTTCCTTGTCATCTTTACTTCAGCAATACATTTTTTACTGGGTGGTTTGTCCATGATGGTACAAACATCATCCTCAAAAAATACAGTGTACCCCTTTTGAACAAGTTGTCCAATACTTAAGAGGTTACACTTCATTCCTAGAACATAATAAACATCTGCTATGGATTTCTTTGCACCTTTCCTTGTTAAGACATTTACATTTCCTTTTCCCATAACAGAAACTTTTCTATCAGTTCCTAGTGTGACTTGTGACTTCACACTCTCATCTAACATAGAAAACATTGCTATGTTTCCTATCATATGGTTATTGCAACCGAAGTCTAGAAACCATAAGTCTTCATTCTTTTCTTCAACCATATTACAAGCTAAAAACAAATTATCTTGGCTGATATTTTCTCTAGTGAAATTTGCACTAGTTCTATTTCCCATATCATGCTGCTTCTTTCTAAATTCATTAGCATAATGTCCATATTTTTTACAATAGTGAAATTGGACATTGGACTTATCATACCTTTGTCCTTGAGCATTCTACTGATCACTTTGCTAGCTGCTGCCTTGGCCTTGATGCTGATTTGGATTGCTGCTCCTTCCTTGAGAATTTGCTGGACTGTTCCTTCCACCTCTGTTTTGGCTTCTTCTTCTTCCTCTCTTGTTTCCTCTATCTTGCCCTCTTCCTCTTCTGAAAGACATCTAGGTCTTAAAGGCATGTTCCAGAGATGATTTTTCACTCCTACCCGATCTCTGCTCATGAGTCATCAATGATGCATGTAGCTCATCCACTGAAAAATTTGTGAGATCCTTGGTCTCCTCTATGGTGGTGAAAATCACATCGAATCTTGAGGGTAGAATCCTCAAGAGTTTTTCCACAATCCTCTTGTCTTCAAGAGTCTCTCCATGAGATCTTATTTGTGTGACCAATCCAATCACATGAGTGAAGAATTAGTCAATAGTATCTTACTCTTTCATACAAAGAGTCTCAAAATCTCTCCTCAGCAACTGAAGTTTTTTTGTCTTTTCTTTTTCCATGCCTTGATAGGCTATCTTGAGAGTTTTCCGTGCTTCTTTGGATCTCTTAGCTGCTGCTATCCTCGGAAACACACTCTCATGCACTGCTTGATACAATAAGAAGAGAGCTTTGGAGTCTTTCTTCTTATTGCTCTTCAGCAACTCTTTCTCTGCCTAAGTTAAATCATCAAACTCTTCTTCATCTGTTGGTTCTTCAAAACCATCCTCAAAAAATTCCCATAAGTCTTGGGAAACAAATAAAGCTCTCATAGTTATTGACCAGTAGCCATAATTTTTCCCATTAAATTGTGGGAGGTGGATATTTCCAATACCCATGCTAGTGTTGGCTCCAGCCATTTTTCACTCTCAACTATGCTTTAAAAAACACTTGACTGTGTATTTAAAGTAGCTGACTGTTTTGCAATAGTAGCAAAATAAACTATATAGAGAAATACCTTGAATTCTTTTTCACTGAGTCTTCACACTACTGGAGAAGTTGTTGCAACAAAGAACTCATTTTCTTCATCTTCTTTGATCTTTAAAGAGCCTGTACTAGCTCTGATACCATGTTGAAATATTTGAAAATTACAGGACAAACAATGGAGAGAGTAATACTCTCCTCTTTAACACAGAGAAATTAAAAATTTCTTGATAGGAGACAGAGTTTCCACTTGAAAAAAAACTTCTATTCCTTTCAAAAAAAACCTATTACAATGCTTCCTCACTAAGAGGGATTTCAAAATATGTTTGCTACAAATGCAGTGCATAAAACAAACTCACTGTCTCTCTGTAATACGCACTGCCATGCAAAATTACATTCACTGTGTATATGTAAAAACAAAACAACTACACTGTTGTGTAAAATATTAACACACTGTCTCTCTATTGAAAAACATGCACTGTTGTGCACACACAAAAAATTACACTGCTATTGTGTAAAAGCTTACAACAAAAAATTAAATAGCCTTCGGGCTCTTATATGTCGCACATGACAGAAATTAAACAAAAACAAAACTATATATATATATATATATATATATATATATATATATATATATATATATATATATAATAAACGTATCGTTTATAACATATATATTATATACGTCGATAATATATGACTATGTTGGGGCCCACAAAACGTTTAAACAATATAACGCATATGTTTTAAAACATAAAACGTAATCAAAACGAAAACAAAATTAACCAATCGCAAACGCCCAGACTTCAAACACTTATCAACCAATCTACATAAAAACATTTCGCGTTACTATTCTGGGCACTGACGTAAGCCAAATTGTGACGCGAAATCTTTATTAAGTCTGCCCTATAAACCATATCGGGTCCGGTTTGGGCCTGCTGACGCAAGCAGATTTGTGACCCTAAATCCATTTAAATACACCTCATAACTATCTCAGGTCCAGTTCTTTGCAATGTGAACGATCCAAACAAAACCCGCTCCAATCAGTTGCTACCGTGTGTATGCTGACATGCTATTGACTTGGCGTTGGGGACCACGGTTCTGTGGGAGTTGTATGCCGTCATGGTTGTGGGGGCCACTGGTCCTTTAAAATAATACAATCTCCCACGTTCACAAAATCAAAACTCTGTTTCAAAATGGAAATCCTCTGTTCTTTCAAAATTGCAAAGGACTGTAAAAAAATGACTGATCTTGACTCTGCATCAAAGTAGAAAGCGGCTTTGCATCGAAGACATGAAAACTAAAATGGAAAGCAGCTGCCAGTACTGAGCAAGTGAAAGTAATTTTCAACAGTTGGTGTATTCTTTGTATAGCAGAATATTTGATGGAGGCTACGAATCTGTTGTTTGGGTGTTTTTTCTTAGTTTGTGCTGGCTATCGAGGGCTGGGTCTTCCTTTAGACATGGAGATTAGTGGTTCCGCTGGTTGGTGGATCGATTTTGTTTGTTCTTCTGCTGTGGATTAGGCTCTCTCCTTTTCTGATGGAAATCTTGTGGTTTACCTTGTGTTTTGACTGGCTCATCGTTTGACTGGGCAGAGTTATTTTTCCCTCGATTGCTATTCAGTTGGAAACCTCGGTGAACATTTGCAACCACTTATCATGGCAAGTTTTTGGACTGTGTTTGACTGATAGCATATTGTAGATAATAGTAGGACTGATATTTTATGAACCTTTTGTTTTAAGATTAGTCAGCGGTAGAAGTCGGATCTGGATTTTACACAGAGTTTCTTACAAATGTTTTGTTTTTAGACTGTTACCCTATGGGTTGTCTACAAACCTTCTGGTTTGCCTGATTGATCACAAATTATGTGCTTCCTTTTGTAATTTTGTACTCATCTGCAGTAATAAAAATTACGCTTTTTTTTCAAGAAAAAAAAACATTAGAGGAAAAAATCAAATCTGAATAACTAACAAACACATCCATCAAAACAAAAAAGAGCCCTGATCCAAACAAAGGAACTGTCCACATCCTAAAAAATTTAGGATAAAATACAGGCAAGGAAATTTTCAGACATGATCATGCTGAAGTTTACTTCATTTAATGTCGTAAAGACCGGCAGGAAGAGCATTAGGATGTGTACGGATACTTACTGGGTATGAGAGATAGGAGAGCTGAGAAATGTAAATGCGCAATCTCTGGCTGTTTGGGGATGACCCACGTTCTTTTTCAAAGCCTACTCATTATTTTCATCCTTCCGAGCTACTTCCAACATCTTTACAACTCTAACTAAGAGAGCTCAAACAACTGTATCCAGAATGGTTGCTGCCCAAAACTTAGATCGATAACTCTGAACTGTTGCAATGCCCATTTCTCTTTCACCAAGAAAACCCAAATGCTCCAGCACCTTCCGCCAAGAAACCCCACATGCTCAAATTGAATTCATTGTTAACCCATACCATCCAGATCTGGAGCACGGGGGCAAGAAGAGGACGTAATCGCCTCTCTTGATGGTTGGGAGGACCATAGCTTAAAAAAAAATATAGTGATACAGATAAATACAAATGTTTATTTTTTATTCTGTATATAAGCAAGTAATGTTTGATTACACATTTATTTTGTATTATGTATATAAGCAAGTAATGTTTGAATTATCTTCCTCTTAAAATAGAAAAGAAATAGCTGTTGACTGAGACAATTTCTTTCTTACAAAATTCTACCATAGTATAGACTAGATTCTATGGAGAATAATAGGAAATTATGAGGTATCAATAGTTTAGCTGTAAGTTTTGGTTCTGTTATTTACTACCAAGAAAATGTATGTAATTAATACAAGGAAACATATAAATGCAGAAAATAGAACTGTTGGTCTTAGTTTCTAGGCAATGCCCTACCCAAGACACATCATTCTTTATAGTTATTATATGCTATACACGGACTTTAGTAACTGGTGGTCCAGACACCCTTTTTATTAAAAATGTTAAATAGAATCTTAAAAAAAATATATCTGAACCATCCTGTGGAACTAGAATCGAGAAGGGAATCGAGTGTTACACAATATACGACATGTTTTCCATTTGTAGAACTTTTCTAAACTGGATACAAGTATTAAGGAATTATGAAAAATGCTCAGTATAAGATATTAAAAGGATAGATAAAATGCATATTCAGCCAGAGAATATGGTAGACTAAATACTCCATAATTATTAATAAATATCCATTCTGAAATATCTTAAAATACTTAAATTCACACTCATGTTTTTAAACGTTTATTCTCGTACGAAGTAAGTATAATCTATGACTGTACTGTAATATGATTGAATGACAAAGATAAAAAAGTCATTTAATATGTGTATACTAGGGATCATTAGTTAAAAATAAAAATAAAAGAGTATATATATTGCAGATTTAAAAACCCACAGAGGGTTCTTTAAAATTTGACGGGTAGAGAGCATAAAACAAGAAACCCTTAAAACAAAACCCAGATTTGTTCTTGTAACTTGACTTAAAGAGTCCATGTACAATCTCTACAAAATTCGATCTTAAGACTTGCTCAGGAGGTATTCAACCTCCAAAAATAACTTATCGATTTAACAATAGAAATTCAGTTCGGAGCCAAGATATAGGAGGAATAACATCGATTGTCAAAATACGTGGAGAAAGAGAGACAGCATATTAGTCAGAGGCCGACAGAGTCACGTCAGGAAATGTAAAGTATAAGCTTAGTGCCAAAGACGATGGGGTTGGTGATACTGACCTGTCGAAAAATCAAGAGATGATTAGTAGAGATGATGTATTTTATTAATTATGTCTATATTAAAATATGAGAAAGTAAGAAAATGATAAGAGCAGGAAGATTTTCTTACCTTTAGGAGGAAGACCAACTTGCGATCCAGCCTGCAGCGAAATACAAAGAAAGAAACAAAGTAAAATGATTAAACTCGTATGATATTTTCTCACATCAAGAACAATATTACATGAACCTTGACTAAAGTGCAAAGACTCCTCTTACCTGTCTGCGTTCGTCTGGTGCAAGGCAACCATGCTATAAACATGCCATGGCAGACAATGAAGAGTTTGGTTCTTCTTCTCGGCTTTTTTTGAAGATGACTGTGAACTGAAGGTTGAAATTTTCGTCAAGGATCCATACCCAAAACTTAAAGAATCCTGAGGAATCGATTAACCTGAAAGTCGAAGGTCGGCCTCAATCGAGAGCTTAAACCCCGGAAGCACCGAGAGTATGAAAGGAGCAGAGAAGAAAATCAGTAATGAGCTGTAGACGTAACTTCGAAGTATGTGTTAGGGTTGGCAAAGTTATGTCAGGCATTCCCGCCAAAATTATTAACCGTTGATTAGGGAAATGATCGACCATGAAGATCAGTAGAGTACCATGGAGAACCGTGAGACAAATCTGTAGGAAATCCCAACAGTTTTCAATTGTAGTAAATGCCAGTACTGCGGTATTAAAGGTCTCTGTCATTCCAGCTAATCCGTTGTTGAGAAAATCAAGGTGGGATTCATATAACACAGCTAATGAATCAACATTATGGTGGACCACTTTGCAACGAAGTTAAAATCTTCCCAAACCTTAACCAAATTTTCCTCCGCAGACTATACATATATTAAAATAATAGTTCCAAGGTCTTGATGTTTGTTATGTAAACAATTTTGGAACTTAGTCGGTGAAAAATTTAACAACTAAAGGTTAGATTGGGGCTCGATGTATGAATGAAGTATTTCCTTTTTACTTAATGATTAGGATTAAAGCTCGGAAAAGAATATGGTAATCTATCTCTTTGCACATTATAACTATTTGAGTGTAAAAAACAAAATTAATTAAATTTTTTTTTTTTTTAACTAAGTAGATTTAAAGATTTACCTGTTACAACATATTTATTAATAAATATTTGTACATATATGACTTTTATTTCTTTTGGATTTTTTTATTTTTAATTTATTATATATATATATATATATATATATATATAACATTTATTCATAAATATTTATACATATATGACTTTTATTTCTATTTCTTATATGACTTTAATTTCTCTTTCTTATTATTTATTATAAGGGTTATTTTTTTAATTTTTTATTTAAAAAAAAATTATGATTTTATTTTTCTTTATATAATTGAATGATTACTTAGTTTATTTCCGACTTTTTCTTATTTTGTATATTTATTTCCTTATATTATCTTTTAAATTTAGAAAATTATCATAATATAATTTTATTATTATTATTATTATTATTATTATTTTATTAATTGATTTCTTATTTTCAATTTACTTATTTATATATTTTATTTTGTGTTGTCTTTTCTTTAATATACAATTTTGTATAAAAACAAAAATTATTCATTATATTATCTATTGTATTTCTACAATATTTATTTACTTGCTTACCTAAGTTTATCCAGCGAAATTTTAATGATGAACCACATCCATCTAAATTCTAATAATAAATCATACTAGATGGTTAGAAACACTTCCTATGAAAAATTCCAATATGATTTTCCTCAAAATTCTTTTAAAAAAAAAATAAATTTTAAATCACCTTAAATAATAATTGAAGTAATAATTCACTCTTGCCATTTAAATTAGAATAAAGTAAGTCATTTGAAATAGTCTGAGTTGTTTTTAGTGCGACTTTTTGGAATGAATCCGGTGAAAAAAATTGAGATAAAATCTTGATTTCTGTTATTTAAACTGGTTTTTTTACTGTATATAGATTCAACACCCTAAAAAAACCCTAAAACACTTGGATTGTGCAATAATGCCCATCAAACTTTTATTTTCAATAAATTCTTACAAGAATTAAAAAAAATTAAAAAAATTAAAAAACCTATCTTAAAAGTCCTCCCAAAAAAAACGCACTAGAGACTATTCGCTATAGTAATAGACAGAACATTGAAAAAAACAATTAATGTGTCCGACTCCAGCGTAAAGTTTGCATTGTGAAGCCTGCCAAAAATTAATTATGACGTATGTAAAGGTGCCCATTAATTATGATTTCAGAGTCCGTCCGACGAAACGCTGACCGTTGGGTCGCATACGACCGCGGATTAGCTTTGCTACGTCGGCTTTTTATTATTTGTCTAGGAAAGAATTTGCTTTCACACCTTAATGGATTCCAAATTTTTTTCTTGTTTATTTGTGGTAACAGCGCGTTTGAAATTATAAATGATATTTTTAGAATCTACATGTCTCGTGATTTATATAAAATTGTAAAAAAAAAAATGGTAATAATTTTATGTAATGGAGTATTGTCAATGCGTTTCCAATCAATCAATGTGGTTCATCATTCGGATTATGTGAGAGATCAGATCAAGTCATTAAATTTAAATAAATGTAAAAATAGCTAAACTAGTTGTTAAGAAAATAGCTATTTTAACTTCTTAAAATTTATTTATCAATTTTTAATTATATATTATGTTTGTTAATTAATTAATAACGACTAGTTCCATTCTATTATTAAAATATTTAATTTATTTATTCAATTAATCAATAAATTAATAAACTTATTAATAAAATATTGAATTAATATATATATATATTTTTCTTATTTAATTGATTAAATTATTTAATTATTAATTTTATTTATTTATTAAAACCCAAAATCCAAATAAAAAATAACCAATATCCAAAATAAATAAATAAATAAAATGAAATGATGCTTTATTTTAAAAGTTGCTTACCCTTATTGATAAGTGTTAAATAATTCAGATAATGAAAGAGAATCTTTACTGTTAAATAATTTAGATAATAAATTAAGACAAAATTATAAACTCTTCAACTTAATAAAAACGATAAAATAACAAATCTAGAAATTAGGTTACCGTGCCAAAGTTACCGGAAATTAGGTTATTTGAAAATGATACGTAAAACTCTTTTTGATAAACCTAACGCTTAGTTCTAAAAACAATAAACACTTTCGTCCTAGTGGACAAGGTTGGCCATAGTGACGACGCTCCCAGGGTAAAGTTGCAGTACCATACAATCAGTCACAATTTCAATATTTTTGCATAATAATTACAAGGAAACCATACAATCAGTCTTAATTTCAATATTTTTGCATGATACTTACAAAGAGGTGTTTGTAATTTTTTTTGAAATTTTGGTAAGATTTTAAAAAACTTTGATAGTAATTTTTAAATAATTAAAAATTTTGATAACACTGAATCTATTTCTACCATAAAAAATATGATTCAAACATAATGGAAAATAAACATATTCAAACATTATGTCAAGTTTTCATGAAATTGACTGAAACGTGTAAAATAAACATATTCAAACATTATGTCAAGTTTTCATGAAATTGACTGAAACGTCTGTGTCCTGGTTAGATAGTGGATCGATGTGACTTGACGATAGTGATTTTTCTTTGGATGGCCAATGGTCAAGTTCCTTTAGGTTGCTTCCTCCACCAACCAGAAGTCATTCCATTCAAAGCGACCGGTGTCCTTTCACCTTTGTCAACTTCCTTAAAATGAGGAGTACATTGTGACCTGCAAAACGTTATACAATCCATGTTCGAGTGAAAGGCCATGGAAGAACATATACTATGAACATTCTACATGACCTCTTTCAAAATATTTCCAGACTTTGAACAAATTTCAGCGTTGAACTGGATTGCATATAACTTAACCTCAGTACAAATATGTTTGGGAGGCCAGACTGAAAAGTTATTTTAATCCTTTATGAACATTCTTTTACTTCTCCACAGTTCTGAGTAATGTTTTCTACAGTTATGAGTAACGTTTTCTATGCGTTTTAATATCGAAAAGCTAGTTTTGAAGGTTAAGGATTACAATATGAATAAATTGTAAATATTTATTTGTTAGGATAGTTTTCAGTTCAAGTGATTTTAAGTTCTTCCAAATTTACCTTATTTTTGAATTTTTGGTATTTTATACCATTCTGAAAAGAATTAAATTTGTAGAGGTGCAGACCATGAGAAAGATTTGATGGTATGATTCCATCCTTGTTACCTTCCATTATCTATAGGTTTATCAAATGATAAATGATAGTGAAATAAAATTAATGTTGATAGTATACTTTATTTAATTATCTTTAATTATATTTTATACTTTTTAAATATAATATTTATCTTATTAATTTTTATGGATCATTATTTATTTATTGATTATTGGTATCTTTTATTTCTTATATTTATGAGCTTTTTATCATGTAGTTTATTTCACGTTTATTATTTTTGGAATTTAAATTTCTGTGATCCATCATATAAATTAGTAGAAATTCTTTCGGTAATAATCACATGCACTGGAACGTGGTCGACGCGTTTGGAACCAACTAGGACTATGTGAGAGATCATATCCAGATAGTAAGTATAAATAGATGTAGAAATGGCTCAACTATCCGTTAGGATAACGGCTAGTTTGACTTTGAAAAAGTAAATATTCCATTATTTGTTTATTTAATTAATTTTTATTTATTTATTTAATATTATTTTATTTATTTATAAATTCTTTAATATATTTATACAACTAATTAACCAATTAATTAATATAAGGTAAGTAATTTAACAAATTGTAGTGTATATATGTATATTATTCTTATTAATTTAATTGATTAAATTATATAATAATCAATTATTATATATAATTAAATCTTATTCATATAATTTAATTATAACAAACGACTTATCAAATAATCAAACACTGAGTAAAAAAATAAATAAATAAATAAATATAAAAAATTAAAAATTAAAATAAATAAATAAATAAAAATAAAATAAAATTTAATATATATATATATAAAAGCATAATAATAATTTCAAAAAAAAAAATGAAAATAAAAATATAATCAATAAAAATAAATAAAAAACTGAAAAAAAATAAATAAATAAATAAAAATAAAATAAATAAATAATAATAAATAAATAAATAAATCAAGAATATAAGGCAGGAATCCAACACCTGTTGATATTCCAACCGTCATCTCTATTGAGATTAATGGGCATTTTTTCAATTTCAATGGCCTCTCTCAACTTACGATGATGGAAATGGTCGATTCTAGCAATGACTTTAGCATCTTCTATGCAAACATGATGGTTAGTCTTTTCTGCATGCTCAGCTAAGGCGGATGAGCGAGATCTTCTATGCTTGATATCAACAACATGCTCACAGATCCTTTGATTAATAGACCGACCAATCTCACCAATGTAAGGAGTCCCACATCTTAATAGTCAATCGAGTTCCATAAAATTCACCACGGAACATGAGGTGGATGGTAGCCTTCCTTTCCTTGATGTCCTTATCTCTAGAAATGATGATGGTTCTCTCTCCCCTCAAGTTTTTCGAAAGAAAACTCATACTAAGCAATATCTTCATGCTAGCTCCCACCATTTCCCTGCTCAAAAATTAGGCGTCCTTAGCACCTTAGCCACTAGGGCGCTGAGAATCTCTGATGAGTCTCACCTTGAGGGGGAGAAGACCCATCTGTTGAATGTCTTTTGTAATAATGGTTATAGTATGTCGCAGGGCTTCAAAGCTTTCCTTAAAGTAGAAAAAGGTCCTTCTGTTAAAAATAAAAATAAAAAAGAGCCTAGTGAATGGTGTGGCAGTGTCAGCCTTCCGTTCATCCAGCACGTTACCGATAAGATCATAAGATCCTTTAAAAGGCACAAGGTATCCTCTTATAAGCCCCTTAATACAATCCGTGTCCCCAAAATCGGTTGAAGATCCGATTGACCCTAAAGATGGAAGGGAAAGGTGTCTACCTCATTCCTCGTTTCGTGGGACTCCTTACATTGGTGAGACTGGTCGGTCTATTAATCAAAGGATCTGTGAGCATGATGCTGATATCAAGCATAGAAGATCTTGCTCGTCCGCCTTAGCTGAGCATGCAGAAAAGACTAACCATCATGTTTGCATAGAAGATGCTAAGGTCATTACTAGAATCAACCATTTCCATCATCGTAAGTTGAGAGAGGCCACTGAAATTGAAAAAAGGCCCGTTAATCTCAATAGAGATGACGGTTGGAATATCAGCAGGTGTTGGATTCCTGCCTTATATTCTTGATTTATTTATTTATTTATTGTTATTATTTATTTATTTATTTAATTTATTTAATTTTTTTTATTTTTATTTTTATTTTTATTGATTATATTTTTATTCATCTCTTTATTTATTTTTATTGATTATATTTTTATTTTCGTTCTTTTTTTTCCTTTTTTTTTTAATTATTATTATGCTTATTTATTTATTGATTATTTATTTATTTATTTATTTATTTATTTATTATTATTATTATTATTATTTAATTTTAATTTTGTTTATTTATTTATTTTTTATTTTTTACTCAGTGTTTGATTATTTGATAGGTAGTTTGTTATAATTAAATTATATGAATAAGAATTAATTATATATAATAATTGATTATTATATAATTTAATCAATTAAATTAATAAGAATAATATACATATATACACCATGATTTGTTAAATTACTTACCTTATATTAACTAATTGGTTAATTAGTTGTATAAATATATTAAAGAATTTATAAATAAATAAAATAATATTAAATAAATAAATAAAAATTAATTAAATAAACAAATAATGGAATATTTACTTTTTCAAAGTCAAACTAGTCGTTATCCTAACGGCTAGTTGAGCCATTTCTACATCTCTTTATACTTACTGTCTGGATCTAATCTCTCACATAGTCCTGATGATGAACCACACTGGTTGGTTCGAAATGCGTCAACCACGTTCCAGTGCATGTGATTATTACCGAAATAATCTCTACTAATTCACATTTATTATATTTATGTGGTTTTTTTCTAATTCAAGCTTATGGCATATTCTAACATTTTGATATTTTTTGGAGAGGATTATTGTTAAAATCAATGTGAATGGTGTTTTTTTATTATATTTTCATTTAAATCAATTTGTAATTGTAAATGGTTTGATTTAATTTGTTAATTACATTAAAGGATTTTAGCATGGAGATTTTCCACAATTATGTACATATTGGTTTAGATAGAAAATCTTTTGGATTAATCACATCATTAGGATTTGGTTGACATTTCGAACCATCTAATGTGGTTCATCCTCATGAAAAGGTTATGAAGGTTATGAAGGTTTTGGATTACTGTGTAAAATTGTCTAGTTGATACTTGGTGTAAACATAGTTGTAATGAAGAATTGAAGAGTGCTAGACTAGGTATATATGGAGAATGAAATCAAATCATGACCATTATAAATAAATGTAGTTGTTGATAAAAATAAATTTATAAATAATTAATAATAATGAACTAAAAAAATAAGAATTAAGAAATAAATAGAATAAGTCAAATTAGACTTGGTCAAATTGATGGATGCAATGAGGGAGTCATCAAATTGAATTAAATTATTACCATACATTATTAAATAATTTTATTGATGAATAAAATTAAAGATTAAAAATTTAAGTATAATTAAAGAGTTAATGTATTAGATCATTAAATTGTTAAATTTAAAGGAATCTAAGTATTAATAATAGAAAAAGGGGGAATTTAGGAAATAATTAGAAAGTATCCCTAAAAATGGAAGATGTGTTCACCATAAAAGTAGAACATTTCAAAAATTTCACATAGCCCCACTCAAGAGGCTTTCTGATTAATAAATCAATGTATTTAAGTTACATTTAAAAATAAAAATATACATTAATAAAATAAAATATAGTTATAACTTAAAAAAATAAACAACGGAAGTTATAATAAAATATTTGAACTTTCCTAGACCTTTCAAAACTTGGATGTGCGTGGCCGATCTAGGGGAAGTGTCATTGGCTTTAATAACCAAACCATACAAGTTCACAATGTGTGGGGATTGGATGGGATACTTGGGGCAGACATCACCGACATCATTGCCTCTGATCTTGGTACCCCCTTCAGAATTCTAAATATCTATGGACCTTTCCATAACAGGCCAACTTTCTGGGACAAGTTGTTTCACTCCTCAATCATGCAGGAGGATCATATTATAGTGGGAGGCGACCTAAAATTCTCTTTGGGTCATGTTGAATCTTCGGGTCCCTAAGCATCGCCTGATCCCATGTCCTGTTACTTTAAGAAATTTATTGGCATAGCAAATTTGATTGACTTAGAGATGGAAAAAAATTGCCCAATTGGTGAAATAGAAGGACTGGGGAAGTTGCTCTAGCTTGAAGGTTGGATGATTTTTTGATTTCAATAATGTTTGATGTCTGGATGGATAGGGCTAGGCAATGGGTTGGCTCAAGTAGTTTTTCGGATCACTCACCCATCTATCTTGAGATACATGGAGAGAACAAAAAACCCCATTCCCCTTTCAAGTTCAACTCCCCTTGGGTTGAAGAACCTGAATTCTGACATATTGTCATGGAGAAGTGGAATCACTGTCAACTGATGCATAATATGCTACCTGCAAAAGTCATTACCAATAGCCTGTCTAGCATAAAGGAGAATACTATCAAGTGGGCAAAGGCGAAAAGGATCAGAGATTAGGGAGAGCTGGGTAGGATTGAAAGGGAGATTACCCATATGCTTGGTGACGATGGCATGGTTCATACCTCCTTGGAGAATAAGGAAAAACTCACCCTCCTGGAAACAAAAAGAATCAAGCTCTTAAGACTTAAGGAGGAAGCGTGAAGACTCAAGAGTAGGGCTATCCGGCTTTAGGCGGGGGATAATAATACCAAATTATTTTAGCAATGTTCCAAAGGTAGAAAGAGCATTAATACAATCTGGGAATTGAATGATCATCATGGAAGGGTGGCTAAAACTCATCAAAAAAATTTGGATATGGGAATTAGGCACTTCTCCCACATTTACAAATATCCAAGGGTGGCCAACATTGGATAAGTGCTCAGCATTGCAATGTAGATGCCAATGTATGTGGAAGATGATGACTCTGATTCCCTCAATGCCCCTATCACTATAGGTGAGATAGAAGTTTTCCTTTAGTGATTCTATCTATCCTTATTTGATCTTGTTGGTAAGGATCTTCTTTTGGTGATCGAAAACTGTAGAGTATCTGGAAGAATGTATGATAGCTTAAACACCACCTTCATAGCCCTCACTCCCAAGGTGGACAAGCCCCTATATTTGAGTGACTATCGGCCTATCTCCTTGTGTAACTGTCTCTACAAAATCATTGCTAAAATAATTTCTAATCACATTAAGCCTATCTTACCCCGGAACATATCTAAGGAAATTTTTTCCTTCCTTCACAATAGACAAATCCATGAGGCCATTGGCATTGCACAAGAAGCCCTTCATTCTATGAAGCTCAATAGCCTTAAATTCACCATACTCAAGATTGATCTGGCCAAATCTTTTAATTTCTCTTGTTGGACCTACCTCCATCTGATCCTTACCCATATCGACCTCCCCAATCCTTTCATTCAATGGATTATGTGATGTATTAACAATGCTTCATTTAATATCGTCATCAATGGGACAACTACTTCTTTTTCCATGTAGGTCATGTTCTCCACCAAGGATGCCGCTTATCCCCTCTACCATTCCTCCCGATTATGTAGGGTCTCACTAAGCTCATTGACTCTTCTAGGAATGAAGGGCAGCTCCCGGGAGTCAAAATCACTTATACTATTCATATGACTCACTTTATTTTCCTTGATGATGTACTCATATTTCTAGATGGCAACTTGCAGGACTCCATTTGTTTCAAAAGGATATTATCTACCTTCTGCACTCCTACTGGAATGCAACCCAATCTAAGAAAATCCACCATTATGATAGCAAGATGCTCCTTCCAAGAGGGTAGATATGACCTTCATCTATTTCAAGTTGATCATGAGAATATTGAAGAGGGCTTAAAATATTTGGGATTCGAACTCAAGCCCAACGATTATAGAATCACGGATTGGAATTGGCTCATAGCAAAAATTGAGTGAAGAACCTACATATGGAAACAAAAACAGATCTCTAGAGTTGAAATACTTGTTGACCACAATTGTCCATGCTCGACCAATTAAATACAGTCGACTATAGTTGACCATGTTTAACCATATTTTATTTTGTAGGCGATGATTGAACATCATTGACTATAATTGCCTATGGCTAATGATAAAAAGCCATAGTCTCCTATGATTAACCATATTTTAAAGATGTTTCACCATGATTGATAATGTTTTCCATAACTAACTATAATTGAATATAGTTAAATATGGCTTCACAACATTAATTATGGTTTATTATGATTCAAAAATTTTCCATTTCACTCTAATGTCTTCTTTCAAAGATTCCAAACAATTATAATTTCCCCACCTTAGCTTTTGAAAATCAATTATCTTCCACATATTTTAATACATGAACATACATGACAAGTGGAACCCTCCAATATATAATGTGTAATGTATTAAATTTATTTGGAGTGGAATATGGAAAAATTTGTGATACTGCAAAATGCTCAACAGGCAGGCTGGCTCACTGAGTATCTTCTTGCTTCTTAAGAGACCCTATGCGAACCCATACATGAACCTACTATCACGTTCACACTTCTTTCGACTCTCTCTGCGGCTTCCCTTCGCCTTTTTTGGCCTACTTTGTGTCCCTCGATGATTTCGCGAACCTCTGGCGAACTCTCGGCGATCTTAAGACAACAATACTACCACAATGGACATTCATAAAGCTCAAAGTTATAGTTCTTGAAATGCGGAATAAAAATTTCTCTCTTTTATTAATATCAGAAATGATTTTACATCAGAGATCAAATTACAATGGACTTAGAAATATCTCTTTCCAAATATTGACTACAGTGGCATTTACCAGATTTGCTACTCAATAAATGAGCGAGCGATACTGGAGGCTACCTGACCAGTTGCAGAATTTGTCTCAGAGTTCTTAATAGAACACACAATACATAGACAAAATTTTCAGACTCAATCTATGATCAGGCCACTTTAGGTTCTTGTCTATGCCGAGCACATAGACACGCAGGCTTCTCTGATCACCTAAGGACTTGAGACTTAGCACCGTGATGCAAGCAGATCGCGAGACTTCATGCAGATGCAGAGCAGGGAGCTTCGGCTCGACTTAGACTCAAAACACAAATGACTCTAGACTCTAGACTCTCCAAATGTGAATGCCGAAGAATGAGCCTTAACCCTCCTTATATAGGAAATGAGGGGGGACAAACATTCAATCGGTCCATCGGATTATTGACACGTGGAGGAAAATCATGGCTTTTGGGTAACAACGAAGTGACATCCGCACTAAGATGCATCCATCTGACCGACTCATGTGAAATTGCGTGTACAATACACTGTGGATACCTTTTCTGTACAAGGCCCACAAGGAAACATCACTTATTGCATCCACAGAGGATGCTTTTTCAAACAGGTGAAAAGCCCTCGAGAAAAGACCTGTCACTGTAAACCCGTGACTGGGTACCACAACACATGGAATGCTTTTGTTTTAGTGGGGCTCCCGTGAACCACTTGTATTGGCTTCATTATTGTCCTCCAAGATTTTGATGCTCGGAAATCTCAATTTGGGATAGATATTGTCGTCCCAGGCTTTTGTATAAATCCGGTGTACAATCATTGGCTTATTGAGGATTATCTAATGCTTAATTTTTGTTAATACTAACCACTGATGATGGTTCTTCATGTGAGATTCTAGGACAGAGTTGAATAATCTATATTCCAGTTATCCTAGTTCTCCTATAATTTGACAAGGATAATGAAAACAGTCACTTATGCTGCTCTCTAAACATTTATTACATTTACTATGAAAATATGATTCATAGTAGTATGGATCCATACTGTAGGGACTTAACCCATAGTCGAACCACCAGTCATGTAGCCAGGGCGGTTGTAAGCAACAAATTTAGGAACTAAATTTTTGCACGTGGGTTGTATCTGAGTTGGCATCAATGCCCTCACCCATCAAGGTCTGAACACATATGCGTTACCTACAGTTCGAGATCTAACACATAACAAATATACTGATTCCTTGATTGGAGGTATTGTAGCCCCATTGTCCAATGGACCCGTCTGGTTTGACTGTTATCCAAATTTTTCAGTCTATGTCCATGATGAAACCTTGTCTGACATCCTCCAGCTTCAAATCCAAACATCTGGATTTGACATGAATAGAAAAAGAAATAATATTGCTATATAGATAAGAGGTTGTTTCCGTCACACTAGCACTTTGTCAGCTGCAGTCCTACATGCCCCCAGCAAAGATAGCAAAACCAGTGTCGTGGTCATGACAGACCCTAAAAACTAGAAATTTGAACATCAAGCAATAAAATGGGAAGAACTTTCTTTTCCTGAACGCTGGACCATTCCTAACCCAAATCCCATCTTTGCCAGAGCTATTACTTCTGCCGATATTGTTGAAGACCAGTCCAAAGTCGTTCTATCTTTTCCTAGAAGGTCTACCATCGACAGAAGAAGGATAAATGAGATGTGTCAAAATTATCCATTGTATATACCGCCATATTGTATAGATAAAGCGTGTTCATCTATTGTTTCTAGTTGTAATCATTTATCATTATTTGAGTTTGCCCAAATGGTAAACTTCAATCCTCTCAAAGTTGAATGTCCTCACTGCCATCAGTCTATAAATCTCCAAAACCTTGTTGCACTGGTCATCAGACATCATAACCAAAATCCCAGAAGAGGTGAGGCTCCTCCATCCACTTCCGGGACACCCTGCCCAAATCCTAAGTGTTCTGATATTCCATTCCCTCATGAAGACGAACATGTCCTCATGATGCATCTAGTTCCTAGTCTTCAACATGAAGATCCCAGATTGACAGCAATACTCATGAATATGCAATCTCCCAGAGATAAACATGGTATAGGATATTATAGTCAAAAGGATCATTTGATTCCTGAGTGCATATTCAAAGATCTGCCAACTGATATAAAGAAACCATCTGTTGCTGAGATACAAAAGTTCTATACACTAATGGATGGTTGTGAAAAGCATATGATCCCAGAAAAATGGATGAAAAAAATGTCGAATTGGGATCTCCATACTCATCCACAGGCAGATGAGTTTGTTATTTCCTGCAGCACAGAGGAGAAAAGAAGATTAGCCTCTCAATGGAAAGAATATATGAATGAAAGAAATGTCTGGATTTCTTTCTATTCATGGAAGAAGGCTAAAGAATCAGAGATGATTTTGATGATTGATTCTGCATCCTCCTCTGGTCATTCTTGGACAACTATAGATGGAAAGAAAGTCGAAACTCCTACCAGTTTCCCTCCTTTCAAAGGAACTGTCATAGGAGAAGATCAAAACTCGACCAATGCATATCCCTTAGTCCAGAAAGAAAATCTAGTAGGGATATAAGGGAGAGTCGAGACAATTAGTGAACAAATAAATTGGACAAATACTGTTGTCACTGGTTTAGAGAAGAATATGGCCAAAGCTATCCTAGTCAAAGAACAGATAGACACAGTCCAAGTGTCTATCAATGATGTAAATAGTGTTTTAAATTCTATACAGTATAATTCCTCTATTGCTAAATATTATTCTTTAGAATCCTTCAAAAATATTGATGAAGTAGAGAATTGTATTATAGAAAATTCTTTCTCTACTAGGCATTTAATTTCAAATTTGTCTAACAAAGTAGACAGAATGAGTTTAAAGAAAATTGAGAAACGAATACCAGCTTCATTTTTGCATAAGGGAAAAGCCATCCACACTCATGAACTTAGTGAAAGCCCAGTCTCTAAGTTTTCCTTTCTTCTCCCTAAAGAAGCTAATGAATCCGAACCAAAAAAGTAGTCTGAGAAAATATCTGCCAAAACCCTCATCTCTGAGTTTGACACAGACCACCAGGTTCTTCCTATCTATGAGGCCCTTGAGCCTCAGTATACCATACATCCTGCCCCTGATCTATATGGAGTTGGAAAAATTCCCCCAAGGGAAATATTTCATGCAGATAGTCATAAAGAATGGAATTTAGATAATCTAACTACTACACAGATCAGGCAGCTGCTTGATCAAATGATCACAGAATATAGGCTCATGTGTGTTGCCGGCAAAACTGAAGTAGAATCCTGTAAAACTTTAATGCAATGTTTTACTGGAACACTTGCTAGATGGTGGGAACTTGAATCCTCTCCTGCGATGATTAAGAAAATGGAGAAGGAAATATTAAAAGATGAAAATGGGGATATTATGTTTCACCCAGATGGCACCCCACAGAATAATATGATTGGTGGATTAACTGCTATGATCCAAGAACATTTCTCTGGTGCTGATGTTACACTGTCAGATAAACATGAGATGATTTTAATGAATATGAAGTGTAGAAATATCAATCAGTTTGAAGACTTCCACAGAGATTGGATACAGAGGATATATCTGGTCAAAGAACCAAAGAACATCTTGTGGAAACAAGTATACCTTGCAGCCCTTCCATCCAAGTTAGTTGACATATTAAAGCTGCAAGAAGTCTTTCCCTTGCCTCTTGAAGTCTATCTATGGGGGGAAATCTATTCTATCATCACCAAGGTGTTGATAACTCTTTGTACCAGCTCTAAGATGACAAAATCTATTGATAAATTAAATAGATTGCCTGGTACTAAATATTTCTGCAGTAAGTATGGAATAACTATTGATGATCCTTTGGTCACCTGCAGAAAGACAAAAATACGAGTAAAGCAGGCTCAACGCAGAAACAGAACCTTAAATTACAGACTGAGCTCTGAAAAAATACACGAGCTTAGGCCTCAGAAAAGGAAACTAGCCAAAGGAAGAAAAGGTTATTACAGAGATAACCACAAGACTCATTACTACACTCCCATGGACATCAAACCCAAAGATCATAAGCTTGAAATAATGAAAGGGGATATCTGTTGGCTTTGTGGGGAACATGGCCACACTTCCAATGTATGTCCTACAGCTCTTGAGTCTAAACGAGGCCGTGGTAAGAAATCACAGCCAAAAAATCAGGTTGGTCCCAGCACTGCTATAAAAGTTGAAGACCGATGTCGGCAATGCAATTCTGCATTTCATAAGACAGAAAACTGTAATCGTCTTGCTATTCAGCAAGCCGTCGAGGATTCCCACTCTGAATCTTCCTCCGACTCTTCTGTTTCTTATTCTTTTGAAGAAGAGGTTCATGCTTATTGTCAATGTTCTGACTCACAGAATTGCCACCGTGATTGTTCTGATGATAATTCAGAATTTTCTTCTGATACCTCTCTCCTAGAAGAATTCTCTGGAAAGTTAAAGGTCCTTATGACACAAAATGATGAAGATGATATCAAAGTGTTTGCATAGATCTGCGCCATGGAGGAAGGAGACTTGAAAGCTGCATTATTGAAGACTTTTATGCAGCATGGTAATGGTTCTTCCAGTACAACATTCGGTAAGAAGCCTAATTTTGTTGATGCTTCTTGCGAAAGAAATACCAAAACGTATCTCCAGCATAATTCCAACAAAGCTCGTGCACTCACTTTGGGGGACGTGAGTAGGGAGATACACTGTATGAAAACAAAAATTTCTGCCTTGAAAACCAGAATTTTAGAGCTCGAGAAAGGTAAACAGGTTCAAGCCTCTCCTGTTTCCTCTCCTATTTATTCAGGCAGAAAAGAAAATTATACTCTGCATGGGCCTCCTCCTAAATATACTGAAGAAGTTGAAGTTACAGAGGGACATCCTGATCCTCACATGGGAATTAGAGATATGCATTTGCTTGCTATTCAATATCAATAGCACCATATAAAAATTAAAGTCTGGATAAAAGGAAAGATGTTTGATTTGGTGGCATTGCTTGATTCAGGATCGGATGTTAATATGTTCTCAAAAAAGGCTATTCCTTCACAATATTGGGTTACTGCTACCCGCAAGCTCACTGGTTTAGGGAAAATTACTTTAAATTATGAAGTACCAAAAGCTGCAGTTTGTTTTGAATCCAAGTGTGTCACACTTAAGTTTTTTGTTGGTGACATACCAGTTGATTTCATTCTTGGGAATGTGTTTCTTGCTGCAGTTGAGCCTCATGGTTCAATGATATTTCCTGATAAAAAGGCCGGATACTTCATTACTGTGAAAGGTAAAAGATTTGATTTACCTTATATTTCTAATACCAGAATGTCTACCATGGGTAAGCCATGTTTTTAGGGCACACTATTGAAAATGGCCAGATTGCTTTACAGTCACATGCCTTAGAATTTGCAGATAAATTTCCTGATGAGATTCTTGATAAAACATAGCTGCAAAGGTTCTTACATTATCTCAATTATGTAAGAAATTTTTGTCCAAAATGTGCCATAGATAGATCTCTACTCAACCAAAGATTGAGAAAGAATCCTCGGCCTTGGACAGAAGAACATTCAGAAGCAGTCCGAAAAATCAAGGCTAAGGTGAGGAATCTCCCTATATTATATGTTGCAGAAGATTCTTACTTCAAAATTGTTTAATCAGATGCTAGCAACATTGGTTGGGGAGGTGTGTTAAAACAAAGGCCAAATGAAAAGAGTAGTAAGAAAGAAGAACAAGTTGTTCAATTTGCCTCAGGAGTATGGAGCAAAGCTGAAAGAAATTATTCTACAATTGAGCAAGAGGTAAAGGCAGCTTGGAACTATATCTGTAAATTTTCAATTCATTTGGTAAATAAGAATTTTCTGTTAAGGACAGATGCACAAGCTCTAGCTAAAGTCTTAACCAAGACTATTAAAATTCTAGAAGATGCCAAGTTTGCCCGATGGCAGGCCTATTTTACCAACTTTGATTTCAAAGATGAACATATTAAAGGAATTCATAACTGTCTGCCTGACTTCCTTAGTAGAGAATATATTCAGCACAACCAGCAACAAGAACAATATGATGACCCAGAGGAGGAAGAAGAGTCACATGTGATGGTCATCATTACTGAATGGGACCATGCCCATCAAAGAGAAACACTCAGGCATATATCTGATGATGAGTCATGGGTAGTCTATAAAGAAAAGTGGAGGCCAACATGGCAGCTCCACAATACAAAAGTTCTAGATGTAGATTTACAGAATCACTCAGATATCCAACATTTAGTCCCTGAAAGAAGAGTACATCCAAAAGGAAGTAGATGGATTCACGACATGATGTACTCTGTAAGCATGTTGGCTTCAGAAGAGGCTGAAAGATCTTTATCACAGGATTTTTGCGATCTCACTGTCATTTGTACTGGCGGCAGTGATCGAACAAAAATCTATTACAAATCATATGCCAGAAACAGAACTCGGTGGCCAGGACATAATTGGTCTAAACACTTCCAAATGTGGCCAGGTAATAATCCTGACCTAATTTTTCTTGACACCGTGTATAATTTTGCAGGTTATAAAAGGCATTGGTGGAACCTGGTAAACAAAGATGGTCGTGATGAAACCCATTACACGAAATTAAAGTTTTGTTCTACATGGATAAACCAGCATAGCTTACAACCGCCCTGGCTACATCACTGGTGATTCGACTATGGGTTAAGTCCCTTCAATATGGATCCATACTACTATGAATCATATTTTCATAGTAAATGTAATAAATGTTTAGAGAGCGGCATAAGTGACTATTTTCATTATCCTTTTCAAACTGTAGGAGAACTAGGACAACTGGAATATAGATTATTCAACTCTGTCCTAGAATCTCACATGAAGAACCATCATCAGTGGTTAGTATTAACAAAAATTAAGCATCAGATAATCCTCAATAAGCCAATGATTGTACGCCGGATTTATACAAAAGCCTGGGACGACAATATCTATCCTAGATTGATATTTCCGGACATCAAAATCTTGGAGGACAATAATGAAGGCAGTACAAGTGGTTCACGGGAGCCCCACTAAAACAAAAGTATTCCCTGTGTTGTAGTACCCAGTCACAGGTTTATAGTGACAGGTCTTTTCCCGAGGGCTTTTCACCTGTTTGAAAAAGCATCCTCTGTTTATACAATAAGTGATGTTTCCTCGTGGGCCTTGTACAGAAAAGGTATCCATAGTGTATTGTACACACACTTTCACATGAGTCGGTCGGATGGATGTATCTCGATGCAGATGTCACTTCGGTGTTACCCAAAAGCCATGATTCTCCTCCACGTGTTAATAATCCGACAGACCGATTGAATGTTTGTCCCCCCTCATTTCCTATATAAGGAGGGTTAAGGCTCATTCTTCGGCATTCGCATTCGGAGAGTCTAGAGTCTAGAGTCATTTGTGTTTTGAGTCTGAGTTGAGCCGAAGCTCCTTGCTCTGCATTTGCACGAAGTCTCGCGATCTGCTTGCATCACGGTGCTAAGACTCAAGTCCTTAAGTGATCAGAGAAGCCTGCATGTCTATGTGCTCGGCATAGACAAGAACCTAAAGTGGCCTGATCATAGATCGAGTCTGAAAAGTCTTTCTATGAATTGTGTGTTCTATTAAGAACTCTGAGACAGAGTCTGCAACTAGCCAGGTAGCCTCCAATATCGCTCGGTCATTTATTGAGTAGCAAATCTGGTAAATGCCACTGCAGTCAATCTTTGGAAAGAGATCTTTCTGAGTCCATTGTAATTTGATCTCTAATCTTACCTGTAGGAGGAAAACTAACTTGCGGTCCAGCCTGCAGTGAAATACAAAGAAAGAAACAAAGTAAAATGATTAAACCCTTATGAGATTTTCTCACATTAAGAACAATATTACATAAACCTTGACTAAAGTGAAAAGACTCCTCTTACTTGTCTGCGTCCATATAGTGCAAGGCAACCATTCTCTAAGACACCATGGCAGACAATGAAGAGTTTGGTTCTTCTTCTCGGCTTTGTTTGAAGGTGACTGTGAACTAAAGGTTGAAATTGTCTTCAAGGATCCATATCCAAAACTTAAAGAAGCCTGAGGAATCGATCAACCTGAAAGCAGAAGGTCGGCCTCAATCAAGAGCTTAAACCTCAGAGGCACCGAGAATATCAAAGGAGTAGAGAAGAAAAGCAGTAATGAGCTGTAGATGGAACTTCAAAGTATATGTTAGGGTTGGAAAAGTTATGTCAGGCATTCCCGCCAAAATTATTAACCGTTGATCAGGGAAATGATCGATGGTGAAGATCAATAGAGTACCATGGAGAACTGTGAGACAAATTTGCAGGAAATCCCAACAATTTCAATTGTATTAAAAGTTAGTACTACAAGATTAAATGGCACTGCCATTCTAGCTAATCCTTCGTTGAGGAAATCAAGTTGGGATTCATATAACACAGTTAATGAATCAACGTTATGGTGGACCACTTTGCAACGAAGTTAAAATCTTCCCAAACATTAACCAAATTTCCCTTCGCAGACTATACATATATTAAAATAATAGTTCCAAGGTCTTGGTGTTTGTTATGTAAACAAGGTTGGAACTTAGTCTGTGGAAAAGTTAACAACTAAAGGTTAGATCAGATGTTGGGGCTCGATGTATGAATGAAGTATTTCCTTTTTACTTAATGATTAGGATTAAAGCTCAGAAAATAATATGGTAATATATCTCTTTGCACATTATAACTATTTATGTGTAAAAAAAAAAAAAAATTATTTACTAAGTAGATTTAAAGGTTTATCTATTACAAGTGGTATTAGAGCAACGCTCACACGCTGGGACCCTAAGGGTCGACTAACGATAAAGTTGTGTGTGTGACTAATGCATAGAGAGAGAGAGATAATGAGAAGTGGATCAACATCACAACCACCCCAAGATACTGGGAAACCCCAAGCACAACAGATGATGAACCCAGAAATGTGGGTTTAGTTATGTGTCGAACAACACCAGGAAACTAGTCGGATGCTGGAAGAATAGCAACACCAAACCAGTTTCCTATTGAGTACAGTACAACAACTGCAAGAGGAAATGGTCTATGTTCGAAAAGATAATGAATGATTATTGCAAGACCAAGAGAAGATATTAAGAGTCTGTCAGATAAACAAAATTAGGAGGTGGAACATCCAAGTACTGACAGAGGCATGCAAGTAGAAGATGAGCAACAAATGAGAAACAACACCACTGACATAGTGGAAAGAAGCCTATCTCAGCGAAGCAAGAATAAAAATTACAATGAGGCAGAATCTAGAAATTTGTTAGATAAGCAATAAGTTAAGAAGCAAAAAGTAGAGCTTCAGGGGGAATTTCGAAAGATTAAACGACCAACATTTGATGGTGAGGCTGAGGAGGTTGCAGAAGCATGGTTAATTAACATGAACAAGTATTTTCAGGTGTATGAATATAACAACAACCTGAAAGCTAGATTAGCTATATATCAGCTAAGAGAAAAAGCCACTCTGTGGTGGGAAGAAGTGAATAATGTACGAAGAAGTGAAGAATGTACACAGCATTGAGGAACAAGATGTCACCTAGAAATCATTCCAGCAATACTTTAAAGACAAGTATTTGACAGAATGATTCTATTATGAAAAAGCTAAATAATTTCATGACTTAAGGCTGGGACAGATGACCATGGATGAATATATCACCAAGTTCACCTCCCTATTACGATATGTTCCATATCTTCGAGAGGAAAAGGCTAAGGTGCAGAGATTTCTGAGTGGCCTACCAACACACATGAAGGAGCGGATAGAATTCGTAAACCCCCGAACCATGGATGAAGCCATTCGTAAAGCACGAATGTGCTATCAGCAGTCCAAGGCAAAAGGGGAGGTTGGAAAAAATTGGCAACCAAATAAAGGACAGAAAAGTAACTCAAATTTCAAAGGCACCAAAAGCAGTAACTTTAAGAATTCTGCACGAAATCCTGTTAGCAAATAGTTTGGCAGAAATCACCAAAGAACTAGATGGCCAGCAGAAGAAAAGCTTACAGAATCATCCAGTAAGCCTGAGCAAGGACAGATGAGTAAGCCACCTCTATAGTGTTGGGGGTGTGGTGAGGCACATTATTACAAAAATTTTCCACAATGAACCAGAAATGATACAGTGGAAAACTTGCATGAAGCTTCTACAGTAGGTGATGTGGCGCGGAACATACCTCGCATCAATGTGGCTTTGGAAGACCGACACGCAGATTATCAGCCAACAATGATTGAACTCGAAGGTAAATTACTAGCTTAGTCTGTTTCTATTTTGGTAGACCCAGGAGCAAGTCTAAGCTATGTTAGTCCCAAAATAGTCGAAATGTGTAAACTAAAAGAACAAAAATTTGAAAGTTCATGGTTGGTACAACTAGATACGGGAGCAAAATGAAATTTAACTGCCAAAATTCCAAATTGTATTCTGGAAATTTCAGAACAACAATTACAAGTAGATCTGAACATTCTTCCATTAGGATCCTATGATGTTTTTCAGGGCATGGACTGGCTAGAAAAGCATTGGACCTTAGTAGACTGTAAGGAAAAGGTTATCTACTACAAAATGCATGATGGAACACGTAAAGAGATTCAAGGAATAAAAAATCCATTGCAGATACGCCCAATTACAACATCCCAAATGAATAAGTGTATAAGGAAGGGATGCAAGTTATACACTATTCAAGTAGGGCATGCAAATTCCAAGGAAAAATCGCCTATGATGGAAAATATACCTATGGTACAGGAATTTTTGGATGTATTTCCAGAAAAAATTCCTGGTTTACCACTAAGGAGAGACATTGACTTCACCATAGAGTTATAGCCAGCAGCTTCTCCTGTGTCAAGGGCTCCTTACAGAATGAGTGTGCTGGAACTAACTGAGCTGGAAATGAAGTTACAAGAGCTATTAGATAAGGGCTACATTTATCCAAGTTTTTCCACTTGGGGAGAACCAGTACTATTCATGAAAAAGAAGGATGGGACCATGTGAATGGGCATGGAGTACAGGCAACTCAACAAGTTAACAGTCAAGAACAAGTACCCTCTACCAAGGATTGATGATTTTTTTGATCAGGTAAAAGGGGCCACAGTGTTTCCAAGATAGATTTAAGATCTGGATATCACCAGATTCGAATCAAGGATGAAGGCATTTACAAGATAGCATTATGTACCAGGTATGGACACTATGAATTTTTGGTGTTACCCTTTGGATTAACAAATGCACCAGCGACCTTTATGAGGGTAATGCATGGAATGTTTCACCCTTTCTTGGATAATTTCGTACTTATATTTATAGATGATATTCTGATCTATTCTAAAAATCAGGAAGAGCCTAAGGAACATTTGAGGATTGTTCTGGAAATGTTAAGAAAACACCAGCTATACGTTAAGTTCAGCAAATGTTATTTCTTTAAAACAAAAATCCAGCATCTAGGCCATGCTATTTAAACAGAAGGAATTGATGTTGATCCAAAGAGTATTAAAAAAATTATGGAATGGCGAGTGCCCCAGAACATGGCAGACACTAGATCCTTTATGGGATTAGCTGGGTACTACCGAAGATTTATTGAAGGATTTTCTAGAACTGCTTTTCCTATTACTTCTTTGCAAAGGAAAGGAAAAGTTTTTAAATGGACAGTTGAATGTCAGGACTACTTTGAAAGTCTGAAACAACTTTTTACCGCTACACCTATGCTAAGGGTAGCTGATCCTAACAAATAATTTGAGGTATGCACCGATGCAAGTAAAGAAGGTGTTGGGGCAGTTCTATCTCAGGAAGGAAAAGTGGTAGCATATGAATCAAGGAAGCTAAAATACCATGAAAAAAGATATTCAGCGCATGATCTGGAACTAACAGCAGTGGTACATGCACTCTGTGTGTGGAGGCACTACTTGTTGGGAAAAAATTTTGTACTAAAAACAGATCATGGTAGCTTGACTAGTTACTTCAAGCAAGCAAATTTAAACTACATGATATATATGAGCCATATTATAATCAACTAGAGAATAATTTTTTGGAACAAGTGAGGGAAGAGGCACAAAAATATCCATAATACCAATTTTTATTGTAACAGATAGAAGAATTCAGAAAGAAAGGAAGTACATCCGAATACAGAATCAATGAAGATTAGATGCTAACCTTTCAAGGAAAAGTGTATGTGTATAATCACATGGTTCTGAAAGAGATGATAATGGATGAGTACCATCGCAGCAATTATGCAGGTCATCCAGGATACCAGAAAATGTTGACTGTAATAAGAAAGGTATACTTTTGGCCTGGTATGCGTAAAAACATTGTTCAGTATTTAAGTAAATTTTTAGAATGTCAACAAGTGAAGGTGGAGCATCAACATCCCGCAGGATTGTTGCAGCCCATACCACTACCGGAATGGAAGTTGGAGGTCATATCCCTGGACTTCATTACTGTCTTACCATGAAAAAAAAGGAAAAATGATTCCATCATGGTGGTGGTGGAAAGATTGAGTAAATATGCACATTTTATACCAGTGCAGTCCACTTACAAGATGGTACATATAGCCGACATATTTATGAAGGAGATTTTCAGGTTGCACGGAATTTCGAAAACCGTTATTTCAAACCTTGTTTACGGGACTGGGGACTCAGATAAACTTCAGCACAACTTATCATCCCCAGACCGACGGTCAAACGAAATGAGTAAACTAGGTGCTGGAAGATATGTTGCGCATGTATGTAATGAAGCAGCCAACTAAATGGGAAGATTATCTGTGCCTTGTTGAATTTTCTTACAATAACAGTTATCAGGAGTCCCTGAAGATGAGTCCTTTTCGAGGCCTTCTATGGGAGGCAATTTCACACACCCATAAATTGGAGCAACCCTGAGACAAAATTAATGTTGGGACCTGAGATGCTTGTTGAAATGGAGATAGAGGTAAAGAAAATAAGACAAAATCTAAAGGCTGCATAGGATCGGAAAAATATCTATGCAGATAAAAAGAGGTCTTATCGAGAATTCGAAGTGGGAGATCATGTACATGTGAGAATTAAACCTAATAGGAGTACATTACAGTGGACCTCCTGTGCCAAATTGGCTCCCAGGTTCTGTGGACCCTTCCAAATTTTGGAAAGGGTAGGACCTGTAGCTTATCGACTAGCTTTACCTAGCCACATTCAAGTACACAATGTGTTTCATGTGTCCTTGTTGAAGCGTTATGTGCATGATTAAAAGCACGTAATACATTGCCAAAATATACAGGTAGGATAGAAATAATAATCCTAACTTGATTGTGCAATCCTAACTTGGATTGTGCAATAATACCCATCAAACTTTTATTTTCAATAAATTCTTGCAAGAATTTAAAAAAATAAAAAAAAAACCTATCTTAAAAGTCTTCCAAAAAAAATCGCACTAGAGACTATTCGCTATAGTAATAGACAGAACATTGAAAAAAACAATTAATGTGTTCGACTCCAACGTAAAGTTTGCATTGTGAAGCCTGCCAAAAATTAATTATGACATATGTAACGGTGCCCATTAACTATGATTTCAGAGTCCGTCCCGATGAAATGCTGACCGTTGGGTCGCATACGACCGCGGATTAGCTTTGCTGTGTCGGCTTTTTATTATTTGTCTAGGAAAGAATTTTCTTTCACACCTTACTGGATTCCGAATTTTTTTCTTGTTTATTTGTGGTAACAACGCGTTTGAAATTATAAATGATATTTTTAGAATCTACATGTCTCGTGATTTATATAAAATTGTAAAAAAAAAAATGGTAATAATTATATGTAATGGAATATTGTCAATGTGTTTCGAATCAATCAATGTGGTTCATCATCGGGATTAGGTGAGAGATCAGATCAAGTCATTAAATTTAAATAAATGTAAAAATAGCTAAACTACTTGTTAAGAAAATGGCTAGTTTAACTTTTTAAATTTTATTTATCAATTTTTAATTATATATTATGTTTTTTAATTAATTAATAACAACTAGTTCCATTCTATTATTAAAATATTTAATTTATTTATTCAATTAATTAATAAATTAATAAACTTATTAATTAAATATTGAATTAATATATATATATTTTTTTTCTTATTTAATTGATTAAATTATTAAATTATTAATTTTATTTATTTATTAAAGCACAAAATCCAAATAAAAAATAACCAATAACCAAAATAAATAAATAAAATGATGCTTTATTTTAAAAGTTGCTCACACTTATTGATAAGTGTTAAATAATTCACATAATGAAAGAGAATCTTTAGTGTTAAATAATTTAGATTTAAGACAAAATTATAAACTCTTCAACTTAATAAAAACGATAAGATAACAAATCTAGAAATTTTAATAATCTATAATTTGACACATCGTGCCAAAGTTACCGGAAATTAGGTTATTTGAAAATGATACGTAAAACTCCTTTTGATAAACCTAACGCTTAGTTCTAAAAACAATAAACACTTTCGTCCTAGTGGACAAGGTTGGCCATAGTGACGACGCTCCCAGTGTAAAGTTGCAGTACCATACAATCAGTCACAATTTCAATATTTTTCATAATAATTACAAGGAAACCATACAGTCAGTCTTAATTCCAGTTGCAGGTCACAATTTCAATATTTTTCATAATAATTACAAGGAAACCATACAATCAGTCTTAATTTCAATATTTTTGCATGATAATTACAAATAGGTGTTTGTAATTTTATTTTTTTTGGAAATTTTGGTAAGATTTTAAAAAACTTTGATAGTAATTTTTAATTAATTAAAAATTTTGATAACAGAGAATCTATTTCTACCATAAAAAAAAAAATATGATTCAAACATAATGGAAAATAAACATATTCAAACATTATGTCAAGTTTTCATGAAATTGACTGAAACGTCTGTGTCCTGGTTAGATAGTGGATCGATGTGACTTGACGATAGTGATTTTTCTTTGGATGGCCAATGGTCAAGTTCCTTTAGGTTGCTTCCTCCACCAACCAGAAGTCATTCCATTCAAAGCGACCGGTGTCCTTTCACCTTTGTCAACTTCCTTAAAATGAGGAGTACATTGTGACCTGCAAAACGTTATACAATCCATGTTCGAGTGAAAGGCCATGGAAGAACATATACTATGAACATTCTACATGACCTCTTTCAAAATATTTCCAGACTTTGAACAAATTTCAGCGTTGAACTGGATTGCATATAACTTAACCTCAGTACAAATATGTTTGGGAGGCCAGACTGAAAAGTTATTTTAATCCTTTATGAACATTCTTTTACTTCTCCACAGTTCTGAGTAATGTTTTCTACAGTTATGAGTAACGTTTTCTATGCGTTTTAATATCGAAAAGCTAGTTTTGAAGGTTAAGGATTACAATATGAATAAATTGTAAATATTTATTTGTTAGGATAGTTTTCAGTTCAAGTGATTTTAAGTTCTTCCAAATTTACCTTATTTTTGAATTTTTGGTATTTTATACCATTCTGAAAAGAATTAAATTTGTAGAGGTGCAGACCATGAGAAAGATTTGATGGTATGATTCCATCCTTGTTACCTTCCATTATCTATAGGTTTATCAAATGATAAATGATAGTGAAATAAAATTAATGTTGATAGTATACTTTATTTAATTATCTTTAATTATATTTTATACTTTTTAAATATAATATTTATCTTATTAATTTTTATGGATCATTATTTATTTATTGATTATTGGTATCTTTTATTTCTTATATTTATGAGCTTTTTATCATGTAGTTTATTTCACGTTTATTATTTTTGGAATTTAAATTTCTGTGATCCATCATATAAATTAGTAGAAATTCTTTCGGTAATAATCACATGCACTGGAACGTGGTCGACGCGTTTGGAACCAACTAGGACTATGTGAGAGATCATATCCAGATAGTAAGTATAAATAGATGTAGAAATGGCTCAACTATCCGTTAGGATAACGGCTAGTTTGACTTTGAAAAAGTAAATATTCCATTATTTGTTTATTTAATTAATTTTTATTTATTTATTTAATATTATTTTATTTATTTATAAATTCTTTAATATATTTATACAACTAATTAACCAATTAATTAATATAAGGTAAGTAATTTAACAAATTGTAGTGTATATATGTATATTATTCTTATTAATTTAATTGATTAAATTATATAATAATCAATTATTATATATAATTAAATCTTATTCATATAATTTAATTATAACAAACGACTTATCAAATAATCAAACACTGAGTAAAAAAATAAATAAATAAATAAATATAAAAAATTAAAAATTAAAATAAATAAATAAATAAAAATAAAATAAAATTTAATATATATATATATAAAAGCATAATAATAATTTCAAAAAAAAAAATGAAAATAAAAATATAATCAATAAAAATAAATAAAAAACTGAAAAAAAATAAATAAATAAATAAAAATAAAATAAATAAATAATAATAAATAAATAAATAAATCAAGAATATAAGGCAGGAATCCAACACCTGTTGATATTCCAACCGTCATCTCTATTGAGATTAATGGGCATTTTTTCAATTTCAATGGCCTCTCTCAACTTACGATGATGGAAATGGTCGATTCTAGCAATGACTTTAGCATCTTCTATGCAAACATGATGGTTAGTCTTTTCTGCATGCTCAGCTAAGGCGGATGAGCGAGATCTTCTATGCTTGATATCAACAACATGCTCACAGATCCTTTGATTAATAGACCGACCAATCTCACCAATGTAAGGAGTCCCACATCTTAATAGTCAATCGAGTTCCATAAAATTCACCACGGAACATGAGGTGGATGGTAGCCTTCCTTTCCTTGATGTCCTTATCTCTAGAAATGATGATGGTTCTCTCTCCCCTCAAGTTTTTCGAAAGAAAACTCATACTAAGCAATATCTTCATGCTAGCTCCCACCATTTCCCTGCTCAAAAATTAGGCGTCCTTAGCACCTTAGCCACTAGGGCGCTGAGAATCTCTGATGAGTCTCACCTTGAGGGGGAGAAGACCCATCTGTTGAATGTCTTTTGTAATAATGGTTATAGTATGTCGTAGGGCCTCAAAGCTTTCCTTAAAGCGGAAAAAGGTCCTTCTGTTAAAATAAAAAATAAAAAAGAGCCTAGTGAATGGTGTGGCAGTGTCAGCCTTTCGTTCATCCAAGGTACCACTGATAAGATTGCTAAGATCCTTAAAAGGCACAAGGTATCCTCTTATTTCAAGCCCCTTAATACAATCCGTAGTTCTCTAAAATCGGTTAAAGATCCGATTGACCCCAAAGATGGAAAAGGTGTCTACCTCATTCCTTGTTCCTGTGGGACTCCTTACATTGGTGAGACTGGTCGGTCTATTAATCAAAGGATCTGTGAGCATGATGCTGATATCAAGCATAGAAGATCTCGCTCGTCCACCTTAGCTGAGCATGCAGAAAAGACTAACCATCATGTTTGCATAGAAGATGCTAAGGACATTGCTAGAATCAACCATTTCCATCATCGTAAGTTGAGAGAGGCCATTGAAATTGAAAAAAGGCCCGTTAATCTCAATAGAGATGATGGTTGGAATATCAGCAGGTGTTGGATTCCTGCCTTATATTCTTGATTTATTTATTTATTTATTGTTATTATTTATTTATTTATTTTATTTATTTATTTATTTTATTTTTATTTTTATTTTTATTGATTATATTTTTATTCATCTTTTTATTTATTTTTATTGATTATATTTTTATTTTCGTTCTTTTTTTTCCTTTTTTTTTTAAATTATTATTATGCTTATTTATTTATTGATTTTTTTTTATATTTATTTATTTATTTATTTATTTTATTATTATTATTATTATTATTATTATTATTATTATTATTATTATTTAATTTTAATTTTGTTTATTTATTTAATTTTTATTTTTTACTCAGTGTTTGATTATTTGATAGGTCGTTTGTTATAATTAAATTATATTAATAAGAATTAATTATATATAATAATTGATTATTATATAATTTAATCAATTAAATTAATAAGAATAATATACATATATACACCACGATTTGTTAAATTACTTACCTTATATTAACTAATTGGTTAATTAGTTGTATAAATATATTAAAGAATTTATAAATAAATAAAATAATATTAAATAAATAAATAAATAAAAATTAATTAAATAAACAAATAATGGAATATTTACTTTTTCAATGTCAAACTAGTCGTTATCCTAACGGCTAGTTGAGCCATTTCTACATCTCTTTATACTTACTGTCTGGATCTAATCTCTCACATAGTCCTGATGATGAACCACACTAGTTGGTTCGAAACGCGTCGACCACGTTCCAGTGCATGTGATTATTACCGAAATAATCTCTACTAATTCACATTTATTATATTTATGTGGTTTTTTTCTAATTCAAGCTTATGGCATATTCTAACATTTTGATATTTTTTGGAGAGGATTATTGTTAAAATCAATGTGAATGGTGTTTTTTTTATTATGTTTTCATTTAAATCAATTTGTAATTGTAAATGGTTTGATTTAATTTGTTAATTACATTAAAGGATTTTAGCATGGAGATTTTCCACAATTATGTACATATTGGTTTAGATAGAAAATCTTTTGGATTAATCACATCATTAGGATTTGGTCGACGTTTCAAACCATCTAATGTGGTTCATCCTCATGACAAGGTTAGGAAGGTTATGAAGGTTTTGGATTACTGTGTAAAATTGTCTAGTTGATACTTGGTGTAAACATAGTTGTAATGAAGAATTGAAGAGTGCTAGACTAGGTATATATGGAGAATGAAATCAAATCATGACCATTATAAATAAATGTAGTTGTTGATAAAAATCAATTTATTAATAATTAATAATAATGAACTAAAAAAATAAGAATTAAGAAATAAATAGAATAAGTCAAATTAGACTTGGTCAAATTGATGGATGCAATTAGGGAGTCATCAAATTGAATTAAATTATTACCATACATTATTAAATAATTTTATTGATGAATAAAATTAAAGATTAAAAATTTAAGTATAATTAAAGAGTTAATGCATTAGATAATTAAATTTTTAAATTTAAAGGAATCTAAGTATTAATAATAGAAAAAGGGGGAATTTAGGAAATAATTAGAAGGTATCCCTAAAAATGGAAGATGTGTTCACCATAAAAGTAGAACATTTCAAAAATTTCACATAGCCCCACTCAAGAGGCTTTCTGATTAATAAATCAATGTATTTAAGTTACATTTAAAAATAAAAATATACATTAATAAAACAAAATATAGTTATAACTTAAAAAAAAAATAATGGAAGTTATAATAAAATATTTGAACTGTCCTAGACCTTTCAGAACTTGGATGTGCGTGGCCGATCTAGGGGAAGTGTCATTGGCTTTAATAACCAAACCATACAAGTTCACAATGTGTGGGGATTGGATGGGATACTTGGGGCAGACATCACCAACATCATTGCCTCTGATCTTGGTACCCCCTTCAGAATTCTAAATATCTATGGACCTTTCCATAATAGGCCAACTTTCTGGGACAAGTTGTTTCACTCCTCAATCGTGCAGGAGGATCATATTATAGTGGGAGGCGACCTAAAATTCTCTTTGGGTCATGTTCAATCTTCGGGTCCCTAAGCATCGCCTGATCCCATGTCCTGTTACTTTAAGAAATTTCTTGGCATAGCAAATTTGATTGACTTAGAGATGGAAAAAAAATTGCCCACTTGGTGAAATAGAAGGACTGGGGAAGTTGCTCTAGCTTGAAGGTTGGATGATTTTTTGATTTCAATAATGTTTGATGTCTGGATGGACATGGCTAGGCAATGGGTGGGCTCAAGCAGTTTTTTGGATCACTCACCCATCTATCTTGAGATACATGGAGAGAACAAAAAACCCCATTCCCCTTTCAAGTTCAACTCCCCTTGGCTTGAAGAACCTGAATTCTGACATATTGTCATGGAGAAGTGGAATCATTGTCAACTGATGCATAATATGCTACCTGCAAAAGTCATTACCAATAGCCTGTCTAGCATAAAGGAGAATACTATCAAGTGGGTAAAGGTGAAAAGGATCATAGATTAGGGAGAGCTGGGTAGGATTGAAAGGGAGATTACCCATATGCTTGGTGACGATGGCATGGTTCATACCTCCTTCTAGAATAAGGAAAAACTCACCCTCCTGGAAACAAAAAGAATCAAGCTCTTAAGACTTAAGGAGGAAGCGTGAACACTCAAGAGTAGGGCTATCTGGCTTTAGGCGGGGGATAATAATACCAAATTATTTTAGCAATGTTCCAAAGGTAGAAAGAGCATTAATACAATTTGGGAATTGAATGATCATCATGGAAGGGTGGCTAAAACTCATCAAAAAAATTTGGATATGGGAATTAGGCACTTCTCCCACATTTACAAATATCCAAGGGTGGCCAACATTGGATAAGTGCTCAGCATTGCAATGTAGATGCCCATGTATGTGGAAGATGATGACTCTGATTCCCTCAATGCCCCTATCACTATAGGTGAGATAGAAGTTGTCCTTAAGTGATTCAAAAAATACAAGAGTCTTGGACCGGATGGTTGGCATATTGATTTCTATCTATCCTTATTTGATCTTGTTGGTAAGGATCTTCTTTTGGTGATCGAAAACTGTAGAGTATCTGGAAGAATGTATGATAGCTTCAACACCACCTTCATAGCCCTCATTCCCAAGGTGGACAAGCCCCTATATTTGAGTGACTATCGGCCTATCTCCTTGTGTAACTGTCTCTACAAAATCATTGCTAAAATAATTTCTAATCACATTAAGCCTATCTTACCCCGGAACATATCTAAGGAAATGTTTTCCTTCCTTCACAATAGACAAATCCATGAGGCCATTGGCATTGCACAAGAAGCCTTTCACTCTATGAAGCTCAATAGCCTTAAATTCACCATACTCAAGATTGATCTGGCCAAATCTTTTAATTTCTCTTGTTGGACCTACCTCCATCTGATCCTTACCCATATCGACCTCCCAAATCCTTTCATTCAATGGATTATGTGATGTATTAACAATGCTTCATTTAATATCGTCATCAATGGGACAACTACTTCTTTTTCCATGTAGGTCATGGTCTCCACCAAGGATGTCGCTTATCCCCTCTACCATTCCTCCCGATTATGTAGGGTCTCACTAAGCTCATTGCCTCTTCTAGGAATGAAGGGCAGCTCCCGGGAGTCAAAATCACTTATACTATTCATATGACTCACTTTATTTTCGTTGATGATGTACTCATATTTCTAGATGGCTCCTTGCAGGACTCCATTTGTTTCAAAAGGATATTGTCTACCTTCTACACTCCTACTGGAATGCAACCCAATCTAAGAAAATCCACCATTATGATAGCAAGATGCTCCTTCCAAGAGGGTAGATATGCCCTTCATCTATTTCAAGTTGATCACGAGAATATTGAAGAGGGCTTAAAATATTTGGGATTCGGACTCAAGCCCAACGATTATAGAATCACGGATTGGAATTGGCTCATAGCAAAAATTGAGTGAAGAACCAACATATGGCAACAAAAACAGATCTCTAGAGTTGAAATACTTGTTGACCACAATTGTCCATGCTCGACCAATTAAATATAGTCGACTATAGTTGACCATGTTTAACCATATTTTATTTTTTAGGCGATGATTGAACATCATTGACTATAATTGCCTATGGCTAATGATAAAAAGCCATAGTCTCCTATGATTAACCATATTTTAAAGATGTTTCACCATGATTGATAATGTTTTCCATAACTAACTATAATTGGATATAGTTAAATATGGCTTCACAACATTAATTATGGTTTATTATGATTCAAAAATTTTCCATTTCACTCTAATGTCTTCTTTCAAAGATTCCAAACAATTATAATTTCCCCACCTTAGCTTTTGAAAATCAATTATCTTCCACATATTTTAATACATGAACATACATGACAAGTGGAACCCTCCAATATATAATGTGTAATGTATTAAATTTATTTGGAGTGGAATATGGAAAAATTTGTGATACTGCAAAATGCTCAACAGGCAGGCTGGCTCACTGAGTATCTTCTTACTTCTTAAGAGACCCTATGCGAACCCATACATGAACCTACTATCACGTTCACACTTCTTTCGACTCTCTCTGCGGCTTCCCTTTGCCTTTTTTGGCCTACTCTGTGTCCCTCGGTGATTTCGCGAACCTCTGGCGAAATCTCGATGATCTTAAGACAACAATACTACCTCAGTGGACTTTCATAAAGCTCAGAGTTACAGTTCTTGAAATGCGGAACAAAAATTTCTCTCTTTTATTAATATCAGAAATGATTTTACATCAGAGATCAAATTACGATGGACTCAGAAATATCTCTTTCCAAAGATTGAATACAGTGGCATTTACCAGATTTGCTACTCAATAAATGAGTGAGCGATACTGGAGGCTACCTGACGAGTTACAGACTTTGTCTCAGAGTTCTTAATAGAACACACAATACATAGACAAACTTTTCAGACTCGATCTATGATCAGGCCACTTTAGGTTCTTGTCTATGCCGAGCACATAGACACGCAGGCTTCTCTGATCACCTAAGGACTTGAGACTTAGCACCGTGATGCAAGCAAATCGCGAGACTTCATGCAGATGTAGAGCAGGGAGCTTCGGCTCGACTTAGACTCAAAACAAAAATGACTCTAGACTCTAGACTCTCCTAATGCGAATGCCGAAGAATGAGCCTTAACCCTCCTTATATAGGAAATGAAGGGGGACAAACATTCAATCGATCCGTCGGATTATTGACACGTGGAGGAAAATCATGGCTTTTGGGTAACAACGAAGTGACATCCGCACCAAGATGCATCCATCCGACCGAATCATGTGAAATTGTGTGTACAATACACTGTGGATACCTTTTCTGTACAAGGCCCACGAGGAAACATCACTTATTGCATCCACAGAGGATGCTTTTTCAAACAGGTGAAAAGCCCTCAGGAAAAGACCTATCACTGTAAACCCGTGACTGGGTACCACAACACAGGGAATGCTTTTGTTTTAGTGGGGCTCCCGTGAACCACTTGTACTGGCTTCATTATTGTCCTCCAAGATTTTGATGCTCGAAAATCTCAATTTGGGATAGATATTGTCGACCCAGGCTTTTGTATAAATCCGGCGTACAATCATTGGCTTATTGAGGATTATCTAATGCTTAATTTTTGTTAATACTAACCACTAATGATGGTTCTTCATGTGAGATTCTAGGACAGAGTTGAATAATCTATATTCCAGTTATCCTAGTTCTCCTACAATTTGACAAGGATAATGAAAAAAATCACTTATGCTGCTCTCTAAACATTTATTACATTTACTATGAAAATATGATTCATAGTATTATGGATCCATACTGTAGGGACTTAACCCATTGTCGAACCACCAGTCATGTAGCCAGGGTGGTTGTAAGCAGCAAATTTAGGAACTAATTTTTTGCACGTGGGTTGTATCTGAGTTGGCATCCATGCCCTCAGCCATCAAGGTCTGAACACATATGCGTTAGCTACAGTTCAATATCTAACACATAACAAATATATTTATTCCTTGATTGGAGGTATTGTAGCCCCATTGTCCAATGGACCCGTCTGGTTTGACTGTTATCCAAATTTTTCAGTCTATGTCCATGATGAAACCTTGTCTGACATCCTCCAGCTTCAAATCCAAACATCTGGATTTGACATGAATAGCAAAAGAAATAATATTGCTATATAGATAAGAGGTTGTTTCCGTCACACCAGCACTTTGTCAGCTGCAGTCCTACATGCCCCCAGCAAAGATAGCAAAACCAGTGTCGTGGTCATGACAGACCCTAAAAACTAGAAACTTGAACATCAAGTAATAAAATGGGAAGAACTTTCTTTTCTTGAACGCTGGACCATTCCTAACCCAAAGCCCATCTCTGCCAGAGCTATTACTTTTGCCGATATTGTTGAAGACCAGTCCAACGCCGTTCTATCTTTTCCTAGAAGGTCTACCATTGACAGAAGAAGGATAAATGAGATGTGTCAAAAGTCTCCATTGTATATACCGCCATATTGTATAGATAATGCTTGTTCATCTATTGTTTCTAGTTGTAATCATTTGTCATTATTTGAGTTTGCCCAAATGGTAAACTTCAATCCTCTCAAAGTTGAATGTCCTCACTGCCATTAGTCTATAAATCTCCAAAACCTTGTTGCACTGGTCATCAGACATCATAACCAAAATCCCAGAAGAGGTGAAGCTCCTCCATCCACTTCCGGGACACCTTGCCCAAATCCTAAGTGTTCTGATATTCCATTCCCTCATGAAGACGAACATGTCCTCATGATGCATCTAGTTCCTAGTCTTCAAGATGAAGATCCCAGATTGACAGCAATACTCATGAATATGCAATCTCCCAGAGATAAACATGGTATAGGATATTACAGTCAAAAGGATCATTTGATTCCTGAGTGCATATTCAAAGATATGCCAACTGATATAAAGAAACCATCTGTTGCTGAGATACAAAAGTTCTATACACTAATGGATGGTTGTGAAAAGCATATGATCCCAGAAAAATGGATGAAAAAAATGTTGAATTGGGATCTCCATACTCATCCACAAGCAGATGAGTTTGTTGTTTCCTGCAGCACAGAGGAGAAAAGAAGATTAGCCTCTCAATGGAAAGAATATATGAATGAAAGAAATGTCTGGATTTATTTCTATTCATGGAAGAAGGCTAAAGAATCAGAGATGATTTTGATGATTGATTCTGCATCCTCCTCTGGTCATTCTTGGACAACTATAGATGGAAAGAAAGTCAAAACTCCTACCAGTTTCCCTCCTTTCAAAGGAATTTTCATAGGAGAAGATCAAAACTCGGCCAATGCATATCCCTTAGTCCAGAAAGAAAATCTAGTAGGGATATAAGGGAGAGTCCAGATAGTTAGTGAACAAATAAATTGGACAAATAATGTTGTCACTGGTTTAGAGAAGAATATGGCCAAAGCTATCCTAGTCAAAGAACAGATAGACAGAGTCCAAGTGTCTATCAACGATGTAAATAGTGTTTTAAATTATATACAATATAATTCCTCTGTTGCTAAATATTATTCTTTAGAATCCTTCAAAAATATTAATGAAGTAGAGAATTGTATTATAGAAAATTCTTTCTCTACTAGGCATTTAATTTCAAATCTGTCTAACAACGTAGACAGAATGAGTTTAAAGAAAATTGAGAAACCAATACCAGCTTCATTTTTACATAAGGGAAAAGCCATCCACACTCATGAACTTAGTGAAAGCCCAGTCTCTAAGTTTTCCTTTCTTCTCCCTAAAGAAGCTAATGAATCCAAACCAAAAAAGAAGTCTGAGAAAATATCCGCCAAAACCCTCATCTCTGAGTCTGACACAGACCACCAGGTTCTTCCTATCTATGAGGCCCTTGAACCTCAATATACCATACATCCTGCCCCTGATCTATATGGAGTTGGAAAAATTCCCCTGAGGGAAATATTTCATGCAGATAGTCATAAAGAATGGAATTTAGATAATCTGACTACTACACAGATCAGGCAGATGCTTGATCAAATGATCACAAAATATAGGCTCATGTGTGTTGCCAGCAAAACTGAAGTAGAATCCTGTAAAAATTTAATGCAATGTTTTACTGGAACACTTGCTAGATGGTGGGAACTTGAATCCTCTCCTGCGATGATTAAGAAAATGGAGAAGGAAATATTAAAAGATGAAAATGGGGATATCATGTTTCACCCAGATGGCACCCCACAAAATAATATGATTGGTGCATTAACTACTATGATCCAAGAACATTTATGTGGTGCTGATGTTACACTGTCAGATAAACATGAGATGATTTTAATGAATCTGAAGTGTAGAAGTATCAATCAGTTTGAAGACTTCCACAGAGATTGGATACAGAGGATATATCTGGTCAAAGAACCAAAGAACATCCTGTGGAAACAAGTATACCTTGTAGCCCTTCCATCCAAGTTAGTTGACATATTAAAGCTGCAATAATTCTTTCCCTTGCCTCTTGAAGTCTATCTATGGGGGGGAATATATTCTATCATCACCAAGGTGTTGATAACTCTTTGTACCAGCTCTAAGATGACAAAATCTATTGATAAATTAAATAGATTGCCTGGTACTAAATATTTCTGCAGTAAGTATGGAATAACTATTGATGATCCTTTGGTCACCTGCAGAAAGACAAAAATACGAGTAAAGAAGGCTCAACACAGAAATAGAGCCTTAAATTACAGACTGAGCTCTGAAAAAAGACACGAGCTTAGGCCTCAGAAAAGAAAACCATCCAAAGGAAGAAAAGGTTATTATAGAGATAACCGCAAGACTCATTACTACACTCCCATGGACATCAAACCCAAAGATCATAAGCTTGAAATAATGAAAGGGGTTATCTGTTGGCTTTGTGGGGAACATGGCCACACTTCCAATGTATGTCCTACAACTATTGAGTCTAAACGAGGCCGTGGTAAGAAATCACAGCCAAAAAATCAGGTTGGTCCCAGCACCGCTATAAAAGTTGAAGATCGATGTCGGCAATGCAATTCTACATTTCACAAGACAGAAAACTGTAATCGTCTTGCTATTCAGCAAGCCGTCGAGGATTCCCACTCTGAATCTTCCTCCGACTATTCTGTTTCTTATTCTTTTGAAGAAGAGGTTCATGCTTATTGTCAATGTTCTGACTCACAGAATTGCCGCCGTGATTGTTCTGATGATGATTCAGAATTTTCTTCTAATACCTCTCTCCTAGAAGAATTCTCTGGAAAGTTAAAGGTCCTCATGGAACAAAATGATGAAGATGATATCAAAGTGTTTGCATAGATCCGTGCCATGGAGGAAGGAGACTTGAAAGCTGCATTATTGAAGACTTTTATGCAGCATGGTATTGGTTCTTCCAGTACAACATCCGGTAAGAAGCCTAATTTTGTTGATGCTTCTTACGAAAGTGTCACGTCTCCCAAACCCATTTTTTTTTTTCTATTTCATGGGATTCTGTTATTATTTAGTAATATCCCTTATACCTCATGGTTACACCTCCTAAATTTCTTAACTCATCTTCTATAAGTGGTTCATTTTACTCCGAATGATATTCAACATGTCTCTCTTAAGGTCTATATTCATAATATGTCTATATTCATCACCCCTATGATGAGTGCTACCCATATAACATGAATCACCTACAAGGCAGACTGTTATCCGGGGGTTAGATTCTTTTCAGTACTTACAGACAGCCCTGGAATACAAGAATTTCCATGAGGATTTTTGGGCTTAACCTCCCCTCTTCTCAGTTCATATAGTAGACTTATATATCTACATATTTTACCTTGTATTTCTCAGGTTTTCTGTGCAGGATGATCACTAGGCCCTTAATCAACTTCCCAGTTTGTCGGCCTGCTAATATTTTCAATATGTTAAAGTTTCAGCATCGAAGTATAGATGTATGCCTCCTCACATACATCTATCTCTACGCAGTTCACCACCATTGCTCCACTACTTTCCCAGTAGTTCTATGGATGGTAACCAGATGCTCTGTTCATGGTATTTTACACATGCTTACAATTTTCCCTCACACAAACTTTTATTTCACAATAGATTTTTCAATAGGCTTTTCCCCCCCTTATTTGTCTGTTATAACCATTCAACATGTGAGACACTATGGTACAGATTCAACTGTTCCAGGGGAAAACTAGGAAACAGCTCCTCTTGCTTCACTCCAATGGAGGGAGAGAATATTGAATTGGATAGTTTAGAATCCCTAGTATTAGATCCTCGTACTTAGTTAGGATTCAACTGCTACCTCCATATGTGTACCTTTACATTTAATAGAATACTGTAAATTCTAATTTTTACAATTCTTTCCATTGTAACATAGCTGAGGGTTGTTGTTCCCTACTTTCTGTTATTGATCACAGTGAATTATGTGCCATCAGTATTGTTATGATAGATTTAGTTGTTGGGAACTTAATGTTCATGGGTACTGGTTTGTTAACATCTTCTGTTTATACACACAGAAATTAAATACTCCTTTAAAAGATAGCCATCTATACCTATACATAGTTATTATATTGGCTGCTCAATTGATCTATCATCTCAAACCTCATTATTACAATGTACTCATCTCTACACCCAACCATTTGTCTCTACTATCAATAGCTGTAGTTGCAATTACATAAGTTACTGAACCATTAATCCATCTAACAGTTGCATAATGCAACCTAACATAACAATTCATACATTCCATAATGTACTATAACATCACAACTTCATAAATTGCATAAAGGACTATAACATCACAATTTCATAAGACATAAAGGAATATAACATCACGATTTCATAAAACAGAGATATGTTTAACATAGACTTACAGATATCTCCAAATTTTATGCATGCACACCTCTACTATGACCAGTCCTCCCAACCTTAGAATCCTCTTTATCTCCCAGGATTCACCCCCGAGCAGAGATCCTCCCTAGAACAGACTAGCCCTCAATCTGTTCTGGAGCAGCTTATTTAAGCTGTGCTTTCCCCAAGCCTGTTTCCAATTCTGCGTCCAGAATTTCAGGATGCTTTATTCCTGTTTAGCCTAGGCTTCCCATTCTGGGAATCTTTAAAGCCGCTTTAAGCTTTTCCAGCTTTTTCTCACCTCTTCCCAACTACTCCTCTTCATCGGGGAAATTTAGATTTTTCCTCAAAATCTAAATTAGAAATAATTTCTTTCAAGGATTTTTGAAAGATTTGGGGAAAGTCTTTTTTTCCTTTTCCATCACCTCATGGATTAGGCATATGATCTCATTTTCTCATCTGGTCATAGTGCATACATAATATTTTATTTATTTTTCATAATTAATTCATTAACCACATCCACACAATAATCATCCACTGGGGTCCACTCCCCTTTGGATTTATGTTCAAATGTATCATTTGAAAAGCATAGAACTTGGGGGTGTTACAGAAAGAAATACCAAAACGTATCTCCAGCATAATTCCAACAAATCTCGTGCACTCACTTTGGGGGAGGTGAGTAGGGAGATACATTGTATGAAAATAGAAAATTCTGCCTTGAAAACCAGAATTTTAGAGCTCGAGAAAGGTAAACAGGTTCAAGCCTCTCCTGTTTCCTCTCCTATTTATTCAGGCAGAAAAGAAAATTATACTCTGCATGGGCCTCCTCCTAAATATACTGAATAAGTTGAAGTTGCAGAGGGACATCCTGATCCTCACATGGGAATTAGAGATATGCATTTGCTTGCTATTCAATATCAATAGCACCATATAAAAATTAAAGTCTGGATAAAAGGAAAGATGTTTGATTTGGTAGCGTTGCTTGATTCATGATCAGATGTTAATATGTTCTCAAAAAAGGCTATTCCTTCACAATATTGGGTTATTGCTACCCGCAAGCTCACTGGTTTAGGGAAAACGACTTTAAATTATGAAGTACCAAAAGCTGCAGTTTGTTTTGAATCCAAGTGTGTCACACTGAAGTTTGCTGTTGGTGACATACCAGTTGATTTCATTCTTGGGAATGTTTTTCTTACTGCAGTTGAGCCTCATGGTTCAATGATATTTCCTGATAAAAAGGCCGGATACTTCATTACTGTGAAAGGTAAAAGATTTGATTTACCTTATATTTCTAATACCAGAATGTCTACCATGGGTAAGCCATGTTTTTAGGGCACACTATTGAAAATGGCCAGATTGCTTTACAGTCACATGCCTTAGAATTTGCAGATAAATTTCCTGATGAGATTCTTGATAAAACATAGCTGCAAAGGTTCTTACGTTGTCTCAATTATGTAAGAAATTTTTATCCAAAATGTGTCATAGATAGATCTCTGCTCAACCAGAGATTGAGAAAGAATCCTCAGCCTTGGATAGAAGAACATTCAGAAGCAGTCCAAAAAATCAAGGCTAAGGTGAGGAATCTCCCTATATTATATGTTGCAGAAGATTCTTACTTCAAAATTGTTTAATCAGATGCTAGCAACATTGGTTGGGGAGGTGTGTTAAAACAAAGGCCAAATGAAAAGAGCAGTAAGAAAGAAGAACAAGTTGTTCAATTTGCCTCAGGAGTATGGAGCAAAGCTGAAAGAAATTATTCTACAATTGAGCAAGAGGTAAAGGCAACTTGGAACTGTATCTGTAAATTTTCAATTCATTTGGTAAATAAGAATTTTCTGTTAAGGAAAGATGCGCAAGCTCTAGCTAAAGTCTTAACCAAGACTATTAAAAATATAGAAGATGCCAAGTTTGCCCGATGGCAGGCCTATTTTACCAACTTTGATTTCAAAGATGAAAATATTAAGGGAATTCATAACTGTCTGCCTGACTTCCTTAGTAGAGAATATATTCAGCACAACCAGCAACAAGAACAATATGATGACCCAGAGGAGGAAGAAGAGTCACATGTGATGGTCATCATTACTGAATGGGACCATGCCCATCAAAGAGAAACACTCAGGCATATATCTGATGATGAGTCATGGGTATTCTATAAAGAAAAGTGGAGGCCAACATGGCAACTCCACAATACAAAAGTTCTAGATGTAGATTTACAGAATCACTCAGATATCCAGCATCTAGTCCCTGAAAGAAGAGTACATCCAAAAGGAAGTAGATGGATTCACGACATGATGTACTCTGTAAGCATGTCAGCTTTAGAAGAGGCTGAAAGATCTTTATCATAGGATTTTTGCGATCTCACTGTCATTTGTACTGGCGGCAGTGATCGAACAAAAATCTATTACAAATCATATGCCAGAAACAGAACTCAGTGGCCAGGACATAATTGGTCTGAACACTTCCAAATGTGGCCAAGTAATAATACTGACCTAATTTTTCCTGACACCATGTATAATTTTGCAGGTTATAAAAGGCATTGGTGGAACCTGGTAAACAAAGATGGTCGTGATGAAACCCATTACACGAAATTAAAGTTTGGTTCTACATGGATAAACCAGCATAGCTTACAATCGCCCTGGCTACATCACTGGTGATTCGACTATGGGTTAAGTCCCTGCAATATGGATCCATACTACTATGAATCATATTTTCATAGTAAATGTAATAAATGTTTAGAGAGCAGCATAAGTGACTGCTTTCATTATCCTTGTCAAACTGTAGGAGAACTAGGACAACTGGAATATAGATTATTCAACTCTGTCCTAGAATCTCACATGAATAACCATCATTAGTGGTTAGTATTAACGAAAATTAAGCATCAGATAATCCTCAATAAGCCAATGATTGTACGCCGGATTTATACAAAATCCTCGGACGACAATGTCTATCCTAGATTGAGATTTCCGGGCATCAAAATCTTGGAGGACAATAATGAAGCCAGTACAAGTGGTTCACGGGAGCCCCACTAAAACAAAATCATTCCCTATGTTGCAGTACCCAGTCACGGGTTTATAGTGACAGGTCTTTTCCCGAGGGTTTTTCTCCTGTTTGAAAAAACATCCTCTGTGTATGCAATAAGTGATGTTTCCTCGTGGGCCTTGTACAGAAAAGGTATCCATAGTGTATTGTACACACACTTTCACATGAGTCAGTCGGATGGATGTATCTCGGTGCGGATGTCACTTCGGTGTTACCCAAAAGCCATGATTCTCCTCCACGTGTTTATAATCCGATGAACCGATTGAATGTTTGTCCCCCCTCATTTCCTATATAAGGAGGGTTAAGGCTCATTCTTCGGCATTCGCATTCGGAGAGTCTAGAGTCTAGAGTCATTTGTGTTTTGAGTCTGAGTTGAGCCGAAGCTCCTTGCTCTGCATCTGCTCGTAGTCTCGCGATCTGCTTGCATCACGGTGCTAAGACTCAAGTCCTTAGGTGATCAGAGAAGCCTGCATGTCTATGTGCTCGACATAGACAAGAACCTAAAGTGGCCTGATCATAGATCGAGTCTGAAAAGTCTTTCTATGCATTGTGTGTTCTATTAAGAACTCTGAGACAGAGTCTGCAACTAGCCAGGTAGCCTCCAATATCGCTCGCTCATTTATTGAGTAGCAAATCTGGTAAATGCCACTGCAGTCAATCTCTAGAAAGAGATCTTTCTGAGTCCATTGTAATTTGATCTCTGATCTTACCTATAGGAGGAAAACTAACTTGTGGTCCAGCCTGCAGTGAAATACAAAGAAAGAAACAAAGTAAAATGATTAAACCCTTGTGAGATTTTCTCACATCAAGAACAATATTACATAAACCTTGACTAAAGTGAAAAGACTCCTCTTACTTGTCTGCATCCATCTAGTGCAAGGCAACCATTCTCTAAGACACCATGGCAGACAATGAAGAGTTTGGTTCTTCTTCTCGGCTTTGTTTGAAGGTGACTGTGAACTAAAGGTTGAAATTGTCGTCAAGGATCCATATCCAAAACTTAAAGAAGCCTGAGGAATCGATCAACCTGAAAGTAGAAGGCCGGCCTCAATCAAGAGCTTAAACCTTAGAGGCACTGAGAATATCAAAGGAGTAGAGAAGAAAAGCAGTAATGAGCTGTAGACGGAACTTAAAAGTATATGTTAGGGTTGGCAAAGTTATGTCAGGCATTCCCACCGAAATTATTAACCGTTGATCAGGGAAATGATCGATGGTGAAGATCAATAGAGTACCATGGAGAACTGTGAGACAAATTTGCTGGAAATCCCAACAATTTTCAATTGTATTAAAAGTTAGTACTACAAGATTAAATGGCGCTGCGATTCTAGCTAATCCGTCGTTGAGAAAATCAAGTTGGGATTCATATAACGCAGTTAATGAATCAACGTTATGGTGGACCACTTTGCAACGAAGTTAAAATCTTCCCAAACCTTAAACAAATTTCCCTTCGCAGACTATACATATATTAAAATAATAGTTCCAAGGTCTTGGTGTTTGTTATGTAAACAAGGTTGGAACTTAGTCGGTGGAAAAGTTAACAACTAAAGGTTAGATCAGATGTTGGGGCTCGATGTATGAATGAAGTATTTCCTTTTTACTTAATGATTAGGATTAAAGTTCAGAAAATAATATGGTAATATATCTCTTTGCACATTATAACTATTTGTGTGTAAAAAAAAATAAAAAATTATTTACTAAGTAGATTTAAAGGTTTATCTGTTACAAGTGGTATTAGAGCAACGCTCACACGCTGGGACCCTAAGGGTCGACTAACGATAAAGTTGTGTGTGTGACTAATGCACAGAGAGAGAGAGAGAGATAATGAGAAGGGGATCAACATCAAAACCACCCCAAGATACTGGGAAACCCCAAGCACAACAAATGATGAACCCAGAAATGTGGGTTTAGTTATGTGTCAAACAACACCAGGAAACTAGTCGGATGCTGGAAGAATAGCAACACCAAACCAGTTTCCTATTGAGTACAGTATAACAACTGCAAGAGGAAATGGTCTGTGTTTGAGAAGATAATGAATGATTATTGCAAGACCAGGAGAAGACACAAGAAACTGACAAGATCCTGTACCCTTTGAGGAACCATCCCGTAAAGACTGATAAGAGGCATGCAAGTAAAGAGATGGCAGAAATATAGGTGTCACACCGACGACAGGAAGAAGCCAACTGCGACAAGGCAGAATAAAAATTACAATGAGGCAGAATCTAGCAATTTTTCAGATAAGCAATAAGTTAAGAAGCAAAAAGTAGAGCTTCAGGGGGAATTTCGAAAGATTAAACGACCAACATTTGATGGTGAGGCTGAGGAGGTGGCAGAAACATTGTTAATTAACATGAACAAGTATTTTCAAGTGTATGAATATAACAACAACTTGAAGGCTAGATTAGCTATATATCAGCTAAGAGAAAAAGCCACTCTGTGGTGGGAAGAAGTGAAGAATGTACGAAGAAGTGAAGAATGCACGCAGCATTGAGGAACAAGATGTCACTTGGGAATCGTTCTAGCAATACTTTAAAGACAAGTATTTGACAGAATGATTCTATGATGAAAAAGCTAAATAATTTCATGACTTAAGGCTGGGACAGATGACCATGGATGAATATATCACCAAGTTCACCTTCCTATTACGATATGTTCCATATCTTTGAGAGGAAAAGGCTAAGGTGCAGAGATTTCTGAGTAGCCTACCAACACACATGAAGGAGCGGATAGAATTTGTAAACCCCCAAACCATGGATGAAGCCATTCGTAAAGCACGAATGTGCTATCAGTAGTCCAAGGCAAAAGGGGAGGTTGGAAAAAATTGGCAATCAAAGAAAGGACAAAAAAGTAACTCAAATTTCAAAGGCACCAAAAGCAGTAACTTTAAGAATTCTGCACGAAATCCTGTTAGCAAATAGTTTGGCAGAAATCACCAAAGAACTAGATGGCCAGCAGAAGAAAATCCTACAGAAGCATCCAGTAAGCCTGAGCAAGGACAGATGACTAAGCCACCTCTACAGTGTTGGGGGTGTGGTGAGGCACACTATTACAAAAATTGTCCACAGCGAACCAGAAAGGATACAATGGAAAAATTGCATGAAGCTTCTATAGTAGGTGATGTGGCGCAGAACATACCTCGCATCAATGTGGCTTTGGAAGACCGACAGGCATATTATCAGCCAACAATGATTGAACTCGAAAGTAAATTACTAACTCAGTCTGTTTCTATTTTGGTAGACCCAGGAGCAAGTCTGAGCTATGTTAGTCCCAAAATAGTTGAAATGTGTAAACTGAAAGAACAGAAATTTATAAGTTCATGGCTGGTACAACTAGCTACCGGAGCAAAACGAAATTTAACTGCCAAAATTCCAAATTGTATTCTAGAAATTTCAGAACAACAATTACAAGTAGATCTGAACATTCTTCCATTAGGATCTTATGATGTTTTTCTAGGCATGGATTGGCTAGAAAAGCATTGGAACTTAGTAGACTGTAAGGAAAAGGTTATCTACTACAGAATGCACGATGGAACACGTAAAGAGATTCAAGGAATAAAAAATCCATTGCAGATATGCCCAATTACAACATTCCAAATGAATAAGTGTATAAGGAAGGGATGCCAGTTATATGCTATTCAAGTAGGGCATGCACATTCCAAGCAAAAATCACCTATGATGGAAAATATACCTGTGGTACAGGAATTTTTTGATGTCTTTCCAGAAAACATTCCTGGTTTACCACCAAGGAGAGACATTGACTTCACCATAGAGTTACAGCTAGCAGCTTCTCCTGTGTTAAGAGCTCCTTACAGAATGAGTGTGCTAGAACTAACTAAGATGGAAATGAAGTTACAAGAACTATTAGATAAGGGCTACATTCATCCAAGTTTTTCCACTTGGGGAGAACCAATACTGTTCATGAAAAAGAAGGATGGGACCATGCGAATGTGCATGGACTACAGGCAACTCAACAAGTTAATAGTCAAGAACAAGTACCCTCTACCAAGGATTGATGATTTGTTTGATCAGGTAAAAGGGGCCACTGTGTTTTCCAAGATAGATTTAAGATCTGGATATCACCAAATTCGAATCAAGGATGAAGGCATTTACAAGATAGCATTCCGTACCAGGTATGGACACTATGAATTTGTGGTGTTACCCTTTGGATTAAGGAATGCACCAGCGACCTTTATGAGGTTAATTCATGGAATGTTTCACCCTTTCTTGGATAATTTTGTACTTATATTTATAGATGATATTATGATCTATTCTAAAAAACAGGAAGAGCATAAGGAACATTTGAGTATTGTTCTGGAAATTTTAAGAAAACACCAACTATACGCTAAGTTCAGCAAATGTTTTTTCTTTAAAACAAAAATCCAACATCTAGGCCATACTATTTCAGCAGAAGGAATTATTGTTGATCTAGAGAATATCAAAAAAATTATGGAATGGCGAGTGCCCCAGAATGTGGCAAACATTAGATTCTTTATGGGATTAGCTGGGTACTACCGAAGATTTATTGAAGGATTTTCTAGAATTTCTTTTCCTATTACTTCTTTTCAGAGGAAAGGAAAAGGTTTTAAATGGACAATTGAATGTCAGGACTAATTTGAAAGTCTGAAACAACTTTTTACCACTGCACCTATGCTAAGGGTAGCTGATCCTAACAAAGAATTTGAGGTATGTACCGACACAAGTAAAGAAGGTGTTGGGGTAGTTCTATCTCAGGAAGGCAAAGTGGTAGCATATGAATCAAGGAAGCTAAAATACCATGAACAAATATATTCAGCGTGTGATCTGGAACTAACAGCAATGGTACATGCACTCTGTGTGTGGAGGCACTACTTGTTGGGAAAAAAGTTTGTACTAAAAATAGATCATAGTAGCTTGACTAGTTACTTCAAGCAAGTGGATTTAAACTACATGATATATATGAGCCATATTATAATCAACTAGAAAATAAATTTTCGGAACAAGTGAGGGAAGAGGCACAAAAATATCCATAATACCAATTTTTATGGCAAGAGATAGAAGAAATCAGAAAGAAAGGAAGTACATCCGAATATAGAATCAATGAAGATTAGATGCTAACTTTTCGAGGAAAAGTGTATGTGTCTAATCACATGGCTCTGAAAGAGCTGATAATGGATGAGTACCATCACATCAATTATGCAGGTCATCCAGGATACCAGAAAATGTTGACTGTAATAAGAAAGGTATACTTTTGGCCTGGTATGCGTAAAAACATTTATGAGTATTTAAGCAAATTTTTAGAATGTCAACAGGTGAAGGTGGAGCATCAACATCCCACAGGATTGTTGCAGCCCATACCACTACCCGAATGGAAGTTGGAGGTCATATCCCTGGACTTCATTACCATCTTACCATGAACAAAAAGGAAAAATGATTCCATCATGGTGGTGGTGGACAGATTGAGTAAATCTGCACATTTTATACCAGTGCAGTCCACTTACAAGACGATACATATAGCTGACATATTTATGAAGGAGATTTTCAGGTTGCACGAAATTTCGAAAACTGTTATTTCAAACCTTGTTTACGGGACTGGGGACTTAGATAAAATTTAGCACAAGTTATCATCCCCAGACCGACGGTCAAACGAAGTGAATAAACCAGGTGCTGGAAGATATGTTGTGCATGTATGTAATGAAGCAGCCAACTAAATTGGAAGATTATCTATACCTTGTTGAATTTTCTTACAATAACAGTTATCGGGAGTCCCTGAAGATGAGTCCTTTTTGAGGCCTTCTATGGGAGGAAATTTCACACACCCATAAATTGGAGCAACCCTAAGACAAAATTAATGTTGGGACCTGAGATGCTTGCTGAAATGGAAATAGAGGTAAAGAAAATAAGACAAAATCTAAAGGCTGCACAGGATCGGTAAAAGATCTATGCAGATAAAAAGAGGTCTTATCGAGCATTCAAAGTGGGAGATCATGTATATGTGAGAATTAAACCTAACAGAAGTACATTACGGTGGACCTCCTATGCCAAATTGGCTCCCAGGTTCTGTGGACCCTTCCAAATTTTGGAAAGGGTAGGACCTGTAGCTTATTGGCTAGCTTTACCTAGCCACATTCAAGTACACAATGTGTTTCATGTGTCCTTGTTGAAGCATTATGTGCATGATGAAAAGCACGTAATACATTGCCAAAATATACAGGTAGGATAGAAATAATAATCCTAACTTGATATATATATATATATATATATTGTGAGAAATTGACATGGAACCTTGCTGTTTATAGGTAGAACCAGATGACGAGTTTCTGGTCGAGCTGCAACACATACTTGACCAAAGGGAAATCGTACTCCGCAGGCGAGTTGTTTTCCAGGTTAAAGTGAAATGGAAGCACTTTGGGCCAGATGAGGCTACTTGGGAGGCCAAAGCTCTTTGCAGATTTAGAGTAAAAAAAAACAACGAGGACGGTGTTACTTCCAGCGGGGAAGTTGTGACAGCCTCATTAAAGATAACTAGTGTTAACTAGTTAAAAGACAATTCTTGTTTATTGTGTTGGGAAAATACATAATTATTATTATTTGTCTGGAAGTATTTTTACTAGTAATTAGTTATGAATAATAAATTAGTGGAGAGAATTTATTAAGGAAAGTAAAAAGCTGATGGTAAAATGTTTTCCAAGAACTAGTAAGTGGTTGGGGACAGCTGGAAACAGTTACCTGCTATCCTAAGGATAAAATATTGATCCCAGTGAGGAGCAGGGGTTATGTTCTAGCTGGAAAAAAGGTTGAGGAATTTCCAGAGCTGGTAGAGACCAGTGGAAAGTTCGCTCAGAGAACCTGGAACTAGTTTTCTGGAATTGACTACACTGGTTGTCCTGAGGTCACAGCAGAAATTGAATCCATTGTTAACCCATACCATCCAGATCTGGAGCTCGGGGGCAAGAAGAGGACGTAATCGCCTCTCTTGATGGTTGGGAGGACCGCAGCTTAAAAAAAAACAAAGTGATATAGATAAATACAAATGTTTATTTTGTATTTTGTATATAAGAAAGTAATGTTTGATTACACATTTATTTTGTATTATGTATATAAGCAAGTAATGTTTGATTACACAGTTATTTTGTATTCTGTTTATAAGCAAGTATTGTTTTATTATACAGTTTTATTATCTTCCTCTGAAAATAGAAAAGAAATAGCTGTTGACTGAGACAATTTCTTGCTTACAAAATTCTACCACAGTATAAACTAGATTCTATGGAGAATAATAGGAAATTATGAGGTATCAATAGTTTAGCTGTAATTTTTGGTTCTGTTATTTACTACCAAGAAAATGTATGCAATTAATACAAGGAAACATATAAATGCAGAAAATAGAACTGTTGGTCTTAGGTTCTAGGCAATGCCCTACCCAAGACACATCGTTCTTTATAGTTATTATATGCTATACACGGACTTTAGTAACTGGTGGTCCAGACACCCTTTTTATTAAAAATGTTATACAGAATCTTAAAACAAAATATCTGAACCATCATGTGGAACTAGAATCGAGAAGGGAATCGAGTGTTACACAATATACGAGATGTTTTCCATTTCTAGAAATTTTCTAAACTGGATACAAGTATTAAGGAATTATGACAAATGCTCAGTATAAAATATTAAAAGGATAGATAAAATGCATATTCAGCCAAAGAATATGGTAGACTAAATACTCCATAATTCTTAATAAATATCCATTCATAAATATCTTAAAATACTTAAATTCACACTGGCGTTTTTAAACGTTTATTCTCCTACAGAGTAAGTATAATCAATGACTGTACTGTAATATGCTTGAATGAAAAAGGTAAAAGAGTCATTGAATATGTGTATACCAGGGATCATTCGTTAAAAATAAAAATAAAATAGTATATATATTACAGATTTAAAAACCCCTAGAGGGTTCTATAAAATTCGACGGGCAGAGAGCATGAAACAAGAAACCCTTAAAACAAAACCCAAATTTGTTCTTATAACTTGAATTAAAGAGTCCATGTACAATCTCTACAGAATTTGATCTTAAGACTTGACTCAGGAGGTATTCAACCTCAAAAAATAACTTATCGATTTAACCATAGAAATTTTGTTCGGAGCCAGGATCTAGGAGGAGTAACATCGATTGTCAAGATATGTGGAGAAAGAGAGACAACATATTAGTCGAAGGCCGATGGAGTCATGGCAAGAAATGTCAAGTATAAGCTCAGTGCCAAAGACGACGGGGTTGGTGATACTGACCTGTTGAAAAATCAAGAGATGATTAGTAGAGATGATGTATTTTATTAATTCTGTCTATATTAAATATGAGAAAGTAAGAAAATGATAAGAGCAGGAAGATTATCGTACCTGTAGGAGGAAGACTAACTTGCGGTCCAGCCTGCAGCGAAATACAAAGAAAGAAACAAAGTAAAATGATTAAACCCATACGAGATTTTCTCACATCAAGAAAAATATTACATAAACCTTGACTAAAGTGCAAAGACACCTCTTACCTGTCTGCATCCGTCTGGTGCAAGGAAACCACACTGTAAAGAAGCCATGGAAGACAATGAAGAGTTTGGTTCTTCTTCTCGACTTTTTTTGAAGGTGACTGTGAACTAAAGGTTGAAATTGACGTCAAGGATCTAGACCCAAAACTTAAAGAAGCCTAAGGAATCGATTAACCTGAAAGCCGAAGGCCGGCCTCAATCGAGAGCTTAAACCCCGGAAGCATTGAGAGTATCAAAGGAGCGGAGAAGAAAAGCAGTAATGAGTTGTAGATGGAACTTCGAATTATGTGTTAGGGTTGGCAAAGTTATGTCAGTCATTCCTGCCGAAATTATTAACCGTTGATCAAGGAAATGATCGACCGTGAAGATCAGTAGAGTACCATGGAGAATCGTGAGACAAATTTGCAAGAAACCCCGACAATTTTTAATTGTAGTAAATGCCAGTACTGCAGTATTAAATGGCTCTGCCATTCCAGCTAATCCATCGTTGAGAAAATCAAGGTGGGATTCATATAACACAGTTAATGAATCAACGTTATGGTGGACCACTTTGCAACAAAGTTAAAATCTTCCCAAACCTTAACCAAATTTTCCTTTGCAGACTATACATATATTAAAATAATAGTTCCAAGGTCTTGGTGTTTGTTCTCTAAACAAGTTTGGAACTTAGTCGGTGAAAAAGTTAACGACTAAAGGTTAGATCAGATATTGGGGCTCGATGTATGAAAGAAGTATTTCCTTTTTACTTAATGATTAGGATTAAAGCTCGGAAAAGAATATGGTAATCTATCTCTTTGCACATTATAACTATTTGAGTGTAAAAAAAAAAAAAAAAAATTAATTTAAATTTTTATTTATTTATTTACTAAGTAGATTTAAAAATTTACCTGTTACAACATATTTATTAATAAATATTTATACATATATGACTTTTATTTCTTTTGGATTTTTTCATATATATATATATATATATATATATATATATATATATAATTTATAACATTTATTCATAAATATTTATACATATATGACTTTTATTTCTATTTCTTATATGACTTTAATTTCTCTTTCTTATTATTTATTATAAGGGTTATTTTTTTTTATTTTTTATTTAAAAAAAAAAATTATGATTTTATTTTTCTTTATATAATTGAATGATTACTTAGTTTATTTCCGACTTTTTCTTATTTTGTATATTTATTTCCTTATATTATCTTTTAAATTTAGAAAATTATCATAATATAATATAGTTTTAATATTATTATTATTATTATTATTATTATTAATTGATTTCTTATTTTCAATTTACTTATTTATATATTTTATTTTGTGTTGTTTTTCCTTTAATATACAATTTTGTATAAAAAAAAATTTATTCATTATATTATCTATTGTATTTCTACAATATTTATTTACTTGCTTACCTAAGTTTATCCAGCTAAATTTTAATGATGAACCACATCCAACTAAATTCTAATAATAAATCATACTAGATGGTTAGAAACACTTCCTGTGAAAAATTCCAATATGATTTTCCTCAAAATTCTTTTTAAAAAAAAATAAATTTTAAATCACCTTAAATAATAATTGAAGTAATAATTCACTCTTGCCATTTAAATTAGAATAAAGTAAGTCATTTGAAATAGTCTGAGTTGTTTTTAGTGCGACTTTTTGAAATGAATCTGGTGAAAAAAATTGAGGTAAAATCTTGATTTCTGTTATTTCAACTGGTTTTTTCACTGTATATATAGATTCAACACCCTAAAAAAACCCTAAAACACTTGGATTGTGCAATAATACCCATCAAACTTTTATTTTCAATAAATTCTTGCAAGAATTTAAAAAAATTAAAAAAAAAAAACTATCTTAAAAGTCTTCCCAAAAAAATCACTAGAGACTATTCGCTACAGTAATAGACATAACATTGAAAAAAACAATTAATGTATCCGACTCCAGCGTAAAGTTTGCATTGTGAAGCCTGCCAAAAATTAATTATGACGTATGTAACGGTGCCCATTAATTATGATTTCAGAGTCCGTCCCGACGAAACGCTGACCGTTGGGTCGCATACTACCGCAAAGAATTTGCTTTCACACCTTACTGGATTCCGAATTTTTTTCTTGTTTATTTGTGGTAACAGCGCGTTTGAAATTATAAATGATATTTTTAGAATCTACATGTCTCATGATTTATATAAAATTGTAAAAAAAAAAATGGTAATAATTATATGTAATGGAATATTGTCAATGCGTTTCAAATCAATCAATGTGGTTCATCATCAGGATTAGGTGAGAGATCAGATCAAGTCATTAAATTTAAATAAATGTAAAGATAGCTAAACTGGTTGTTAAGAAAATGGCTAGTTTAACTTTTTAAAATTTATTTATTAATTTTTAATTATATATTATGTTTTTTAATTAATTAATAACGACTAGTTCCATTCTATTATTAAAATATTTAATTTATTTATTCAATTAATTAATAAATTAATAAACTTATTAATTAAATATTGAATTAATATATATTTTTTTTTTCTTATTTAATTGATTAAATTATTAAATTATTAATTTTATTTATTTATTAAAACCCAAAATCCAAATAAAAAATAACCAATATCCAAAATAAATAAATAAAATGATGCTTTATTTTAAAAGTTGCTTACACTTATTGATAAGTGTTAAATAATTCAGATAATGAAAGAGAATCTTTACTGTTAAATAATTTAGATAATAAATTAAGACAAAATTATAAACTCTTCAACTTAATAAAAACGATAAAATAACAAATCTAGAAATTTTAATAATCTATAATTTGACACATCGTGCCAAAGTTACCGGAAATTAGGTTATTTGAAAATAATACGTAAAACTCTTTTTGATAAACCTAACGCTTAGTTCTAAAAACAATAAACACTTTCGTCCTAGTGGACAAGGTTGGCCATAGTGACGACGCTCCCAGGGTAAAGTTGCAGTACCATACAATCTGTCACAATTTCAATATTTTTGCATAATAATTACAAGGAAACCATACAATCAGTCTTAATTTCAATATTTTTGCATGATAATTACAAAGAGGTGTTTGTAATTTTTTTTGAAATTTTGGTAAGATTTTAAAAAATTTTGATAGTAATTTGTAAATAATTAAAAATTTTGATAACATGGAATCTATTTCTACCATAAAAAATATGATTCAAACATAATGGAAAATAAACATATTCAAACATTATGTCAAGTTTTCATGAAATTGACTGAACGTCTGTATCCTGGTTAGATAGTGGATCGATGTGACTTGACGATAGTGATTTTTCTTTGGATGGCCAATGGTCAAGTTCCTTTAGGTTGCTTCCTCCACCAACCAGAAGTCATTCCATTCAAAGGGACCGGTGTCCTTTCACCTTTGTCAACTTCCTTAAAATGAGGATTACATTATGACCTGCAAAACGTTATACCATCCATGTTCGAGTGAAAGGCCATGGAAGAACATATACTATGAACATTCTACATGACCTCTTTCAAAATATTTCCATACTTTGAACAAATTTCAGCGTTGAACTGGATTGCATATAACTTAACCTCAGTACAAATATGTTTGGGAGGCCAGACTGAAAAAGTTATTTTAATCCTTTATGAACATTCTTTTACTTCTCCACAGTTCTGAGTAATGTTTTCTACAGTTATGAGTAATGTTTTCAATGCGTTATAATATCGAAAACCTAGTTTTGAAGGTTAAGGATTACAATATGAATAAATTGTAAATATTTATTTGTTAGGATAGTTTTCAATTCAAGTGATTTTAAGTTCTTCCAAATTTATCTTATTTTGAATTTTTGGTATTTTATACCATTCTGAAAAGAATTAAATTTGTAGAGGTGCAGACCATGAGAAAGATTTGAATGGTATGATTCCATCCTCGTTACGTTCCATTATCTACAGGTTTATCAAATGATAAACGATAGTGAAATAAAATTAATGTTGATAGTATACTTTATTTAATTATATTTTATAATTTTTAAATATAATATTTATCTTATTAATTTTTATGGATCATTATTTATCTATTGATTATTGGTATCTTTTATTTCTTATATTTATGAGCTTTTTATCATGTAGTTTATTTCACATTTATTATTTTTGGAATCTAAACTTCTGTGATCCATCATATAAATTAGTAGAAATTCTTTCGGTAATAATCACATGCGCTGGAACGTGGTCTACGCGTTTCGAACCAACCAGCGTGGTTCATCATCAGCATTATGTGAGAGACCCAGACAGTAAGTATAAATAGATGTAGAAATGGCTCAACTAGCCGTTAGGATAACGGCTAATTTGACTTTGAAAAAATAAATATTGCATTATTTGTTTATTTAATTAATTTTTATTTATTTATTTAATATTATTTTATTTATTTATAAATTCGTTAATATATTTATACAACTAATTAACCAATTAATTAATATAAGGTAAGTAATTTAACAAATCGTGGTGTATATATATGTATATTATTCTTATTAATTTAATTGATTAAATTATATAATAACCAATTATTATATATAATTAATTCTTATTCATATAATTTAATTATAACAAACAAACTATCAAATAATCAAACACTGAGTAAAAAAATAAATAAAATAAAATAATAAATAAATAAATATAAAAAATTAAAAATTAAAATAAATAAATAATTAAAAATAAAATTAAAAATAATAATAATAAATAAAATAAATAAATAAATCAAAAAATAAAAATAAAATAAAAATAAAATAAATAAATAAATAAAATAAAAAATAAAAAATAAATAAAATAAATATAAAAAAAATCAATAAATAAATAAGCATAATAATAATTTAAAAAAAAAATAGAACAAAAATAAAAATATATTTGAGAGTGCAAGCTTCTGTGATCCATAACATATTAGATTATAAATCTTTCAGGAAATCACATGAGAATTTTAGGTTCGACGCGTTTCAAACTACCAACTGTAGTATCCTAATGATGAACTACAATTGGTAGTTCGAAACATGTCGGTCCTAAAATTCTCATGTGATTTCCCGAAAGATTTATAATCTAATAAAAATAAATAAAAAGCTGAAAAAAAATAAAATAAAAATAAAAATAAAATAAATAAATAAATAATAATAATAATAATAATAATAAATAAATAAATAAATCAAGAATATAAGGCAGGAATCCAACACCTGCTGATATTCCAACCGTCATCTCTATTGAGATTAACGGGCCTTTTTTCAATTTCAATGGCCTCTCTCAACTTACGATGATGGAAATGGTCGATTCTAGCTGTTGACACCTAATCCTATGGATGGGTGTACATATGTATTTTTGTATATTATTTATTATTAGGAAATAAGGAAGGCCAAGAGTCATTGGGAGATGAATTCCAATTGCCTCACCTCCCATCTATATAAGCATGTACATTCTAGTTTTGAGGAGTTACCTCCTGGTTTGACATGGTATCAGAGCCAGCCCCACAATTGGCATTTCTGCCCTGTGGTGTAACTCCCTATCCTTTGCTCAGTCATATTTTTTAATAGTTTTCTGCTGCTTTTAATTGCTAGACTGTTATTCTGCATTTTTTTTTCCTATTTAGCACTGACATTTGCAGCTCCAGCTCCTGCAGCTCCTGAAGACTGCAGGCTCTGTCATTCTGCAAATTGCAGGCACTGCCATTCTGCAATTCCAGCAGTCCTGCAACTCTGTCATTCTGCAGATTCGATTTCAATTTTTTTTTGTAACGCCCTTTTGGGCCTCCTCCTCTCCATTCATTCCTGTGCTCCTCCATTTTTTCTCCTACCCATCGCCTTCCCTTCCCCTACCTGCATTCCCATTCTCCATTCTCCATTCCTCCATACACCAGCGCTTCCATTCAATACAGTGAGCGCTCCTCCTCCTGCATTTACCAGCGCTGTCATATAACACCCTCCATTCCAGAAGCATACATCACACTGTCTGCGTTTATACAGTTGTGTCATAACTTATATATATATCACGTTACACAGCTCTGCAACGCGTCCCACATTCAGTACCGCCCACTGTTTAACATATACGCTGTCATTACATGTTTTATGTTCCATATATACCGCCATTTTAACGCTGTCTGCACTATTTGCCTGCGCTGTCTGCACGTATTTGTATATACAGTGATTTTAAAACGCTCTCTGCGCCATATAACATTCATTCCATGTGTTATACCCTGCATTCATATATGTGTGTCCATTTATCGTTTGCATAACATGTTTTTATATGTGTCTCTATTGATATAAAACGCTATTATAAGACCGCCGTCCCATATATTACCACTGTCCATTGTTTATTTAAACGCTGTGTGATTACATTGTAACGATGTCAAATATTTAAACGCTGCATTTTTAAACGCTGTGGTACCACGCCCCTCCATTACATTGGTACGTTGTATTATAATACACCGCCCCTCCATAATATAACAACGCCCCTCTCCCCTTTCATAATTCCGCCCCTCCCACACTGCTCCCCTCCATTTCGCCCTTCCACACCACTTTTCATTTTCACAACTCCGCCCCCCTCCCATTCCTAATTCCATTTTTTTTTCATATACATTTTTCCCAAACAAAAAAAAAAAAAAATTATATTTTTTTTATGCAGAATCAGTTTATAGCAAAGAGTGTTTTTTAAAATTCAGTCTTCAGCAAAAGTTTTTTGAGCAGAATTAGTATCCAGCAAAGAGTTTTTAAACTCAGATTATTTCTCCAGCAAGAGTTTTGTTCCCTTTAATTGAGCAGATTTCAAGAATTGAAAGTTTGTATAGCAGAAATTTTTCCTCTTCAGAAGATTTTTTCCAGCAATCTAATGCATTCTCTCATCTCAATTGTTGGGGTGGTTCTCTCCAGCAAAGAGAACTATCTTGAATGGTCTCGAAAGATTAAACACACACTCATTTTTAATGAGCTGTGGAAAGGAATCTGTGAAGGACAAGCAGAAAATCCACCAGAGAAGCCCACTTCAGACAAAGAGCTTGCCCTTTGGGAAAACAAGAACTGCAAGGCCTATGCCTTGATTGCAGCCTTAGTAAGTGAAGAGGTGAGTCGCCATATTTCATCATTCTCAAATGCCTATGAAGCCTTGAAGAAACTAAAAGAACTATATGACTCACATTTAGAATTAGAAAATGTTCAATTGATGATTAAGCTGTTCAGTCTTGAAATGAAGAATGATGATCCCCTTGCTTTAGCTTCAGAAGTAAGATCTATAATGCATGATATTGAAAACATTGGTGTAAAAATGGATGTATCTCTCATAGCATATGTGAAAGCATTATATCCGACGTACTCACATTATCTTGAGTCTTTGCAAGCAAGTGGAAACTTTGAGCATATCACCTTTGATAAACTTGAGCAGAAGTTTGCAGAAAGAGAGAAAGCTTTTGGGAAGATGACAGTCCCTTCATCTTCCGAAGAGGCTGCATACTTGGCACATAGAGAAAAGAGTCATACTCTAGATTCATCCAGAGGAAGAGGTGGCAGAAGAGGAAGAGGAAGAAGGAACTTCACAGAAAGGGGGGGCAGACAAGCTGACAAATCCAATCTTCATTGCACACGGTGCAATAGAGATGGACATGATGCATCCAAATGTAGAACACCATGGGAGAAAATTGAGCAGCACAGAAATAAAGACAAAGGTAAAACCAATGACAAAGACAAAGGTAAAGCACCTGAATCCGCTCACTATGTTCTAGCACATTGTAACAATGGAGTAACTGAAAACCTCTTTGATGTTTCATTTACTTCATGGAGAGATGATTGGTTGCTAGATTCGGGAGCAACATGTCACATGACATTTAGAAAAGATTTTTTTGAAGAATTCACTGACAAAGTTGATGGAGCAGTATATTTCGCAGATAAATCCAAACTCAAGCCATCAGGGCTTGGCAAAGTCAGGATTAAACTGCCTAGTCTTCCTGATCATATCCTACATGAGGTTCTATACCTCCCTGAGTTGAAGAGAAACTTGCTGTCCCTGGTCGAAATCCGGCAGCAAGGACACTCAATTCACTTGTTTGAAGGCAAGGCAGAGGTCAGAAAAGCATCAGATCACTCACTTGTCATGGAGGGAATAGAAGAAGGGAGACTCTTGAAGCTGAAAGGTTCATTTGCTCATGCTCAAAACTTTGCATTCAGTTCACATCATGATGAAGGTACATTTCCATCAAGTCTTTTATGGCATGCTAGATTTGGACACTTAAACTATGACAACCTTCGTTTGTTGAAGAAAAATGGTGTTGATGGACTGCCTACAATTCCTAGAAAACCTAAGGAATGTGATGCTTGTATTCTAGGAAAGCATAGCAAACAAGCATTTCATGATTCACACTCAAGAGCACATAGGAAACTTGAACTTGTTCATTCGGATTTATGTGGCCCTATGCCTATTGCTTCTGCAAATGGAAACAAATACATGATGACATTTATTGATGACTACACCAGAATGTGTTGGATTTACTTACTGAAGAATAAGTCCGATGCTTTTCAAACTTTCAAGAATTTTCATGCATGGATTGAAAATGATGCACAAACACATATTGGCTCTCTATGTACTGATAATGGAAAAGAATACACTTCAAACGAATTTGAAAATTATCTTCGTCGACATGGAATCAAACATCAAACAACTGTGCCATATAATCCCCAACAGAACGGTGTAGCTGAAAGAATGAACATAACTATTTTAAATATGGTTCGCTCCATGTTATTTTTCAAGAATGTAAAATTGATGTTTTGGGCTGATGTAGTTCTATGTGCTGTTTACATAAAGAATAGGTGTCCTTCAAGTTCAATTAGAAACAAACTCCTTTTGAAATGTGGCATGGCCACATTCCTTCGGTAAAGCATTTCAGGGTCTTTGGGTCCACCTGTTATGCCTTGATACCCAAGGGTCAAAGGAAAAAACTTGGTGCTAGAAGTAGAAAATGTATCTTCTTGGGGTACTCCAATACCTCCAAAGGATATCGTCTCTATGATGAAACAAATAAGAAGTTTGTGATAGCAAGAGATGTCATATTTCTTGAATCTTCCAAGAGTGACAAGGTTGTTGAGCGGCAACTTGATCGCTTGGATAGATTCACACATGCAAAGTCTTTCCAAGAGTTTGATAATGTGATTCCACACCTTGAAGGGGGGATTCCGATATTGAATCACACTGTGGAATCATATCCTGAAGCACTCTCTCCCCCACATGAAGAAACAACCACGGATGACACATTGGATGATGTGATTGACAGAATTGGGAGATTGAATCTTGAATCAATCCCAACTCGGTCAAATGACCAGCCTGGGCCATGTCAGAAAGGTCCTCCCAAATGGCTGACAAAGACACTGGAGAATGTTCATCTGATGAGGTTGGAGCGGTTGGAAAAACGGAACAAGGAACAAGTTCCACTCAAGAAATCGAAAAGGTGATGTGAATTATTGCAGTTGTTGATGTGGATATTTCTTATAGCGCTGAATTGAGTTTGTCTACAGATCATGAACCAATTTCCTTCAAAGAAGCCACTTCTCATGATGAATGGAAAGAAGCGATGCAGAAGGAGTATGATGCCTTGATAAAGAATGGCACTTGGAAGGTGGTTGATCCACCTTTGGGAACGAAACCAATTGGCTGTAAGTGGGTCTACAAGAACAAGTACAAAGCAGACGGCTCACTTGACAAGCACAAGGCCAGGCTTGTGGCAAAAGGATTCGCACAGAAAGAAGGAGTCGATTATGAAGAAACTTTTGCTCCCACAGCAAAATGGACCACCATCCGGACTCTCTTTGCCTTAGCAGCTCAGAGTGAATGGAAAGTTCATCAGATGGATGTAAAAACGACCTTCTTGAATGGAGATCTAAAGGAGAAAGTTTATATGTCCCAGCCAGAAGGATTTGTGATAAAGGGTCATGAACACAAAGTTTGCAAACTTGTAAAATCCTTGTATGGCCTCAAGCAAGCACCACGAGCCTGGTATGAGAAATTGACCGAGCATCTTCTGAAACTTGATTTCAAACACTTTGATCTTGATGATGCAACTTTTTTTGTTAAGAAAGTTGGAAAAACAATTGTATATCTTGTGGTATATGTAGATGATCTTTTGATAACAGGAAACAATGAGAGCTATATTGCATCCATGAAGAAAGAGTTGAAGAAAGGTTTTGAAATGACTGATTTGGGTCATTTTCATTACTATTTGGGTATTGAAGTAATTCAACATCCTAAATTCATATTTCTTTCTCAGAAGAAGTACATTGGAGATCTCTTAAACAAGTTTGGCATGGATGACTGTAAACCCTTAAGTACTCCAATGGAACAAAACTTGAAGCTCACATCTATTGAAGGGAAGGAATTTGAGGATGCAACTAAGTATAGACAGCTTGTAGGAAGTCTTATCTATCTGACCACCACCAGACCTGACATCTCATTTGCTGTTGGAATCCTCTCAAGGTTCATGCAAAAATCTTGTGAAGGACATTGGTCTGCTGCAAAAAGAGTGCTAAGGTACTTGAAGGGGACTCAAGACTTTGGACTCAAATATACACAGGTAGGCGACTTCAACTTGACCGGTTACTCTGATTCAGACTTTGATGGCGACAAAGAAACAGGGGTGTCTACTACAGGTTACACCATGAGTCTTGGATCAGGAGCTATCTCATGGAGATCACGCAAACAGTCAGTTCTAGCAGATTCCACGACCGAGGCAGAATATGTGGCAGCAGCTGAAGCAACAAAGGAAATTGTGTGGCTCCGGAAAATCCTGGAAGATTTGCAGATGAAACTGATGTATTCCACTCCACTCATGATCGACAACACTTCTGCAATAAAGTTGGCCAAGAACCCAAAGTTCCATGATCGAACAAAGCACATCAATACAAAGTACCATCTCATTCAACATCATGTTCAAGCCAAAACCATCCATCTACATCATTGTTCCACAAATGAGCAAACTGCTGACATCTTCACCAAAGCACTTGGAAGAGAAAAGTTTGAAAAGTTCAGATCGATGCTTGGACTCACCAACATCCCTTCGGATTAAAGAGGGGAATGTTGACACCTAATCCTATGGATGGGTGTGCATATGTATTTTTGTATATTATTTATTATTAGGAAATAAGGAAGGCCAAGAGTCATTGGGAGATGAATCCAAATAGCCTCACCTCCCATCTATATAAGCATGTACATTCTAGTTTTGAGGAGTTAGCTCCTGGTTTGACACTAGCAATGACTTTAGCATCTTCTATGCAAACATGATGGTTAGTCTTTTCCGCATGCTCAGCTAAGGTGGACGAGCGAGATCTTCTGTGCTTGATATCAACAGCATGCTCACAGATCCTTTGATTAATAGACCGACCAGTCTCACCAATGTAAGGAGTCCCAGATCTTAATATTCAATCGAGTTCCATAAAATTCACCACAGAACATGAGGTGGATGGTAGCCTTCCTTTCCTTGATGTCCTTATCTCTAGAAATGATGATGGTTCTCTCTCCCCTCAATTTTTTCGAAAGAAAACTCATACTGAGAAATATCTTCATGCTAGATCCCACCACTTCCTTGCTCAAAAATTAGGCGTCCTTAGCACCTTAGCCACTAGGGCACTGAGAATCTCTGATGAGTCTCACCTTGAGGGGGAGAAGACCCATCTGTTGAATGTCTTTTGTAATAATGGTTATAGTATGTCGCAGGGCCTCAAAGCTTTCCTTAAAGTGGAAAAAGGTCCTTCTATTAAAATTAAAAATAAAAAAGAGCCTAGCGAATGGTGTGGCAGTGTCAGCCTTCCGTTCATCCAAGGTACCACTGATAAGATTGCTAAGATCCTTAAAAGGCACAAGGTATCCTCTTATTTCAAGCCCCTTAATACAATCCGTAGTTCTCTAAAATCGGTTAAAGATCCGATTGACCCCAGAGATGGAAAAGGTGTCTACCTCATTCCGTGTTCCTGTGGGACTCCTTACATTGGTGAGACTGGTCGGTCTATTAATCAAAGGATCTGTGAGCATGCTGCTGATATCAAGCATAGAAGATCTCGCTCGTCCGCCTTAGCTGAGCATGCAGAAAAGACTAACCATCATGTTTGCATAGAAGATGCTAAGGTCATTGCTAGAATTGACCATTTCCATCATCGTAAGTTGAGAGAGGCCATTGAAATTGAAAAAAGGCCCGTTAATCTCAATAGAGATGACGGTTGGAATATTAGCAGGTGTTGGATTCCTGCCTTATATTCTTGATTTATTTATTTATTATTATTATTATTATTATTATTATTTATTTATTTTATTTATTTATTTAATTTAATTTAATTTTTATTTTTATTTTTATTTTTATTGATTTTATTTTTATTCAGCTTTTTATTTATTTTTATTGATTATATTTTTATTTTCATTCTTTTTTTTCTTTTTTTTTAAATTATTATTATGCTTATTTATTTATTGATTTTTTTTATATTTATTTATTTTTTTTTATTTTTTTTATTTTTTTATTTTATTTTATTTATTTTTTATTTTTTACTCAGTGTTTGATTATTTGATAGGTCATTTGTTATAATTAAATTATATGAATAAGAATTAATTATATATAATAACTGATTATTATATAATTTAATCAATTAAATTAATAAGAATAATATACATATATACACCACGATTTGTTAAATTACTTACCTTATATTAATTAATTGGTTAATTAGTTGTATAAATATATTAAATAATTTATAAATAAATAAAATAATATTAAATAAATAAATAAAAATAAATTAAATAAACTAATAATGGAATATTTACTTTTTCAAAGTCAAACTAGCCATTATCCTAATGACTATTTGAGCCATTTCTACATCTATTTATAATTACTGTCTGGATCTAATCTCTCACATAGTCCTGATGATGAACCACACTGGTTGGTTTGAAATGCGTCGACCACGTTCCAGTGCATGTGATTATTACCGAAAGAATTTCTACTAATTCACATTTATTATATTTATGTGGTTTTTTTCTAATTCAAGCTTATGGCATATTCTAACATTTTGATATTTTTTGGAGAGGATTATTGTTAAAATCAATGTGAATGGTGTTTTTTTAATTATATTTTCATTTAAATCAACTTGTAATTGTACATGGTTTGATTTAATTTGTTAATTACATTAAAGGATTTTAGCATGGAGATTTTCCACAATTATGTACATATTGGTTTAGACAGAATTTTTTTTGGATTAATCACATCATTAGGATTTGGTCCACGTTTCTAACCATCTAATGTGGTTCATCCTCATGACAAGGTTATGAAGGTTATGAAGGTTTTGGATTACTGTGTAAAATTGTCTAGTTGACACTTGGTGTAAACATAGTTGTAATGAAGAATTGAAGAGTGCTAGACTAGGTATATATGGAGAATGAAATCAAATCATGACCATTATAAATAAATGTAGTTGTTGATAAAAATAAATTTATAAATAATTAATAATAATGAACTAAAAAAATAAGAATTAAGAAATAAATAGAATAAGTCAAATTAGACTTGGTCAAATTGATGGATGCAATCAGGGAGTCATCAAATTGAATTAAATTATTACCATACATTATTAAATAATTTTATTGATGAATAAAATTAAAGATTACAAATTTAAGTATAATTAAAGAGTTAATGTATTAGATAATTAAATTGTTAAATTTAAAGGAATCTAAGTATTAATAATAGAAAAAGGGGGAATTTAGGAAATAATTAGAAAGTATCCCTAAAAATGGAAGATGTGTTCACCATAAAAGTAGAACATTTCAAAAATTTCACATAGCCCCACTCAAGAGGCTTTCTGATGAATAGATTAATGTATTTAAGTTACATTTAAAAATAAAAATATACATTAATAAAATAAAATATAGTTATAACTTTTAAAAAAACAATGGAAGTTATAATAAAATATTTGAACTTTCCTAGACCTTTCAAAACTTGGATGTGCGTGGCCGATCTAGGGGAAGTGTCATTGGCTTTAATAACCAAACCATACAAGTTCACAATGTGTGGGGATTGGATGGGATACTTGGGGCAGACATCACCGACATCATTGCCTCTGATCTTGGTACCCCCTTCAGAATTCTAAATATCTATGGACCTTGCCATAACAGGCCATCTTTCTGGGACAAGCTGTTTCACTCCTCAATCATGCAGGAGGATCATATTATAGTGGGAGGCAACCTAAAATTCTCTTTGGGTCATGTTGAATCTTCAAGTCCCTAAGCATCGCCTAATCCCATGTCCTGTTACTTCAAGAAATTTCTTGGCATAGCAAATTTGATTGACTTAGAGATGGAAAAAAAATTTCCCACTTGGCGAAATAGAAGGACTGGGGAAGTTTCTCTAGCTCGAAGGTTGGATGATTTTTTTATTTCAATAATGTTTGATGTCTGGATGGACAGGGCTAGGCAATGGGTGGGCTCAAGCGGTTTTTAAGATCACTCACCCATCGATCTTGAGATACATGGAGAGAACAGAAAACCCCATTCCCCTTTCAAGTTCAACTCCCCTTAGCTTGAAGAACCTGAATTTTGACATATTGTCATGGAGAAGTGGAATCACTGTCAACTGATGCATAATATGCTACCTGCAAAAGTCATTACCAATAGCCTGTCCAACATAAAGGAGAAGACTATCAAGTGGGCAAAGCTGAAAAGGATCAGAGATTAGGGAGAGCTGGGCAGGATTGAAAGGGAGATTACCCATATGCTTGGTGACAATGGCATGGTTCATACCTCCTTGGAGAATAAGGAAAAACTCACCCTCCTGGAAACGAAAAGAATCAAGCTCTTAAGACTTAAGGAGGAAGCGTGAAGACTCAAGAGTAGGGCTATCTGGCTTTAGGCGGGGGATAATAATACCAAATTATTTTAGCAATGTTCCAAAGGTAGAAAGAGCATTAATACAATCTGGGAATTGTATGATCATCATGGAAGGGTGGCTAAAACTCATCAAAAACTTTCGAATATGGGAATCAAGCACTTCTCCCACATTTACAAATATCCAAGGGTGGCCAACATAGGATAAGTGCTCAACATTGCAAGGTAGATTCCCATGTATGTGGAAGATGATGACTCTGATTCCCTCAATGCACCTATCACTATAGGTGAGATAGAAGTTGTCCTTAAGTGATTCAAAAAATACAAGAGTCTTGGACTAGATGGTTGGCATATTGAATTCTATCTATCCTTATTTGATCTTATTGGTAAGGATCTTCTTTTGGTGATCTAAAACTGTAGAGTATCTGGAAGAATGTATGATAGCTTCAACACCGCCTTCATAGCCCTCATTCCCAAGGTGGACAAGCCCCTATCTTTGAGTGACTATCGGCCTATCTCCTTGTGTAACTGTCTCTACAAAATCATTGCTAAAATAATTTCTAATCACATTAAGCCTATCTTACCCCAGAACATATCTAAGGAAATTTTTTCCTTCCTTCACAATAGACAAATCCATGAGCCCATTGGCATTGCACAAGAAGCCCTTCACTCTATGAAGCTCAATAGCCTTAAATTCACCATACTCAATTTTGATCTGGCCAAAGCTTTTAATTTCTCTTGTTGGACCTACCTCCATCTGATCCTTACCCATATCGACCTCCCCAATCCTTTCATTCAATGGATTATGTGATGTATTAACAATTCTTCATTTAATATCGTCATCAATGGGACAACTACTTCTTTTTCCATGTAGGTCATGTTCTCCACCAAGGATGCCGCTTATCCCCTCTACCATTCCTCCCGATGATGTACTCATATTTCTAGATGGCTCCTTGCGGGACTTCATTTGTTTCAAAAGGATATTGTCTACCTTCTGCACTCCTACTGGAATGGAACCATATATAAGAAAATCCACCATTTATGATAGCAAGATGATCCTTCCAAGAGGGTAGATATGCCCTTCATCTATTTCAATTTGATCACAGGAATATTGAAGAGGGCTTAAAATATTTGGGATTCAGACTCAAGCCCAACGATTATAGAATCACGGATTGGAATTGGCTCATAGCAAAAATTGAGTGAAGAACCAACATATGGCAACAAAAACAGATCTCCAGAGTTGAAATACTTGTTCTCATCAAGTCTTTTTTGGAGGTGAAGCTAGTGTATTGGATTGCTCTAGCTTGGATTCCCAAAGGTGTTACTAACAGAATACAACAAATATGTTAATGCTTCCTCTCGCACGGTAACGAGGATGGACACACCTTTGCTTGGGTAAGTTGGGACAAGATAGCGAAGCCCAAACATTAGGGCAGTTGGGGACTCAAGGATCTAAATCTCTTTGCCACTACACTAGCTACCAAAATGGGATGGTATCTCCTGACCTCCAATAGTGTCTGGTAGGAAGTTACATATTCCAAATAAATCGCTCTCGTATCTACACTTGATTGGATAAGAAGCCCCAAAAGACTTAGGACGATCTCATCCATTGTTTTTCACACTATCTTGAAATCCATAGTGCTCATCAAACAAGGTCTTGCTTGGCGCATCAGATCGAGCACACAGGTTCGGATAAGTTTGGATGCTTGGTCTGGCTGTGGGAGGGAACATTTTCTCTCATTGGACCTGAGACAATTCCTTAAAGAGAATGGGATCCGTCATCTTAGTTAGGTGGTGGATGGAGACAAATTTGATTGGATTAATCAAGCTTGGAAATCACCACAAGATCTGAACATCCCAGCGCACAGATGGAGGGCTTGGTACAGGTATATTAGGGCCCTCAAGACCTCTCATATTAGAGTCTCGGAAGCAGAGGATGAATTTATCTGGGCTATATCCTCAAAAGGTATTTATTCACAAAAACATGGTTATTTTTCTCCCACAGTGGCTCTATAGCCCCCTGAACAGATCTGGTGGTGGAAACTTCTATGGATGTTAAGGCTCCCCCAAAATCCCGACTATTCATATGGTGCTTGCTTACAAATCGTGTGCCTACGAAGGACAATTTGGAAAAGATATCCATTCATGGTCCCTCTAGGTGTGGTATGTGCAAAGAAGAGGCCGAAGACATCAACCATCTCTTTCTCAATTACTATATGACTTGTAATACCTGGTAGATGGTTACTAAGGCACTTGGCATCAATAAAATTTTGAATGGGGAGACTATCTCCATGGCTTGGCACAACTGGTGGCACTCTAGTACCTCAACAAAGGCTCGTAACCTGCCTCTCCTGATCTCGTGGGGCATTTGGCTGTCTCGAAACCGCATAATTTACCAAAGTACCCCTATCTCTTGGACTACCATTTCCAATTCCATTTATGCCCTCTATCATTCCATACCTGAAGAGGCCAGCTGAAATATTGATAGAATTATTGTGCCTAAAACGATTGACAAAGATATCCGTTGGGCATACTTTGATGTTTCTACTGGTATTGATGGATGCGGTGGAGGGGCTATTTTGTACCTATTAGACTCACATTTCTTTCAGATCAAGATGGGCTTAGGACTGGGAACCAGTGGCTATTCGAAGCTCAACAGACCCAGACTGCTCCTCATTTTTGCTTAAGAAAAAATATGCAAAAGGATACATATCTTTGGGGATTCTAAGATTATTATTAACTAGTTCAATAATAATGCAAGATGTCATGTACATACACTTAGGAGTTTTCTGGATGAATTTTTGGTTCTTAAAAATATTTTTTACATTATTAATGTCACTCACATTTACAGACAAAGGCAAACTGTTGTTAGCCTATCCAAAGAAGTCACACACCTAACTTGGGGGCAATGGCACATCACTGAGCATAAGGGACAAGATATATATTAGCACTACCATAGGCCTTTCATTGAGGATTTTGGGCTCATGGAACCTCCTAATCAACACTATTGATCAAAGGAATTTTTTCTTTTACAATTTTTTCATACAGGCACTCTATATATTTTGATGATATTATGTCCATCTAGGCTCACACAATAAATTGTAAATATTGTTTACAATGCAACGTGTAATTTTCTTTACAATTAATGAAAATTTGTAGAATCTGGATTATCCACAGTATCATAAAACATTGGTCGACGTTTTGAATCCCAAGAGGGATCCATCATTAGCACAAGAATGAATAATGAAAGAAGGTCGCAGAAGGTCAAGGTATAAATAGTGGAGGGAAGGGAAATGCTATTGGAGAGGAGCCGACAATAGATAATAATAAATTTATTCTTTTATTTTTTAATAATTTTTTTTTATTTTAATAATAACTAAATTGTTTAGTAAATTTTAAAGTTTCAATTTATTAATTTTAATTTTAATTTTAAAACCTAAGAGCTTAAAATATTTAAAATATTTAATAATAACTAAATTGTTTAATAAAATTTTAAATTTTAAATTTATTAATTTTAATTTTAATTTTAAAAACCTAAGTGCTTAAAATTTTTAATTTTTTTTAAATTTTTACTAAATAATAAACCCTAAGACTAAACTAATTTTATTTAATGCTTTAAAAAAAAAAAAAAAATTAATGTCTGAAAATTTTATTTTATTAATGTGTAAAAATTTTATGTCTGAAATTTGTATTTTAATGTCTAAATCTTTTTACTAAATGTCTAAAATTTTTTGATTAATTTTATGATTAATTTTAACCCATGTCTAAATCTATTATGACTAAAAAAATTTCCTAATATAATCTGTCTTATCTAAAACGACAGTAGCCCCACCCTTGTCTGCCTTAAGGACAACAATTTCGTCGTTGTTTCGAAGGGCTTTAAGAGCATCTATCTCCTCCTTGCTAAGGTTTCTCTTAGGGAGTTTAGTTTTTCTTAAAATTATGGAGCATTCCTGTCAATAATAGATTTAGACATGGGTTAAAATTAATCATAAAATTAATTGAAAATTTTTAGACATTAAAATAAAAATTTCAGACATAAAATTTTTAAACATTAATAAAATAAAAATTTCAGACATTAAAATAAACAAATTTTAAGCATTAAATAAAATTAGTTTAGTCTTAGGGTTTATTATTTAGTAAAAAAATTAAATATTTTAAGCACTTAGGTTTTTTAAATTGAAATTAAAATTAATAAATTGAAACTTTAAAAATTTATTATACAATTTAGTAATTATTAAATATTTTAAATATATTAAGCTTTTAGGTTTTTAAAATTAAAATTAAAATTAAAAAATTGAAACTTTAAAATTTATTAAACAATTTAGTTATTATTAAAATAAAAAAATTTATTAAAAAAAATAAAAAAATTAATTTATTGTTATCTATTGTCGGCTCCTCTCCAACAGCATTTCCCTTCCCTCCACTATTTATACCTTGACCTTCTACGACCTTCTTTCATTCTTCATTCTCATCCTGATGATGGATCCCCGTTGGGATTCGAAACGTCGACCAATGTTTTATGATACTGTGGATAATCCAGATTCTACAAATAACGATAACCATAGAAGTTTAAAAACCTTAATTAATTAAAATTACGAATTTTTCCTTGGTAAGAAAAAAATTATTTGAAATTTCACTCTATATATATATATATTTTTGCATGATAGAGTTAAAAGATGACATGCAAAAATAATATTATTAATATAATTGATGTGTAATTTATACTATGTCCAGTTGACATGTAATAGTTAAAATAGAAAGTTATTAATAACAAAAAGAATTAGTAACATTTATAAATAAAATAATGTCTATATTAAATAACATAATTTTATATCAATTTTATAGGAAAAAAAATCTCACATATTTTCATTTTATATTGTGAGAGAGATGTGTAATTTATTCCATGCTTAATATATTGTGGATATATAATATTTAAAATTTATTGATAACAAAAATAACTAACGTGCATCATAAATGGAATATTTCAATATGCATTTTGACTAAAATATTTTCACATCAAATATACATATGTGGAGAAAAAACGACTTCTTATTCTACTAATATATTCTTTGAATTCAAGGTATCAAAAATATTTTTAATTCCTTAAATGTTGGAAAATCACATTTTAAAAAATATTAATAAGGAAATAATTCAAGGTGGCCTATATAGATAAACCACTAACATTTTAAAAAATATTCATAAAAGAGAGAGAGAGAGAGAGAGAACAATTTATTAGTGCTTTTTTCAAAGGTGCATCCAAATCTAACAAGAGTTGAAAGGAATGAAATCTTTTCTCAAGTTTTGGATGCAAAAAATGGTTTGCATCTTGAGAGATTAAAAATGGTTTACATCTTGAGAGATTTTATCCCTGCTTGCTAGATTTGGAGTTAAGAAGTATCTATGCTAGTGACTATTAACTATTTTTTTTTTACTTGGTAACTAAAAATAAAAATAAATAATAAATAATAATTAGAAATATAAATAGATCTCTCTATATACCAAGCGTGAAGAGCCATCAAATCTATTGACCTCTAAACCTTTTTTTAGAGTGAAAACAGATTTGATGCCTCCTTTCTCTTGGTAGAATTGAAGTGAAATAAATCTTGTTTTATAATATTATCTTTATTAAATTAATGTACTTTATTATTAATTATATTATATGGTTGAATTTTATTTATCATAATTAAATATAGTAAAGTAATGGTAAAGAAGGGTCGATTATGTTTTTCAATTATGTGACGATGGTTGTTGAAGTAAACTAAAGTTGTCTATGATATATTACCTTAACTACAATTGACCATGGTTCACCATCTTGAGCATGGTTGAAAATGGTTGCACATGATTGACTATATTTGGCCATGGTTGACCATAGTTGTTGTGCTTGGCCATGTTGAACATGGTTTGTTAGAATTAATGGAGAAAGCTAGACTTAGATGTTTGTTGTGATGAGGATAAGATTGAGACTCTAAGATTAAATCTCAGATCCTACTATCTAGGGAGTGGTTCAAACCACCCTCTTTGTGTGCAAGTCTATATGTACGAGGTTCTTCTGTATGAAGAGATAGTGCTTTTTGTGGAGTGCTTGGGCGTTCTCTAGGTATCTCACCTGGAAAACCATTTAGTTAATAGAATTTAGTTTCTAACATGGTATCAGAGCTTCAGGTCAAAGCTGAGTGGACCTGTGCTGTGTAGGGATATGAGGACGTGAGGATCCATGGAGGATTGTTGCGGTTGCATGTTGTGAAGCGATTTGCATGAAGTTTTCATTGGTAAAGTCTAGAGATTGGAGTTGTGTAAGTTAGGAGTGGTCTGTTCATGGTGGTGCCCAACAAGGTGCCACTGCAAATTAACAACGTGCCTCTGTGAGTGTTGGAGTGGATGCTTCAATCAGGAGGTTGGAAGGTAGCACGAGTTAGAGAGAGAAACATGAATTAGCATTTCTCCATGCAACATTTCTGGAGCATGGTATCTGGATCAAAGTTTGAATATCAGAGAGATTTCTTGCTACCAAAGTGACGTAGGATCCCTATGTAATAGTTTGAAGACCCACTAGTCCAAAAAAAAGCATAACTGGAAGGCTCTATGCATTGAGTCCGACCCTTCCATTGATGAAGCGGAGGAGTAGTGGCCATTTTTGTTTGGTTGTCCTAGAATAATACTCATTGGTGTCCATGTGCATGAACATGTTGACATCCAAATATAGCCCTCCGTTGCTGCATTAGTCAACTATTCTCATAGATGCTTGTGCTCTTGTCCCTAGGTAGGTCACACGCAAGCATTTTCCATAGGAGGCCTAGCCACATGGTCCGACAGGGCCACAAAAGGCAGTCGAACCATATTTCTATATTTCGATACCATTATTTATTGGTATTTTGGGTACAATTATTCAATTTTTTTCTAGGACCATCGCTATGATCACATCTGTACTCATAACTGTAGGAAATAGGTGTGAACATTAGTTCGATCGCGTGAATGAGTGGCACAAAGGAGACGAAGGAAACAAATATCACTTTTCGAGATGTGAATTCTTTTGGCTGAGTTGTGTTTTTTGTAGCTATTTGTTCCAGGTGTCTTGACGAAGTCCAAGTTTGAAAAGGTCGAATTCATTTTTGTAATGATCCAACAAATTTCTCTGTTATTCTTTTAGTTGCATTGGTGACATAGCTTCAGATTTTTTTGTGTGGCATAGAACCCATCATTTGCACCACAAGGTTCTATAGTTGAAGAGCTGCCAAAGGGAGAATTTTCCTGCCTGCATGGTAACAAGGTTGCTGGAGCTCGTGAGAAGACCGATGTGAATCAAAAAGAAATATGGAAACGAGATAAAGTCAGATAAGTTAGATTTTTTCAATATGGCTGTACTTTAGACATATTTGACACTGATGATATTTTCTTCATGAGGCTTGGTGGTTTTATTAATGACCACAATTATCGAGATATACTATATGTTCTACAACAACGTGAGATTGAAGAATCACAAGTTGTTCCTCATGAAGGATGTAAAGAGGAACATATGGTTGAAGATCAAGAAGACCTAGTAGTCATTCTTGTGGAAGAAAGTAAAGAGGAACATATTGTTGAAGATCAATTGGACAAGCCACGTGAAGCTTATTGCAAATACGTGGCAGAAGAAGAAAAATATGGAGAGAATTCAAATTATAATGATCTGATGAATATTTATGTGTGTGCAGACATTAGCAACATCAACGAGGAAGAAGAAACAATGTTTGAAGAGGAATTGAAGTTTCTTGAAGCATGGCTTGAAACACCATGTATTTATGAAGTCAGCACAGAAGTTGCATCAATGAATGTTGAAGAAAATCTTGCTAATGTTTAGATGGTTGACATCGAAAATAGTGAGAGGAAAAATTCTCCTATCCAGCCTATCATAATTTTGAGAAGGGTGAGGATAAGAGTTCAAGATTTCCATCATTGGGGAAGAAATGAGTTGAAAATCTATCACTACCTCATGGCAAGGAAAGTGAAGATGAAGCCTTGCCTTGGAATGAAAAATTATGGACTCACTGTTAGGTCCCTATATTACTAGTATAGTCCCTTATTGTTATTAGTGTAACTCCCTTATTGTTATTATTGTACCCTTGTAACCCCCATTTTTTTATTATTGTGCCCTTAAATTATTATTGTTAGGTCGACTAGGATTACATTGTGGCCCACTAGGATTACGTTATGGCCACATGGACTCCTATATATATAAAGGAGGTTTTGTAAATTGTATCATCCAAGAATTTTTCATTTATGTAATTTATTGGAGGTTTCCCCCTCGAAGTGGCTTATTTCTAAGGCGTTGATATCTCTTTTCTTCTATTTTTGGAGCTGGTTACACAACATTTGGTATCAAAGCTTTGGATTCTAGGGTTTCGTTGCTCCAAACAGGTCATCGTGGAATTTTCGCTATAAATTTTTTTCTACAAAGTTTTAGAAGTTGAAATTTTTAGGGTGCAAAGCTGAAACACTAAGGAAGATCGTCGAAAAATTTCAGAGCTTGGTTCGCAATATTTTAGGATATATGATCTATGGAAGTTAGGTATTTTTCAGGCTCCTAAACAGGTCATCGTGGAATTTGCGCTATAACATTTTTTCTACGAAGGTTCAGAATCTAAAAGTTCTAGGGTGCGAAGCCAAAATCCTAAGGAAACCTTTCAAAAAATTTCAGAGCTTGGTTCATAATATTTTCAGAGATATGATCTGTGGAAGGTAGTGCTTTTTTATGCTCCCGAATTTCATCTCAAAGAGGTGATCCTGGGAAAATATCCATAACTCTCTCTCTGAGCATCGGATTGGAGTGTTGTAAAAAGTGGTCATAAGTACAAAGACTGTATTTTCTTGGCTATAAATTTGAGAGTTGAAGGACAAAGCAGTGACACGTGGCAAGTCGTACAAGTTCGCTATACTAAACCAGTCCATAATTAGGTCATTGTTGGAGATTGGACACAACTTTGTCTTGGAGAATCAAAATCAGGTCAGACCTATGGCATTCAAAAGAGAACTTAGAGGGCTACGTTGATACTAAAATTCAAATATTGAAGTGCTACAATCACAGAGATAATCCAATTTCAATATCGACCTCCTCAAAAGCAAGAAAAAGGTGTATATTTTTTTATTTTATTTTTTCCGAATTGCATAAGTCTTGTTTGAAGAATCAATTTGAATTGATTCCAAGGGAATATTGTAGAATATATATTAGTATTAGATTCTAAAATATGCCCCATAAAAATAATTCAACACCCATTAAGCCTTCAGAAGGCTCTACTATGACTCATGAAGATGAAGAATTGCAACATGATCTATCAAAATTACAAGAGCAAGTGTACCAAATTTCGCTCTCGCAAAGAGCAACAAAAAATGAAATGGAAGTTTCGAAGAAAGGCTTGGAAGCTAAGATGGATGGCATGGAAGCTGGCATGGAAGCTAAGATGGTTGACATGAAAGACAACATGGAAAACATGAAGAAGGATCTAAAAGCAGACATGGAAGGTTTGAAAAATTTGATACAAGAAATGTTTCATAATGGTGAAAATATAGTAGAAGAAACTCATGATGAGAACAAAATAAATGTTAATCGTGATTTCATAAACTCTAATGTTGGCAGGAAGAACCACCATATTCTAAAAATGTAGATGAGAAAGTTTGATGGAAAGGATCCTGTAACATGGATACTACAAATGGAGCAATATTTTGATCTCCAAAACGTGCAAAACACACAAAAGGTACACATTGCAACTTTACATTTAGAACAAAATACATTTGTATGGTATCGATGGCTTTACTCCCGTAAAAAAATTGTCACTTGGTCAATTTTTACGGAAGAAATGATAGCACATTATGAGGATACAAAGAGCAACACCTTCTTTAGCCAATTGATAAATCTCAAACAAAAGGGTTTAGTGGGGCAGCACATTGAGGACTTCCAAAAATTGAATATAAGGGTAACTGATATTCCGGAGGAACATAGGATTGATCTCTTCATAGGCACTCTAAAGGATAACATCCAACATGAAGTTCGTGTTTTGGAACCTGATTCATTGGAGAAGGCATTCAGGTTGGCAAGAAAATTTGAATGTAAAATTATGGCGACAAGGAAGCCTACCACTCAATTCTATAAAGAAGGAAGTGTTTCTACACCTAGATTTCCACAACCTACAAGGTTGACACCACAACAATTGGAAGAAAAAAGAGAAAAAGGGCTTTGCTACAGTTGTGATAGCAAATACACTAAAGGTCATAAGTGTGTTGAGAAGAAATTATTTTACATAGATTGTGAAGAGGAAGAAGAAAATGAACAAGAAGAGGATATACACCAGGAACCAGCCCTAGAAGAGGAAGAAATGAGTCTGACCATATCGTGTAATGCATTGGTAGGAATTACCACTCCTCAAACTCTCAAGATAGAAGGACATATCAAGAAGAAAAAGGTAATAGTGTTGATTGATTCGGGTAGCACCCATAATTTTATTCATTGTAAGGTAGCCAAGGAATTAAATTGTTTCCTATACCCAGCACCAGAATGTCAAGTGATGGTTGCAAATGGGGGAACTATAAATTGCTCTGGAAAATGCCATAATATCAAGCTAACCATGGGGGAATATGTATTGACTAGTCTAATGCTTTCCATTCCTATGGGAGGTGCTGATGTTGTACTAGGAGTACAATGGTTACAATCTTTGGGGATGGTAGCTTTTAATTTTCAAGAACTTTTCTTGAATTTTTTTCAGAAGGAAAGGAAGTCGAATTACGGAGTATTGCAAGGAAGCCAGGAAAGATAATAAGCTCTAATGTCATGAAAAAGCTTCTAAATAAAGAAAAACGAGGTGTAATCACACTATTATGCTCACTAGACGTTCCAACATCAAAATCATCTATTTCTTTTGATCTCCAACAAGTCTTGGACAATCATTCCAAGGTGTTTGAAACTCCCAAAGGACTCCCACCTATTTTTGATCACGATCATGCTATTCATTTGATTCCTGAAAGTGTTCCTCCAAACATCAGGCCTTATAAATATCCTTACGTCCAAAAGAGCGAAATTGAATGTATGATTGCAGAAATGTTAGAGGCAGGTATAATTCAACCTAGTCAAAGTTCTTTCTCTGCTCCTGTAGTATTGGTACACAAGAAGGATGGATCATGGCGAATGTGTCCGGATTATAGGGAGCTCGATAAGCTCACCATTAAAGATAAATTTCCCATTCCTGTGATTGATGAATTATTGGATGAATTACATGGAGCAATTTATTTTACCAAGTTGGATCTTCGTTCGGGATATCATCAAATTAGAATGAAGACTGAAGATATTCCAAAAACAACATTTCGAACTCATGAGGGTCATTATGAATTTTTGGTCATGCCTTTTGGCCTTACCAATGCACCTTCTACATTTCAAGGGTTGACGAATTCCATTTTCAAGCCCTTCCTTAGAAAATTTGTGCTAGTATTTTTTGATGATATACTAATCTATAGCAGGTCTTGGAAGGATCATGTTGAACATGTTGACAGGGTGCTCAAACTATTGCAGGAGAAACAATTATATGCAAAAACATCCAAATGTTTCTTTGGAGTACAAGAGGCGGAATATCTGGGTCATATTGTATCTCACGAGGGTGTTAAAGTAGACCCTAACAAAATTAAAGCCATTAAGGAATGGAAAGTCCCCACAACCATAAAGCAGTTGCGAGGATTTCTCGGGTTAACAGGGTATTATCGTAAGTTTGTTAAGAATTATGGGAGAATAGCAGCAATTGAAGAAAGATACATTTTCATGGACTCCTGAAGCAACTAAGGCCTTTGAACATCTTAAAGAGGCAATATGCCTAGCACCAGTCTTAGCTACGCCAGACTTCACAAAAACCTTTATTATGGAATGTGATGCCTCAGGAAATGGAATTGGTGCTCTTTTAATGTAGGAAGGAAGACCCATTGCTTTTGAAAGTCGTCCAATCAAAGGAAAGTATTTACAGAAACCTATTTATGAGAAGGAAATGTTAGCAATACTACATGCACTAAAGAAATGGAGAACTTACCTAATGGGAAGAAACTTCAAGGTAAAAACTCATCATGATAGTCTTAAACACTTTTTGGAACAAAGACTATCTTCACAAGAGAAACAAAAATGGGTCACAAAGATGTTGGGTTATGACTTTGAAATAATCTACAAAAAAAGAAAGCTTAATGTTGTTGCAGACGCACTCACAAGAAATAATGACGAGGTCGAAGCATTTCTTTGTGCCATTTCTATTATCCAACCAGATCGGATAACCGAAGCAAGAGATGAATGGAAGAAGGACAAAGATGTATGGACACTCATTCAAAAGTTGCAGCAAGATCCTAGTACATCTGATACATTTAGTTGGAAAAATGATTCCTTATGGTACAAAAATCGCTTATATCTTTGTAAGAATTCCCAACTAAAACAAAAGATTCTTCTGGAATTGCACACTTCTCCTTTAGGAGGACACTCAGGATTTTTTAAAAACTTACCACAGGGTGAAGAAAGAATTTTTTTGGGATGGCCTTAAATCTGATATTCAAAAGTTTGTGGCGGAATGTTTGGTTTGCCAGCAGAATAAAGTGGAAACAATTAAGACCACGGGACTTCTACAACCTTTATCCATTCCAAGTCAACGTTGGGAGGAGATTTCAATGGATTTTATCACAGGTTTACCTAAGTCCGAAGGAAAGAGTGTCATCATGGTGGTAGTTGATAGACTTACCAAGTATGCACACTTTTGTGAATTATCCCATCGATTTAAAGCAAGTACAGTTGCTACTACATTTATGGATAGAATTCAAAAGCTACATGGAAGCCCAAGGGTTATTGTGAGCAACGGAGATCCCATTTTTACTGGAAATTTTTGGATGGAGTTATTTTCTTGTTTGGGTACTCAATTATCTCATAGCTCATCTTATCATCCTCAATCTGATGGTCAAACTGAGATAGTAAATAAATGTTTGAAGGATATCTTCGTTGTTTTGTATTTGATAAACAAACACAATGGGTCAAGTGGTTACCTCTCGCTGAATGGTGGTATAACACTTCCTTCCATACTGCAGCAAAAATGACCCCATTTATGGCACTTTATGGATATCATCCACCATCCATCACATCATCTTTAAGATAAAATTCGAAGGTTCAAGCAGTGGAAGATCACATCGAGCATCAGCAAGAAGTTCTCCAACTCTTAAAGGATAACCTGAATTTGGCAAAAAATCGAATGAAACAACAGGCAGATCAACATCGCAGCGAGAGAAGTTTTGATGTAGGAGATTGGGTATTTTTACGGCTACAACCATACAAACAAATCTCCCTCAAGCAAGCAAAGAAGGATAATAAATTATCGCCAAAGTACTATGGTCCTTACAAGGTGTTGCAAAAGATTGGTACTATGGCATACAAATTGGAGCTTCCTGCTTCTTCGCGAGTACATCCAGTTTTCCATGTTTCGTGCTAAAAGAAGGTTATAGGTGAAAATCTTCCAGTTCAAACAATATTGCCAGAACTTGATGAGGAAGGAAAAATCATATTGGAACCGGAAGCGGTCACGGAAACAAGAACTCAACAACTACGGAATCGATCAATTTCAGAGTATCTCATCGAGTGGAAGAACTTACCCACTGAAGATTCTACATGGGAGGATGAGAATTTTATACAGAAGCACCTAGAGCTACTCAAGTGTTGAGGACAACACTTTTTTGAAGGAGAGGGGCATGTTAGGTCCCTATATTACTAGTATAGTCCCTTATTGTTGTTAGTGTAACCCCCTTATTGTTATTATTGTACCCTTGTAACCCCCATTCTATTATTATTGTGCCCTTAAATTATTATTGTTAGGTCGGCTAGGATTACATTATGGCCCACTAGGATTACATTATGGCTACATGGACTCCTATATATAGAAAGGAGGTTTTGTAAATTGTATCATCCAGGAATTGTTCATTTATGTAATGTATTGGAGGTTGCCCCCTCGAAGTGGCTTATTTCTAAGGCGTTGATATCTCTTTTCTTAAATTTTTGGAGCTAGTTACACAACACTCGCAAGCAAGAAGACCAAAATGAAAACATGTGTTACCAAGTTTTTCAAGTTTTTTATGTTTTTTATGTAAACCTAGCTGAGACTGAGACCAGCAGGCATATGTTATTTTTCAGTACCCTTTCTCCATTAAGGGGGAGTGTTTGAATTAATGGAGAAATCTATACTTAGATGTTTGTTATGATGAGGATAGGATTGAGACTCTAAGATTAGATCTCAAATCCTACTATCTAGGGAGTGGTTCAAACCACCCTATTTTTGTGCAAGTTTGTATGTACGAGGTTCTTTTGTATGAAGAGATACTGATTTCTGTGGAGTGCTTAAGCGTTCTCCAGGTATCTCACCTGGAGAACCCATTTAGTTATAGAATTCATTTTTTAACATGGTTGAACATATTGATGATGGTTGACCATTTTCCCCATGGTTGACTATGTTTGATTATGGTTAAATATAGTTAAGGTATGGTTGAGAATCGACATGCTTGACAATTTTTTACCATGTAGACCATGGTTGACCTTGGTTTTACCATAGGTGACCACTATCAAAACTTTCATAAATGTGGTTGATATCGATACCATTTTCAAACAATGATTGGCATATGAAAGGTGGAAACTGGTGTAGAGCAATGTACCTCAATCACTTTTACTAATGTGGATGTGCTAGTTAATAGTTGATGTGCATGGGGAGGATTAGTAGACATGGCTAATTATGGTAGTGCATGTCTAATAGGTGTTGACCATATTGACCATAGGTGACCATGGTTTGACCATTTTGCCATGTTTTCCCATTTTGACCATGGTTGATCATCATGGTCCATGATACGCATGGTTAAGCATGGGTCACCATGGTGGCTAAAGTTCTTCATTTTTAACTAGGGTTGACCAAAGATAACAATGGTTAATCATGGTAGACTATGCTAGAACATAGTTGAGCATGGTTGAATATGGTTGATTAACTCTAGTCATGGTTTAGTATCACTGACTAAGGTTGTCCATGGTTGAATAGGATCAACCATGGTGGGAGTAATTAACCACAGATGACTATGGTTGAACATGGTGAGCATAGTGAGCATGGTTGACCATGACCAACTATGGTCAAACATAATCAACTATGTTCACCCATTGTCAACCAAAATTACCATAGTTGACTATGATTGACTATGGTTGACCATGGATGATCATGGTTGTTCATGGTTAACTAAGATTGAATATAGTAACCATTTCTAATCAAAGATGATTGGTTGCTCATGGTTGATTAACATTTAACATGGTTAACTATCATCAACCATGGTGACCTCTAGTTTACTCGGTTGATTAAGGTAAACAATAGTTGGCTATGGTTGACCTTAGTTGAACATCATTTAGCCATGTTGAACATGGTATACCATGGTTGATCACAATGTTTATGAGTGACTATAGTTAACTCATGGTTGTCTAAGGTTAACCATCATTGATCATGGTTATTCATGGTTGATATGATTGACAATGTTAAACCATGTTGACCATGGTTACCATTTTTACCATGTTAATCATGTTAATCATGGTTTAACCTCGATGACTATGATTGACCATGATGAATAATTAACCATGTTATCTATGGCTAACTATGGGTGACCATGGTTTACCATGCTAACCAATTGACCATGTCGTCTATGGTGAACTATGGGTGACTGTGGATGTCCTTTTTTTATAATGGTGTTCTTGGTTGACCATAGTTGTCCATGCTAAACCAATTAAATATGGTTGACTATAGTTCACCATGATTGAGTATGTTGACCATGTTTAATCATCGTTGACTATGGTTGCCTATGGCTAGTGATGGAAGGATATAGTTTCCTATGGTTGGCCATGTTTGAAGATGTTTCACCATGGTTGAGAATATTTTATATAACTAACAATGGTTGAATATGGTTAAATATGGCTGCACCTCATTGGTTATGGTTTATTATGGTTCAAAGCTTATCCATTTACCTCTAAGTCATTGTTTCAAATATTCCAAACAATTATAATTTCCACACTTCAGCTTCTCAAAATAAATTATCTTCCACATATTTCAATACAAGAACATACATGAAAATTTTATGATATGGATTACACCATTATTGGGATCCCACTGGACACGAGAACAAACTAACATGGAAATTTTTTATCTTTAAATGGGCTACATTATAGATGAATATTATGAGAAAAACTATAAGTTCTGATAATCTTGGAGCTCCAAAACTATCAGTAACTTGATCCATTCAAATTTATCCAAACCACCTTATCTTTTTTATCCATAATTTCGATAAATATAATAAATACAAAATATATTTTGACCTTATCTATAACCACAAATATAATGCATACTCTATAAGATTTAGTTTAACCTTAATTATAACCATAAATACGATGCATGATCTATAAGTTTTTGCCTAAGTATAACACTTTAGAGCTCGATCATGAATATAAATTTAATTAAAATTTATTTATAACAAAATTCTATATCAGAATCAGAAAGTATAACACTTTAGAGCTCGATCATGAATATAAATTTAATTAAAATTGATTTATAACAAAATTCTATATCATAATCATAATGAGTAAATTTAAAAAGATATCGATTTGTAAAAATTAAATTAAATTAATAATAATTTTATAACCAAAATAAAAAAATTTGAACTACTCATCAAAGATATCATATTTTTCAAAATAGTTTGTTTATAAATAAATTATTAATATATTTTAAACTTATTTTTTTATTTTAATTTATAACGTATTTAGTAATTTCACAAAATATATATATATATATATATATATATATATATATATATATATATATATATATATATATATATATTATTTTTGTTTAAAGCCTCTTATAAAGCTTGAATGATTTAATAGGTAAGAATATGGGTTGCTTTTAAAGATTATTGACGAAAATTTAAATGGGTAATAGCGAAATTAGATCATTATTATTTTATAAGATTATTTATTAATTTAATAAGTAAATGACATAATTCGAATTAAAATGAGTAAAATATATATAATTTTGTAAGCCTCAAATATCTCTCTTCTCATTGTTAATATTAAAAAAATCATAAAAATTAATTAGATTATAACTTTTTAGTATTATTTTTAGTATTATGATTAGTTATAAAAAAATAATAAGTGAGTTAAACACATACATTTTAAAAAATATGTAACAATTTTCATCATGGAGATTCATTCTCACTTTACCATAATTATTTTTAACATATAAAAAAGTTTACTTACAATACCATGGTTTACTAATACTACATATTCAAAAACCATCACTCATATTCATATGATATTTTTTCATTAATCAATTTAATTAAAATTCTAGAAAAAGCATAACTACTTTTAAGACACTACCAAGAATATTCCAAAATATTCTCTAAAGATTAAATCCCTACCATTTATCTAAAAATTATTAATAATTAAATTAAAATTATGGAATACCTATTCCAAAATATATATTTATATCCACATAATTATAATAAAGTAGTGCTGAATATCATTGATTTTATTCATATAATTTATCATTTTTCTTTTTGTTATTATTACACTTGTATGTCTATTTTGGAATAAAGCTTTCGTAATTTTAATTTAATTAGTGCAACCATAAAGATTAAATGACAAGTAAATTCATATAGACATCAATCCATAATAAATATCAAAATAATTACTAACACTTAGTACATAATACATATCAAGGTGTTTAAAATAATAATAATAATAATAATAATTTATTAACCATAGATATTTACTCTCACTTTACCACAGAAATTCCTAATCATAAGTTATGTTATAATACCATGGCTTGTCAATACCACATGCTCAAAAAACCATAACTCCCTTTATATGGCACTTATACATATGACATTTTAATTAATTAATTAATTTAATTAAAATGGGAAAAAGCATAATTATTTTGGAGATAAATTTCAACTTTTGATTTGTGTATATTAATATGAATATTCTACAATATTCCATGGAGGTTAAATCTCTACAATCCACTTAATACATATTGATAATTAAATTAAAATTATGGAAGTCTATTCCAAAATAAATATCAATAATGATAATGATTTAACTTCCATGTAATATTATAGAATAGTATGTAGATATCAAAGTTTCAGATTTATCTTGAAAGTAGGTATTCCATTTTTGTATTTTTAGTTAAATTGATTAATTAGAAAATTTGACATATAAAGTGAGTTATGGTTTTTTGTGCAACAAGGCTTTTACAAATTAGGAATTTTTATGGTGAAGTGAGAGTAAATCTCCCTAGTTAAAGATTTTGTTCCATGCTTTCTTAAATGTATATATGTTTAAATTGTATATTAATTATTTGTATTATTTAATAATAACGATAGTAACTTAAAATAAATTTATAATATAGTGAGTTTTATGATTTGTAACAAAGCCTATTTGAAAATTAAAAATCTCCATGATAAAGTGAAACAAATTCATAATTAAGAATGTTGTTTTAATTGTATATACATGTTTAACTTATATATTAATTCTTTTTATAGTTACTATGTTGTTTCATTCATAGGTTTAGTTGTTGCATATTTGTTTCTTACATTTTCACTTATATTTCTTGCATATATATATATATCAACTATGCTACTATGTTCCCTATACTTGCATGATATGATAGTTTGACTTAGTTCCATAAAATGATAAAAGAGTTTTTATTTTTATTTATTAATTAAACAAAAGATTTGTTAAAAATAGAAACATATTTTAGAAATAATTATTTTCCTTCTTTATAAAATATTATCTCTACTTGAATGGTTCATGAGGCACAATACTTGCTAAGGTTTTGCAAATGGGGTAGCAAACTAAGTGGGCTTGATTGTGGGGAAAAACTCGACAGTTAAGCGCGCTTGAGGCAGAGGAGTTTTGGGATGGGTGACCTCCCGGGAAATCCTGGTTATAGGGTGCAAGCCCCGGAAGTGATGATTGACACTATGTGATTCATTTCACTAGTTTCAATCTCACTTCTTCACCCCTATGAGCATATGCAATGAGTGTTAAGTGGACTATTCAAAAATCATGAGAAATTAGTTAGTTATGACTACCTCTCATGGAAATGGTCATAGATGAATGACTTACTTAATGAAGTTGAATCCCAAAAATGATATCTAATATAATGCACTGCGGAAACCCCTCATACTTAAAATATAAAGAGTAAAGGGATCTCTACTTAAATGGTTCATGAGGCACAATACTTGTTAAGGTTTTGAAAATGGGGTAGCAAGCTAAGTGGGCTTGATTGTGGGGAAAAACTCCACAGTTAAGCGTGCTTGACCCAGAGGAGATGGTTCATGAGGCACAATACTTGTTAAGGTTTTGAAAATGGGGTAGCAAGCTAAGTGGGCTTGATTGTGGGGAAAAACTCCATAGTTAAGTGCGCTTGAGCCAGAGGAGTTCTGGGATGGGTGATCTCCCGAGAAGTCCTGGTTACCAGGTGCAAGCCCCTGAAGTGATGATTGACGCTATGTGATTCATTTCACTAGTTTTAATCCCACTTCTTCACCCCTGTGAGCATCACTCGATGCAATGAGTGCTAAGTGGACTATTCAAAAATCACAAGAAATTAGTCAGTTACAACTACCTCTCATGGAAATGGTCATAGATGAATGACTTACTTAATGCAGTTGAATCCAAAAAATGATATCTAATATAATGCACTACGAAAACCCCTCATACTTAAAATATAAAGAGTAAAGGGATCTCTACTTGAATGGTTCATGAGGCACAATACTTGCTGAGGTTTTACAAATAGGGTAGCAAGCTAAGTGGGCCTGATTGTGGGGAAAAACTCCACAGTTAAGTGCGCTTGAGCCATAGGAGTTCTGGGATGGGTGACCTCCCGGGAAGTCCTGGTTACCGGGTGCAAGCCCCGGAAGTGATAATTGACACGATGTGATTCATTTCACTAGTTTCAAACCCACTTCTTCACCCCTTTGAGCATCACCCAATGCAATGAAGGCTAAGTGGACTATTCAAAAATCATGAGAAATTAGTCAGTTATGACTACCTCTCAGGGAAATGGTCATAGATGAATGACTTACTTAACACAGTTGAATCCAAAAAATGATATCTAATATAATGCACTGCGGAAACCCCTCATACTTAAAATATAAAGAGTAAAGGGATCTCTACTTGAATGGTTCATGAGGCACAATAATTGCTAAGGTTTTTCAAATGGGGTAGCAAGCTAAGTGGGCCTGATTGTGGGGAAAAACTCCACAGTTAAGTGTGCTTGAGCCATAGGAGTTCTGGGATGGGTGACCTCCCAGGAAGTCCTGGTTACCGGGTGCAAGCCCCGGAAGTGATGATTGACGCTATGTGATTCATTTCACCAGTTTCAATCCCAGTTCTTCACCCCTATGATCATAACCTGATGCAATGAGTGCTAAGTGGACTATTCAAAAATCATGAGAAATTAGTTAGTTATGACTACCTCTCATGGAAATGGTCATAAATGAATGACTTACTTAATGCAGTTGAATCCCAAAAATGATATCTAATATAATGCACTACTGAAACCCCTCATACTTATTATCTACATTTTATATATTTTTGAAAGTATATGAGATTAATCAAATTAAGATGACGGTGAAGGTGGGTGATTTTAGATAATGGTTACACACTTGGAGACCATTAATCCTAGCCAAACATCTCCAAAACCATTAAAAAGTAATCTATAATTAATTGTCGATAAAACCTTTGTAGAATCTATATGTTGCAATTAGAAATCAAAAGATCATTTAATTAAGCAATCATATTTAAAAAAAAAAAAAACGAAATTAAAAAAAAGCCATAGATATAGGCCAAAGTTAAATTAATAGTGATGGACGAAGCAATTAATCACTAAATCTCACAACACATATGTATGTATTACCTGCCTATAAAAACCAAGTTTCCTACTGCAATATATTTGATATTTATGGCGGGATAAAAGGGATGAATGTTGCCATTGATCCAGCCATTTGTTGAAGTTTTTTATTATTGACTCGCACAATTACATCAATCTCAAAATTGGAAAAATATTTTAGTGCATCTCCCTTTGGTTGGAAAATCCCCATTTAGCTTATATTATTGTTTGTCGAAGTTATAACTTGGCTTGCCCATCCATACCTTGATAAACATATATTTTCGTTCATTTTGTTTTTCAGCTTCTGAATTTCATATATTAGAACAAGCCATGAAGATTTTTGGCCTCTAAAATATACATGAAAGCCAAACACCACCATTTTTTTGAAGATTGTGAAGATTGTATAAATTTTTCATCTTCTTCTTCAGTGCAGACTTCACATATTTTTGTAACACATTAATTATATTATTTTGTACAAAAAATAGACTAGAAGAGAGTAGAGAAAATTTGCATATGTTTCATGGATTAATATTCTTCATTCAAAATACCCAAAAACTTATACCCTTGAAACAATTGATTATCTATAACATCAATCATATTTGTGCATAAAACAACATAGGATTAACTTCCAATTTTGAGAAAAAATAATTGACCAACAATATCACCATGAAAAGATAAATATGTTAACTATGAGCCTTACAAATTTATTTCTACTCAAAAACCTACTTTTCATGAACTTTGTGGTGTGAATATTAATCGATTTTTCCTCTGTAGGCAACATTGATGTTTTCTCAATTTAGTTTATGGTTTTTTCTACAATCAAATCTATTACAATAACATTATAGCATTGTGAACTTAAAAACAGTAACATTAACAAAGTACTGACCTCCAACACCCTGGTGGAAAGTGATGATTGCACAAAATTAGGCTAAATGAACTATGGTCCATTATGTTCTAATGCAAGTTTCATTCCATGGTGTGAAGGTCTTATTTCTTGGAGTTATGACAGATAATTTTCTGATAAGACTCGACATTAGGCATTTTTACTACAATAAAACATCAAAATTTTGTCCATTCAAGTGTTTACAATTTTTTATTTTTTAATTATAATAAAAAGAACATTATTTATTTATAAATTTTAACTTTTTTTTTTGTAACCTGGGAAGGGTTATATCTTCATCAGTTCCAATATATCACTCTCATTGGTACGGGGACTTGAACTAGTGACTTCACATAAAATAGTGTCTTAAAACATCACTCAATCACCATCTATTGAGAAAAACTTCCATTCACTATGTGTAACCATGAGACAATTTAGAAAAGGGATTTATTTCAAACACTAATTATAATAATTAAAATAAAAAAATCCTCGAAAAAAGAGTTTTAATAAATTTATTATAAAATCTAAAATAACTACCTAATAAAATAAAATAAATCATGAAATTTTCATAACATTTATAAATGCATATAATTTTTTTATAATAAATATATATAGCGAACAACTAATAATAAAATAATACAATTTTTTTATAAATAAAACATTTATAAAATAGCATTCAAAATTATTTGCATTTTAAAAAAATAAATTTTAAAATTCGAAAAAATTAAAACAGAAAGTTGAATTATTGATAATTTATAAATTTAAAAGAAGAAATATATATAAAAGGGGAATGAAAGCATAAGAAATTTCAAAGTATTTTACTAAATTCTTGATTCGAATTTATGCAGGAACGCAACAGAATAGAGATATAACCATAAACTGAGATGAAGTGGAAAAAATGCTTCATTTTATTAAAATCAAATGACTGAAATAAACTAGCTAGGGCATTGGCAGTGTATCTCTGAGAAGATATGTGGCGGCTACAGGCCTCTGAGCTGTGTTATAGAATTGAAAGTTGTTTACATACAGAATGTAAATAAAAAGCTACGACGTTGGTAGGCTTATCTATGAGAAGAGATGTAGCGGCTATAGGCCTTTGAACTGTGTTACATAACAAATGACTGAAACATGCTTATAGAAATAATGGAAATAAATGAGCTAGGGCACTGGTAGCATATCTCTGAGAAGGGACGTCTCAGCTACCAGCCCCTAAACTGTGTTATAATGAGACATAATGGAAATGAGTAGGCAAGGGCACTGGTAGCGTATCTCTAAGAAGAGATGTGATGGCTACAGGCCCCTCCACTATGTTACAATGAAAACAGTAATGGAAATAAATGAGCTAGGGCACTAGTAGCGTATCCCTGAGAAGAGATGTGTTAGCTACTAGGCCCTGAACTTTGTTACAAAACAAATGACTGAAACATGCTTACAGGAGTAATAGAAATGAGTGGGCGAGGGCACTAGTAGTGTATCCCTGAGAAGAGATGTGACAGCTCCAGGTCTATCCACTATGTTACAATGAGGCTCGAAGGCCTATTTATTATTGAGAAATAATGTAAAACCTGAAACATCCAAAAACCTAACCCTGGGAGATGAAGCACCAAAATTGTGGGTCCCGTTTGGGTAAATTGGTGTTTCAACTTCCCGAGGACGTAACTATGGCATACGATCTTTGTTTTACATGCTCAATAGCTCTTTAGAAAGATCTATCCAAGGAGTACAACTTTTGGTGTGATTAAAATCTATCCATGGACCTATGTCACTCTTGGTGTTTCCAAAAAACGTCGTTTAGGGCCTCAAACTGGCTTTGGAAGTTGAGGACCCGAAAATTAGTAAAAATAGTAAGCTATGCTGCAACTTAAAAATTGAAAGAATTGACGTTGTAGGTCCAAATGGAATAGGTGGGTGGCCACCAATATCCACCTGGATCAATTCCATAGATGGTAACTTAGGTAAATTATAGGTCTTAATTATGGGGCCTCACTTTGAGGGAATAGAAGAGACTCCAATCTTGCATCAACAACAACTAACAACAATATCAAAGAAATTCAAGTCTAGATATTGACAACTTGAGCTAGCCCTTGGTAAGGAAAGAAACTTAATATAGTTTATAGGACCTTAAGAAGGTAAGAAATGCTTGAAAAAAAAAAAAAATTCTTTAAATATTGAGAGAATTGTTCCAATATCGTCCTATTTTTTCTCATTCAAAAGCTTAAAAAGATGGGTAATTTGGAAATTATTTTAAAATTTAGATCTAATATGAGTATGCATTCAAAAATTTAGAAGAAGCTACTAGTCATTTTCAACCCTCTTCATGTGGTAAAGGTGATAGATTCTTTCATCCCACGGTGTTTAGTAAACTAAGGAATGTTGAATTTCATTATGGAGCTCATGAGAATTTATTCTTATGTTATCAATGATTATTTTCTTCTTTATACTAGTTATGACAAAGAGATACCTTTTATTTTAAAGATTTGGGTTGATCATAAAAGATGATAGGTTGCCCATGGTTGATTAACATTTAACATGGTTAACTGTCATTAACCATGTTAGCCTCTAGTTTAGTAGATTGATTAAGCTAGACAATAATTTGCTATGGTTGACCTTCATTGAACATGGTATACCATGGTTGATCACAATGTATACAAGTGACTATAGTTAACCAAATATGATAATGCTTTACCATGTATACCATGGTAGATCATGGTTATCTAAGATTAACCATCATTGATTATGGTTAGTCATGGTTGATATGATTGAAAATGTTAATCCTTGTTGACCATGATTACCATGTTTACCATGTTAATCATGTTAATTATGTTTAACATGGTTTAACCTCGATGACTATGATTTTAGACCATGATTACTAATTAAAAATGTTATCTATGGCTAGCTATGGGTGACCATGGTTGACCATGATGGAAAATTGACCATGTCATCTATGGTGAACTATGGGTGACCGTGGATGTGCTTTTTTACAATGTTGTCCTTGGTTGACCACAATTGTCCATGCTCGACCAATTAAATACAGTCGACTATAGTTGACCATGTTTAACCATATTTTATTTTGTAGGCGATGATTGAACATCATTGATTATAATTGCCTATGGCTAATGATGGAAGGCTATAGTCTCCTATGATTAACCATATTTTAAAGATGTTTCACCATGATTGATAATGTTTTCCATAACTAACTATAATTGAATATAGTTAAATATGGCTTCACAACATTAATTATGGTTTATTATGATTCAAAAAATTTCCATTTCACTCTAATGTCTTCTTTCAAAGATTCCAAACAATTATAATTTCCCCACTTTAGCTTCTTAAAATCAATTATCTTCCACATATTTTAATACACGAACATACATGACAAGTGGAACCCTCTAATATATAATGTGTAATGTATTAAATTTATTTGGGGTGGAATATGGAAAAATTTGTGATATGGATTACATAACGGATTAACAATTCAAATGAAATTAAATGCCATCTTCTCGCTTTTTTCATAAAAAAAAATATCTTTTATTTAATCATTTTTTTCTCCCCAATTAAATTCCATTTGCTCGTTTTTTTCATGAATTTTTCTCTCCCTAATCAAATTCCAACGGTTCATTTTTTTTCATGAAAAAACCTTTCTAATTAATAAATTTTTACTCCCCAAATGTAATTTTATGAAATATCGATTGATCTAAAGTGTAGGCATCATTCTTTTGTTAATTTTGTTAATGAGTATAAATGTCGATTTCATGAACATACTTAATCCTATGGATCAAGAAACTCTTGATAATTTATTGTTGCATTTAAAATTACTTTTAAATTAATATATTTTATCTTTAGAGGTTGAATTTTTTTCCCTCAGAATCAAAGAAAAGTGGAGGAAAATATATAATGTCTTAAACACACAATCAATTTTTTTGTGAGGATTGCGAAACACCGAAAGAAGTAGTTGTGTCTAAAGACATAGTTGTTATCATCCCACTAGAAATGAGGTCAAATTAATATGGAGTCTTTCCACTTTTTAATAGGCTACATAAACTATGGGTTCTCATAATCCTCAACTTCGAAAAATTTTGGTAACTTGACTGAGTCATGTTTACCCTAACCAACCTAATAACCCCCACTTTAAATTGACTCAGGAAGATTAATCTAGTCTCAATCAGTGATCAACCATCTCACCTAAGATCTCACATTCCCCCCCTCCTCAAGCTAGAATACAAATACACCTACCACCCTGATACATATCCAAGCAACTCATTCCACAACTTGATGAATTCATCTGTCATTGCATTACTTGTATTCTTCATCAAAGTCTTAAGGTCTTACATCAATCACGTGATCTTGTGCAACATGTATGCCTGAAAAATAGGTCTTACAACTTCCAAGGGAAATACACTTTCATATGGCAGGATTTCAGAACTTGGAACAAAAAACCTTAGGGTCTTCACCCACCAGTGGCATGATCACACACTCCATTGTGGCTCTTATTAGACACTAGCTCTTTCACTATAATTAAACACCAGTGACTCCATCTCCATTTTCTCGTCCATAGGATGACTCTCTAAATATATATCTTTTTTTATCCATATATTGACCTATCCTTTATCACTATTATACCTCTCTCTCCTTATATCTCTAACCCATGTTATTCATCTGCATCCTCATTATCATTGTGTGTCCTCTTCCTGTTGTTGCCATAATTCTTTGAATTCCTCTTTTTGTTTCTACTAGACCTACAACCAATAATGTCCTTTCTTGAACAACCATCATCATATGACACAAAATAATCACTTACAATATTAAAAGGAGAATATTTCCTACCAATTTCATATTTTTAATCCATAATTTCCATAAATATGGTGAATGCTCTGTATGTTTTGACAACCAAAAATATAATGCATACTCTATAGAGTTTACTTTGACCTTAATTATAACCATAAATATGATCCATAATCTATAAGGTTTAGTCTCAAGTATAACAATTTAGTGGTTAGTGATGTATATAGATTTAATTAAAATGTATTTATAACAAAATTTTATATCATAATTATAACTAATAAATTTAAAAAATTATCGATTTTTTAAAATTTAATTTAATGAATAATCACTTCACAATCGTTTTAATAAAAATTTTAAACTATTCATAAAATATATCATATTTTAATATGTATTTGATTTATTTAGTAATTTCACAATTAAATATATGTTTTAATTTTTTATGATAATTATATTTTTATTTAAAGATTTTTTAATAAAGTTTGAATGATTTAATAGCTAAGAATATGTGTTCTTTTTTTAAATATTATTGATGGAAATTTAAATGGGTAATCTTAATTTTCATAATTTGAATTTAATTAGTGCAACGATAGAGATTAAAAGACTAGTAAATGTTTATAAGAATCAATCTATAGTAAACATCAAAATACTTACTAACACTTTGTACATAATACATATCAAGATGTTTAAAATGATAATAATAATAATTTATTTTAATTTATTAACCATGGAGATTTAGTCTCACTTTACCATGAAAATTCCTAATCTATAAATAAGTTGTGTTACAATACTATGCCTAAAAAACCATAACTCCCTTTATATGACACTTGCATATATGACATTCTAATTAATTAATTAACTTAATTAAAAGGTGAAACCGAGCATAAATGTTTTGGAGATAAATTTCAACTTTTGACTTGTGTATATTAATATGAATATTCTACAATATTTTGTGGAGGTTAAATCTCTACCATCCACTTAATAAATATTTATAAATAAATTATAATTATAGAAATCTATTCCAAAATAAACATCAATGACAATAGACATTTAACTTACAATGAATATTCTAGAATATTCATAGTGGTATGCACATATCAAAGCTTCAAATTTAACTTGAAAGTAGTTATTCTCTTTCTGTATTTTTAGTTAAATTGATTAACTAGGAAATTTTTCATATGAAGTGAGTTATGGTTTTTTGGACATGTGGTATTGATAAGTCATGGTATTGTAACAAGGCTTTTATAGATTAAGGATTTTCATGGTAAAGTGAGAGTAAATCTCCAGGGTTAAAGATCTTGTTCCATGTTTTCTTAAATGTATATATGTTTAAACTGTATATTAATTATTTTTATTATTCAATAATAGCAAAAATAACTTAAAATAAATTTGTAATATAGGGAGTTTTTATGATTTGTAACAAAGCCTATTTGCAAATTAATAATCTCCATAATAAAGTTTAACAAATCCATAATTAAGAATATCGTTTCATTTTGTTTTAAATGTATATGTAGGTTTACCTTATATATTAATTTTTTTAATAATAATAATATTTTAAAATAGAATTATAATTTAGTTAATTTTATGATTTTTAAAATTTTAATAATTTAAGATGTATTATGTTTTATTATGAATTGATGTATATGAAATTTACTAACTATTTAATTTATATAAATGTGCTAGTTATTTATATATAGAATAATACATTCATTATATTTTTTATTTTTTTCTGAATAAGACTGATTCTATTAAAAAGCATAGAGTACAGAGTGGTGTTACAAGAAAGAGAGACAGAGAAGCAGGGAACCGAAAATGATCAGTTATCAACATCGGTCCCAAAACATAGCTGAGAGAGAACAAAGAGTGTTAAGAAGTGAGACAAGGGGATCAAACGAGATAGTCACTAGAAGCTACCCAGAAAGGGTAGTTTCCTCCATACGACATTTCTTTCCCTTTTTTTCTAACTTTGAACCAAACATTATTAGGAAAGTGAGTAAGAGCTATCTAGAGATCGTCATTAGCCATTGGAGGAGTCTCCTTAGCCGAGTGGGAGGTGGCAGACTCATGAGCTCGTTTCTGGGGATTTGAGATAGCATTGCACCCTTCAGGGTCTACCGAGGCCATCTCATTTTCTGTTATTGGTGCCCCTTCCTCCGCTTCAATATCCTTCTCATCTAAGTTTGGGATCTTTGTGTCATCCATGGGAGGTGGATCACAAGGCTTCCATCTTTTAGATTTTGGTTTTTGATTTCCTTTTTTCTGTTGGGCGTGGAATATAGTGCACGAATTCTGGAGGTTCCTTGTTTGGTGGAAATGATGACATCGAAACACAATGTTCTCATAATCTAGAGTCCATGGCCAATGGAAGTCAGTCACTTTCAAATTGGTTTGATCTGATAGACCTTTACTTAGATCTATTTCCGCACAAATTTTGTCGAAGGTGTATATGCCTGTCTCTCCCCTAGAGGGATCCATTACCAAATAGTGACCCAAAGAGTTACCAATTGCTTGGAAGACAGAGGAGTGCCATAGATGAGCAGGCATATTGGGAATCCTGACCCATATGGGTAGTTTGGTGATGACTACCGAAGAAGGGTCAAAATCTGGGAACCAGGGGGTGAGGAATAGCCCTGCTTTTCCCCAAAACCATGGACCCCCTATTAGGGCTTTTTGATATTATTCATTAGAAGCAAATAGAACAATGAAGAAACCCTTAGATTAGAAGATGACCTTTTTGTTGTTAGTCCAGGTGGATTGAATCCATTGATATGGATCTGTTGTGCGTGGCCATAGTCCGTTGAAGCAGCAAATGATGGAAAATTCTGTAAACATTTGATGTTGGTTTTCAAGATCTAGGTGGGAGATTTCTACTAAGGGCACATCCTTCGATTTATCCACTATGAAAGGCCTAGGTGATTCCATATGATGAGTATATTCATTCATGGTTTTTGTGGAATTCTTAGATGGTTGTGCATGGATAACATCTTTGTAAGAGAAGGAATGGGCAAAGGATGGTTGTCCAGTTTCCCCTCCTCGCAGACAGAGAGTTAAAACCGCCAAGGCATCCTTTTCAATATTGTAGAATGAAAGCAGGAGAGATTCATTGAGTTGTTTACCTCCATGGAGAATTCGTTGAGAGGTGGAGGGTATCCTCAGCTTAAGTTCAAGGGCCAATGAGAGGCATCTCACCAAATCCGTGGAGTAGACCTAGAGTAGCAGATTTTTACTTAATAAAAGAGCGATTTGTATCTGAAAAGAGGGGGGGAGGAGAGATCTGGAGAACCCAAGATGCCATATCTCATTCAAGAGGCCAGAGAATTGAAAGTTGAGGGATTATTCCATATCATAGCCACTGCAGAGTGAATAGTCTTCCCGTCGAGCAGCGTGCTGCAGTCCACTGGTGTTGCATGATGGCTTGGAGTTGTGCAGACCCGTTGAACCTGAGCGCAACCATCCATAATGTCATGGATTCTCGGCCTTGGTAGCCAGCATGGGTACAGAGCTGTCTGTGGTTTGAGGAGCTTCATTCTGCAACCGAACCCTAGAACTGAGCTAGACCCCAAAGCTACCGCTGTCAAGGTGTGGGCCAAGGGGTAACAGTGGCTCATGGCCATCAAGAAATTCAAAAATGAGGGATTCTCTAGTTTTTAGAGCGTGGAGGGTCTCATCCAGATCTACGTTTAAGAGTGAGGGGCCTCTAGAGGGACAGACTCCATAGCCCGAGAGATGGAGCAACTGCGGCATGAGGAAACTCAAGCTACCATGGCCTTTGGTGTCAAGCTCCAACTTGGCAACAGTAGAGCGAGGGAGAGCAGTAACCCTTGCCATCTTTTTCATTACAATACATTCATTATTATTATTATAAAAATGATACATATTTATTTTATATATTTAATAATAATAATAATTATTATTATTATTATAAAAATATATATATATTATTTTTTAAATAAATAATTATAATAATCCATTAAAGTAAAACTAAAATTAAATTTATATTGCTAACCTAAATATTTTTAAAAAAAATTAAATGTAACCCATTTTATTTTGCGGGTCTGCGGTGCTACTAGGTTTGCGGGTTTACAATACCACTGCTCTGGTGCGGGTTTTTTTTTTAACTATATAATTATTTCACTAGTCTATGGTGCTACTGGGTTTGTGGGTCTGCAGTGCCACTGGTCTGTGGTGTGGGTTTACTGGTCTACGGTGTGGGTTTAACAATTATGGAATGATACAATTGTCTGCGGTGATTCAAGATCTATTAATATAATAAGACTTGTGAATAAGCCATGTGTAATAAGGATTTTAATTTCAGAGATCTTACTTCTCACCGGCTTTCACGATCGTTAGGTTTCTCCCTGGAGCAGAACCTTTATTCGTACAAAGAATCAATTGCTTGCAGTAAATTCTTAGATTTAAATTTTCAGGGAGCTTTACCTCTGGCCAGCTTCAAAGATCCTTAAATATTCCCAGAAAATAACCTTTATTACCACAAAGAATCGTTAGCATGACCTTTAGAAAGCTCTAGAAAATTTCAAGGTCTGCGGTGCAGTTTTACTAGTCTACGGTGCAGGTTTGTGGGTCTGCGGTTCACAATTGTGGAATGATACAATTAAGATGATACAATTGTCTGCGGTGATCCAATTTATTTGAGCGGGTTTGTTCTGTGGGTCTATAGTGCATCAATATTTGCATGGGTCTACGGTGCTGCTCTGCAGACTATTACTTTCACAGGTTTATTCTGCAATTTAGCTCTGTGGTCTTATAGACCTGCGGTTCTTCACCTTTGGGTCTAGTATGGCTCCTAGCTTCGCGAAGATAATTGTCAACCCAGTTTTGTCCGCCTCTGAGAGTCAAGCTCCTGCCCATATTGTAAGTGAAGCCCCAGCTCCCACTGTGCAGGTGGTTAAGGCCTCACTCGATGAGGCCTTGAATTTTTCTGAAAGTGCCTTAATCTGCGAGTTTAATGGCTTTTGGCCACGGCTGACAGCTCTCCACAATTAGATCTTGAAGGTATGGAAGCTAGTTATTTCTGATGAAATTAACATATACCCATGTGCTAAGGGTTTCTTTATAGTAGATTTTGAAAATTCTGAAAGCAGGCAACGCATTTTAGATTCCGGCCGTTGGTTTTGGGAAAACTCGGGCCTATTCATGAAGCCATGGAACCCATCATTCGATTCCTCAACAATAGTCATAACCTCAGCACCAATTTGGGTCAGATTGCCAAACCTACTTTTCAATCTCTGGAATCTCTCCTCGCTAAAAGCCATTGGAAATGCAATTGGGAAATTCTACTGCAAGTGCCCAGAAATAGAGGAATATGTCAGAACCACCTATGCACGCATTTGTGTAGAAATGGACTCTAGCGCTGGATTCCTAGCTAAAATAATCCTGACAAGCAAAGATTATGTATGGAACCAGAAACTCTACTATGAAAGCATCCTCTTCAGATGTCAATCCTACTTTGAGACAGGCCATCTAGCCAAAAATTGCCCAAAAGCCTCCCAGAAAAATTCTACCAAAAAGAATCACCATAGATCTACATGGTGGGAAGGAGCACAAAAGAAACATTACACTGTCATCAAGGAAGAATACTCTCCAGAAAACTTTGAATCACAAGAAATCAGGCAAGAAAGAAACAACCCTCAGGATAAGCAGAGGGAAAGCCCCACCCAACAACAAAAAAAGAACTCGACAGCCCCTCAAGCATAAAAAATTATGAGGATTCGAATAGCGTGTAAAAGAAATCTTCATTTAGCAGCAAAGAAGATCTCCTAGATCTTGAAGATAAGACATCGGTGCCCCAAGGATCAGAAGAGATGAAGGAAGTGCAAGATAAAGGAAGTTGGAAGACCGTAGAGAAGATAAAGAAAGCTACAACACCAATCTCGCCAAGAAAGACGAGAAGCCAGACAATTAAGAACTAAGAAAATTATAGGTCAGGTAGACCAAAGTTTGGTCTGAGTGGACGTTAACCACCACCACCACCACCACCATTATCTATTATTGGAATCTTTTGATTTAATAACAATAATAACAAGTTTTATGTCTCATATATTATTAACTATGCTCTATAATATGTATGATTTGGATCTTTTGATTTAGATGAACAATACATATTATAATCTTTTGATTTAGATGAACGATAATGACGAGTTTAACATGTATTTCATCTTGTTAAGAATCTAACTTTAAACAATGATTAGGGTGATTTCTTATGGGTTCATCTTTGATTTCCAGATTTGATTCTTAATAAAGTTTATGGTATTTTTTTATTGGTTTACATTTGAGTTTAAGAATTGAAAAAATGAATCTCCCAGAGGAAATATATCTATTACAGTTTGTTTTCAAACATATTGATCATTTATTATAAATTTGTTTGATCCACATGGTTTATGATGCTATTTCATTTTATATTTGTACCGGTTAATAACAAATTAACCCTAATGTTAACAAAATAAACTAAACTTTTGTTCATAAAAATATCCTTCTAGCAGCATAAAAAGACCATTTCATCTACAGTGAAAACGAATACGAATATATATTGTTTAGAAAATAAATTACATAAGATTTACATATGGACGCACCAAACACGGTCAACCCAACGTGTGACTTACCACCACACACAGTCTACACAACATGTGACTTACCACCAAAAGGGCTAAGGCAACGAACATTGAGGGGAACATGTGACTTTTCCATTAAAATTAAGTGTTGGGCCACATAAATTTGTAAAAGGTTATTACTTAATTAACAGTTTGAAAAAGGTTATTACTTAACTATTAGTTTGAAAAAGGTTATTACTGAATTATTAGTTTGAATGAAATAATTACAAAATATTTAATTCCGTTTATATATATTATTATATGAATTTAATTCAATTTATGTACAACATTATATGAATTGAATTTTTATGATTTTATTTTGAATTTTTATAATGTTATTTTAATGAATTTTTTAGTTGATTTAAACACTATTAAATGATTCTAAATTAAATTACAAGTAATGTAGAAATTATTCATAAAATTATTATAATAGTCTAATAAAGCATGTGATTTTGTATTATGTAAAAATAATTATTATATTTTAGATAAAAGAATTTTCAGATTAATTAGTTAATGTGGATCATCTTCAAGATAGGTGGAAAGACTAATCAATCTCGATTAATAAATAGTGGAGATGCATCATTGCCTGGAAATAGCTGTTAGAAAATTAGTTAGTAGTTAAAAATAAATTAATTAATTAATTAAAAATAGGTTAATAAATTATTAAGAACTTAAAATAAATAAATATAATAAGTAATAGGAGGGAGAATTTTTTTTAAAATATATATAATCAATTAATTGTTTAGATAAAGATAAATCAATAATTTAAATAAAATAATAATAAATAAAGAAGGATTAGGGTGGAAAAAAATAAATAAAATAAAATAACCAAATAAATAAACTAATTAATTTAATAAAATTTAAAAAGGAGAGTTTATAAATTATTAAACTAAATATAAGGTAATAAGGAGGGGTAAAAATTTTCGATTTAATAAAATAAAATTAATAAATTAATTAAATATCCCGATAAAATAAATTAATTAAATAATAAATAATAAAAATATAAAAATAATAAATAAACAGAGATACCTTAGGGAGGGGCAAAAATTATTAAAAAAAAAAAAAATTAATACATTCATTAATTAAAATAAAGTAAAATAAAATTAACTAATTAATTAATTAAAATTAAATCAACTCAAATAAAAATAAATCAATAAATTAATTAAAATAAAATAAAACATAAAAAATAAAAACTAAAACAAAATTACCTGGCAAGAGCCGAGGTCCAACTCTTACTTAATTCCCAACCATCATCATAGTTGAGATTCTTAGCATGTCATTCAATTTCAGTCGCCTCCCTTAATTTCCTATGGTGGAAGTGATCAACCTTAGCAACAACTTTTGAGTCTTCAATACAAACATGGTGGCAGGATTTTTCCACATGTTTAGCAAAAGCTAGGGTACAGGACCGACTATGTCTAATATTCACTGCATGCTCCTGGATTCGCTACCTAATGGATCGAACTGTTTTTCCTATATAGGGGGTTCCAAAAGAACAAGGAATCATGTAAACCCCTTTCATATCCTTAGGGTTGATAAGGTCTTTAACAGACCTAAAAGAATTTCTAATAGTGCACAGAGGTTTGAAAGAAGCAGAGATATTATTTCTCAAGGACATGGGCAATTTTGTCCATTGTTGTCCCCGGGATAAATGGGAGATGGACCTTGGAAAAATCCTCTCGCCAAGTAATTTTGTTTTTGTTTTTAGTTTTCATGTTTTATTTTATTTTATTTTATTTTTATTTTTATTTGATTTGATTTGATTTTAATTAATTAATTAATTATTTATTTTTATTTTTATTTATTTTATTTATTTTTAATAATTTTTGCCTTTCCCTAAGGTATCTCTGTTTATTTATTATTTTTATATATTTATTATTTATTATTTATTTTATCGAAATATTTAATTAATTTATTATTTTATTTTATTAAAACTAAAAATTTTACCCCTCCCTATTACCTATTATATTTAGTTTAATAATTTATAAACCTCTCTTTCTAAATTTTATTGAATTAATTAATTAATTTACTTATTTATTTACTTATTTTATTTTTTCCACCCTAATCCTTTTCTATTTCTTATTATTTTATTTAAATTATTGATTTCTTTATCTAAACAATTAATTAATTATATATTAAAAAAATCGCCCCCTATTACCTATTATATTTATTTATTTTAAGTTCTTAATAATTTATTAATCTATTTGTAATTAATTTTATTTAATTAATTGAATTATTTTTAACTAACTAACTAATTTTCTAACGACTAATTTTCAACAGCAATTTCAGGGAATGATACATCTCCACTATTTATTCATCGAGATCGATTAGTCTTTCCACCTGTCGTGAGGATGAACCACATTAGCTGGTTCGAAACGTCCACCTAATCCTAATGATGTGATTAATCTGAAAGTTCTTTTATCTACATTATGGATCACAAAAGTATTAGATCTAAAATTATTATATTGTGTCATTCAAAGTTTTAGTTGTTGTATATTTGTTTCTTACCTTTCCATTTATATTTTTTAAATTAAAAATTAAAAAATAAATTATGCTTTTTTTAATTAAAAATTACAATATAAACTACTATATTGTGTCATTCAAAAGTTTAGTTCTTTCATATTTTTTTCTTACATTTTCATTTATATGTTGTGACAATTAAATATTAAAAATAAAATATGTTTTTTTTTTAATTAAAAACTACAATATCAACTATGTTATTATGTTGTCTATTGTCATTTCCATCCACAAATTACTTACTCATAGTAAAAAAAAATTAACTAATTTCACACCTATAATTACCAAAACTTGGAGAAATACCAGACTTTAACCATATAATTTAATCACCAAAACCTACATTCTGAAATGACATAGTTAGCATTGCAATATATATATTCGATGGTGAATGCTATAGTTTAATCTCGGTTATGCTTCTACATGAAAAAGATACGTGAGTTTTGAATGCGAAATAATTGTGCATATCACATCTATGTTACTGGCACATGAACGTTTAATTGACGCTCGAGTCGAGTATCTCAAGCTCTGTAGAACATTAATCAATGGATCCCTATGAGATATTTGACTTATTACAGCGTCCTGTTTCGGAATTATGGTTTTGCCACATGGCGTATTAACCCTCTCGCCGAGGTGTAGGTGTCATCCCCTCTGGCAATGCGGTACATGGCTATTAAATTTTGGGACAGTTGTAACTCATGCCTCGATTTCTACGGAAATTGCAAGGGAAAATATCCTGGAGTCTTCTGCCAGTCGACCAGTTTCTCAACGATTATCACTCTCCCAAGGTGCGCTAGCAGGGTTCGACTCCTCGCTGGTTTATTCAGCATATTTTCGTTGGTTTTTAAGGTAGGCATCCCTCGACATTCTATTACAGCATTTCCCAGTTTATTTCCACTGTTAATATCTAGCTTTAACCTTTTTTTTTTTGTTCAACCTGGGTCGTGATTGTTCTCATAGGATTCTACGACTCACAAAGGAGCGAAATCCTCTCCTCTGCCTAAGGAAGCTAACTTTTAAACAATTTCTTGAATGCAATTCCGACAGGTAGGGTAAACTGCCTTCCAGTTTTCGTTCAGTTCAGGGTTAAAATTTGTTAAGTTGTAATCTTGGTTCAACTTTTGAATGATTATATATGTTTCTTTTAACCCTTGTCATTTTTTTTTAGAATGGTCAAGCTTCATGAGATTGGAACCCTTAACAGGTAAGCTACCTCAAGCATTCCTTTTCTAGCTCAGAAATGACCATTCTTAACATAAATACCCTTTTCACCAATATTTTATCTGAACTATGAGTTCATTAAGTTTCTAACAGGGTTCGTTACTTGTAGGTTTGTGAATTCCACCAAACCCTTCCCTCAGCTCTTTGAGTTTAATTCTCTTCCTGCAGCTAATAGGGCTTCTTCTTCTTTTCACAGGTACCCTGTACTGAAACAAATAATTGGTAGCCATAGCTCCAATGGCTTGCATAACCAATGTGTGTTGGGTTAGATTACTCCCTAGGGTTTAAAGCTTCGCAAAGTCTGAATGTCTCTTGTTATAATAGTTCTCTGAGCTTGACTCAGTTTAAGCTGTAAAACTGTTATGGATTGTGGCGAATTTTTGAATCGTATATCTACTTCCGATTATATTAATATGGCCGTGGCATCGTATTTCCGTTAGTCATTTTTATTTGTAGTTTCCCGGCCTAGTAACCATTTACCCTCTATTTAATCGAGGGCTTTTTCCCTTGCGGGATTATTAAATGATAGCTCGGGTTTCCACTGCTTTATAAGTATATTTTTTTTTTGGAACTAGCTGCAATGGGTTCTCTTCTATTGGCTCGTCTCGGCGGAACAGAATAAGAAATGGGTGAACTCATATGGGCCTCTACTGTTAGAGTGTTATTCTTTATTACATACAGTCTTCGGGTTCTTTCTTCTACTGTATTTGTGAACTTTCGCTCAGGTTTCTGGCTCAACTATGCAGTGGTATTTTTTTATGATTTTCATATATACAATGTTGTTATGTCCATACAGGTTTAGTTATTAATTAAACTGAGAATCAATGTATCTCTATGTGTTTCCACATGGAGGGTTTTCTACACTTTCTTGTAATGAATTTTTTTGAATACTTGACTTGAGACAGAGGGTTACGTTTGTCCTGCACATCGTCATTCATGCTATTTAAATTGGAGTTTCACTTAAGTTTTACGGCACTGGTCCGCCGCTTGAAGGGGCTGTGTATAGTTTTAAAAGAAAAACGAACAAGAGCAGGTCAGGGTTTCAACCCAGACCTCGCTCTTCAAGTTCTATACCTCCTTAACCCTAGTATTACTTTCATAACAATAAACAGATAGAACAGTTTCTAATGTATACTACTGCATGCACAGTTGTTTTCCTTCATGTCTCTCATTTGATTATTACTTCTTCCTCACTGAGCGTTTTCAGTATTCGCTCGAACAGTATGTACATGTCTGCGTTAAATTTATATTATTGTTTTTCCATTATAAACATTGATATACTATTCACAGATTCTTCAAAAAAAGAATAGATTCCCTGTAGAGTCCTATCACAGGTATTTTAAAGAAAGAAAGTAAATCCAACAACACGAACTCTCTTTTCTTTCTCTACATAGAGTATTATTGCGAGTTTAAGAAAAATAATCTAGTAATTACAATTTTCCTTTCCTCCACACAGAGTACTATTTTTACTAAGATATCTGAAGAACTTCATCTATATTGAGAGTGTATGCCAAATCCTTAGCCAAGCTATAACATTCAGAACTGCTCAATAACAAATTATAACCAGTAAAGCTATGATCAGTCTATTTTCTTCATTTTATTAATAGAAAGAAAAACCTGTAGTTCCTAGTATTTCAATTTATGAATACTTATCTGAAAAGGAACAATAATATCTTAAACTGTGGTCCTCCCAACCATCAAGGGAGGCTATGATGTCCTCCTCTTGCCCCCTAGCTCCAGAATTCTGGACGGCGCCCTGGGTAACAATGGATAATTTCTCTGCTGTGACCTCTGGATGGCCAATCCAGTCACAAACAGATAATCTGGTTCACAAGGGTTACAAAAGCTATTTTCAACTGGTCCTCCACTAGCTCTAGAAAATGCTTCACCCTCCTTACCAAAAATCACAAAACCTCTACCCCTCTCCTGGGATTTCACTTTATCCCCCAGAGGGTAGGTAACTGTTTTTCCAACTATTCCCAACCACCTCCTATTCTTAGAAACTTTTACAAACAACTTAAAGGATTTTCCTTTTCATTCATTTGTTCCTCCTATTAACTCAGCAACCAATAAAAAATAATACTTTTGTTTCATGAACAATAAAATTAAGTCTTTCTTGCCAAAAAAATAAAAAATAAAAATAAACAAATAAGCAAATTGTCTTTTAACTAGTTATTGCTAGTTAACTCTTAATGAGGTTGTCAGATCTATACTTTCATGATATGATATGATAGTTTGAATTAGTTACATAAAATGATAAAAGAGTTTGTATTTTTTTATTAATTAAATAAAATATTTATTAAAAATAGAAAGAAGGTTTACAAATAATTATTTTCCTTCTTTATAAACTATTATCTACATTTTATAGATTTTTGAAAGTATACGAGATTAATAAAATTAAATTGATGGTGAAAGTGAGTTGTTTTAGATGATGGTTACACACTTGAAAACCATTAAGGCTAGCCAAATATTCTATAACTAATTATATATCAAACCTTTATAGAGTCTATATGTTACAATAAGAAATCAAAAGTTCATTTTATAAAGCAATAGCATTTCAAAAAATATAGATTTGTTTCACGTTAAAAAATAAACATATGCCATTTTAAAATTAAATCATAGATATAGTAAAGGTCAAAGTTAGATTAATAATGATGGAAGTGGAAATTCATCACTAAAACTGACGCAGTATATGTATGTATGCCACCATATATGTATGTATGTCCTCCCTAGGAAAACCTTTTTTCCTACTACAATATATTTGATATTTTATGGCAGGATAGAAGGGATGAATGTTGTCATTTATCCAACCATTTATTGCATCCTAGCTAGAGGATATAAGTTGTAATTTGTTATTATTGACTCCCACAATTACATCGATTTCTAAATTGGAAAAATATTGTAGTGCATCTCCCTTTGCTTGAAAATCCCCATTTATCTTATATTATTGTTTCTCAAAGTTACAACTTGTTCTAACCAACCATCCTTTGATAAAAATATATTTTCGTCAATTTTTTTTTACAGCTTATGAATTATCATATATTTGAACAAACCCTTAATAGTTTTCACCTCTGAAATTTACTTGAAAACCAAAGACCACAATTGTTGAGGATTGCAAACCTTTCCAGCTTCTCCTTCAGTTTAGACTACACATTTTCATAACAGATTAATTATATTATTCAGTACAAAAAAATAAACCAGAAGAGAGTAGAGAAAATTTACATGTACATTTCGTGGCTTGATATTCTTCATTAAAAATACCCAAAAAATTATACATTTGAAACAATTGGTTGTCGAGAACATCAATCATATTTGTGCATAAAACAACAGAGGATTAACTTCAAATTTCAAAACAAATTAATTGACTAGCAATATCACCATGAAAAGATAAATATGTTAACTATGAACCTTAAAAATTGCTTTGTACTCAAAATCTTGTTTTTCATGAACTTTGTGGTGTAAATAGGAATCATTTTTTCTTATGTAGACACCATTGATGTTTTCTCACTTTTCTACAATGTTGTCTACAACCGAATCTAGTACAATAACATTATAGCAATCCAAACTCAAAAACAGTTACATTAACAATGTAATGACCTTGACAGCAAAATTAGGTTAAATAAACTATTGTTCATTATGTTGTAATGCAAGTTTCATTCCACGGTGTGAAGTTATCACCTCTCAGAATTACAAGAGAGAATTTTCCAGTAAAAATGAGATATATAGTGTTGTTCTTACACCAAAACATCAAAATTTTGTCTAATCAAATATTTACAAATTATTGTTTTTTAATTATAATAAAAAGCACATCATTTATTTCTAAAATTTAACATTAAATTTTATATAAATCAAAATTAATTTAATAATAATCCATTTACAAATCAATTACTAGAATTGTTAAAATCAATAAAAATAATAATATTTAAAACATCTATTATTAAATATTTTATTAAAAACATAAAAAATAAGAAATAACATAAATTTATGAGCCATAATATAAAATAAAATATTAATAAAATCATATATATAAATAAACATGATGATTATAAATAGTTTTGAAAACAATTTACAAATTTACAAACACTACAACATAAAGGGGGTTTTAAGACAATATTTAAGACAATTTTTGGGTATATTGTCTTAATTTGAGACAAAAGAAAACTTGTGTATTGTCTTAAATATTGTCTTTAAGTGGGTGTCTCAAATTAAATCGTCTTAAAATATTGTCTCTATAAAGACAATATATAACATAATCATTTTTGTCTCTCTAGAGACAATTTCATTTTTGTCTCTCCAGAGATAATAGTTGCACTACAACACAAAGGGGGGTTTTAAGACAATTTTTGGGTAAATTGTCTCAACTTGAGACAATTTCATTTGTCTCTCCAAAGACAATAGTTGGAATTAAAGACATATTGTCTTTATGGAGACAATGTCTTTAAACTTATCTATTGTCTCTGTAGAGACAATATAAAACAATGAATCCAGAAAAATATCTCACCATTAGAATAAATCAATATAAAAAAAATAATTAAAAAAATCAACAATATCATTGAATAATTCATGTTAGGGTACAGTGGAATCGAACCACCAACCTCCTGCATGGCAGGTGCTCTTCCAATGAGCTAGCACCCTTTAAAGAATTATGTGAGGAGTTATGGCAGTCCTTGAAATTGTATAATAGGCATTGATTTTTAAAAAATGATCAGCACATATTGACATATTCCTTGTAAAATATATAATCATGCAAACCCTTATTTTTAACTTAATAAAACTAGCAATTGCACCATATGTTAAGCCCTTATTTTAAGCCCTTGGATTGTACAGTGTGAATTGGAGCTTTCATGATTCTAATGTACAATTTGAGTGGTAACAAAAGGTGATTGCTGATCTGAAGTTACAACGTTTCTTTGAGTAAAAACTACATGCGCTATTAAAGAGGATCTTGAACCTAGTAGGAAAAAAGCCCCAGAGTCACACTAGCAAAACAGGTGATCAAAGAAACCGCATTGATTGATATCCCATTATATCTCGTTTATAATGTCCAATTGAAGCAGTCTTCTTTCCTTATATGTCTTTACCTTTTGTTTTTGAAATGCAGCTTACAATAACTTATCGCAGTCCTTTGGCTAAGTTGTCATGCTATGAAAGATTTTTCCAAGCCATAAATATCACCCATGACTTGTACCTTAACCAGGTCTCGACATTGATTTGTACAATAACCTTGCTATTTGTTGATAGTCCATAGACTTGTGGACATGCATTTATTGTTTTATCTTCAGTTGAGTTAACTTTCTAAACAGTTGGCATCTGTTGTCTAGAATTATAGTTGTGATTCCTCGGCATCAATTAGTGTCTCTAGAAGTAAATTTTGGTGTGTTAAGTCATTGGCCAAATTTGTGAACAAAATAACTAATGCAGATTCTTCTGTTAAAAAACAGTGATAGAGTTGGCCCCTGTCAATAATTGAACGAAAATGTTTTGATCTCCTCATTCAGTCTCATAAGCCAAAGAAAGCTACGTATTATTTTTTAAAGGTACAATGCTTCTCCTTTTTCCAAAAGAAAGGAAACATAGATAGTTGTCCATTATTGCTACCCAGATATTCTAATTTCACACTGGTTGCTTCAGAACTCTAACAAAATTATAAGATTTGGTGTTGAACAAAATTCGCTATTTACCAACCAAACAAGTATATTCTTTCAAAATGGAGTAGAATCAAACAAGATTACCTTTCGTTCAATGCATGGGCCATCAATGGTAGAAAATGCTAATCTCAGATCCTGACAAACATCATCACCCAACTCTGTATTGGCATTTACAGTTGTGGCACTGTTCCCTCCAATATTTTGATGATTGGGAGAAACAAGACTAGTAGAAACATGAACTGGAACAGATCAGGAGCATTAGTATAACTATTTGTGGCTCGCAATGCAATATATAAGAAAATGAAATGTCGTGCACTAAATGAGAAAATAATTCAAAAACCTAAAAAAATTATCATTTGTCAATATAGCATCTTTAACTTCTAGCTAGAAATAAGAAAAATCAAATTGACAACTTAACCAATATATTGCACAATCAAATTTTAAATGGAAATTTCCCAATCAAATCCTCTTTGAAACAAGTTTAGAGTAGAACATGTTTCTTATTAACTTTTTCATCACTTTGGCCTTTAAAGATATTTTATTCCCAAAAATTCAAATGTCTAAACTGACTATAGGCAACAACTCCTCTTACCAATTCTATGCTTTCGAGCAGAAGAAGTGATCAATTCTGCAACTTTTCTTTCTTCATTTCAAGATCATGACAAGATTTTTTGCACCTCCTATTAGAACTGGGACATATTTTTTCACTATTACCAAACTCTTCTGGAATATTTCCTTGATTTTTTCTTCATCATTATTCTATAGATGTGTTGCTTTTATGTGTAATTCTTTTCAACCTTCACGTTATGCCAAAAATAGTTAACCGACCACAGCAACCAATTGTGTTCTTCAAGTTGAAAATTTACCCATAAAATTATACAAGGAAACATCAACAAGATTCCAATCTTTGTTCTGCAAAATAAATTTATTATCATGATTAGAGATAGATTAAAAGTAGTATCAGATACCTCCATTTTCTCCTTCCCAAGGTCCTTTTAAAACAGAAAAGACAAATACATTTGATCTTTAATGTTATAATTGAAGACCAATTTGACCAACCTGCCATCACATTAACAACCTGCCCTAAGGTAAGACATCCAATGAAACATTAACAGTATGCCTTACATTTAGCTTTAAATGGCCTCGACAGTTCAACAATAAGCATACTAATAACAATAAGTATATCCGGCTTGTGGGTTGTTGGACATACTCTTGGGTTATAAACTTATAGTGGTAGGCTAGGCTGGTAGTCAGTCAGTTTGAAGTTGAATCTGGGTCACTCTAACAGGTTACTTATTCCAATAGTTTATGAAAAAAAACAATTCCTATGGTTTAAATAAAAAAATATTAATTAATAACTATAAATTACTAATTTAATTAATAAAATTTTAAAAATAAATAATTATAAAGGGGAAAAGGAGAATTAAATTTAAGAAAAGAAAAAATAAAAAGAACCTTTACAATCTAATCGATCATACGATGAATGTTAAATTTTCAGACCATGGTAAACAAATTCTGCAGTAAGAAAATTTTACCTAAACTCTACGGAGCTTAACAAACCTGCTCATCTGAAATATGCTAATATACAAGCAAGCAATGTTGGAAATATGAACAGGCAATACACAATATTGAACTTTAAACCTGCAATTTTCTTCTCATTAAATATGAAAACAAAATAAGCAGTTATAGCTCAAAACTGGAATGCATAAATCACTCACACCTATCTTTCATGAATGAAGGCTAGTAGAATACATAAATAGTCTCTGTGAGCACCAAAATTTTAAAAAAATAATATAATTTTGTCTAGGGATTAGTGGTCAGGCTGCATGAGAAACCTACTAAGGAAGAGCACCCTTGTCCAAACTTGGTATCCTAATTAACACATGCTCTTTTCTAAAGATAAAAAAGCTCCCTAAGGGTGGTGATAACAAAAGAAAAACTCCTAAAACTAGAAGAGGTGGAGAGATTCTCCACTCCAGGCTCAGTTATTCAGAAGAAAGCTTATTTCAAAGTGCATTTTAGAAAAATAGTAGCTCGAAAGGCTTTAGAACAGCAGGCTCAGCTGGAAGCCCATGCAAAGACTAAAAATGAAGTCCATTCAGAGACAGAGAATGATGTGCTTTTTAGTGAAGGTCACAGTCATGAAGACTCAAGGGTTTTGCAAGATGCTACTAAACAGAATAGTTTGGAAACTGAAGAGAATCCTTATACTCAGTCAATAGAATATGAAAATACACCTCACAATTCAGATACAGAGGAAGGGACTGTCAGCATGTATATAGGTGAAACAGAGGAGGCAAACCAACATTTACCTTCAATGTTGGATAATGTTCAACAAGATGAGATGGCTACAAAGGTCATTTCTTCTAGCAACATGATGAAAGAAGAGAATGGAAAACAACACTCTACAGTTGAAAACGACACAGATTTAGAAGATTTGGATCTGGGAGAACTTGAAAAACCAGTGTCATTCAAACAAGAACTAGAACATGGGTATAGCCCTGAAGAACTACTGGCTGTGGAAAAGAGCATGGAAGAAGCAGAGGAGGAAGTGACATCTAACCATGCCCTATCAGATTCCCAAAAGCAAGATCAAAGGAGAAAACCTAGACGTAAGGTGAGATTTCTGATTCTGATTCTATTGCTATGGCATAGGTGATAGTCTAGTCCTTCACACTGTTATAATTGGAATTATTTTATGTTCGTTCGAACCAATTTCAAGATATTTCTTCTTCAAAAGAGAATATAGCTCAAGAAAATCACAGAAAATCATCAATTTCAACCAAATCATCATCGAATGCTACATCTAGGGCATCAAAGCCTTTGGTTTCTTTTGAGCCTAACAAACCTGCCAAGGGGCTTCTAAAGGCTTCAAGAAAATTGGAGAATGGTCTCGCAATAAGGAAGGAGGTGAGTAGTGGAGAGACATCCAAGAGTAAAACCTCTCTTTCTATCTCTTTAAACAAGTCAGTGAGTCTAGTAGCAGACAAAGGAACTTCCACTAGACAGAGCTCTACAAATAGGAAACAACCTTCAAAACCTCTTTGAAATGGCTCAACATCGTTGATTGCTTCGAAAGCACAGGTATATGTCTATTGCATAAATATTCAGTGGAATAATGTCCCTTGAGATTGACAGAGACAATCAATTGATTTTACACCAAAGATATTATTATTGGCTAGCGTAGGCAGGTTTATGCTGAAATTTAATATTAAGGAATTCAAGGTAATGACAGGGTTGTAATTAATCTCTTAATGACACAAGGAGTTTTCTTTATGATAACATTAATTTGTTTCTACAGGTTTCTATGAATGGTGTGCCAAAGACTCTTGACTTGAGGGGAGTTCATAAAGATAATATTAGGTAAAGCTTGCTTAGGCTTTCAGGCAGGGGTTCTTCAGTGTGGATCTGTCAACTGTTATGCATGACTTTGATAAATAGAGTTTTGTGCCTTGAATGAAAACTTCGGGCTCTTCATATTTGTGAAGAAAGCTATACACTTTTGCACAACATATTGAACCATATTTTTCAAAAGTTTAATCAATTCTGGTTTTTATGAATGGTAGGAATCATAAACAGAGTACAAAAAAGCCAATGAAGCAAATTGAGAACAAACATGCTAAATAAAAAATGGAAGGAGATACATACACTTCAACTTCTGCAGTGTAATTCTTCAAAGAATGATATCATTTTTAAATCTATTGCTTGTTGGGGAGAAGCCACTATAGTTTTATTCCAGAATGATTGATTTGCTTTTGATATGTATAATGTACTATTTTGCTAGAAGTTTGGTAAAACATAGGTTATGGGATAGTCATGTTACTAGTTTTCTAGTAAATCCATGCTGCACTCTTCATCCATTGAAATAGTTCCATTTATTTGCACTTTGCCCATATCATATATAATTATTATAACCAAAATTTGTTAATATTTAGGTTCCATAGATTTGTCAATGAAAATAGGTTAGACAACAAGGCAATGAGAGCAACATTCAGCTTTAAAAGTGACGAAAGAGAAGAGAAGAGAAAAGAGGTAAATAACTTTTTCTTCATTCAATTTTGTTCTATGTGAAGATGCGCTTTATGATTTGAATATGACATTTTACCCTATGTTAGGGTGCATTGTAAGTTAAAAATTTAGAAACCACTATCAGTTTAATCTTCAGCATACACTTCAATGCTTTTGATTTAGACCAGTACCCTTGTATTACCCTCTGTTCAAAAATATTTGGCTATTACTTTGGGATTTTGTCTGTGGTATACTAGCATGATATCATAAATTCCAATCCCAAGCCCCTGTTTAAGTGTTTGTTGCATATTGTTTATGAACTTGATTAGAGGCCTCAAAGAAGAAGTGTGAATATGTTTTTGTGTTATTTATATTAATGTGGATTCAGTAGTTTCATTTGCAAGGGACACCAAGTCTAGGGAAGAAATCTAAATGTAAACTTTATCCAGATTACAATATCAAGCTAACAAGATGGGACTTATGTGATGAGATTTCAGTATGGTTTTAGTCATACTTAATTTAAAAGTGTTATGCATATAAGTGGCACCAAAATGGATATGGAAACTAGGGATAGATTCTGTAAGGGATTTTGGCATGAGGTCAAATCCCTACACAACTTGAGGTGCCACCAGCAGTGACATGATGGATGGTAAGCTGGGTGAACTTGGTGAAGGTTGTATGGTGAGTATATATGTTTCAAGTAGCCTTGGTGACCAACTTGTGGGTGGATGTTGCAAGATGATTAGGAGGGTATACTAGTCAAGTGTTGGCTATGAAGACCAAGGAACTGTACCTATAGAGGGGCAGAAGACCTACAAGACATTGCAATGCATACTTTGGTGGAAGATGACACAATCTAGCAATGTGGGGAATAGTTTGTTATTTGGGCTAAGGAAACAATGTTGATGATTGCTCTAAAGGTATGAGAATACTTGTCTCTCCCAGGGACATCAGTTTTAGGGACTATTAAGTGTAATTACATTGGGAAATTAGTTGTTCAACTGTAACTGGCTCGAGGGAGGTGATGGTTGAACATCACCTATGGTTGGGTGGTGATGGAGGGGCATTGCCTATAGTGGAAATGGGTACTCAACATTCCACGCACTCTAAGGTGCCTAGCTTGTGTTAGGTCAAGATATGTTGAGTAGGCATAGTGTTCATTTTGGACAACTAGGTCCAAACTCCATGTTGTGATGCTCAGATGAAGATGGCAATATTTTTATTGGACTCCTCTTTCAGAGAGGTGCAAGATAGATTTAAAGATCATCTTGATCCGATGAGCAGAACATTTATTTTGAATTTATTCAAAATATGTTCAGGTTGGCCTGAAGGTTTGAAGCCCCAGCAGTTGTGTCACACACCCTCATTGATGGATATAAATTGGTCAACATTGGAGGAAATTTTCACTCTTCACATCCTCACGCATTTCTCTCTCCTCATCTGATTGGTTCAATCACCTTGGAGGCTCTTCTCTTCACACATGGGAAATTGCAACTAGGAGAAAATCTATTTTCGGCCTAGGGTTTCTACCGCAGCATTGACCAGCATTGACTTTGGTCAACGCAAGGTCAAATGACCTGAAACTCTCCCATTCTTTCGATTTCCTCAATCCACATTTTTTGGCACAATTATTGAGGCTGGATTTTGACTTTGACTTTGCTACGTTGACCTTGATGTTGTTGTTGTTTGCATTGACCTTTGACTAATAGCGTTGACTTTCATTGACCTTTAGGGTTGACTGATCTGGCTGTCCTAGAGGGTTGCATGACACTTCTGGATGGCTGACCATATTGAGACTTTGATGGTTGAAGCATCTTGTTGACTGCCTTAACGCACCAACACACTTATATATTTTGGCTTGTTTTCTATTGATCTACTAGTATGTTCTATCAACATTTTACTTTCTTGTCTATGTGATTGCTAACTGTTATTGGGATAAAAAGTAAAGTTTCATCAAGCATAGAACATCTACAAAAATTTACACATAGTTTGTGGATGATAAAAGCATTTGATGGACATGCCCAACTAGTAAGGTAACATAGGTGTAGCACGGTGACTAAGCTTCTTAAGTGGTTTAGGATGCTCGAGTAAAATGAAAAATCTTGCCTTGTGTGGAGATGGATATGGCAAAGTTTCATAAAAGGAAGGATATGATATGGTGGGAAAACAAATACAATACACATGCCCTAGTAAAAATATTCCATAAAACATAAAAAATTTAGACTATCATTCATCAATTAGAAGACTAAAAGAAAGTTATCAATGTAGATCAGCATCGGTACTAACTAGGATCATACTTATTTAAAGTTGCACAATGTAAACATAAATCTATGTTGCACAAGTTTACGAACCCGATGGTGGGGTTCTCGAACTTGTCATGGGTTCTCATCCCAAGTACCGGGTTCGGGTTCTTCTAAAATGCACCTAAAAGAAACGAGTTCTCTGACTAAGCACCAGGTTCTTCACAACCAAAATTTGGGTTCTTTTGTCTAATTGGGTGCGCCAAACCCTGAAAACAGGTGCGTGGAACCCCAAAATAGGGAACATTAGGGTTCCTTTGTAGTGGAATATAGTTTGCGCTAGTGTGTGCAGGTATGTAGACTCAACTCCAACCTTTTCTCTACCTTCCATAATGTAAACCAAAAATTAAAAATATTTCTGCCCCCTGCAAAGGTCTATACAGTTTTTCAAATACACAGAAGTCTAGATTTGAATACTTCGTTTTCAGATCTATAAAGACTAGATTGTATTAAATGAAATTTAGACCTTCATTTTCTATGAGATTGGATTCTAGAAATGGTTTTTAAGTCTAAATACATGGTTATTTATGCCATCAAGTTTGTTGTCAGTTCACATAATCTAAATTGAAAACTGTGCTTAGTGCAGGCATAAATTCTAACTTCTATCAAATATTAATGGATATGAAAATAGTGATTAATAGTGTTTTATCATATTCTGTCTTTGAAAGGTGGCTCGTGGGTCTTCTTTTGGGATGGATATTTAATATTTATGATAACAGTGAAGCTTGTTTGCAGATTCAACCACTTTTAAGTTCCAGATCTTTGATTGAGCCAAACTGCCTTCAATTTCATTTGTTACACAGGCTTTATTTTCCTCTTGCACAGCTTCAAGCATGCTCACACCAGTTGCGAGTGAAACAGATTTGCAAGATTTTCCATATCACATAAAGTGCAGACCAAGGAAAACTTTATCTTTAGGTGGCCAATATATTATAAGGTTATATATATATATATATATATACCTCAATGAACCCATGACGTACCGAACCCACCTTTCCTAGCAACATAGACATATGCAGCTTTTGAAATGAGTATCACACTAGAAAAATTCACGAATGAAAATGGAAGACTCCAGAGGAACTCCAAACCCTTATGAAACATCAATTTCTACTCCAATAGTTCCTCAATCAGTCACAAACCCTCAAGCACAGAACTGCCCGATGCCAACTTCTCTCCACAACGAATAACATTCAAATTTTATTTGAGTGTCGGTGTGCTAAAGGTAGGCCCATGACTTTATTTTTAATTTACGATGGCCCCCTTTATGATTAGGGTGGTTGTGCTTCCTTATGTTTTTTTCTTGAGTTTCTATAATTTTTTTCACTATTTTATCGCGTCGAAATGCGGGTTATTGGTTGACAGGTTTCTATCACCTGAAATCTTGAAACATTTAGCATGAGCGCCTGAAATAACACTGAAATCTAATATGTCATCTCTGGAATCTGATACAGCATTGAGGCGTTTCAGGGGCATAACCTTTCTGTTTTAGACTCTGAAACGCACAACGGTGTTTTAGGCATTTCTGGCAGATGTTTCCCATAGCACATGCCTCAATTGAGAAATCACTCTTGGGGTGTTTTGTTTTGGACGGTCTTTGAGCATTGTTGATGTATCATTTTGAAAATGGAACAAATAAACAGGCTGGATAAAGGGCTACCTTTCATCTATCTACTTGTTGAAATTTCACGCCTTAAACTGCTATCTTTCACCAGTTATATAGTATGTCCCATCAGCTGCAACTGTTCATTTTATATATTACTCCATAGCTAGATAATTGATGATGTCTTCTGCAAAGTGTTTGATTTAATTCTTTTGATTTAATCCAGTTCTATATGAAATTTGAAGAAAATATGATTTCCAAGGAAGCCGAGATGAATCAAATTCAAGCAAAGACGTAGGTTTGCCTCACGTTTGATTTTATGAGTTCTAGATATAGCTTCTGGTCAATATGTGATTCTCTTTGTAAGATGCATAAGCAAGGTTTAACTCAATCAGTTTCTTCTTTACACAGACAGTATAGAGAGTCGTGGTCTAGTCGAATATTGTTCTTTGTTTTATTTCAAGATTATTTCATTTCTACATTGTGAAGCTGAAAGGACTAGATTTTTCTCATGATTTTTGGTTGTCTGGTAACATCTTTTAGCTTTATTCTATTTCTTACCCAGGAATAAATGGAGTTTGAAATCAAGCAATTGCATAAGAGCCTTAATTTTAAAGCCACACCTATGCCTTCCTTCTATCAGGAAGGAGTACCACCAAAAAATGAGTCAAAAAAGGTGAAGAGTACTGGAAAGGAACACTTGGAGTTCCAAACATCTGCTGATCATTTTCAAATAAGTGCTTCTCATATTTCTTTAACATCAAAATTTTCCATGGTAGCCGTTGGTTCTCAATATGTATAGGCACCTATTTTAAATACCCCCTGCTTGGAAATGTTGTGCAAATTATAATCCTCTAAGATGAACATGGTCATTGACTCGATATCTTTTTTCGTCTCATATTTGTATATTTATTGTCTAATAATTTTTTCAATGATTGTTGTAGATTTCAGCACCAAATATTGGAAGGAAGAGTTCCAATTCTGCGGTAGATTCGGACAGTAGCTCTGCACGAGCCCATAAAGTTTCTGGGCCAGTGATCAAGAATAGTTGTTTTGCAGAGAAGCATGCCAACTTCAGAGAGAAAAATGTGCAGGTTCCAGTGGCTAGTATTAACAACCCTCCTAGAAAGGCACAAAAGGAGGCAGGCTCTACAAATATATCAACTACAAAGCCCATAAAATCAAAGCATTCAAGTAATGCAAGCTCTAAAATAGAAACCATGAACCATGCTAGAGTCTAGAACTCTTCAACAAAACCTGTTTGTAATGGATTGGAAGTAACAGTATCCAATACTATGGAAAATCCATCTGCAAATGGAGAAAGTTGTGGGCAAAGTGCCGATATCGCTTGTGATAAAATATCAGCAGTTCATAATGACAGTCAAATGGGTGTTGGGCATCAGGATTTGAAAGATGAAGTTATAGCTAACAGTGAAATGACCAAAGACAAGGTTGAATCAGAGATCATTGCTAATGGTGAAGAGAAGGTGGCAGTATGAAAGGCATACAATGCCAAAGAAAAGGTTGGGATTAAGAACAAAGACATTAGCAGCATGAGTTGTGGTCCTGCTTCCAGGGGTAAACCAAGATCACAACGACATATTTCTACATCTAGCAGCAATCAAGAGTACTCTAAAAGCAAGATAGTTAAAAACTTTAAAGTCCCCACTGTAAATCTTTCTAAAATCTTACTATATATTAATGAAAGTTTCCTTCATTATTTAAAAAAATTCCAAGCAAAAGAAAAAAAAGTACACATTTTAGAAGGTGAACCTAAGCTAGTTCACGATTGCACTCAAAGAAGATACTCACCGAACTGGAACAACTTTGTCAACTGCAACTTCTTGAAATCCCATCCCAAGGAGACCATCAAACTTAGCCAGTAAGGATGTTAGACAAAGTACCCTACTATGACATCATCTTGAGACAAATATCCATAGATTGCACCATTTCCATACTAAATATCACAGGATTTTCTTGCACAACCAATAAAAAAACTCAGATCAATTACAATCTAAAATGACAATCCCCCTTGAAATGCATTATGCAAAAGAAAATTGAGAAAGATAAAGTACTAAAAAGTTCACATGATCTTAAAATCTCTTAGCCATAAAAGAAAAATGCACCACAACAAAACTCATAAAACTTGGATTTTAGTTAAAAAGTGTAAAAGGGTTTGGACTGAGCTACTTTGTTTTCTTTGGTCTGGTAATCACCAATTCCTCAAGTTGTCTCTCTCCTGGTGGTGTTGGTGTTGAAATATTTGAAAATTCCAGGACAAACAATGGAGAGAGTAATAATCTCCTCTTTAACATAGAGAAATTAAAAATTTCTTGACAGGAGACAGAGTTTCCACTTGAAAACAAACTTCTATTCCTTTAAAAAAAAACCTATTACAATGCTTCCTCACTAAGAGGGATTTCAAAATATGACTGCTACAAACGCAGTGCATAAAACAAACTCACTGTCTCTCTATAATACGCACTGCCATGCAAAATTACATTCACTGTGTATATGTAAAAACAAAACAACTACACTGTTGTGTAAAATATTAACACACTGTCTCTCTGTTGAAAAACATGAACTGTTGTGCACACACAAAAAATTACACTGCTATTGTGTAAAAGCTTACAAAAAAAAAAATTACATAGCCTTTGGGCTCTTATATGTCGCACATGACAGAAATTAAACAAAAACAAAACTACATACATACATACATACATACATACATACATACATACATACATACATACATACATACATACATACATACATACATATATATATATATATATATATATATATATATATATATATATATTATAAATGTATCATTTATAATATATATATTATTTACGTCGATAATATATGACTATGTCGGAGCCCACAAAACGTTTAAACAATATAGCACATATGTTTTAAAACATAAAACGTAATCAAAACCAAACCAAACTTAACCCATCGCAAACAACCGAACTTCAAACACTTTTCAACCAACTTGCATAAAACCATTTCGCGTTACAATTATGGGCGCTGAAGTCAGCCAAATTGTGATGCGAAATATTTATTAAGTCTGCCCTATAAACTATATCAAGTCTAGTTTGGGCCTACTGACGCAAGCAGATTTGTGACCCGAAATCCATTTAAATCCACCTCATAACTATTTCGGGTCTGGTTCTTTGCAATGCAAACGGCCCAAACAAAACCCGCTCCAATCAGTTGATGCCGTGTGTATGTTGACGTGCTGTTGACTTGGCATTGGGGACCATGGTTCTGTGTGAGCTATCTACCGTCATGGTCATGGGGACCACCGGTCCTTTAAACCAATACAATCTCCCGCGTTCACAAAATCAAAACTCTGTTTCAAAATGGAAATCGTCTGTTCTTTCAAAACTACAAAGGACTATAAAAAAACGACTAATATTGACTCTGCATCAAAGTAGAAAGCGGCTCTGCATCGAAGACATGAAAACTAAAATGGAAAGCAGCTGCTAGTACTGAGCAGGTGAAAGTAATTTTCAACACTCCCCCTTACTTTCAGCTACTGGGTTATCAGTCATACCTAGACTTTTCCTCAAAAATTCAAAACTCTTCTGTCCCAATGGTTTGGTCAGAATGTCTGCAAACTACTCCTGAGTTCTACAGTGTTCCAAAAAAAATTCTCCACTGTTTACCAATTCTCTGATGTAATGAAACTTTGTTTCTATGTGTTATGTTCTCTTATGAAACACATAATTCTTCGATAATGCAATAGCTAAGCTATTGTCACAATAAATCACTGTTCCTCTTGTCTTCTCTTGGCCTAAAATTCTCAACATCCTCCTCATCCAAATTTCTTGACAAGCTTCTACTGTAGCTGCCACATATTCTACCTCTGCTGTAGACAACGCTACAATGGGTTGCTTTTTAGAGGCCCATGAAATGGCTCCTGAACCCATGTGAAAAACATAACCGGAAGTGCTCTTCCGATCATCTACACTTCCAGCCCAATCACTGTTAGTGTATCCAACTAAATCTGAACATTCTGAAGCAGTATATAAAATGCTGTACCTTTTGGTTCCTTTAACATACATTAGAATTCTCTTCGCTACCTGCCAATGTGCATCCTTTGGCTTCTCCATGAATCTGGAAATCAAACTAATAGCATGCATTATGTCGGGCCTAGTTGCAGTCAAATACATGAGGCTGCCAACTATGCTCTTGTACAAGCTAGGATCAAAATCCTTGTTGTTGTCCTCTCTGCTGATTTTTAATCCCATCACTGTGGGAGGGATTGTTGCTTTGCTCTCCTGCATATTAAATCTTTCAAGCACTTCATTAACATATTTTTCCTGTGAGATAAAAATCCCATTTTCATCTTGTTCTACTTCTATTCCTAAGAAGTATTTCAACAAATCCAGGTTAGTCATTTCAAATTCTTCTTTCATGACTGTTTTAAAATTTTCAATAAGGTAATCATCATTACCTGTGAAAATAACATCATCCACATATAAAACTACAATCAACATTTTACCATATTTTTCTTTGATGTAGAGGGTGGGTTCTCCCTCACACTTTTCAAATCCATTTTCCAGTAGATAGGAGTCTATTCTACTATACCACGCTCTCCGTGCTTGCTTCAGCCCATAAAGAGCTTTCTTCAACTTGCACACTTTGTGCTCTTGGCCTTTCTTTTCATATCCGAGAGGTTTTTCAATGTAAACCTCTTCCATTAACACTCCATTTAGGAATGCTAACTTTACGTCCATTTGGTAAACTTTCCACTTGTTTTCTGCTACTATGGACAGCATTGCTCTTACGGTTTCCATTCTGGCAACTGGTGCGCAAGTTTCCTCATAATCTATCCCATGCTTCTGCTTATATCCCTTGACAACAAGTCGGGCCTTGTGTCTCTCTATTTTTCCTTTAGCATTACTCTTGGTCTTGTAGACCCATTTAACTCCATTGACATATTTACGTTTTGGGAGTTCAAGCAAATCCCATGTCTTGTTTCTTTCTATGGCATTAAGCTCCTCATCCATAGCTTCTATCCATTTCTTATATCTAATGGCTTCTTCAAAGTGGATAGGGTCTTCAACATGACAATATGAAGCAAACAAAGAATTGATACCTTCATTAGCTATCTCTTGTTCATAGATGTCATTCAAATTTCTAAACTTCTTACCTCTTTCATTAGGTGTACAAATGCTTGAAGAAGCACTTGAATTTCCTCCTTGTGGTGTGCTTGGAGAAGCACTTTCATTTATCCTCAAGGGTGTGCCTTGCTGCCCTTGTGTTGGAGCTGCTGTTTGGGGATGTATTTCAACCAATTCATCATCATTTTCATCATGAGATAAACAGTGTTTAACATTCACTGTTTTCTCTATGCTTCCATCCCAAGCTTCCTCTTCAATAAACTAAACATCTCTGCTCACAATAAACTTCTTGGTGGATGTGTTGTATAACCTATAGGCCTTGCATTCCTCACTGTATCCAATGAAAATACATTTCTCCCCCTTGCTGTCGAACTTCTTCCTTAGCTAATCCAGAATGTGTGCATAAGCCACACATCCGAAAACCTTCATGTGTGTGACACCTTGCTTTGTGCCACTCCATGCCTCTTCTGGGACTTTGTTCATAACTGCTTTTGTAGAGCACCTATTCAAAATGTACACTACACAATGTACAGATTCAGCCCAATAATCATTAGGCAAATTCTTTTCCTTTAACATACTCCTCACCATGTCCATTATGGTTCTATTCTTCCTTTCAGCTACTCCATTTTGCTGCGGAGTATATGTAGTTGTAAACTGCTTATGAATACCATTTTCTCTACAAAAACGTAGAAAATATTTGGACATATACTCACCTCCTCTATCAATCCTTAGGACTTTGATATGCAGCCCACTTTGGTTTTCAACAAGTGCTTTGAAATTGCAAAATCTTTCAAACACTTCACTTTTGTTTTTCAAAAAGTAAACCAAATTTTTTCTTGTAAAATCATCTATGAATGTTAACATGTAGTGGCTGCCAGCAAGTGATGGAGTTTGCATTGTTCCACACAAATATGAGTGGACAATCTCTAAGGGTGCCTTTGCCCTTATGCTTTTTCCGGAAGGAAAAATTTCTCTGTGTTGTTTCCCCAAGATACAACCTTCACAAAGGCTGTCCGGTTTCTCTATCAATGGTAAACCTCTTACCATTCCTTTTCTGTTCAACAAGTTAAGACCTCCAAAGTTGAGTGTACAAATCTCAAGTGCCACAACGGATTTTCATCTTTTGGTTTGCTTTGGATAGCCTCTTGTGTCACTACTTCTTTCTCTTCACAATTCTTCAAATTTGCTCTCATTCTAAGAGGGAACATCCTGTTCCTTGTCATCTTTACTTCAGCAATACATTGTTTGCTGGGTGGTGTGTCCATGATGGTACAAACATCATCCTCAAAAAATACATTGTACCCCTTTTGAACAAGTTGTCCAATACTTAAGAGGTTACACTTCATTCCTAGAACATAATAAACATCTGCTATGGATTTCCTTGCACCTTTCCTTGTTAAGACATTTACATTTCCTTTTCCCATAACAGAAAATTTGCTATCAGTTCCTAGTGTGACTTGTGACTTCACACTCTCATATAACATAGAAAACATTGCTATGTTTCCTGTCATATGGTTACTGCAACCGGAGTCTAGAAACCATAAGTATTCATTCTTTTCTTCAACCATATTATAAGCTAAAAACAAATTATCTTGGCTGATATTTTCTCTAGTGAAATTTTCACTAGTTCTATTTCCCATATCATGCTTCTTCTTTCTACATTCATTAGCATAATATCCATATTTTTTACAATAGTGACATTGGACATTGGACTTATCATACCTTTGTCCTTGAGCATTCTGCTGACCGCTTTGCTAGTTGTTGCCTTGGCCTTGATGTTGATTTGGATTGCTGCTCCTTCCTTGAGCATTTGCTGGACTGTTCCTTCCACCTCTGTTTTGGCTTCTGGCTCTTCCTCTCTTGTTTCCTCTGCCTTGCCCTCTTCCTCTTCCGAAATACATCTGGGTCTTAAAGGCATGTTCCAGAGATGAGTTTTCACTCCTACCCAATCTCTGCTCATGATTCATCAGTGATGCATGTAGCTCATCCACTGAAAAATTTGTGAGATCCTTGGTCTCCTCTATGGTGGTGACAATCACATCGAATCTTTAGGGTAGACTCCTGAAGAATTTTTCCACAATCCTCTTATCTTCAAGAGTCTCTCCATGATATCTTATTTGTGTGACCAATCCAATCACATGAGTGAAGAATTAGTCAATAGTATCTGACTCTTTCATACAAAGAGTCTCAAAGTCTCTGCTTAGCAACTGAAGTTTTGCTATCTTCAATTTTTCCATGCCTTGATAGGCTATCTTGAGAGTTTCCCATGCTTCTTTGGATCTCATGGCTGCTGCTATCCTTGGAAACACACTCTCATGCACTGCTTGATACAATAGGAAGAGAGATTTGAAGTCTTTCTTCTTATTTCTCTTCAGCAACTCTTTCTCTGCCTAAGTTAAATCATCAAACTCTCTTCATCTGCTGGCTCTTCAAAGCCATCCTCAACAAATTCCCATAAGTCTTAGGAAACAAATAAAACTCTCATAGTTATTGACCAGTAGTCATAATTTTTCCCATTAAATTGTGGGAGGTGGATATTTCCAATACCCATGCTAGTGCTGGCTTCAGCCATTTTTCACTCTCAACTATGCTTTAAAAAACACTTGACTGTGTATTTAAAGTCGCTGACTGTTCTGCAATAGTAACACAATAAACTGTATAGAGAAATACCTTGAATTCTTTTTGGCTGAGTCTTCACACTGCTGGAGAAGCTATTGCAACAAAGAACTCCTTTCCTTCAGCTTCTTTGATCTTCAAAGAGCCTGTACTAGCTCTAATACCATGTTGAAATATTTGAAAATTCCAAGACAAACAATGTAGAGAGTAATACTCTCCTCTTTAACACAGAGAAATTAAAAATTTCTTGACAGGAGACAGAGTTTCCACTTGAAAACAAACTTCTATTCCATTAAAAAAAAACCTATTACAATGCTTCCTCACTGAGACGGATTTCAAAATATGACTGCTACAAACGTAGTGCATAAAACAAACTCACTGTCTCTTTGTAATACGCACTACCATGCAAAATTACATTCACTATGTATATGTAAAAACAAAACAACTACACTGTTGTGCACACACAAAAAATTACACTGCTATTGTGTAAAAGCTTACAAAAAAAAAATTACATAGCCTTCGGGCTCTTATATGTTGCACATGACATAAATTAAACAAAAACAAAACTATATATATCTATATATATATATATATATATATATATATATATATATATATATATATATATATATATATATATATATATATATAATAAACGTATCGTTTATAACATATATATTATATACGTCGATAATATATGACTATGTCGAGGCCCACAAAATGTTTAAACAATATAACGCATATGTTTTAAAACATAAAACGTAATCAAAACGAAACCAAACTTAACCCATCGCAAACGCCCGGACTTCAAACACTTATCAATCAACCTACATAAAAACATTTCGCGTTACAATTCTGGGCGCTGAGGTAAGCCAAATTGTGATGCGAAATCCTTATTAAGTCCGCCCTATAAACTGTATCGGGTTTGGTTTGGGCCTGCTGACGCAGGCAGATTTGTGACCCTAAATCCATTTAAATCCACCTCATAACTATTTCGGGTCCAGTTCTTTGCAATGCGAATGGCCCAAACAAAACCCGCTCCAATCAGTTGCTACCATGTGTATGCTGACGTGTTGTTGACTTGGCGTTGGGGACCACGGTTCTGTGGGAGCTGTCTGTCGTCATTGTCGTGGGGACCACTGGTCCTTTAAACCAATACAATCTCCTGTGTTCACAAAATCAAAACTCGGTTTCAAAATGGAAATCCTCTATTCTTTCAAAACTGCAAAGGACTGTAAAAAAATGACTGATCTTGACTCTACATCAAAGTAGAAAGTGGCTCTGCATCGAAGACATGAAAACTAAAATGGAAAGCAGTTGCCAGTACTGAGCAAGTGAAAGTAATTTTCAACAGTTGGTGTATTCTTTGTATAGCAGAATATTTGATGGAGGCTACGAATCTGTTGTTTGGGTGTTTTTTCTTAGTTTGTGTTGGCTATCGAGGGCTGGGTCTTCCTTTAGACATGGAGATTAGTGGTTCCGCTGGTTGGTGGATCGATTTTGTTTGTTCTTCTGCTGTGGATTAGGCTCTCTCCTTTTCTGATGGAAATCTTGTGGTTTACCTTGTGTTTTGACTGGCTCATCGTTTGACTGGGCAGAGTTATTTTTCCCTCGATTGCTATTCAGTTGGAAACCTCGGTGAACATTTGCAACCACTTATCATGGCAAGTTTTTGGACTGTGTTTGACTGATAGCATATTGTAGATAATAGTAGGACTGATATTTTATGAACCTTTTGTTTTAAGATTAGTCAGTGGTAGAAGCCGGATCTGGCTTTTACACAGAGTTTCTTACAAATTTTTTGTTTTTAGACTGTTACCCTATGGGTTGTCTACAAACCTTCTGGTTTTCCTGATTGATCACAAATTATGTTCTTCCTTTTGTAATTTTGTACTCATCTGCAGTAATAAAATTACGCTTTTTTTCAGGAAAAAAAAAATATTAGAGGAAAAAATCAAATCTGAATAACTAACAAACACATCCATCAAAACAAAAAAGAGCCCTGATCCAAACAAAGGAACTGTCCACATCCTAAAAAATTTAGGATAAAATACAGGCAAGGAAATTTTCAGACATGATCATGCTGAAGTTTACTTCATTTAATGTCGTAAAGACCGGCAGGAAGAGCATTAGGATGTGTACGGATACTTACTGGGTATGAGAGATAGGAGAGCTGAGAAGTGTAAATGCGCAATCTCTGGCTGTTTGGGGATGACCCACGTTCTTTTTCAAAGCCTACTCATTATTTTCATCCTTCTGAGCTACTTCCAACATCTTTACAACTCTAACTAAGAGAGCTCAAACAACTATATCCAGAATGGTTGCTGCCCAAAACTCAGATCGATAACTCTGAACTGTTGCAATGCCTGTTTCTCTTTCACCAAGAAAACCCAAATGCTCCAGCACCTTCCGCCAAGAAACCCCACATGCTCAAATAGATGAAATAAAGGTCATTCACGCCAGTTTTTCTTTTCGGGCCCTTTACATATTTTGTTATTTTTTTCTATTTATTTAACGAGCCCTAAGTTTGGGTATGAATTTCTTGTGAAGATTCACATACAACCTTTTTCTTCGATTTACGTATGGATTCATTTTTATTTTCATTTTAAAATTCGTTAACATAAAATCAAGGAAAGCTATTATTTAAAAGCTTTTAAGTATATATGTTAATTTATTTATGATATTGTTTTTTATTTGTTTTATTAAAAAATTTAAATGTTGTTATAGGTAATTATAGAGAATTATAGATGAGATGCTTGATTTAATTTTAATATATTACAATTTTATATTTATGAACATGTTATTTTTAAACCATAGTTCATTTTCTCTTTTACCCATGACTTTTTTTCTTGTTGATTCATCCTTTTTAGAGAAAGATCTAAGAGGGGAGAGCGAATTCTTCTTGCATCCCTCTCTTTTAAGGCGATAGCCTTCAAGGTCCTTGCTTCTTCTCTTCAAACTTTCTCTATGCTTAAATCCATTACGTTATGTTTTGTTGAGAAAACTCATGATACCCCTATGTTGAATCACTCCATGCAATTTCTATCTTAAAGCCTTTTCTTTGGTGGAACATGGTTTAGTAGGGCAATTTATTGGACCATGGCCAATTCTAATATCAACGGACTTGTGGAGACTGAATAATTGGAAGGTTGTGGTTCAATTTCATCCCTTTCATTATTTTTGTGTTTGAGGACCCTATGCCTTCTTGTTTGGGGAAAAAAAAGTGAGAGATTTGATTTTTCATAATAGACCTATTCCATGGGGTTGGGAAACACATACATAACTCAATAGACTTTAGAATTTGACCTAGAAGTGGATGTGCCCTTAGTTTTCCCAGTCTAGGTTCGTCTTCCTCAACTACTCAAGAAATTTAATCTAAATCAAGAGACACAATTCTACTCTACTACTCTACATAAATTAATTCACAATTTAGAACAACATTCACAAACATGCATCAATCACATACACAAGTACATAGATTTATCTAGGGGAAACCAACTCGTAAAAACCCCTCAAGCTTGCTTACATTAATCAAATAAATAGAGAATCTATTACAATTGCTAGCTTGCTCTTAGCTCAACTTACAAAATAATAATTGTTCTCTCTGTTCAATGAGGAGTTATCACCTAGACTTAATCAATTTATGCCTCCACCTAAGCTCTTCTTTCCTTGCGCAAATCCTAAGGAAATTCGCCCCTATTGTTTAGGAATTTCCTCCAAATTGATTGTGTAATTCCCAAGGATTGATCTCTGATTGCATGCAACACCTGTAAACTCAAGACTAGTCTACAACTGATGTTACATTGGCTTGGAATCTCCACCACACTTGAGCAATTCGAATTCCTTGCACGCATGATCTATTTTTGGTTGATTGATCAGTTAACTCGATGATCCTTAACTAAGTTAGCAGTTAATGATTTTAGGGGTTAAGGCTCGTTAGGAGTTAATGGGGTTAGGGTTTAAGGGGTTAGATGGGTTAGGGTTTTAGGAGTATAGGGGGTTAAATGGGTTAGGTTTTTAGGGGTTTAGGGTGTTGAATTTGTTAGGGGTTGGGAATTAGGGTTTAAGGGGTTAAATGGGTTAGGGGTTTAGAGGTTTAGGGGGTTAGGGGATTTAGTAGTTAAGGATTTTATGTGTTAGGGGTTAATGGGGTTAGGGTTTATGGGGTTAAATGTGTTAGGGGTTTAGGGGTTAAATGGGTTAGGGGTTGTGAATTATGGTTTAAGGGGTTAGAGGTTTAAGGTTTAGGGGGTTAAATGGGTTAGGGATTTAGAGGTTTCCCTATCATATCCATATCTGTTTAATTTCATGATTAATTAGGCATTTTTAATGAGATAATTAAGGAACTTTATGATGGCTCGGTTAGATTAGAGTGCACAAAAATGATAAAATGTAGCAGGTGGAATCTGAGAACGAATTGCTTAAGGCAGGATATAAAAGTGATATAATATTGTTGAGTTTCACAAGGAGGAAAGCCTTCTCAAAATGCACTGTAATGTGGGTTTAATGATATGGAAGCTATCAATGACAAGATTCAAGAAGTAGGGAAACTTGAAACTCAAAATCTTGGTATAGAATTAAAAGGGAAATCGTAGCTAGTAGTTTTTGATAATGATGGATCAAGAACTAGGGGTGGGCAAGTAAAAAAACTCCAAGCATCACACTTTGGAGGCATAGATATTAACAAATCAATCAAAATTAAATCCTGTACTCTGGACACACACCATAACATCATCAACCTCTTGCTTTGACCAAGCTATTCAATAGTACATTCCTAGAAAAAATTTCTAATCACTAGAGGTTCATTGGTCCTCTAGAAAATATTAAACTCAACCATCATTCATGTATGGTCACTTAATGAATCCAGTGAGAACAATCACTGGAATTACAACAACAACCATTATATATATTGGCGGAGAGATTTGCTCGCAAAGGGAGAAAATGGTCAGGAACCTGGTTCTATTCTCTGAATCCACCAATGACATTTATGAGATCTTTTGGGGAAAGTTTCGAGAAGAACTCTATAACTTGTTGTGAAGGCTACAGACCAAGGCAACCAAAAGAAAGTCACGGAAATTCAGTCGCAAGTGGGTGCACAGAGACCTAGTGGCCCTTCATCGGTTAGATACTAATTTGACCCGAGTTGTAGATTTTTGGGTGGAATCTACCTTGGACGGTTACATAGTGGAGTTTGCAGCAGAGTGCTACTAGTCCTTTTCGAGAGTATAAGATATATTCAGATACAAATTATGAGGGAAGCTATTGAAGGAGATTCCATTTTGGATTAAAGCCTTAATGGTAGATGAAGGACTAATGGGGTTCCAAAAATCTGAGATGGAAGCGTAAAACTCCTGTGCTGGGGGAAGGGGATGAGGGAAAGATTCTACAAGAACAGTGAAAAGGGGGAGTAGGGGTATGGATGTCGAGACCTCTAATAGGCTAAGGGAGCGACGAGCACATTAGAGGGCAGATCGCTGAGAAATGGTGAGAAAGTGGTGCAAATCTGTGAAAAATTTACTCCATACTCTAGCCCTCCAACATTCAGGTTGTCCCTCACATCAAAGCTGTGGCGAATTTCAGGTTGTCCCTCACATCAAAGCAACATATTTTAACAAAATAATCTAAATATAATATTTAATCTAAATGTAATATTTAATCTAAATGTAATATTTGGAAGGATACAAGTATTATGTTCATTTGTGGTATTATATATTAATTTTTTTGGTTAGAAAAGTAATATTAACATTGAATAAAAATATATATAATTTTTAATATTGAATTTTTTACTATTATGATTAGGATTTTCTGTTAAAATTTTTTAGTTTGAAAATTCAACAATGTATATATCTATTAAAAGTATAAATGTGTTTCTGAGTGAATGTTTCTATTATTCTGATTAGGTTTTGTTATTGAATTTTTGTGATATTGGGATTTTTTTTTAATTTAGTATTTTTAAATGACTAAAAGATTTGGTATTTTTAAATATGTTTGGAGAGAAGAATATGTGGGGATTTTGTACATGACAGACCAAAACAGTGTTTTCTCGCCATTTTGAACTTCCCAAAAGCAATGGTTTTGGACCATATTCCTCTGTTCTCCCAAGCTTGGTTCTAGACCGAGGAACCTTTGAGGTTGCCAGAGAGCCTGATTAGAGACTTCGGGTTGTGAGATGGGGCATATTTTTCCTTCTAGAGTGCTTCCCAAGAGGTGTTGGGGCTGGTGATCCATCTCCACCAGGTTTTGGTGCCCATAACTTTCTCCAACAAGTGTGGGTCTCTAAGACCAAGCCCCCCGTCTTTTTTAGGTCTGCAGATTTTTCCCCAGACTACTAGGGCCCATTTTCCCTTGTTCTCTTTGTATTTCCATAAGAATTCCCTTTAAATGGTTTTGATTTGGCTTGAAATAGATTTGGGAGCAACAATAATCCAGTACTGGTATTGAGGAATGGCTTGCAGGACTGAGCGGACCAAGACTAATCTGCCCAGGAGATTTAAGGACCTGAAAGTCCAATTGGAAATATTTTTTGTTTTCAATTTGGTGACCAAAGATTCCCTATTGGCTTTGGCCAGGGGTTTATCAGTCAGGGGAACGATGAGGTACTTGGAGGGGAGGGAGTTGAGCTGAAAGCCTATAATGCAAGCTATGTTGAGTTGAATGGTCTAGGAGGTATTGAGGAAGAAGATTTTTGATTTGGCTTTATTGATAGACATGCCAAAGGCATCGGAAAAATCAACAAGAATATTCTGGAAGGTAAGGGCTTATTTGACCGAGGGAGAGCCCATAATAAGAGTGTCATCCACATATTGTTGGTGGGTTGAAGGGGGGTTAGAGGCGTACACATTTAAACCAAAGATGCTTCCATAATAAAGTGTTTTCCTATAATGGATTTAATAAATTACAAGTAAAATTTGTGCTAGTTGGAAGATCCATTTACAATTACAAGCATACATAACTTAAGTAGTTGATTGAGAGGCAACAAGTAAACTTCTCAGCCTGATATGTCAAACAAGTTTGGATTTATTATGAAGTGATCATCTACCATGGTTTAGGTTGTTGTTTGTATGGATGAAATACAAAGATTTTCTAGAATGATCCTCCTTGAGCACACCCTCTCCAAGGGCTTAGGGCTTAGGGGATTTAGCTGTTAAGGATTTTAGGGGTTAGGGGTGAGGGGTTAATGGGTTATGGGTTAAGCGTTAATGGTTTAGGGATTTATGGGTTAAGGATTTAAGTGTTAGTGGTTTAGTGGTTTAGGGGTTTAGAGGTTTAGGGTTTTAGGGTTTTATGGGGTTAAATGGGTCAGGGGTTGGGAATTAGGGTTTAAGGGGTTAAGGGTTAAGGGTTATAGGTTTAGGGTTTATGGGTTAAAATGGGTTTAGGGTTCTAGAGGTTTAGGGGGTTGGGGGATTTAGCAGTTAAGGATTTTAGGGGTTAGGGGTTAGGGGTTAAGGGGTTAGAGGTTTAGGGGGTTAAATAGGTTAGGTGTTTAGAGGTTTAGGGGATTAGGGGATTTAGCAGTTAAGGAATTTAGGGGTTAGGGTTTTAGGGGTTAAATGGGTTAGGGTTTTAGGGGTCTAGGGGGTTAAATGGGTTAGGGGTTTAGGGGGTTAAATGGGTTAGGGATTATAGTCATTTCTTAGGTGAAAAAGGCACAATCTAGTTGTAGTAATTGTAACTTGGTCAAGTTGTTATAGTCAAGGCAAGACTTGGTTGGGTTCCCAAGTCCCAAAAACAGTAAGGGTAATTGTCAGGGCATGATAACTAAGGAGTGTCAGTGTGTGCCAAGGATTGAAAAGGCATGCTAACACATGCCAGAAAGTGTCAATGGATGTTGAGGAGTATTAGGGAGTTCCAGGACATCACAAGGGAGAACTAGGTAAAAATGCGTGGAAATGAACAAATAAGAGTGTGTGCCAAGTAGTGTCAACGAATTCCAAGTGTATCAAGGATAAAGTGTGTTAGGAGAAGGACAAAATAAGACTTGTAGGAGGTAAGCCTAAGGTTACATAAAGGGTTGGAAAAAAAATTTCAGACAAAGGGAAACTTTAGGTTGGGCACAACATTTATTTTCCAATGACTTGGTTGGGTTCCCAAGTCGCAAAAAATGTAAGGCTATCTATGATGGCATGAAAGCTAAGGAATACCAAGGTGTGGCAGGGAATGCCTAGAAGTACTAACACATTCTAGGAAGTTCCAAGGCATGATGGGCATTCCAAGATGTGCCAGGTTCCAGGGTGTGGCATGAACACATGCTAGGGAGTGTGAGGGCCAAGTGTCAGGGAAACACAAGGGAGCACTAGTTTCATATGCATCGAAATGAAGTATCAGCCAATTCCAGGTGTGCTAAGAAGGGAGTTACATGATATTATAGGAAGTGCCAAGGCATGTTAGAGTGCTAGGGAAGCATACAAAGATGTTCCAAGTGCCAAGGTGTGCCAATGTGTGCTAAGGAGTGCTAGGGAGTGCCAGGAAAACATAATAGAACACTAGGTCAAAATGCATAAATGAATGAATAAGAGCGTGTGACAGGGAGTGTTAGCGAGTTCTAGGTGTCTCGAGGATGGAGTAACATGGTATGATAGGTAGTGCTAAGTCATGTTATAGTGTCAGGGTGACATGCATCCAAGATGTGCCAGGTTCCAGGGTGTGCCAACATGTGCTAGGAAGTGTTAGGGACTGTCAGGGGAACACAAAGGAGCATTTATGTTGTAGCCATTGGAGAAGTATTTACATTGTAGCCATTGCAGGACCCTGAGAATTTTTTTCCATGGGGAATTATTTACGTTGTATCCATTGCATTAAAGAAAGAGGTCCATCAATTATTTTTTGTATGTGTTTATAAATTGGAAGAGAGAAATCATAAACAAGAAGAGCCTGAAAGAACTGAACAAAGAAATGGAGGTCACTAGGATAAAGTTGATGGCATTGGATTTGGTAGTTTAAGACTGTCACAAGGGCATCCAAGACAACCATGACCTAATTGAAGAAGTGGAAAACAAGTTGGCAATCCACATTGAGGAATATATCAATCCATTTTCGACTAAACCATATATATAACTGTGGCTCTCTCTACTCATAGTATTTCATTGAGATTATGTTAGGTATCTGTTATTAAACTATGCTTGTGTCTATTTAAATGGATACTATATTGATAGTCCAAAAATGAGGCATTTTGGATTGTCTATAGTTTGTACTAGTTCTGAAAAACAACTAGCAACAATTAATCTCTTTGGCTGCAAAAAGTATTCTACTTGTTGTGTTGGGGAGTTTATCTCAAGAAATTTATGGATAACCCGACATATTTTTTATATATGTACTGTGTAGAACCTTTATAAATCTACCTTTCAAATCAGCGTCAACCTAATGCAACAACATTTTCCCCACAAAAAGCACAAGATTAAGCCAACATGTGTGTTGTGTGCATTTAAAGAGATGGATAGGTAGGTTTACCCTTTCGAGAACATGACATCTTAAAATCCGACCACAATTGGTGAGTGCAAGCATTTGCGAAATGGCATCATGAGTGGAGCCTTTTCCAAAAGAGATTATTCATTTCCATTACAATATATACAACATGTATTTAGATTTCCATCCATGTTAGCGCACACACCTGATGGTATCAGTCCTTAAACTGGTACAAAAAAAAGGTTTTATATATTCACATACGGGACAGTCACAAGATGTCAACAAAATCACATACTTATCAAAATCCTCAACCAGGAATATGCTAAATTGATTCAAAATTTGCTGGTAACTAGGTAGGCATCAAAGTCAATCATTGCAATGGGTTAAGGGGATCTAAGAGAGAATTATGTAAGGAGTTCCTTCTAGGTAAAGGACATTGGTATTACTATTGTTAAAGGGGGTGGCCTACAAGGATACATTGGTAGCTATTGATGCAAGAGCATAATTTCAACAATTTATTTCAAAATTTGTATTTTTCCTCTAGAAGGTCTTAGAGATTTATAGAAGAGGATGTTGGTTTCCTTGTTGCCCTATAATTTTGTAGAATTTCTAATTTCGTATTTGGGATAGGAAATTTTAGTAATTTTAGGCATAAATTAAGATGTTGTTTGATTTTTAAGGCCTCCTAGTCATTAGGAAAGTTGATTCTTATGATTAAGATTACTTGTGGCATCCTATGTATTTTTCAAACTCCAATACACCAACGCAAATATGTGGAGGAAATTTGGGGGAAGTGTGATTGTCCATAAAATGTAGATCATATTTGGGGAACTTGTAGCTCTTTTCCTTGGACCCTACTAGTTCTTAGAGGTTGTATTTGGAGTGGTTAGGAGGAAAAAGCATAATATGCCCAAGAATATTAATGTTGGAGCACCTATGGTTTGGGAGAAAAGATAAGGGGTTATAGGAGTTAAGGGGTTTAAGGTTTTAGGAGTAAGGGGTTAAGGGTAAAGGGTAAAGGGTTAGGGATTATGGGATTTAGAGGTTAGGGGGTTGAGGTATAGGGGGTTTAAGGGTTAGAGGTTAATGGCCTAGTGGTTAAGGGATTCAGGGGTTAAAGATTAGCCATCAATGGATTACATGTCAGGGGATTTAAGGGTTAAGTGCCTAAGTGTTATGGTATTTAGGTGTCAGCGAGTTAAGGGGTTAGGGGTTAATGAGTTTAGGGGTTAGGGGTTATGGGTTATGGGTCAAGGTTTAAGAGGATATGGGATTAGGGTGTATGGGGTTCAAGGATTCTAAGTTAGGGGTTAGGGGGTTAGTGGCTTTGGGTTTAAGGGATCAAGGGGTTAATTTGTTATGAGTTATGGGTGTAGGGGTTAAGGGATTGTGGCTTTGGGGTTAAAGGGATCGGTATTTTAGTGGTTAGGGGTTAAGTGCGTATGGGTTGTGATAATGTGGCCCATAATCCCCTTGTCAAAACTATTTGGGTTTCCCCTATCAATTTCTCTCATTGCCTTACTTATAGGTCCCCTAGCCCCTATGCCATAAGGCCCTAAGGCTCCTTCTCATTCTCTAATGTTAGGATTATAGATCTCAGTAAACCATGTTCGAACCTCTCACTTCTACCAATCCATGCTACCCTTATGTCCCCTTGCCCCATTCAATTCACCAAAAGATCCCCCTCCCCCAAAATTCATGATAATTGAACATTTGAAGGCGATAATTTAACAACAACTTCACAACTAGTCCATTTATAATGGTGTCTTGGAGCTATTAGATGTCATTTCATTGAGCTACAATGATAGTTGAGAGATATGCATAGCTCACTAAAGGTGTATCAAGAGGCTATTAGTCTATTGGCTATAGAATTTGACTCTTTTTATTTGCAACTTAGCAAAATGGAAAAGATGTGGAGACAATCTCCATTCTTCTTCTTTCACCGAGCCATGTAAAATAAATGAAGCAAATAGTGTCAACCCCTTGGAGAAGGAAAGTTGAGAACAATAATTAGCATGAAAAAACAAAGAATCCAATGAGTTAAGTTTAGAGGTGTTTCCCTTTGTAAACAAGCATCCATAAGCTTGTTAGAGTAAGTATGAATCTTTACTAGAGGTTGAGTAGTCTTCACATCACCAACCACATCCAATTGAAAGGTACCAACCCCTACAATAAAAATGATGTCTCCAAACAAGGTGTAGTTTTAATACCAATAATATCACCTTATGAATATATTACAATATGATTTGGAAAGTACATTTCCATACATGTGTGAAAGAAACAATCCATTTGGTTAGCAAAAAGAAGCCTTTTTGAAGACCTCAAGAAACCCCCTTGAAGGAGACAAGAAGGGTTTGAAACCATATAATACAAGTCAATCTATGAACCCTATTTCTTATGTGTTCTATGCATGTATTTGTTCACTCGGTTTGACATGTGATAGATAATATATGAAGCCTTATTTTCCACGTATCATCTTCATTAGATATCATGTTGCTAAGAATGAAGTGTCTGGATTAGAGTTAAAGTTCCTATTTTCGTTTGTTGTCTTTTTTTGTCTTTTTTTTGTCTTTTAGAGTACAGATATTTCTGGTCTACTATGCTAAGGCAGTTTGCCTTTCAAATATTCAAGGAATATGTGAGCTAATATAAGACCATATTGTAATATTTTAAATAACATGATGAACTATTTAGCACAATTTATGGTGTTGGATTGATTGAGATGTTTATTTTTGGATGGATCGATGTACATCTCTTTAGCCAATAGACAAAACTCATTAAGCATTGTTGCAAGTATGTTATTGACATGTTGAAGTGCCATTAAGACTTAGAGGTAGAAGATTTAGACTTGTATGTTGTCACCTATCCGGGTGTGATGATACCTTGTGGAGGTAGGCAAAATTTCAATTTTTTAAACTCTTGGATATATTCTATACGCTCTTGAGAGAATTTCAACCTTTTAAATAAAATTACAAACAAATGTACATTCATGCAATAATTACTAATTGATTTGGGGGCGACTCAATAAATTGTAGCATGTTGGCTTGTTGAATTTGTTAGTAAGTTAATTAGGGCTTGATAAATTTGTAAGCTTCAGTGGGATTTATTGTGGTTGTATGTGTTTTAGAGAAGCGAGTTTGGAGTGGTGGTTGTGCTTCCTTTATTGAATTTGATTTCTTTGGTTCTTCTTATTGTGCATGCCCATTGTGGTATCTTCTTGTTTGCAAATAATTTCTTATTATTCACAGAAAACGTTCTTGTTGCATCCTTGAAAAATTTGCACAATTGTCCTGATTTATCTCTGTAATACCTTGAGTTTTCTCACTTCTTTCAATTGGGCTGGAATTTTCCACCTCAAGAGGGTTGTTAGTTGTTTTCTAACTAAATTGTTAAGACATTTTTTCTTGTTTTATTTATTTATTTTTTCTTCAAGGAGGTGTTTCCTTTAAACTCTAGAAGAAGCATTGCAAGTGGCCTGATTATAGTTGTCATCATAAGTTGTCTATGATCATGGGCAAGATAACCCTCAGAGGGTGAAAATTGGGTATGTTATACCTATGGAAAACTTTGGCTAACATCCAATTAGATATGTTATACATAGTTCACAATTAGGAGATTGCAGACCATATAATTGCACATAAAAATGCACTACTCCTCAAATATCAAGGCAAGTGCAAGATTATTTATTGAATATAGTTTAGTCACATGATACAACTATCCCACAACTCTATAGTAGAGAGACCAACATGGAACAACAAACTTAAAATCGATCGATGCACTCACTTTCATGGGAATTTCATGAACATTTTTATTTTCTTATATAATGCACTTTACCCACATCTTGAGATCACACGAAAATGGAATTCATAATAAATTTTTCTGGGTGAAGTAATTCATTTTTCGTGCAAGATCAAGTTACGTAGCTATAATGTCTCGTGTTTTTTCGTACATCTGACCGGAAACATATCTTTTTGGAATTTTGAAGGAAATCCCACTCAAATTATCAGAGAATCTCTAGGTGATCTCATTAAAAAATTATGCTTCTCCTTATATGTTGATTATTCTTTCTCTTCACTGTGTTTTGTATATAAATTCATTTCAATTCATTCATATCAGATATACTCAGGCTCCTAGTTCCAATTTAAAGGTCGAGTTATCATCATTGTTTGTTGTTCTTTAGTTGGAAAGTGCTTGTGGTAATTTGAAGAGTTTGCAAGAGACGGGAATCTCAAATAGTTGTTGACCAGGCTAATGCAAGTTTTATAAGTAAAATGTGCAGCTTCAATCCCTAATGTCTCAAATTCGGCCACGCATTCAGGAGTTAGAACAGTCATCCTTCACCCACATTTATCATGAGCTCAATCAAACAGCAGATAAGCTCTCCGAGGAGGCATTCAATTAGTAGCCAACTGATGAATTATCGGCAAGATCAAGGTTGTGGCACACCCAAAAAAAAGGCAACTCACAAAATTTAAGCTAACAACAACCCCTAATCATGAAGCTGCCAACTTCTCTCCCTCAAGGACCATTGCATTCTCCTTCATCAGGCAATACTTCCTCAAAAACTCACTCAACTGCATCATTTCTATACCCCCAACAGTCTATTTACGTTATTGTGCCCATAACATTTTTCGAATAATCTGATGTTTCATATGTGAATGTCAAATGCCAATTTACTATTTGAAAATGAAATTTTCATCCCTTGTACCTATTGAGCCTTCTTCATTGAATGGTGTTTTGTTTACTAATTTTTTTCATTCAATGATTTCTTATATGTTAAGATTCTTCTCTATTTCATGCCTTACAGTGTTTCTGTTGCAACATCTAGTGCAATTGCTAGTTTAAATTTTTGCACATATTTAAAAAAATAAACAATTTTAGTTCATGGAATGTAATTCAATTGACAATCACTTTGTTATGAAGTTATATTATGTTAAAACATGAGATTCAAAGTTCAAATCCCCATGAGTGGCCAACCAAGAAATAATATTTTTTTATCTATTTTTTTATTATATTTTTAGAATGTAGTTTTAATGAAAAAAGAAAAATATAATATAAAAGAAATAAATATTATGACATGATCAAATTCATGTGGTTTGAATATCTATTTTTAAAAATAAAATATACAATTATCCACTATCCACTCATGGATATTTCAATGCAAACTTCTGAATGCTAATGATTTTGTCTTAATTGCTAGCTATCTTAAATGGGTTTCGTCTTAATTGTCATTGTCTTAAGTCACCATTGTCTTAAATATAGGTTTTGTCTTAAATATTTTTGGCTCAAAGTGCTTTTGTCTTAAATATTTTTGTCTCAAATTGCTTTTGTCTTAATTTTTTTTTGTCTCAAAATGCTTTTGTCTTAAATATAAAGTTTTGTCTTAAAATGTTTTTGTCTCAAACTGTTTTTGTCTTAAATATAAAGTTTTGTCTTAAAATACTTTTTTCTTAAATCTTTTTGTCTTAATTTTTTTTGTCTCAAATTGTTTTTGTCTTAAATATTTTTGTCTCAAATCGTTTTTGTCTTAAATATAAAGTTTTGTCTCAAACTATTTTTGTCTTACACTATTTTGTCTTAAATTTTATCTTTAAGACAATTCAATTGATATTAAATTTTAATATAAAATAACTAAAATAAAAAGTGACTTTTTAAGACAAAAGATTTCTTTTGTCTTAAAAAAATGTCTTAAAACACCCTCACATGTAGTAGTGAAACATTTTATTAATAAATTGAATATTTAATTAGAATACATTTAAAGAATTTATTAAGAAAAACTTCCATTCACTATTTGTAACCATGAGACATGCTGACCTTAACAAAGTACATGTATCAAAATTCCAATTTAGAAAAGGGGTTTCTTAGTCCCTGGTGCTTGCGGCATGGCAGGGACTATTGCAATTGAAAACGATATTTCTATTAGTTTATTCACCGAAACCGAAGCATATTAGTTCCTGTAACCTAATGTTTCATCGCGTGCACCGTTTGGTGAGTGAATGAGATTGCTCCGGCCGATATTTCAGCGAATAAGAAATTTTGAGGCGGAGAAGGCCAAAAACTTATACTATATTTCATTTTGCATTTCAAAAATCGAACTAATCGAACTTAGTTCAATAGCAACAAATGTTATAGTGTCTATACATTCCATCATGCCACCCTTATAAGAATAGTCATATCTACTGGTAAGCTTTGTTGACACATGTTTTTCAACCGCCCGTGTTTTGTGACATCTAAGCTAATAAGTCTTCAATACCTGCGTAAATAACTCTTCCATACCTGCAGACCAGACCATAACTTTCGTCAGGATAAGAAATACCTGCAGACCACTGCTTTGCAGAGCACCGCTTTCGTCAGGAGCATCACCTAGTTTTGGAGTTGTCTCTACAATTTACGAATGTATACCAAGTTTAATCGTTTCATTACTGGTAATTTCTATAGTTCCTACTATGCAGACTTTTTGTTGTTTCCTTGATCATACCTGATAAATGCGTACTATCTACAATATTAAATGTTCAAATTGAGCTATCTACAATATGCAATGTTTATTCTGACCTCCTCTATTTGGTAATTTTTTGAATATACAATATTAGATTGAATATTTTTTTGTATATCTGGGTATGTATTTATTTTCTGTGTAACCTTCGAATGACATTTCTCGTAGAGTTCCCATTTCTAGTATTTGGCAACTTAGCAACTATCAACCTAACTCAACTACAAGATTATGTTGTAACCACACTCACTGGTGCCAAATGATAAAATGGGGGACTGGTGCCAAGTTTTAAAATGGGGGCAGCAGAGGCATGAAGAAGCTTACCTGGTACACAGCGTCAGACTACGGCGTCAAGAATTATTGGAAGAGAGTGGTTGGGGATTATAGCTGCTTCTATATCATATCGATTCATTGAGAATCACCGTAAATCCCAGAGAACCATTGTAAACCCTACCATGAAAAGTCTTGCGGATTGGCCCTGCTTTTACCTGCCTGAGCTAGAAAGGTTAGTTACCCAAAATCACAGATCAAAACCTTAAGAACCACCTCAACTCTTGCCATGTTTTTGGGGCTATACAATAGTTATTTATTCAGAGAATCACTGTAAAATTTTGCGGGAAATATTTGAGTTTGTATCCTAATTACTTGCCATGAAGTTAACCACTACAAACCTCACAATAGAATCGCCTAAAACCTGCCATGATTTGGGAGAATAAAGAGGCTTTAACATTCCAATAGCTTGATTGCATTGAAACAATGTAGAACTCCAAGCCATCTGAAATCTTCTGGTTAGTTTCAGATAAAATTGTTTCTAGCTAGAACCACCACGCCCTCTGCTAAGCTGAAATCTCTTAGCCAAGAAGTCCTTATTGGCTAATCTCAGCCAAACATCATGCCACGGTCTCATCAAATATCCTAAAATGGAGACTGTTCCTTTCCAATAACCATTTGAGTTTTCATATAAATGCTAAGAGTGAAGGACCCACAAATTACATTGAAATGATTTCTCTGCCCACATGAACAGATTCTTGTGGCTCACCTGCAATTAGTCTAATATTCTGAGCAAGAAAATTCCAAGTTTTGGTCCTCCAGTGCCATCAGGATTCATCATGTAGAATGCCTCGGAGTCCTTTAAGCCAACTACCCTCTCAAAGTTGGCCCTCATATACATCAATTCTCCATCAGGGCCCTCTACATCTATGGGGAGAACACCAGCAACCATTGAAACAGCCTGCACCACCTCAAATATCTTCTTGTCTGTTGTAGAGAAGCTCCTCTTCATGGCATACCCATTCTTCTTGCCATTGCAATACATGGTCCAAATAGGCTCATGATAAAGCCTTCGTCTATTCACAGCCCTCTAACATTCAAAGGCAATTCTCACCAGCCCTGAGGCCATTTCCTTCACCAGAAAATTTGTGGCTATTGCAAACTCTATCAACAACACGGGAGGGGACTTCGGATACTCCTGCACTGCAAAATGCACATGTCCCTTTCTGTACCCAAACAGGGTTCCAGTCACTAACATTTCAGCGATACACTGTATTTTCATTGTGGGTTCTTTAAAACAGATTTTACTGCACTTTTTCCTACCAACATGAATCCTCATCAATTTGCTTCCCTCTCGTCTCCTAAGTCTTCCTGTTCCTCTCGACCGATCTACAGAGTGCCCAAAAGTCTATTACAAGGTAATACCTCTGATTTAAAGGGAAGCCAAGGGAAAGGAAATGGAGCAAAGCGACGTCACTGTTATTAATCAGGGTGGTGGATAATAAGCTCGGACACTTGTTTTTCATGCAAAAACACATAAATTTGAAATTGTACATCTAGTCTTCAAAGAAGAACAACACTTTGACAACTGGCTTGTCAGGGAATTTCTCTTTTTTAACATTATATTTTCCCTTATGTAACTAAATCGCGCGAGGTGTTTTTCTTGCTTAGAATGATGGATGAACAATCCAACATGGCTTGATGGGATGGAAACAAAAGTCAGTCGATGGCTATGTTCGATTCACTATTGTATTTACTAATTTTATTTGGAAATAATGCATATCAAACAATCCGACATGGTTTAATGGAATGGAAATTTAAATCTCAAAAGTCATCCCAGTCACTATCCATCAAACAATCATCTACCCAGTCCATTCAATACTTGTATCAGTGGAATAAATAATTCATTGTTTCACTTCCTGGCAAATACAATACACGGGAGTATTTCCCTGGGTCTTAGCCTATTGAGGGTATAAGGGATCTGCAAATTTGGTATTATACATATATAGCTAGTACTTTCATATGTCTGATAAATACTATAGTATATCGAATATATAGCCAATATTATACATATAATTTAGTATAGTTAATATCGAATAAATTAACTATAGGTATCTTGTGAAAATACCAAATTTCTTAATTTATCAGTAGTTGTTAAATTATTCAAGGTTAATTTATAGACCGACTATGTAATCGTAGAAGCAAAAGCAAACCAATTGGAAAGACCTAGTCATCTTTCTTCTGAAGATTGAAATTTTTCTGAGCAATCATTATTCATTCAAATTAAATATATATACAGAATATTTAATACAGCGAAGACGCTGAACAGCATACACTTTTTTTTTCTCAAATCAATTCCAATATTCAGGTCATCAATATTTTATTCGCACTCTGCACTTTCACACCATTTCAACGAAAACCCAAATCCATCAAATATTTTCTGGTTGGGAATATTTTTTGATTGCGAATATTTTCACCGTCACTTCATTCTGCCCAACGATATTTTCGTGTTGCATAATATTATAGAAAACATTTTTTATTGGTATAATTGCCACTTTTACTTGAGTGTGCCTATTTTTTTATTAGTATAATTGTCATTTCTCATCTTTATATGAGAAAAAAATAATTTTGATGATAGAGGGACACCATTACACATGGCCAGCTGTAAAATGAGCTTTTTAGCCCAATATTAGTGATGTCATGCTCACTAAATATATATTGGTTCTATTTTTGTTGTATTTCTTTCTGGTTCTACTAATTATCTTGAGCTAATTTAGGGGATTTGACGTGCAAATGCATATACTTAAATATTATTTGCAGCCCCCGTTGCAGTGACCAGTGACAGCTGGCACACATACTTGTTTTTTTTTGTGGCAGGGACTTGCTGCTTCGCAGCGTCCCTTGTTTAAAACACTAATCCTAATAATAGTATATATATAAAAAAATCCTCCGAAAACGTAGAACTATAATAATAATAAATTTGTTATCAATACAAAAAATTCAAGAAAAAATTATTTTATATATATATATATATATATATATATATATATATATATATTTTAATGAATATTTATATAGAAAATAAATAATAATAATAAAATAATACAATTTTTTAAAACATTTACAAGTTAGTATTCAAAACTATTTAATTTTTTTTATTTTTAAATTAAAATTCAAAAACATTAAAAAAATATATTTAATTATTAATAATTTATATATTTAAAACAAAGAACATATATAAGAATGAAAGTATGGGAAATTCTAGAGTATTTTCTCAAATTCCATGGAGCGTAAGCTAGGTAAACTATAGGACTTGATTATGAGTCCATATTCCATGGATGGTAGCTTAGGTAAATTATAGGTTGTGATTATGGGGCCTCACTTTGAGGGAATAAAAGAGAGCCTAATTTGTTAACAATCACAACTAGCAACAATATCAAAGAATTTCACGTCTGGCTCTTGACCACTTCAGTTAACCTTGGGTAAGGAAAGAAACTTAATATGGTTTATAGGACCTTAAGAAGGTAAGAAATTACTTGAAAAAATTTAAAATTTTATTTAAATATTAAGAGAATTGTTCTAAGATTGTCATAGTTTTTTTCATTCAAAAGGTTAATAAGACTCATAATGTGACAAGTATTTTGAAATTTAGATCTAATATGAGTATACACTGGACAATTTAGAATAAATTACTAGTCATTTTAAACCCTCTTAATGTGGTAAAGGTGATAGATTCTTTCATCCCATGGTGTTTAGGAAATTAAGGAATGTTGAATTTAATTATGGAGCTCATGAGAATTTCTTCCTAAGATATCAATGCTTATTTTCTTCTTTATACTAGTTATGACAGAGAGATGCCTTTGATTTTCAAGATTTGGGTTGATCATCTCTTTGTAATATCTTAATTTCATTTTCCCATCTAACTCTTTATCACAACATAATTTCCCCTTCAATTTTGATGTAGTAATATTATTACATTATCCTTATTTTGCAAGATAATCTCTTTATTATCCACTAATTATCTAGTGAAGATATAACATCCTTATGCCACCCACATTTGAGCCAAGGGTGATTTTATCTAAAGTTTGAAGTAATTTTTAGGAAGACTCTTCTCTTCCATGTTGTTTAACCTCTTCTTTCTCATTTGAATCCTAAGGAGGAATATAGCCTAATTTCGGATGTGTAAGTAATAAAGTCATATTTTTATGTAAAATGGAACTTCATAGATATGTAATTGATAAATTAAAACCCAATTAAATATGACCACATCAACGATACACCTTATAAAAGGAAATAGGAAGAGAGTGAAGGTTGAGAATGACATGTCACAAAATTGGCCTCATTGAATGTAATGGTACTTCTTAATGGACCCCCCCACCTCTCTCTCTCTCTCTCTCTCTCTCATGTTTTTCTGATGTACGTAATTCTTGATTTTTACTTATTTTCTAGTGATTAGTTTCATGGAAAATATATATGTTTTCTCTCCACATGTCATCCTCCTTCCCAAAAAGTATTTCCAAAGTTATCCAAATTTGATTTGAAGTGTTGTATGTTTGAACATGAAATAGTAATTTTAGAGAAATTGATAAGAAAAATAGATCAAAGGCGTCATTCGTGCGATGGAAATATATGGATTTTCAACTGAGATATTTGGTTCAATCCCTGATACCATGTGAAATTGTAGTTGATCATGCATAGGATGGATCTAGCTACAAAATAATGAACAAAGCTTGAGGAAAGAGGAAAGAAAATTAATAGAGAAAATAATTTAATAAATTCTAGTCATCCTCAAAAGAGAATTATGAATACAATTCAATGCAATATATTATACATGGTTGAATTAATATAATATTAAGTATATAGTGATTCTAAAGAGATGTGAACATAACCTAAAGATAACTGATGGGCCCCAGAATTGGATATTTTATAAGGCCCATTAGGTCTCCTAGACACCAAAAACATTTATTTAACCTCTTTCATTAGAGAAATTTTGATCAAAACAATAATGTACAACCAAAATCAAATTTATAAGAACCAATCAAATTCAAGATGATGATGTCAACTATGGGGGTTGATTCACCATTTTTGGACTGAAAACATAAAAAGATTAAAAATGATAAAATAATAATAATAAATTTTCGACTCGTATTTTCAACTTATCTTCCTATGATTTTACTCAAATTTCTAATGAGAGTACTCATTGGATGCATAATTTAATTCCTCATCCAAGGAGTATTGATGTTGCATACTTTCGATGGACCCTTCTAACAAAAAATGAGAAATACATGAAAAAATGTGATTGCAATCAAGCTTTTCATATATTTCTCATTTTTCGTTTAGTAGGGTCCATCAAAAATATGCAACATGGGTGCTCCATGGATGAGGAATTAAATTCTGCATCCAATGAGTGTTGTCGCTTGAAATTTGAGTAAAAATGTAGGGAGATAATTTGAAAATATGAGTTGAAAATTATTTTTTTCTTTTTTCCCTCTAAAATTTGATGATGTAATCTAATCTTATTTTATTATTTCCACTATTATTTTCTAGTATTCTCTAGGAAACCCATTTTATATGCACCAAATTTAAGTTAGGTCAAGAAGAAAAGGAATAACTTTAAACCTCATCACACATCTGAATCTGTAATGAATTAGAATATACTATGCATGAAACATGGATAACTATCTAAACAGTATTGGTCATGTGAGAGTAAGGTTTCATAAGGGCACTAACTTTCATAGTTGAGGGAGTCGATGGCTTTTAACTGTTATCATATGGGTCATCAATGCAATGAGTGTGATCTGTAGAATGTGGCATAGATGGAAGTGATGACGAAGTTCCGCTAGGATTATCCAATAATTCTCTGGCGTTTGCCTAAGAAATATATGATTTACATTCAATGAAAACAAATTAATAAATCTGCAACGCCAAATATACCACTGAAAACTAACATAACTATGTTATTATTCCAAATAACAATAAAATAAATATGAACATTTATAATCATGTTCTATCATCTGCATATACACACCCAACGGGAGCCTAGAAGAGGTCATCCATGGGAATGAATCCTACCGCATAAACATTGTTTTGATCATAGATATATCACTCACTCACAACATATCAATTTACAAGAAACCTCATTCTTTTTCCTCTGTAATTTATATTGCACAGTTAAATTAGACTTTAGTCGCTACATTCACAACATATATCGTATTTATGTCAAATGGCAAGTTTAAGAAAGCAAGATGTAAGCTTTGAAAGAGAAATGTGAAGAATATATATCAACTACTGTTGGAGGATAGGGAAGGTGATGGAGAAACGACTTTATAAATGGCTTTTTTTTTCTCTCAAATTTTTTCATCATTTAAATGTTAATATACATAATTGAGGTTAAAATATTTTAATATTTTTCATAATATGTACATTGAGATATTTAATTTATGAACTACATTTTCCATGGTTTTTTTTGTTATTAAAATATTTTATTATGACCTACATTGATTTTTTATTATTATGAATATTTTAAATATGAGATATAAAATCAAATGAATTACACATTTCCCTCTAATTATTTTTGATATTTTTTATTCTTAATTATTATTTTTCATTGAAAATTGAATATTTTAATATATATATATATATATATTAATTAATTAAGATTATTTAAATTCTGTGTTGAAATAATGATAAAATTATATTAATTCATGTGTATCTAATATTTAATTTATAAATTAATATTGATATAAATTAATTAATATTATTTAAATTTTGTGTTGAAATAATTTTTAAAAGTAGTTTTATTTCCGTTTTTTTTTTTTTTAAATTAATATAAAATTATATTATTCATATAAATCTAATATTTTATTTATAATTGAGAATGACCAAATATTTTTACCCCATTATCTTGAGATTTCGTCCTATACATGTCTATTAGGCGGCAATACCTCCATTGATTTGAAGGCGGTGTATATTCGAGGAGAGGGTTGGTTGACCGATAGCAGAAATTAGAAATGGTTTACAACTAGCTGTAGGAATACAGAAACTTCGTGGTTGATCGAGCCATACCAAGGTCAAATATTGTATTCATGAATCAGATATTCCTATACCTTCGGTGCGGTGTGATAATTGGAAATTATTATCAATTTAATTTCACTAAATTATAAATAATAGAGAATACGAATCATATATTCCTAAACCTTCGGACGGGTGTCGTAATTGGAAAGTTTTATAAATTTAGTTAATTAATAATGATGTTATTTGATTGTAAAGTATGTAATGTTTCAAAAGATATTTTCAATTTAGGAGGGGATGTTGTCGAGTGTCAAATAATTTTATATTAAAAAATAAAAATAATGTGTCAAATAATTTTATATTAAAATATAAAAATAATGATTAAATTTTTAAAAATTATATAAAATTATATTATATAAGTTTTAAAAAATTATGATGATGATGATGATGGTTAATATTTACTGAGATCAAAGTTGGTTTATCGAACTCATAATTTTCTTAGTTCTTAATTGTTTGGCTTCTTGTCTTTTGTCTTTCTTGGTGTTGTAGCTTTCTTTTTCTATTGAAGCTTGCGAATTCATTTTTTTGTTGTTGCGCTGAGCTTTCCCCTGCTTAATTCTAATTTTATTTTTATTTTATTCTAGTTTTATTTTTATTTTAAATAAAAATAAAAAATATTTATTATCAACATAATAATATTTAAAAAATAGTTTATAATAAATTTATTTTAAATAATAAATTCTGAAAGTGTAATTTTTTATGTTTTAATAGGAAGAAATTAATACATTATATAAAAGTAAATATTTAAAATATTTAAAAATAAATTGTAAAATTGCTATATTTTAAGAATTTTTTTTTGTTTAAATATTTGATAAATTTACAATTTTACTACATTTAGATATATAGACACTAAAAATGGGCCAATTTGACTAATTTTTTAGGTTTTTTTTCTAATTTTTCAAATTTACTAGGATTCGAGAGAGTTATTTAAGTTTTTTTTAAATTAATGTAAATTCTGTAAAAATAAAAAGTATTGAGTGATTTTTTTTATAATTTTAATTTTAAATAAAAATATATCTAATTCAAAAATATAAAAAAAAAGGAATTTAATCTTCTTCTTCTTCTTTTGTAAGTTTAGTAGTTTTTCTCTATTTTCTATTAGACTAAAAAGAAAAATAGTGGTTATCTCAAAGAGTTAAAGGCCAACTAAAATTGATAAAGTTTAAATCTTACACTATTTGTCTTAACAGGTCTATTATCTACTACATCCAAAGGCTTAACCCTAAAGTAAATGCTTTCAGTAATGTGCATCTCAAAAAGGCCCTTAACAGTGGACCTCGGCATGTGGCATGTCGACTTGGTTCATACATACTCTACAAGTTACGTTCCATCATTAGATTAATTTACTTTTACCATCAACATTAACAAGAAATTCAGTACTTATCTTCATATATAAAATTATACACAGTTTCCATTGAGAAAGTGCATGGTTTCATTAAACTTAGTTCAAGCTCCTTAGAATAGAGATTGGTTTTCCTATGAATATTGTTCACTAATTTTTTTTTTGGGGATTTTAAAGTAAAATTTAAAATGATTTATGTCTCTATGATTCTTAGTTTTATTTGAACAATAACTCAATTTAGTTTTACTTAGTAAATAATTCAAATAAAAAAAAAAAAAAAAAAAAAAAAAAAACGTCTCACTGAACAATATTTTTACCAAAAATAAAATAATATAAATAAAAATAATAATTTAACTTACATTAAAATTAAAATTAATAACAAATAAAAATAATAGCTAAAAAATGAACTTAAATCCATGTTAAGTGTCATGACAACATGGACGAGATCAAGGCACATCTAGGTCTAAGTTTCAGAACACAGCTTCTTAGTGGCATGGTGTTTTTTTCAATCTAAAAAGAAATTACGTTTGGACTTTCGAGTTGCGCTTAGGTGTACATAATTTTGTGTGGAATTGGATCACTGGATTAGGGATTAAACAAACCTTTACACATAGCCGTTGGATCATAGTCTCAAGACTTTTTTTTAGTGGTATGTTTATGAAAATTCCAAATTGAAAAACGGTTAAAAGAAGTATTGATATCCACTATATAACTTTTAAAAGAACAAACTGAAAGGTTCCCTTAAAAATATCTAGAGATCTGGAATTACCATTTATATTAAACATAAGATTGAACTTTTAACCATCACTATTTTTTGTTTTTTAATCATAAGAAATCAGTAACTCCTTGAACTAATCTGGAAAAAATCCATAATCAACCCACACACTTGTAACTATGATTATTGTTATAATAAGATCATCCCACCCACCATTAGGATTTTCTTAATAAGGTCATCCAACCATTGGGATACTCAATACCTCCCACAACCATGTAGGATGGGTATCCGTAACCACTGGCATACGCATTATATACAACTAGAGGAGCCGCCTCCTCTGCCACCTCCTTCTCGGCATCCTTTTTCTCGTCTTCAACAGGACCCACGGTTTGCAGCTGTGCTCGGCAGCCCACTTTCCTTAGCTTTTTGGCGAGATAAACGGGATCTGCATCTCCCAACGCAGTTAGGGTTCCCTCCTCCATGTTCACTTCAACAGAGTCCACTGAAACATAGCAGTTGAAAAATTAGGAAAGCTATACAAATCAACAAACAGATACTAAATGGAAGTAAATGCTTTGGTTGCATGTAACGCCATAGATAGAGGTAGTGAAGATTCGAACCTCCTGATCCGGCCACAGCCTTCATAGCCCTTATCTTCATTTTCTCATCCTCCATGATCGATTTAAACACCATTTTCTGCACATGGAAATAATGGTTAATGTTTTAATAGTTTGTTTTGGTTAGTTAATGTGAATTTTGAGATAGGGCTAGGGCTAGTTTATCCTAAGAACATCATTTAGTTATCAAAATCACATGTGATCCCAAGTGGACTAGGCCATACTAACAGTTAGTATAACTAGAATTTTACCCACAGGTGATATTTCCACCCTAAAATACTTATAAAAACACCTTATAATGTTCTATTCTACTTAAAAGAACACATTATCATGGTCTATTCTACTCCCTGGTGAGCCAACTTGCACTGGTTAATGGTGTCTATACAGAAAATCTTCAATCAATCACAAAAAAAAAAAAATATAACAAATCATACCTTCGACATTTTGATAGCCGTTTGCAGAAATAGAAACGTTTTAATATCTCAAGGTGCAGGCAGCTCAAATTAGCATACGGGCCTTGACGTTTTTTCTGCAACCGAAAAATGGTTGTGATGGGTGCGTAATTGATTGCGTGAAGAAGATTAATAGTTGCAGGGTGAGCAAAGTAATGACTTGAGGGTGTGTTCTGCGTTCATGTAGGAAGGAAGGAGCAGTATTGACTAGATGCTGGTTTCAATAATGTCTGTGGAGCCCATAAAGATACCGATCCGATGGATGCGGACACTCTGGCCTAGGCGTCTTCGTGGAATCAATGTAGACGCGATTGCGCATTTTCGAAGAACGACTTCAATAATGACTCTTCCGAGAATTTCGAGTGCAATTAGCAATACAAACAAACGCCACAACCCATTGACTGACTGGCCCCCACAAAGGAAAACGTGTTAGGGTGAATAACGCAACTCCATGATTGACAAGTTGGGGCATTCTTCCTCTTTAGTGCATGTGCTTGAAAAAGATGAGGTTATTTCGATGGCCCATTGTATTTGGTGATTGACTAGTTTTATCGTGGAAAGGTAATTTATTAATAACAATTAAAAGTATTTAAGAATTTCAAAATATTATTTAATATATAAATAAGTGTTATAGTATTTTAAAATATTCTTTAATATATAACTAGCAGTTGCTCCAAAAGGTGCAAAGAGAGGCCGATAGGATTTTTAAATCAAAAAAGTTGTACAAGAAAATAGCAATTGATAACTTAAATTTAAGTTAATTTTTTTGTATTTTTTTCTTAAGTTTATAATATGTAACTATATTAGAATTGTTTAACAAAAACATTCTCCAATGTCATTAGAACCGCATGGTGGAATATTAAATACTAAATTGATTACATTATATTTTAAAGTAATCTAACTAATAGATGAGATGATATTTTAATTTACAAAAATTGAATGTCTCAAGGATCCATTTATACATAGAGTGGTTCTAAACTTCTAATAGTTAAGAATGCATGCCTTCTTGTAAAAGGTTAAAAGTTCAAATTCAAAAAGGTAGAAAATAGACATCTAGGAATCAAATCACTAGGCAAAGACATGAAATTCATATTTAAGTATAGCTTCCTTCATAAATCATACATTGCAATAAAAATAAGCTTTATCATAGCTATATAGCAACAACATGTGGGATTCAACTAATATAATTATCCCAACTTGCAATAGACGAATTGAAATTTAGTTAGAGTGTAATGGTAAAAAACCCAACTTGGAGAAAAATTCGTGGAAATTCAATTACAATATAATAGAAAAATGTGAAGTAAATCTGGTTAAAATAAATATGTGAATTAAAGATTTATTCATTTACTTTATAGTTTAAATATTACTTTATATATTAAATATTAATTAAATATGTGAACTTACTTTTTTTTTTTACACAAGTCTTACTAGTGACATTTGAGTTCAAATTGGGCAACTTAGAAGTTTATGGTTACTTTCTATAAAGAAAAATAATCTTTTTGGAAAGATCTCTAATTCTATTAAAAAAAATAAGTTACCAGGGAAAATTCCTAAAAATTTAAGAAAATATGTGAACTTTCTATTTTTTTTACATACATGTCTCACTAATAACATGTGTCATTACCAAAATGAATTGATTGACAAAAAAAAAAGCAAGTGTATTTTCATAATGGTTTCACACAATCACCATTTATAAAGCACACATTAAAATTCTTTAGAGCTTAAGACTATAAAGAAAAATTAAATAACCTAACAAAACGGTTAAGCATATACTAGTGGAACCATTCGTATAATTCATTAATAGCATAAACTAAATTAAATAAAATAACCTAACAAAACAGTTAAGCAAATACAAGTGGGACCATTTGTATAATTCATTAATAGCATGAACTGATTTCTTTATTTCAAGTAGAAATTTTTGTACTTGGAGAAACATTCCATGGTCTCTCATTTCTGCGAAAGGTGGCGGACAGTCGAACAGTTTTGCGATCAACGCTCCAATACCAGGGGATTGGTAGTATGATGGGTCATAGATTTTGTTGCCGCATTCGCATTTCCACACAATTAGATCGTCTCCACCTATTGGAGTGCCGGGGCATTGCAATTGTGGAGTGACAGTGCACTGCACAGGCGTACATGGATTGCACCCCTCGCATTTATTATAACATGACAGCGGCCCAAAGCCAATAGTGGGCAATGCAACTTCGCTTCTACGCTCTCCCATCCCCTTCACCTGCCAACAACAGTTTTTATCATTCAAGTGTGCACAATATCTTCAATCCAATATTATTTTATTTGAAAGATTATAGAAAACATGGATTCAGAAACGAATGATTACAAAGAAAGCAGAGCCAAAATGTTCCGATGAATAGGGGGTTTGTTCATCACTAATTTCTCTCTTAGCGATCTCTCATTATCAGCGAAATAAAAGGGTTACTGTATCATATTAGTTCTTTCGCAGGCATGTGAGAAAATATTCTCTGCAAAACATATTGAATACCCAATGAATTCATGCAAATTACGCACCCCCAAAGCTCAATAGGCCTAAAGCAAAAAAACAGAGTCTTCATCATGGAATAACATGAAAATGCAGCTTCCATAAGCGTGTTTTTCTATATCCCAGTAGAAATATCTTTGAATAACCTACTCTCCTTAGTCTCTTTAACGTATGCTCCCCAGCAAAATTTCTTCGAATAAGGTCGTATCCTCCACATATGGTATATATCGAATATGAAGAGCTACGATGCAAATAAAAGAAAGCACAAGGCAAGAGTAAAGCATTAGCAAATAAAGCATATTACCAATAATGCATAAATCATATTACTCAAATTAGAAATGGAAACTCAGTGTCATTTTAGGTAAAAAGTTATGTTCTTATGCTTTTTTTAAACTTTATATATATATCATGAAGGTATATTTCTTTGTTTTTTTGAACGATTATCTTTTATGATTTTTATGATAAAGCTATAGTATTATTTTATTTTTGGAACTATTATATTTTATGATTTTTATGATCAAGTAATTCAAAAAAATGAGTTATGAGGGAAAATTCCTAAAACTTTAGAGAAATATGTGAAGTTGCTATGATGAAGGTATATTTCTTTGTTTTTTTGAACAGTTATCTTTTATGATTTTTATGATAAAGGTATAGTATTATTTTATTTTTGGAACTATTATATTTTATGATTTTATGATTTTATGATTTTTTTGAACACGTCTTACTAGTGACATGTGTCATTATCAAAATGAATTGGTTGACGAAAAAGCAAGTGTATTAATTCAAAAGAGAAGGCCTATCGGCCTAAATATAAATAAGTGTTATAGTATTTTCAAATATTATTTAACATATAAACATGTTTTATATAGTAGTTATTCTTTTTAGAATTAATAACTAAATGTAATTTATTAATAACAATTAAAAGTATTTAAGAATTTTGAAATATTATTTAATATATAAATAAGTGTTATAGTATTTTAAAATATTCTTTAACATATAAATATAAATAAGTGTTATAGTATTTTAAAATATTATTTAACATATAAACATGTTTTATATAGTAGTTATTCTTTTTAGAATATGTAATTCTTACTTATTAGTTGTGTTGACTCTTTATGTAGGCAGTTTGTTTTGTATCATAGGAGGTAGCTAAATTCATATTTTTTTAGTTTGGTGTGTGGTTGAGATATTCTCTCAACTACCTTATTGTGCGTCCAAGATAGTTTTCCTATCTTGAGACTATATTTTATGTATATATATGTAACTATTTTTTATTAATATAATATAGTGTGCATAGCGATATTTTATCTTGGTATCAGAGCCCATACGGACCTGGACCTCGACCCTTCCTGGGCTGAGGGAAACGAGAGAAATAAAAGAGTATATTGGTATTGTTTTATTTAAAAAAAAAATTGTTTGTCCATTCGAGAAGTTGAATGCCGCAGAAACTCTAATGTGATGTGATTGCGGTGGTGCCTTGTGTTTGGAGTTGTGTGGAGTTGTTTGGAGCCGATAGCGATGTTGCTTTGGAGCTCGTGGTTGCCGACGAGCCCCTGGTGGAGCGGGTACTACGAGGTATGAGATTCGAGAAGGTGAGGTCGATGCATGCCTTAGATTGAGGTGTTGTGTCGAGAATTGGACGATGTCATCCATGTAATGCGACGCTGAACCTAGTGTAAGAAAGGTGGGAGAAGAGTGGGACGTTGTATGGAGTTGCTGACACTTCGAGCAACAATAGGATGCTGGCGTTTCTGAGGCAGAGGGTGTTGTTCTCAACGGAGACGGGCGCAGGGTCGCTAGATTTAAGAAGTATGACGGTGTGAATGGGGCAATGTGAGGGCCTCAGCAGAGCCAAGGCTGTAGCTTATGATTTTGATGTTGCGGAGCGATCAAAAGGGGTTAAGGATACAAGGATGTCTAATATTCATAACACACGACAATGGCGAGCAACGATTGGCACGCCCTGGGCATGGAGCATATGTGTGTGTTGTCCAAGAGCCCCCTGGGTGACGATGTGCTGGCGGCCGTGGTCGGGCTAGAGGTGCACCAGATCGACAAAATGTGTTACGTTCGATGTTGTTGGCATGCCTGTTGTAGTCAAACTGGTTTTTATATTATAATTACCTAGATCATAATGATGAAAATTTTCATGAAAGACATTTTAGCGGATGCAGGGAGGAGTTCCTTCTATTGCAGGTTTTCAATGAAATAATCCATTTTTTTTTTCGGATTAATGTTCATATGAATGAGCAACAAAGCTGACGGGAACTAGATATAAAATAAAAATTTAAATGTAATTGAAAAAACTACAGTATGTGTGGATTTCTGTCAAGAATCTCTGTTTGAAGCTAGCATCAAATCCGTTGAATTCTGGATTACTGAAAAGGCCACCTCTATTACCGGTGTTTATCGAGGCAGGCATGAGATTTCTTGTGGTAGTCTGGCTGGTCGAAGAGATCAGTGATGTTGCATACTACGTTGTGACATCTCGGGTACAAAGACCTGAAGCATCCAAGTTGATCAGGTTCTAGCATAAAGAAGAGATCTATGGGCTTCAAAAGAACCGCTTATGGTGGAAGAGGAGGGCAGGTCTACACCATCACCACCCCTTACAACAATCCCACAAATCCGATGCCGGGGAATTGGAGGTAGAAAAGAAAATTTTGTGTGTAAAAACCTTTGAATCTTATGTATTTCGACAGTGAATTTGTCGGCGACACAAGATCGGATGGTGGATTCCTAGATTCTTGTCCTGAGACGGACAGTTTGTTATTATTTCTCTTCGTGTCGATGTGAGTTTCCACGTCTAGATCTTTTGTGCTGGAATGCACTGCGTTGAGACCAGTTGAAAAGACGCTGATCTATTGCTTCATCAGTGGACCCCTTAAAGGTATCGTTGGAGAAGAATGGTTGTTGTTATGTTCGAGAAATAGTTATCTTTGGGGAGATAGAGAAATTTGATGTTCTATTTATTTTGTTTCTTGGAATCATGTTAAAATTATTGAGCCTTATTGAGCTTAGCTAACTCAATGTAGGTAAATTTACTTTGTTGGAATTTAAGACTCTAAAAAATGACACGTTAAGCATGGAGTTCCAAGATTTAATTGACAAAGACAAAAATGCCCAAGATGTGAACATCGAAAAAAGTGAGTTAAAGAAGCAGCAACACTTATTTTGATGGAGCATGTGGAGTTTTCGGGAGGATTCCAGCTTCTTGTGTTTGGGATCGATCTAGTTGAAGGTTGAACGCATTTCTAGCATGGTCTCATGGTTCAGTTCAGTGAAGTGTGGTACAAAATATTTGTTGCAGTGGCTGAGGGTAGGTGGTGAGATTCCTAGACGTGTCGTTGTTCGTATACAAGAATGACCTCTAGTAAGTTGTAGTTGAAGCATGGTGAGTTGCAGCTGATGGCAACGTTTTTTTTTGTAGCATTTGTGGTTAAGGATGGAGACAGGGTAAATATGAAACTCAAAGTTCCAACATACTTGCTTTGATGAAACAAATTGTCTTCGTGAATTCCTAGTTTTTTCATGTTTAGCCTGATCAACTTAACATGTAAATGCATTCATGTAAATCTGGTTAAAAGTATTATATGTTGCATTTTTGTGACATTTAGGTTGGCAAACTATTGTCACAAGTGTGAATCTATGTTGGAATTCGCCATTCCAACAATAGACAAATTTATTTGCAGGAATGATTTACTACCATATATGATGAAGACATTGACAGTGAAAATGGCATCAAAGGATAATGGTTGGATCTACATTAGAGAGTGGAGGAGGATGGACAAATGAATTCATGTGAGTTTTTTGTGATTTTTTTGAAATATACTCTTGATGATGAGTCACACAATTGAATGGTAAGGAAGTGTAGGATGGTTTTGTAGTGGTCCTTTTATGTACCTAGTAACTCCAAGAGTTGGAGTGTGTAATGTAAGCCTTGTAAAGGCATATGTTTCCCTATGAAGTTCGTGGTTAAAAACCACTTTGTAATTTCCACTTTGTAATTACAAGTTTATGGTCAGCCAGAAACCATCTTTTGTCACTTTGAAGTGATGGTTTGTGGTGAACCATAAACCACATACAAAGACTTCATGGCTACATGAGCCTTCATGGCTATGGTGCCCCGGGTGCACATAGGACCCTTAGTGCTCACAGAGGAGCCTTCGTGCTCACAGTGGAGTAGGTGTTCTGCAAAAACACCTTACTCACAGGAGAAACCTAGTTTCTCACAGGTCTCAATTTACTGAGCACATTTTTTTTTTTTTTTTTTGGGGGCGGGGGTTGCACATACAGGTACAGGTATGCAGTGATAATGGTTGACAGAACCATCTATGCTAAGGACATCCTACGAGACTAGCGGTTGCAATGGTTGGTACCCATGCATTCCAGTGGATGGTTGCTCCTTTATATGGACCTTGACATATTCTTTTTTTGGTTCTGAATATGGGGTTTGCCCATTTGTGGTGGATCTGAGTCACAGACACGTCATTTGTTGGTTCTGCACATGGGATTTTCCCATTTGTGGTGGATCTGAGTCACAGACACATCATTTTTTATGATTGACCACAATTAGATTTTGTGAATCACTATTGATACAAGTAGTAATTAAGGGGGTGTGTTGGAATATGTAATTCATACTTCTCTGTAGTGTTGACTCTCTAGTTAAGGAGTTTGTTCCTATATCATAGGAGGTAGCTAAATCTATATTTTCCTAGTTTGATGTGTTGTTGAGATCTTCTCTCAACCACCTTATTGTTCGTCCAAGATAGTTTTCCTATCTTGAGACTATATTTCATGTATATAAATGTAACCATTTTTTATTAATATAATAAAGTGTGCATAGTGATATTTTATCTATTATTTGTTACTTAGTTTAAAGATAAGTGAATTCCTTCTGACATTCGTTATGAGAGTTGTCTGCCAGAATATTGGCTATCAAAATTGTTTACTAGAATTCAATTGTGTGCAAGAAGAACATTTTATTTCTACACTTATTGTCATGAGAAAACTTATGAAATTATATTTAATTTGGTTTATAAGGAAATTTATTTTTAAATTTTACAAAAATATAATAAGTATGTAATCGGTTATTAAAATCAAATGTTGTTTGGTAATTTCAAGTTTTTTGGTAATTTGGAGTTATTGCAAAATTCTATTCATATTTAAATTTATTTTTAATTTAAAATATAATTTATTTTTAATTTATTGATTCATATTTTTAAATTTCTTTTTTTTTTATAAAATTTTAAATTTTTTAAAAAACTTTAGGTGGTATGAAATTAAATTTTAACCATTATAACCACATTATCAAATATTATAATTTTAAAAATATTACAATTATTATCATGCTAATATATATATATATATATATATATATATATATATATATATATATATATATATATATAATCTTAGAATCAAAATCAAGTAATTTTGTACAAAAGCAAAAACAACAGCTAACATTAACATTTGATCATGGAAACAATTAATAGCTAGTCATTGCCATCCCCAAAAAAAAACCAAATTAATATCATTGATTTGGTAAATTCTGTAATCATAACTTATAGTGTTAAATTTAGATGAAAGAGTAAATTGTTATCAATTTAACCAGTTAATTATGAAGTGGGATCAAATTAAATATATGTTTAAAGGGAAAACATTTTCTTTTATGCATAATAAAGGAAAAATATTAATACTAATAAAATTTAATATAATAATGAATATAATATGGCATAAAAGCATATATATACTTACGGGGAAGAAATTTCAAGACCCGACGTTGCAACGTTTTGAGCATGTTTATAAGGATTTTATTTGTAACAATATTGATTTCAATGGTCTTATGTTTTCTCTAAAGGAAATAGAGAGTAAAATAAAGAAAATGGAGAAATATGCTTCTGCTACTACGAATATTTACAGAGAGACTGAATTTCTTGCTGATATGGATTAAACTTTGTGGAGAATGCATAGCGGAGATGACAGAACTAGGCTTAAGGATGGAAGATTGCTTTCACTTCCACAGAAGGTTTCTTGGCAACGGAAAGAGACAAAGTATTTATGAGATATTTCGTTCTGGAACTTGTCTTTTTATGCAATAGTAGGTTTGTTGGCACAGATAGTGTTTACAGTATATGGAAGAATTAGGTCTATGTTTGGAGTTCCTCAATTAGATTTGTTCATTGCGAATCAATTTGTTGAAATGTTACTTTCAACTGCTCTCTGTACTAAAGCCGCTTTCTAAGTTTGTTTTGAAAAACCTTGCACACAGCGGCTTTCCAAATACAGTGAACAGTCAAATTTTCGTGTGTGGTTCGGCGCCAGTCCTTTGCATTTGAAAAATAGCTTTCCATTTTCATTAAACAGTCTTTGTATTTGTTCAGGAAACAGAGCATTTCATTTTAAAATAGAAACAGAGCTTTCATCCTTTGTAAATAGAATTTTGATTTTTGTTTTATGTGCGGGAGGAGTTTTAATTAAATAGTGGTCCCCACATTTCTTTATTGAATCGCAATCGCAAAGTTCTTTTTTTTGTTGCAATCAAGTGCCTTGTTGATGTGGGAGATTGTGATGTGATTGCAATCGCAATCGCAAGTCATATGTGTTACCACCGCTTATTGTTATGCCACTGTTGAAACATTGCAATGCGATTGGCGCAATCGCAATCGCAAAGATTTTAATCGCCCTCAGCTCAAGCCAAGGTCCACGGAGCAGTGGTCCCACAGACCACATGGCAGGATTGTATTGAATCGCAAGAATTTTTTGTAATGGCCTGATTTTTATGTTGAGTTCCGGACCCGACGTCATTTTATGGACTCGATTTAATTGTTTATCGTGCGTCCAAATGGACCCGTAGCCAAAACCCTCTGGCAAACATGATATGGTTTTATGCAATGGATTGGATAATCCATCGCGTGCATAAAAGATGACGTCACAACTCAAATTTTGTAACGCAAAAAGCTCCAGTTCATTTTGGTTGATAAATGGTTGAAGTCCGGCGGGCGGAGATGTGTTATGGTTTTATGTTAAAGTTTTAATGTTTTGTTATATATGTTATATAACGCGCGATCGGAGTTTATTTTGTTATGTTGTATTGTTTTAAATATACAACGCGCACAAAGGTTTGTTTAAACCTTGACTTATGTAATATAACATGTGCGCATTTGTAATAGGGCCCCACAGGACTTATGTTTAAGTTTAGTTTTATTTTTAATATAGTTCTTTTATGTTAATATGTGTTGCACCACATAAAAGGCTTGAGAGCCTTTTTAATAGTAAACTTTTGTTACACAACAAAGTGTAATTTTGTATTTTGCACAGCAGTGCGTTATTAGTGAAGAGACAGAGTAATTTGTAACAGAGAGTGTTTTTGTTCTTGAACAAAGACAGTGAAGTTCTATTATGCACTGTGTTTTGTAGTAGTCTTGTTTTCTTTGTAATCCCTCAGTCAGAGGAAGTGTTTGTAACAGTTTTTTTTTGAGTTAATGAAATAGAGTTTTTTCAAAGTGTGAATCTTTGTCTCCAGTGAAGCAAAAATTTTATTAATTTCTCTGTGTTAAGAGGAGAGCATTATTCTCTCTATTTTGTTCTGGAATTCTCAGAAATTCCAACACAATTGTCTATGAATTTGGATTCCTTTCCTTGCACTCGTTCGATATCAGACTTGGCTTCAGGACCTTATCCAACTGAGAAAAAGGAGGTTGGGTTTTGTTTGGGACCTCTTGAGAGGAATCCGATGGAATTAAACTCGGGTCATAGATTGGGCCTTGTTTTGAACCGTTTGGATCTAATAGTGTTTGGAAATATAGGGATCTACATACCATTATAGGTAACATAAAATCTTTTGTGTCTGAAAATAACGGGGGTTGACAATTTGTGACCAAATGGAAATGATCAGTTGACAAGATAAAATTCCTCCATTTTGATTGCATTGCAATTCACTATGACACTTTTGTTACAGAATCCCCCAATGCTATTAAACAGAGGACATAGACCATTGAAAGATAGACCAATACGATTCCATTGATCATTGTCATTGTTTTAATACAAATTTTCAAAAAACCTTACTTTTATATGTGCATTCGTATGCTTTCTTCTTGTAGCAAAATTGTGAAGATATGTTGTATCGAGGGAGGAGGATGGAAATCAATACAATTTGATACAAAAATTCAGAAGAGCATTGGACTGATTTCTGGATTACGATGTGTTCTTGTTGTAGCTAATGTGTGTATAAGTGTTGGAGCGTTGTAGCTAATGTGTGTAGAAGTGTTGGAGCTCCAAAGAGGAGAAAAAATAATACAAATTGACTATTTTGAATAACATAATTTGAATTGCATATATGTGATTTGTAGTTGAAAGATGAAGAATAATTAGAAGAATACTTAGCTTTTGTTTGGCTTCCATTTTTTTCAACACGTTGAATATCGCTATCTTTGTTGATTGTAAATGTAAATGTACCATGTATTTTGAAATCTCGTAAACATATACATGGTTGCTTGTTTTTTTCAAACATAATCTTCAAAAGACATTTTTGCTAGGTTGCGAACTAACTTTTTCAAGAGTAATTTGTTTTTGATGCAACACTGTAAGTTGCTGTTTTTTTTAGACTTGATGATGTAATTAAAATATTGTCAATAGAAAAATAAGGATTTTTTATAGATAAGGATTTTTTATTGCACTTTATGCAGTTTACTGTTGTTTCCTCTATCATTGTAGAAGATGGTATTGGCGAATCGCATCCAACATAAAGTGGTTCAAATGAAGTAGAGTAAATGATTGCAGTTGTCAATGTTCCTTCTATCAATTCAAAGAGATTGTTGGAGGGCTCAATTTTCTTAGTTATTATGTTGCTTTTGCATTCAACTTTTTTATGAATGTTGATTACGTTGTTTGAAGGGTTATTTCTTTAACATATTTCTTTTTTGTTATGTTTTTTAATAGAATAATGGTAAAATGCCCTTTTTGCAATTCTTCTTCTACTTCATTGTAGAGTGGTGCAAATTTTTCGAACAATTACAATTGTAACACAAGACAGAGAAGTTTTTTTTTTTTTCTTTTCAAACAACATTGAAATCCACAATGAGAATATAAATATAGAAACAATGCAAAGTAATTGATGTTATCCTTGCTCTATTGTCATCAAAACATTCATCTTTAATTTACAATGTATATTGCAAACCAATTTTTTGTGCATCTGTGACAACTATAACAATTGTTCCAATTGGATATGTTTATGTATTTGTTGCAAGTTGTTTTACTGTTGTATCTGGAATGAATTTGTAATCTTTACAAATTGGTGGTATGTTCTGTATAGTACTTGATTCAGTTAGTAGCAGAATTCAGTCACAATCACCACGGCCATAATTTGTTTTGGGTGTACTTTTAAAAATTTTAATTGATATTTCTTTTCCCGGTGATATTTGTTTTTCATGTTGTTCAATGAGCTTAGTCGATACGGACAATGTGATTGTCATGATTCCTTCAGCATTTGTCAAATCTATATGTAGTATTTATTGTGCTTTGTGGACTTTATCAAGGTACGTACTATAAATGACCCTGACATCTCCATTGCACATGTTTCCAGTTTTGTGAATGTTTAGTTCTTGAATTATAACTGGAACTAAAGATAATGCTTTGGATCCATGTATGGATCATGTTGATGTGACAAAAGGCACAGTTAGAAATGAAAGGAAATACTGATGAATAAAAATTACATGTTACAATGAAATCTAAAAATTTGTTTAAAATGTACTTACTTGTTTGATTCTATTGCAAGTGATGTTTCTTATTGTTTCTCTATCGTAGCTTGTTGTTTAGAGCTACAAGAGAAGGAAGATGCAACATCGGTGCTAGGATTAAGTATACGAATATAAGTAGTGAAATTTATAAGTAACTACTTAGGCGTAATAGGCATTTCGTGAGGGACCGATTTGTTTTTTTATTTCTCATATTTTGATTGGGTTATTGATGCTAATCAGAGAGGTAACAAAACTATGGCTATGTATTGAATCCTAATCATGTTTTAAAAATAAGGATTCCATAAATGAGCATAGTGAGAATAGAACATAAAAAATTATAAATTTCTAAGTTGTTGAGTCTCAAAAATTATAATATCTCATTGTGGGTGGGATTATTAAGACGTTTTATTTTGTAATTGTAGGTGTGGCTAAGCCCATCAAAAACTAGAAAATGATATTTGAGACTGGTTATATATTAGATATATATTTCCTATTCTTTACGAAGTGGGTTGTTATGAATATAATATATATAAAAATAATTTCAATAATATAAATAAGAAATCAACACAATAATAACTAATTATTATTTAATGCATATCTAAATAGTTACTAATGTAGTATATCTGTTATTGGAAGATGGATAAGGTTAATGGGGTAATCCCTATATTGAAGATAATTGATATAACGCTTCAAAATATGGCCCACATGGTTGTGATGGTAGATATTTTTTATATCTCGTATTGGATTCAAAGTTTTATTTTATTGCAATAAATGGTCAAACTAGGAACTATTTACATGCTAACCTCCAAAAACCTCAAGCCACCAAAAGAAGAGGCATTTTTTGCATTAAAGAAACAAAAGCATGAATAGTGCATGAAGATCAGTAATGAGTGTGCGGCCACCCGCAATTCAGGCATGCCACTGGTGTGCATGTAAATACTATGCAGGATAGCCGATAAATCATTGGGTGTGCAACCAATGCACATGATAGTCGAGAAACTGATGGGTGTGCAACCAATGCGTGCGACAGTCAAGAAATCGGTGGGTGCGCAACCAATTCGCAGGACATTCAAGCAACCGATGGGTGGACAACCAATGCACGTGATGGTTAAGAAAACAATGCGTAGTCCCTGCGGGTGATGGTTAAGCAAGTGGTATGCACACATTTCGGCGGACACTCAATAATAAGTAAAGCATGAAGTCGGCCCCCGGTAGAGGTTGACGTCATTGGACAGACCATCCAATCAGAAGCGTTCTGGGGGTTGACTCCGAAAGGTCCAAAGACCCTCACAACCCTCCGAAAAGAGTGGTGGGGACCATCAAAGCAACGTCCAAGGAAATCAAAGGGGAAGGTAAGACTCGAACGTGACATGATCCACACTCCCGACACATGGCCTCTCACCTACCTTGTTATGAATATAATGAGGAGGATACAGAGAGAAGATCCTCGGGCTAAAGTTGCTAGGTGCCTAGAGATTGTTGCCAAAGGAGTGGAAGCCTTTGATGGTGAGCTAGCCAAAGATATTGAGGAATGATTACCTAATTTCTAGGATGCGCAAGGCACATTGATCCCTTTGGAAAATTATGAGCAAAAAATAGTGGAAATCAAATGTAAAGTTGACTCAGAATAGGAGAAAACGACTCGATTGAAGGCTGAAACTTTGGTGGCCACTCTTAAAAAAGAATTCATGCTTCTGGACAAGGTAAAATAACTCTTCGTAGCCAACCTAGACTACTCCAAGTTAACTCAACTCTATGCCCTTCTTAATCTTTTCAGCACAACACCCCTACCCTCAGAGATCATCTGGAAAAGGTGCTAAGAGTACACCAATCCGCCAACAACCTTCACTTCACAACTGCGAGCCCCCATGTCGTCTCATCATTCTAGATCATCATCCAACCTACCATGGTCATGACCAATAGGGCCTTCTGCAACCCCTCGCCACACGAGATAAATGTTTCAAAGATTCGGCCTATGTGGCCTCCAAATATTTTTGTTTTTACTTTCACTTTGTCCTGACAGTGAAATTACGGTTTCATTGATGATATTTTAGTTTCTTTTATTTTTTTTTATGATGTTTTAGTTTGTTAGAGAAGCGTGCTTGGATCATGCTTCATTTTGGATCATCATTTTGAATCACATGAGCAAGGAAAAATATATGGGGTAGAGCCCCAAAGAAAATCTCTATAAAAGGAAGAATTATGATGAGACAAGGGGTTCTTAATTTTGTCTAAGTTTTTCGTCCTATCCATAACTTGCCATGTATAAGTTGTTTTTTCCTTTGCAATGTATATTTTGGAAAGCTATTTTGAGGCTAATATAATATGAATATTGTCATTGACTAGATTAAAATTGGATTGATGAACAATATGTATCTGGTTTTCTTCTATTTACTTCTATGAGCATTTCTATATTTAATATTTCCAAATCTCATATGTGAAATTCGCTGGATGTAGTCAATTTGATTCATGAAGTTGTATATGTTCTCATATACAAAATATGACACTCATGTGTTTAGCTATTATGCAACCTTAAACTGTGTTCCACAGGATTCCACCTTCACATACCTTTGGTCTACCGTTGTTTCTTCTAATTCTCGAAGAGATGGATTCTTATAACTATAGGTTTTAACCCTATACATAAATTATCTGCAAACGAATTCTTAAAAACTGAAAATAAACAATAGGGAGAGTATAAAACATAAAATAGATATACACTGAGATTCTTCCCCTCAATCCAAAATCGGGACTACTAGCTTGATTTTTCATTATGTTCCTTTTAGTGTTACAACACACACACACACACACACACACACACACACACAGAGATATATATATATATATATATATATATATATATATATATATATATATATATATATATATATATATATCCATGCTGAAACATTCACAAACCCTAATCCATTAACCCAGGATTAGAGCATAACCATAGTTCCCTTGACCGGATCTATAAAATACTAGGGCCAGAAAACCATAATGCCCCAAAACCATGTGCAAACTCAAGCACAAAACCATAGGTGGGTCAGCCCACCTAAAATAGGGTCCAAAAAAAAAATTCCTAGGCCCTAGACCCTATGTAGTGGGCTACCCGCCCCCTGCAAACCCCCAGACAATGGAGGGTTGCTGCCACCCCCTGTGACCCCCTCATTTCACCCAGCGCAATGAATAGTGTGGGGGGCCCCCCCCCCCCCCATGTGGCTATTAGCCCTCGTGTGACCCGCCCGCACATGTGACTATTCGTAGAAATAATATGACACATACCCAAGATTCTCCCGCTTATTGTTTTCTTTCTACAAGGGGCCACCTGAGAGTTTAGTCATTATTACAACCCTGCAACACCCATTGTTTCTCTACACCAAGAGAACTTTTGAGTGCTCACAGACTTCATCAATGCATCTGCAACATTCTTCAAATTGTCCACCTTTACCAACAACACCTTTTTATCCTCAACCATATCTCTCACAAAGTGATGTTGAACATCAACGTGCTTTGTCTTTGAATGATAAGCTGGTTTTTTAGCCAATAAAATTTCACTTTGGCTATCAAAGTCTATCCTTATAGCTCGTTGCACCAACCCCATACTTGAACATAATCTCTGCAACCAAATTTATTCCTTGCTTGCATGATTGGCTACCATGTATTCTGCCTTTGTAGTTGAAAGAGCCACTATATATTGACTTTTACTCATCCAACTGACTGCACCTCCAAATAGGCTAAACACATACCCACTTGTAAATCTTCTTTGGCCCAAATCTCTAGCCCAGTCTGCATAAACAAAACCATGGATGTTCAAAAATTTGTCTGATCTTATTCTTAAATGGTAGCACAAACCATAATCACTAATGTCATGCAAATATCTAAAAACCCGCTTCAGTGTTGTCCAATGCTCCTTCCCTAGATTTGACATAAACCTGCTCAATATTCCCACTGCATGTGAAATGTCTAGTCTAGTACAGACCATTACATACATCAGGCTACCCACTACACTTGCATATGGAACACGAAACATATCCTCCTCTTCTTCTTGTGCCTTGGGACACTTTTCAGCAGATATATTTACACCTAAAAGAATAGGAACCTTCACTGGTTTACTATCCTGCATATTGAACCTCTACAATATTGTGTCAACATACTTCCTCTTATTTCAGTAGAGCTTCCCCTTTCCCCAATCTCTCTTAATTTCCATGCCCAAAATATACTTGCAGCACCAAGATCCTTCATGTTGAATTTGGATAGCAATTGGGTCTTCAAATCTTGGATAATTTCTTTGTCATTTCCAACCAGCAAGATATCATCCACATACAAGACCAAATAAATAACACAGTCACTAGTTAATTTAAAATACACACAATGATCCTCTTTGCTTCTGGTGAAGCCAAGTCCCTGTATATATGTATCAAATTTATGGTACCACATCCTTGGTGACTATTTTAACCCATACATAGACTTTTTTAACATGCATACCAGTTATTTCTTACCGTTCACCGCAAAGCCTTCAGGTTTTTTCATGTATATCTCCTCTTCCATATCCCTATGAAGAAATGATGTCTTCACATCCATCTATTCTACCTTAAAATCAAATGCAACAGCAACAAATAAAAGTAGTTTAATAGAAGTAACCCTAGCAACAGGACAAAAAATATCACCAAAATCAATTCCTGCACCTGGGAATAACATTTTTGTACCAACCGAGCTTTTTATTTCTCCACCTTGCCTTCTACATTCATCCTCTTCTTAAACACCCATTTTATCCTGATGGGCTTCCTTCCGGCCGAAAACTCCACTTGATCCCATGCCTCATTTTTGTGCAAGGATGTAATTTCATAAACCATGGCCTCCTTCCAAAGTTTTCCATCCTCTGAATCCACTGCCTCCCTAAAATTTTTGGGATCATCATCAATGATAGTTAAAGAAAAATTTGAACAAAAATAATATGGACTATACCTTTTTGAATGCCTTCTTTCCCAACCTAGTCTTCTCACAACTAGAGTTTGTGGCTCTTCCTCTTATAAATGTTGTTCTATTGTAGAGTCTTATTCATCCTCCTTTAGCTCAAACTCTATCTTCTCAGGTTCCTTTGGTAGGACTTCATGTTTAACAACATGTTTGACCTCTTACCCAATAAAGATGCACCTTTTAGATTTATTATCCAACTTCGTCCTTTCATCCTTTGGAACATGTAAATATTCATCACCTCCAAATACCCTCAGACGTGAAACAGAGGGTTTCTTACCATTCCATACTTCATGTGGAGTCTTATCCTCCAACTCTGATGAAGGTGATTTGTTAACTAGGTAACATGCAATCCCCAATACCTCTGCCCAAAATTCATGTCCTAACCCGGTACCATTGAGCATTCTTCTTTCCTTTTCCATCAATGTTCTCTTCATTATTTCTACAACTCCATTTTTCTAAGGTGTGTATGGAGTAGTCTTCTGTCGTGCTATACCACACTGCTTACATAACTCTTGAAATTCCTTATTGCAGAACTCCCCACCATTATCTTTCCTCAACACCTTTATCTTCTTCTTTGTTTGGTTTTCCACCAGAGACTTAAATTATTTAACTCTGTCAAAGACTTTGGATTTCTTCCTCAAGAAATATATCCATGTATTCCTTGATAATTCATCTAGGAATGAAACATAGTACATAGACTTTCCTAGTGATGGAACTGACATAGGTCTAAACACATCACTATGCACAAACTCTAATATCTTGTTCGCCCTCTTAGCACTAGAAGGAAAATTCACCCAATTTTGCTTCCCATATATACAATGTTCATAGAAATTGAAATCCAAAGAGCAATTAGACATACCTTCTACCAGACCATTACCATGCAGTATATGAAGGCCCTTCTCTCCAATGTGTCCAAGCCTTTGATGCCATAGCATGGTATTTTCTCTAGAGACTGCTAGTGTTTCCGCTCCACTTTCAGGAACCGTAGAACTGTTGCACCCATCAATAACAGTGCTACCCTAAAGCTTGTAAAAATTTTCAATCCGAACTCGTCGCATTAATACTAGTGTTCCTCGAAACATCTTGCAGGTATCTTTATCGAACCCTATTTTTACACCTGCATCATCCATCTTGCTTACAGAAATTAGATATCTGGCCAATGCAGGAATATGCAAAACACCGAGAAGTGTTCTAATCCTTCCACCTTGCAGCTTCAACTTGAATTTTCCACATCCGACAATTATAACCTTCCTATCATCCCATAAGAAGACATCACCACCATCATACTTCTCATACTCTTAGAACCACTCCCTATGGGGAGTGAAGTGAAAGGATGCACCTGAGGTAATAAAACCATGCATCATGATCTACATGTGTATTTGAAGAAGAAGCCAAATACACATCCCCACCTTCATATGAGGTTATTTTTGCCTCTGCAGAAGGAGCATAATCATATCCATTTCCTTTCTTGGGAGATTGAGATCTGAAGTCCTTTTTGAAGTTCCCTTACTTTATGCATTTCCAACACACCTTTACAAGCTTTCATGGAGATTTAGATCTCCCTCTATATTTAGATCTCCCACTCAAAAAATTATTTTTGTTTCTGTTCTAGGACCTTCCTCGTACATATAAGGCATCTCCATTCTGGCCCTCCATATTTCTTTGTCTCATTTCCTCCGACATCAAGGCTAAGACAATTTCATCAAAATTAAAGGTAGTTGTATTGCTACCTATTGCAATAACTAGACTGTCCCACGAATCTGGTAGAGAACACAAAAAAAATGATGCACTTATCTTCATCTAAGATTTTAATATCAACATATGAAAACTAACTTACCACAATATTGAAGGTGTTGAGATTCTCTATCATCGAGTCTTCATCCTTCATCCTCGAGTTATAAAACGTTTTCCACAGGAACAATTTATTCACCAGAGACTTAGATTGGTACAAAGTCCCTAACTTGACACACAAAGTATTTGTCGTAGCTTCCCCAGATACATTAAAAAATACTGAATCTGTGATGCACAACCATATTGTGCTATTTTCCTTCTGATCCAAGTTCACCCAGTCTTCATCAGGCATTGTCGTTGGTTTAGTACCCAGATCCACTGATCTTTATCCACTAGAAGATCCTCCATATTGATCTCCCACAACTAAAAAATCTGACCATTAAATTTATTGATCTCTATATTTCCACTGCTCGCCATATTCTTTTACTGCAAGAATCAATCCCACAAATCTCCCACTAAACAGGGCCTACCATAAGCTTGACCAAAAAAAACCTTAGCAGCAAAGGCATCCCCTTGAAGTCGAAACAACTCTAATACCAAATGTAGGTTTTAACCCTGTACATAAATTATCTGCAAATGAATTCTTAAAAACTGAAAATAAACAATAACGAGAGCATAAAACATAAAACAAATATACACAGAGATTTTTCCCTTGGATCCCAAATCGAGACTACCAGCTTGATTTTTCATTATGTTCCTTATAGTGTTACAACACATAGATATATACATGCCAAAGAATTCATAAACCCCAATACATTAACCTTGGATAAGAACATAACCTTAGTTACCTTGACCGGATATACAAAATACCAGGGGTAGAAAACCAACATGCCCCAAAACCATGCACAAAACCATAGGTGGGTCCGTCGGACCCCGTACAGGGAGCTACCAGCCCCCTACAAACCCCTGGACAAGGGGGGATGTTGCCTCCCTGTGACCCCCCCATTGGGCCTGATGCACCGAAAAGGAGGGTCCATCGCCCCCCTGTGACCCCCTACACATGCAAATATTCGTGGAAAGAATATAACACATACCCAACAATATCATCAAAGCCCGTCCCTTAAAAATTTCCCTATTAAATTCTTCACGACATCACTCTTTTAAGTCAAGTTTTGTTCACTAATTCTTATTTGGCCCTATTGAGGCATATCACATAAATTTAGTCTCCCGAATCCCATTCTTAGCTTAAATTCTCACATGAGATTGACACGAAGAACCTTCATCATTCGTGAAATTGATGAACCATCTTAAATATATTTCCCAGAGGAATTTTTAGTGTAAGATAAAAATCCTTTTATTCTAATATGTCCTAGGCACTGGTCCTTTAATGACCCAGGGGCTATCTCTAGGAGCTACAACATCTTTTTGGCATTGTTTTTGGGGAAAAGAATTAGAAAAAATTTCCCTGGAATACGACATAATCCACCCTCCAGTTAGGTGAGAAAGAAGGGTTGGGGATTGTATATCTCTCATCTTGGTGACTGTTGTCTAGGTAAATCCCCTCTGCGGACAGAGGCAATCCCTCTAGCCCTGGGGTGGGTCTAGCAACTATGGGAACATACTAACATCTACCTTCCTAGATTGTAAATGAAATTCGGAGCAAGGAAGATGACCTACCTCATTCTGATACTATGTTTTCATCTTCCATTGACGCTTCTTGATCTGTCACTCTTCTCAAGCTCGATACACGCTGCTATCAACGTTCGATTACTTGTACAAACAGTCAAGACAACACGACAAGCGTAAAACCAAGACAAACATAAAAACAATTAAAACCTATCTAACTGATCAAGGAATGCTATAAATCTCATTATAATTGTAAACAAGAGTTGAAGATAAACATCAGATGCATTTTACTATGATAAAGACAAGGGTAGTTTACAACCAAGCCTTGATGTTAAGGCTTTCCTTCAGCAGGTCTGTATCCAAGCACGTTTGCCACACCCTCATGAACAAAGGTCCAAGATCTCACTATGTTCTCAACAAACACAAACAATCACACTCTGCATTATTCTCCCAAAGCTATGATTGCTTCTTCTCTATGCTAACTTTTTCAGCTATCTGTTCAACTAGCACATCAATGGAAGATGGCTATATTTATAGATCAGAGGAGGAGGTTGGGATCCCTAAAATAGTGGAAGGGAGGCCTTATCCCTTGGGAGGTTTCCCCATAAGGTGGAAACAAGAAGCCAAAGGAGGAAGGCCATGGTTATTCAGTCGAACCACACCCTATGACTCATCCACAAAGTTGTTGTGATAAAAAATTCGCCTCTATTTTTTAAAAAACTTTCCAAAACAAGATTGGCGTAGGTCCTTAACTGGGACAAAGCGCCAATTGGCGTGGGCTTAGTGTTAATTTTCCTCATTGGCGCAAGGGCATAACGGGCTACCAGCACCAAGGCAAAAACAGGTGTTTTTAGTGGTCTGCTCAGGAAATGGTCAACAGAGGAAATGTTGTCCTCATGGCAAGGGATGCAATGATGGTATTTGCAAGGCATGAAACTTATAATTAGTCACAGAAATGACCCTCCAATGTGCAATATGGGGATTACAAGGACAGTGACAAATTACTGTGTAACAGATGGGATGCCCCCTAAAGTATGAAGTCCGAACATGAGTGAGGGGTGACATGCTTTACAAGTACGTGTAAGGAACTAGACGCTGCTGTCGAGAGACCTACAAATCGAGCATAGATACATATACATAACTAAAATCTCTTATGAAAATACATGAATCCATGGTATAGGCGCAGCTATCCATCAAGAAGAGGATCATGTGAATGGATCCTCGGCATGGACGCAGCCATCCGAATGAAAGGATCATGTGAAATAGATCCATGGTACGGGCACAACCATCCATATAGAGAGGATCAAAACGAGAGAACCCGAGGTATGGTCGCAGCCATCCGTCTAAAGAATCATGTATATAATCATGAATGACTCATCACTCCTCGCAACCTGGACTTTTGTGATCGAAGCCCAGGGTCTTGCGCTCCGACACCACCCGATCGAAGTACAAATTCCAACATGTGAATAGACGTGTTGAAGTCAAGCATGCTAGAAAATCACTTGATTACTAGTCAATGATGTGAACCGTTAACAAGTGTGAGAGAAACCACCCATAATGTCAATGGCTCTCAAGGTACTACTAGTACAACCCACAGAATGTGAATAGTGAGCTGAAGTCGAACACCCGTGAAATCACCCAATCGAAGGCCAATGATGTGAACCTGTTGTTGAATGCGAATAACTTGCCATTAGGGCATGCAAGCTCTAAGGTACTAGAAAGGAGTCTCTAGATCAACTTCCCAGATAATGATCTAAAGTTGACAGGAAGTGATCCGTCGAAGGAGGGTCATAATGAATCCAACATCATCGACACGAAACAGAGAAGGTAATATGAGTGTGAATCAAGACTGAAACAGAGGATCAGGGAATGTACAAACTGTAGAAGTATTTTCTCTTGAACATATCGATGACACAACTCTAGAATTTGGCAGCATTTGACTCAAATAGGATCAGAGGTCATGTTGACAAAATTGGTAATCGAATGAGAGGAAAACGGATTTCCCAAACCCATGGAGGAAAAGTGACAGAGTGAAGATATCCCAACTCGACACGAACTGTAGAAAAGTGTCATGTTCAAGAGTGACATACTGCCAACACAACTGACGAATAACTTCCATTTTCCCCCACCATTTCTGGAAAGTACCTCTTTATTTTTACACAAGCTTGAAGAGGATACCATATGCTTATCATATAAGTTTGTCCTTCGAACAATTCCAACCTAGTACATTTTTGGAGCCCTATGAAGGAGGAACTCGAGTAATGTCATTACGACGAAGTCTGACAAAGGAAGAACTCGACGTCTTTTTCATGTTTAGAGAGTTTGAAAAGACAACGAAAAAGAAAACTCCAACAGTCCCTTTTCATAAATATTCCCACAGATCCGAAAAGGTAGAAAACTATTTCTGAGAGAACCTCTTAGTCGCGATAGGCTAAGGTATTCATTTTTCGTAAATAATATATCCCAGCCCGAAAAAGGGGTAAACATATACTGGGTAGATATCGCTTCTCAACCATTTAACGAGTTAAAAACGACAAGCGTCTCAACAATCTTTTCAATTTTAGAGAGTCAGAAAAGAGCTGAAAGGTGACTCCTCCTGAAGGAACGAGTGGTATAAAGGGCAACAACTAGTTTCGGTGATGGTGGAACTACTCAAAACAAGATAAAGGTCAAGAGGCTAGCTAAAAAGACCACTCATCACAGTGGTTACTCAAGAATGGGTAAAACAACCAAGTGAAGGCATATGATCGACCAAGCAGCTAGTGACAGTGGAATGAGAAAACCAAGGCTCATCTGGCAAAACAGGCTGATAAAATGGCAATCATGAGAGGTAAAATGGGAATGGTTTCATTTTTACACAAGCTTGAAATCAGAAAACTCTGCTTGAAGTTGGTTTCATTTTTACACAAGCTTGAAACAAAGATAAACTATGCTTGGAACTAGTTTCATTTTTACACAAGCTTGAAACGGAAACAAACTATGCTTGAAAAATTTTGCATGCCCCCAGCATGGTGACTCAATTCGAGGTACATGCCCCCCAAGCTTCAATCCATATGAAAGGCAGATGGATTGAAGGTTCAAATTATGAGATCAAGAGAAATAATTGACTGGGATTTTACGAGATATTATCAAAGACTCGAATTGAGCAGGAAAATGTTTCATTGTTTTAACGAGGTTAGACACATTAAAAGAACTATCCTCAGATGACCTTGTTTCATTTTTTAACAAGGTTGATACAGAAGACAAACTATCCTTGGAACACCTTGTTTCATTTTTTAACGAGCTTGACACAAGAAAATGAACTATGCTCCGGACACCTTGTTTTTTTTTTTAATGAGCTTGACAAAAGAAAACGAACTCTGCTCCGGACACCTTGTTTCATTTTTTAACGAGCTTTACACAAGAGAATGAACTCTGCTCCAGACACCTTGTTTCATTTTTTAACGAGCTTGACACAAGAAAACGAACTCTGCTCCGAAGACAACTCATCATGATGAATAAGAACTCATGGCTTCCAAGAGGTTCTCATCCGATGGGATAACAACATCTTGGAAATCAGGACCCAATGCCCCCAGCACACGATGCACAATGGAAATATCACTGAATGTAGGCATGGGACAGGTAGCCACATAATTGACCTGCAGTGGGGAAGACACAACCAGTGGATAAAGACTAGGAATGGAATATGGTGGGCCAGCTACCATATCGGGACCAAAGAATGAAAGCTAATCAATGGTCACCATCCAACCTTTTTGTGGAAAACAAATCACACAAAAGAGGGAGGAGATAAGTGCACCCATGGCATAAGTATAATCTCACCCCAAGAGTAAATTTAAATCCAAGGGGCCTGGAACAACCATCACGTCTATATACACAGTTTTCCCTCCCAAAGTAACATGCAACTTTGGAAGGATCCCTAATGGTTGACTGGTTCCTTTGTTAAAAGCCAACAGATTATACGTAATAGGCATAAGCAGTGGAGAACGAAAAGCCTACCAAGTAGTGGAAGACAGAATACTAACAGATGCGCCTTCATCTATAATGGTGCTGGGTACGACCAGATCAAAGGTCTGTACTGTTATCTCAAAAGGCACATAAGATGGAAGGCAGTATCCTGCAAATCGATTCCAATCAAAGGAAGCGACCAAACTACTTGGAGGGGGTACCATCGGACTGAGATGGTTTTCCCTCGGTGTTACCGGAGCAAGAGGAGCATCTTCCTCGATCTCCATCTCGAGAGTAGGGGGAGAAACTTCTTGAACTACGGGGATAGAAGAAACTTTCTCCAAGTCCGAAGAATCTGATGAAACAAGAAGAACATGAGGGAGATGAGATCCACTCTCGACGGAAAAGACCTGATGAACCATAGACGGGATCAAGTCGACCGATGCTATGTCCAATGATTGGTCGGGAACAAATTCCTAAATTTGAATTTCCAAGGGAGCAGGATCAACCAAGGATGACTCTTGACCAATCGTTGAATCAACTAGTGGAGGACTCGAAGAAAGCTTCTAGTAACTAGCCGGGAGGGCAAGGTGCAAAAATAGTAGGGTTTTCTAACACTCTCTTGGCTTCATCCATGTACGGACAAAGGTGAATGAGATGATGCCCTTCACACAACTTACAGGGATTGGTAACCTTACCCTATTTCTTACGAATCTTATTAGCACTAGTCGAGGATGTGTTACCAGCATGACTTCCGGAAGTCAAAGGCAACGGTGGACGACCTTCGAACCATACTTCAAGTACCTTGGGAATGCCAGGGAAGTCTCGAAGAAGTTGGTCACCTTTGCACAACATGCAAGGGAATTTGACTTTCCGTGGAAGTTTGGATGATTTATCAATGGAAGGCTTCTTAGGAGTAATAGCTACAGCATTAGCCTCTCGCTTATCTAACTTCTTCTTCTTCGTCTTCTCCTTCTTATTCTTAGCCACCTGGTTACTAGAATCCAAACTTTCGAGGACGAAGAAACAGGCGAAGAAGGGGAGAGGTCCACTTTAGAATCAACATGATGTTGTTTAGGTGGAGGAGATGGTTGTACGGTGGGCGGAACACTCGAGGCCACAGAGGTCGAGAATAACCAAACAGGCAACCCAAAAATTAACCCAGGAAGGGACAATGTTGACATATAAGGAGCGCCAACATTCCCAAAAGAAGGAAAAGGACTAGGATTCCCTTTGGAGGGGATTCCTTGGTTGGTAAACTTCAGAAATGTTGCCATTGGAAACAACCGTAAAACAAAATGCTAAGGAAAACAAATTTAACCAGGAATGTTTCGTGGGCAGTTAATATTTTAAGACACTGAAACAAAACTCTACCGTTTCATATTTTAAGAGTCAAGAAACAGGCAAAAGATGACTCTATCACTTTCAGGTTGAAACAAGCATGAAAGGACAAGAGCTCGATGATATTTTCAGTTAAAAGAGTCAGTAAAGATCAAAGTGACTGCTCTGGTAATCTAGGTAAATGGGTGTACCAGATATCTGTGAACTGCCATATACACCTTGGTAAAAATGAAAGAGAAATCAACCAAGTACTTAACGTACATGCAGGTAATCTCCCTGAATGTTGTGTCCGATGTATCACGAGTAAAAGGTGGCAGACTTGGCTTCCTACAGATAAAGGATTGCAACCTAATGGGGTCTCCCTTTATATACGTGATGGTATGGGGACGCAAGTCCGTACTAGCATTGTCTGTAGCCGGATGGCGAGCGACAACTGCTAGACTTAAAGATGCTAGAACACGTCTCTACCTTAGACTACTAGATGTTTTGTTAATGTTTCAATGTTGCCTTAGGTTAATTCAGTAAATTTTAAAGTTGATCTTCAATTTACATTTCAATTTCAAGGCCCTATCGAATGTTGGATCTCATAAAACCTCTAGATGCAAACTACATGCCACAAAATATCATTTTGTTCAATTAAGAGCTATCTACGGGAGAGTTGAGAGCTTTTCAAATGACAACAAAACGAACACACAAAAACATCCACTAATGTTTCCAATGCAAGCTAATGAAACTAGAAAACTTCTCTCTAGAGTTATATAACACTAATAATGCAAAAGAGCTTTCAATTTTCACTATGCCAATAAAAATGCAAAAGATTTTGTTTTTATATTTTTCAATATTTTAGAGAAAATGCACTAAATGAATGAAAACACCAATTCGAGAAATGACAGAGGGAGAGCTGAAACAAACAAGTTCACTCAATACAATGTACACAAGCAAGACTCAAACTGATGATAAAATCCCTTGAAGCGAAGAAAAATCTCAAAAGAGACTCAAACAAACCGTGTAATCTAGGCTTGGAATAACACAAAGTGAAATCGAACAAAAGAAAGGACAATCACTCAATTAATGCAATGATTAGATGGGATTGAATAAGAAGAATGCAGACAAGCGAAAACAAAATTGACCGGGCAAGAAAAGACCCAAAACTCCCACAGGAAGCTTAGCACACTAAAGCACCTAGAAGCCCTGGGCTAGAATGCAAAGCTGATAGGAAAAGGTGAAAAACCAGAGGACGGGGGCTAAACACAGTAAAAAATGACTTCAAATCACTCAAGCAATTAGAAAAATGACACCAGGACCAAAACTCAAGCTCAGAGAGCCCAAAAGCAAGCAAACCCTAACACCAAGCAGAGTTGGCGCGCATGTTTGGCTGTAATCTACACCAAAAAGGCATTGGCATGAGGGCATAACTAGCAACAAGTGCCAGCTGGTGTGACTGTCAGTAGAAAATTCGTGCCAATCAATTTTACCCTAGAAAAATGATGAAAATGGACAAATAGAGACTGGATTTGGTTTTATGGTGGCTGAATAGGGGTTTAACACCAAGGAAGGTGAACCAGAAAAGCAAATAAATCAATCAAAAACCAAAAACAACCAAAAGAGGAAAGACTAACTCCAACTGACTCCCCAACGGAGTCGCCAAATTGTTGAGGAGGTAAATCCCCTCTATGGATAGAGGCGATCCCTCTAGCCCTAGGGTGGGTCTAGCAACTATGGGAACATACTAACATCTACTTTCCTAGATTGTAAATGAAATTCGGAGCAAGGAAGATGACCTACATCGTTCTAATACTATGTTGTCGTCTTCCATTGACGCTTCTTGATCTGTCACTCTTCTCAAGCTCGATACATGCTGCTATCAACGTTTGATTACCTGTGTAGACAGTCAAGACAGCACGACAAGCGTAAAACCATGAAAAACATAAAAACAATTACAACCTGTCTAACTGATCAAGGAATGCTAGAAATCTCATTATAATTGTAAACAAGAGTGGAAGATAAACATCAGATGCATTTTATTATGATAAAGACAAGGGGAGTTTACAACCAAGCCTTGATGTTTAGGCTCTCCTTCGGCAGGTCTGTATCCAAGAACGTTTGCCACACCCTCATGAACAAAGGTCCAAGATCTCACTATGTTCTCAACACACACAAACAATCACACTCTGCATTATTCTCCCGAAGCTATGATTGCTTCTTCTCTATGCTAACTTTTTCAGCTATCTGTTCAACTAGAACATGTTCAACTAGCACATCAATGGAAGATGGCTATATTTATAGAGCAGAGGAGGAGGTTGGGATCCCTAAAATAGTGGAAGGGAGGCTTTATCCCTTGGGAGGTTTCCCCATAAGATGGAAACAAGAGGCCAAAGGAGGAAGGCCATGGTTACTCAGTCGAACCACTCCCTATGACTCGTCCACGAAGTTGTTGTGATCGAAACTTCGCCTCTTTTTTTTTAAAAACTTTCCAAAACAGGATTGGTGCGAGTCCTTAACTAGGACAGAGTGCCAACTGGCACGGGCTTAGTTTTAATTTTCCTCATTGGTGTGAGGGCATAATGGGACACCAACATTAAGGAAAAAACAGGTGTTTTTAGTGGTCTGCTAAGGAAATGGTCAACAGAGGGAATGTTGTCCTCATGGCAAGGGATGCAATGATGGTATTTGCAAGTCATGACACTTCTATTTAGTCACATAAATGACCCTCCAATGTGCGAGATGGGGATTGCAAGGATAGTGACAAATTACTGTGTAACAGATGGGAAGGAAGTCGTTGATAGCCCGCCTCCCCCACCTACCTCTAGTCCTCTTGAGATTGAGAAGCCCAGTGCTGAACCCATTATACGGCCACCTTCCAAAGATGTTCTCCAAAAGTCTTCCTATAATCCAAACGCCCATGCTGCTCAGCACTATAGCATTATTGAGGATCTGGCATAGGCACCTTCCACAATGTCTGCGTTGGAAGTACTTCAGATTTGTCCATCTCAACAGAAAGCTCTATTATCTAAAATCGACAGAATTGATCCTGTCGATTCTAGCCTCCTCGCCTTCAATCTAGTGAATTTCGTCCCCTGGCTTCCGCACCAGATTGCCCTTGTTATACAAGTCGGCATCAAAGTCTCAATATTCACAGAGCCGTTGTGGACAAAGGTGCCTCTACTTGCGTTATGTCATTTGCTTGTTGGAAGGCCATCAGCTCTCCAACCCTCACTTCATCTCCCAATGCCCTCGAGGCATTCGATGGAAGGGAATCAAAACCCTTGGGTGTTCTCGCGAGTCTACCAATCACATTGCAAGATAAGACAGTCAACGTTGAAGTGGAATTTGTTGATGCCAAACTCAACTATAATCTTCTAGTCGGTCACAGTTGGACCCACGCCATGTTGTTCGTTCCATCCACCCTCTTTCGGCTTTTGAAATTTCCGCATGAGGGCAAGATTATTACTATTGATCAGTTGTCTTTCTTTACCTCATCCTCCGAGAACAAAATTCCATACATGGATCAAATTCCTAATCCCCCCAATAGTATAGGACCTGGTCTTTTCAAGGACCCTGTTCTCATGGGTATTTTCCCCCTTCCAACACCGAACACCATTCAATTCAACATGATCTCTAGGTTGGATGACCCGTGGATCATCCCTTCTCCTGAATAGGTTGCCTCTTTTGGAGAATCGATGCCTCTAACCCCAGTTGAAATTAATTATTGTGAGATCGTTGCAGCATCAGATCCTCCTCCTACTAAAAATGCTCCTTTGAGCATGGCTCTTGATGTTTATTCTCAATCCCCTTGGCTCGGCGATGCAGATTCACCCGATCCTTTGAGAGAAGTTTTTCCGTCTGACGAAGCTATTGTGGAGACTATGTCTCTCGAAGATCTGCCATGGAGCAATGGACATCATTGTTCCTCGTTCATGCCTGGCCTGGGGGCAATGTCTAATTGTCTTGAGCATTTTGCATCTGGTTATCCCCCTCGTAAACCTACTCCTTTGAGCACGTCAGAGCATAGTTCCTCTTCTTGTGTCAAGCTCCCTAAACAATGAAACAAGCTGCTTTGAGGACAATTATTTTAAGTGTGTCAACCTCGTTAAAATAATGAAACACAATCCCGTTCAATTTGAGTTTTGTTAGATTTTGTAAAATTCAAATCGAGTCTCTCTTAATCTTGTGTTTTGAACCTTCACTCCATTTTCTATGGACTGAAGCTTGGGGGCATGTACACCTCGAATTGAGTCACCATGCTGGGGGCATGCCCAGTTTCCCTTCTTATTTCAAGCATAGTTTGTGTTTGCACTTTTAAGCTTGTGAAAAAATAAAATATGTTGGTGTAATTAATTTTGTGAACCTTTAACTTTTCCAATGGGTCGTTATTTATGCAGATTATTTAGCTGATACATTAGATAACATTGTATTAGACATTTACATAATATATAAAAACATCATCATATGTAAGAAAGTTCCATGTAGAAATATATATATATATATATATATATATATATATATATATATATATATATATATATATATATATATGTCAAATTTTTGTAGCATGTGCATCATATGAAATCCCAAAAATATACATGTTTGTTTTAAATACATCTAGAGATGACATGTCTCTCAAAAATATGCAAATAAAAGCCTAGGCAACTAATTGGCATGGTGCTCATGGTAGCACGTCACTACCCACACCAACCACCTCAGTAAGCGATGGAGGTGACTTGGCACCACCACGGTGTGCCTCTTGTAAGCCATAGGGACATCAGCTAGGCGAGCATAGTCTGGAACCCCACGAGCAATCCCCTCAAGGTTATGTACCAGTGCATCCCCTTTAGAGTCGTAAGTGAGCGGAGTCCTCCTCCCTATCGGTGACATCCTAGCAAGCCTCTCTGGGCCAACATTTGCATACATATAGGACCAATTGTTAGAACATGCATGTATACCAAAAATTTATAAAATTCATAAAAATAAAAAAGAGTCTTACCCAGCTCCTCATCACAGTCCTCTCCTTCCAGGAGCGGAAGGTCTAGGTCTCTAGTGAAATCAGTGCCTGCATAGGGCCAGTCCTCTACGACGATCAGTTTTCATCGCACCCATCCAAAGAACTTGGGCTGCCATGACATTTGCTGGCTGCCCGCTGCCCTGGGCATTAATGCTGCCCATCGAGCCGCCCGTGGCTCTCTCAATGGTGGATCTGGGACTATCACCCCCTGGCCCAGGAAGATAAGTAGTCATTCTAAGAAGAAAAATACCAAGATTGATCCGTACCCAAACTACTTCAGTTTTTCCTTTTTGCATTTGGTCAATTTCCATTTGATGTTCATCGTTATGGCTGTGGCCGAGTCAAACACTGTGGGATTCATGCATTCTGACGCCAGGAGGAGCTGTGTTTTGGTAGCCTCTTGGGGTGCCTGCGACCCTGTAACCCACGTAATCGTATGTAGCACCACTCTAAGTGCTAGATCAAGAATAGTATGGATGTTGACTTTGCCACTACCTGATCCAGTTTGTGCCCCCGGGCACACCCTTTGCATGACCATTGTCATTTTTTCACCAGAGGCCCTGGTACCTGTCATAAGTGAAACTGGACCTCTGCAAGAAAGTCCAGTGATGAAATAGACATTGGACACTTCAAGTTCAAGTACTTGATCTCGAAGTTTAAACTTCTCTTCTTCCTCATCCCAAATACTTATCAAATATTGTAATAATTCGGGTTGAGCCCTGAGACATGGTGTTAAGAATAATTTCTTTAACCTGCAATTCTAAAGAGCACTCATGCATTGCTCATTCTCCATTGCCAACTCATCTTCTTCACTGTACTCCCTTTCTTTCCATTCAATCACCATTTTCGCTGAGTACCTGCACCAAATCAAACATAGGAGTGTTAGAAACCTCCTCAAGTATTCAAATTTTCTTTTCATTGGTTCATTTTTTATAATTTTTGACTGGAATTTGCGTTGCGCCATTGGTGCAGCTGTCTGGCTGACATTCGCGCCAGCTGGCGTGACCTATGTGTAAAACAGAGTGGATTGGCGAGGGTTCATGCCTGGTACCCGCGCCAACTGCGGAGCCCTATATTTTGCAATTCCTCCCCTCAAGGAGACCAAATGACAATGAAAAAATATAAAATATAGCTTAAAAAATGGCTAATGGAAGCGGCTCTTACCTGGAGAAGACCAAATCTGAATTCGTCCATTGGATCGTCTGCAATCGTCACCTCAAGATCGCAAAGGAAATATCTCACTATCGCTCTACACAGAGGTAAAAAGGTAAAAATTAAATATGTTTTTACTATTGGTCATATTTATAACTTTTCGAAACAAAAATTAGGTTTTGGAGCTTATTTTTTTGATATTTTATCATATTTTTGTCAAAAAATGGGTTTTACACTTACTTTTTGTGCAGTGAAAGGTTTTCGTGTGACTAGGATGACGAAACAAGTTGCATTTTATACTTTTTTGGACTCGGTAAAAACACAAAAAACTCACTACTGGAGTCATCTTTCAGCTCTTTTTTGACTCTCTAAACATGAAAAGATTGTTGAGTCACTTGTCGTTTTGAGCTCGTTAAATTAGCTGCGAAACGACATCTACCCAGTATACATTTACCCCTTTTTCAAGCTAGGATAAATTATTTACGAAAAAGGAATACCCTAGCCTATCGCGATTAGGAGGTTCTCTCAGACACAGTTTTCTACCTTTCCGGATCTGAGGGACTATCTACGAAAAGGGACTGCTGGAGTTTTCTTTTCCGTTGTCTTTTCAAACTCTCTAAACATGAAAAGATGTTGAGTTCTTCCTTTTTCAGACTCGTTAAAAACTGATGAAATTGGACTCCGTCGTAATGACGTTACTCGATTTCCTCCTTCCTAGGGCTCGTTAAATGTACTAGGATGGATTTTTCTGAAGGACAAACTTATATCGCAATCATATGCTATCCCCTTTAAGATTGTTTCCAAAAATAATTGGGGTACTCGCCAGAAATGGTGGGGGAAAATGGAACCAGTATCACTGTCGTGTCGACAGTTTGTCGCTCTTGAACATGGCACTTGTCTGCATTTGTGTCAGTTTAGGGACATCTCATCTCATTATCTGCTTACCTCCATGGGTTTGGGTAATCTCTTTCGACCACTCATCTGCTCTTTGCCACATCATCATGACCTCAGATCCTTTGATGTAAAATACTGCCAAATCCAGTGTCGTGCCACCGATATGTTCAAGAGAAGTTGGCCTCTGCAGTTTTCAACCTCCCTCTGATTCTCTATTGATCTTGATTCACAAACATCATGTTCCTCTGTCTCATGTCGATGATGTGGGAAACACTATGGCCCACCTTCAATCAAAGTCACTTCCTGTCGACTTCATCTCATTATCTAGGAAGCTGATCTAGAGACTCCCTTCAGGTACCTTAGAGCCTGCATGCCTCAATGGTAGGTTCTTCGCATTCTACGCAAGATTTTCATTATTGGCCTTCAATCGAATGATTCTGCGGGTGTTCGACGCCATCTCACTGTTCACATTCCATGGATTGTACCTCTTGTACCTTGAGAGCCATCATCATTATTGGTGGTTCCTCTCGCGTCTATTAATAGCTTCCATTATTGGTTGGTAATTAGACGATGTTCTTGCATGTTCAACTTCAGCTCACTTATTTACATGCTCAGACTTGTACTATGTTCAAGTCGAGATGGAGCACAAGACTCTGGATCTTGTCTGATAAAATCCAGGCTGCAAATTCTTTGTGGATTATCATGATTGGTTACATGACTCATTTGATTGGATGGTTGTGACCATACCTGAGTCTACTTGTTGATCCTTCTTTGTTGGATGGTTGCGTCCATACCTTGGATCCCAGTTATTGAACACTCTATTATGGATGGTTGCACCCATACCACATATCATGTATCAGAGATATCAGTTGTATTCATATTTTCAGGTCTTCCGACGGCAATGTTTTCAGTTGGGCACGTTATCATAAAGCATTTCACCCCTCCCTCTCTCTCAGACCTCATGCTTTAGGGGGCATCTGTTACACAAATTTTTGTCATTGTCCCTGCAATCCCTCGTCTCGTACATTGGAGGACTATTCCCATGACGTGTGAACAGTAAAATGTCCTGAAAACACCTTCATGGCATCCTCCTGCATAAGGACAAACATTCTCTTGAAGAACATTTTCTCTGGATAACCCTAAAAACTGATTTTTTAGCCTTGGCGTAACTAGCTAGTTCATCCCTAGCGCCAATGGGGGAAATCCACACTAGAGGGCATGCCAACTGGCACTCTGTCCCTTTGTTTCACTTGCACCAAGCTTATTAAGGGGATTTAAAAAAAAATAAATGGCAGAAATTTGATTCTAACAAAATCCATAATGAATCATCAAAAGGAGTTGAGTGGTTTGGCTACGGATCTCCATGTATAGGAAGTGGTTTTCCACCTCTCATGGAACCTTCCTAAGATATAGGACCTATCCCATGATTATAGGGATCCCAACTTCCCTTCCTCCATCTATAAAAGCTTGCCCTCTCCATTAGCAAGCTAGCTGAACTTGTAGGAAGGAAACTATAGCTGAACTTTTGGGAAGGAAATGATAGCTTAGTGATGATCAAGAGTAGAGCTGAGGAGAACCCTGTGAGAGAGAGAGAGTTATGTCAAATCCCTGACGAGATTTTTGAGACGTGCTCTGTTGCAAGCCTCGCCAAAGGAAGATCATAGCATCATAGAATTTGGTTGTAATCTCCCTTTTTTTCATCTTTAATATAAGCGACTCTGATTTTGGTTCCATTCGCGTGTTTACTCTTTCATGAAATGCAATGAATTATATCCTCTCTGACTGATATATAGTTACATGCTTTAAGTATTACGTTGTATGTCGTCGTTTCTCTGCATGTGTACAGGTGTTCGGACAGAGCAAACGAAAGGATTGTGATATGTCAAGCTAGGGACAAGGGGCACCTCTTCTTCATCGACAACAGCAGTGTGGGATTCGAGGTAGGCTACTTATCGCAATCTTTGTCTTTCTTGTAACTAGGAACCAACGCCATTTCGTGATTCGATTGTTGCTAGACCCAATCTAGGGCTAGTGGGATCGCCTCTGTCTCGCAGTGGGACAGAGGCTGTCCCACTGTGAGACAGAGGCGATCCCACTAGACCTAGATTGGGTCTAGCAATAATCGAATCACGCAATGACGTTGGTTCCTAGTTACAAGGAAGACAAAGATCGCGATAAGTAGCTTACCTTGAATCCCACGCTACTGTTATTGATGAAGAAGCAGTGCTCCTCATCCCTAGCTTGACAGATCATAATCCTTCTGTTTGCTCCCTCCGGACACTTGTACACATGCAGAGAAACGACGACATACAATGTAATATTTAAAGCATGTAACTATATATCAGTCATAGACAATATAATTCATTGCATTTCATAAAAGAGTAAACACACAAATGGAACCAAAATTAGAGTCGCTTATATTAAAGATGACAAAAAGGGAGGTTATAACCAAATGCTCTGATGCTATGATCTTCCTTCGGCAGGGCTTGCAGCGGAGCATGTCTCAACAAAGCTCGTCAGGGATTTGACAGAACTCTCTCTCTCATAGGGTTCTCCTTGGCTCTGCTCTTGATCATCACTAAGCTATCATTTCCTTCCCAAAATTTCAGCATAGTTTCCTTCTTACAAGTTCAGCTAGCTTGCTAATGGAGAGGGCAAGATTTTATAGATGGAGGAAGGGAAGTTGGGATCCCTATAATCATGGGATAGGTCCTATCTCTTAGGAAGGTTCCATGAGAGGTGGAAAACCACTTCCTATACATGGAGATCCGTAGCCAAACCACTGAACTCCTTTTGACGATTCATCCTGGAGTTTGTTGGAATCAAACTTCCGCCATTTATTTTTAAAAAACATCCCTTAATAAGCTTGGCGCGAGTGAAACACAGGGACAGAGTGCCAGTTGGTGCGCCCTCTAGTGTGGATTTCCCCCATTGGCGCGAGGGATGAACTGGCTAGTCGAGCCAAGGCTAAAACATCTGTTTTTAGGGTTTTCTAAAGGAAATGTTCTTCGGGAGAATGTTTGTCCTTATGTAGGAGGATGCCATGAAGGTGTTTTCAAGACATTTTACTGTTCACAGGTCACGGGAATAGTCCTCCAATGTGTGAGACGAGAGATTGTAGGGACAGTGACAAAATGTTGTGTAACAGTGACTCCACTGATATAAAATTCAAATTATAAGTAATCCTAGCTTTCACCAGGCCTCTTACCCGGTCAGATACCACTCAGAAAGAAACACCCTTTGTGTCTAACCCAGAGAAATTAATCTTAAAAATAATATGGAAAGAAAAGTTCCCCAGTCAATCTGATATACCCCCGTTCTCCCTTGAAGCATATTGTTGTTTAACATATTCTTTCTCATTTGAGGCCTAGGGAGGACTATAGTCTAATTTTGGATGTGTAAGTCATAAAGTCATATTTGTTATGTGAAATGGAACTTCATAGATATGTAATTGATGAATTAAAACCTAATTAAATAGGACCCCATCAACGACACACCTTATAAAAGGAAATAGGAAGTGAATGAAGGTTGAGAAGGACATGTCACAAAATTGGCCCCATTGAATGTTACAATGGTACTTCTTAATGGAACCCTTCTCTCTCTCTCTCTCTCTCTCTCTCTCATGTTTTTGTGATGTATGCAGTTCTTGCATTTTTACCAGTTTTCTACTGATTAGTTTCATGGAAAATATATATTTTTTCTCTCCTGTTTTGGCCCGCAAGCCTGCTAAATCTTAGGCACTAAGATTTGTATCATTGATATTAAAGCAAGTTAACACTCCATGGGAGTTAGGATTTTAAGCGTATTTTAGTTTTAAAATTTTGAATAAATATCCAAACTCATTTTAGCACCCTTGGATTCAATTTGATATGTCATACATTTTAAGTATTACAATTGGTCTAAAAGCATAAAAAAAATTTCTACCCTCTAACCTTCATCCACCACTACAGGAGCATCTTTGCATGGATTCACTTCATCCATTGGTCTACAACATGGAGCTTCCATGACATCTATAACAACCCATGTTGTTCTACAAACACTTAGGATATTTTATGGCCCTCTAAACTTGGTGTTCACACATTCATTGTTATTGCAAACTTATACAATCATGCCATACCTTAACAACAATATGTATGTAGCATCTATAAGCTTGGGTTACCTCATTTTAGTTGTTTCACAACTTTCCCACATTGGTATGGCCACCATAAAAGCACAATAATGGATGGAACACATGGCAACAATATCCAATTAACTTCATTTACATACCACAACATCTACATAAAATTTAAAAGAGTGTACACTAACTCATTTTAAAGGATTTTCCATTAGCTCAAATTGGTTTTTCATGTAATTTGATTTTATTTCATAATTTTAGAGATATCATTAATTGAAGTCACACATTCCTATAAAGAAGCATGAACACACATATATTTAGTTTCGAGAATGATTTTCTCATTCCAAAAATCATTATAGACAAAACATATTATGTCAATAAAGATGTATCTTTCATACTTCAAATGGGTCTTTGACAATATTTTATTTCATCACATGTAGAAAAATTTATCAACAAAGTTGCAGCAAGAGATCTAGTGGTAGAAAAATTCAAAAAAAAAAAAACCAAGTTTATGGGTTATCCACAAACCCACGGTTATGGATAAACCACAAAAAACCCTTCCCCAATCTTGTCATTGCTAACTTTGTTATGGGTCATCCAAAAACATATAGTTATGGGTTAACCACACAAAATTGTTCTCTTCATTGATGCTTCATACATTCTAGTCATGATAGTTATGAGTCATCTACAAATCCATGGTTACATTTTAACCATATAAAAATCTTCTCTTTGTTGGCACTTATCACATTTTAATGTTGATGGTACATTTAACATAATGGGGTCCCTCCTTTTTTTGCATGATTGAATGACAAGGACCATCATTTTCTTGGGGGGGGGGCATGGAAGGATTGATATGAATATTAAGAGGGCTTATACCATAAGTTTTGATGTACAATTCATAACGTTATACTTTTATACCAAAGGGAACTTGATAGATATGTTATTGATGAAGTAAAACCTAATTGAAGTTTACTTTGTCAATAAGAAACCTTTTAAGAAGGTAATAAGAATAGATTGAAGGATGAGAAGGGGAAGCCCTAAAATTGGTCTTGTTGCATGTAATGGTTCTTCTTAATTGAATTATTATTTTGTGATGTATTTATTGTTTGAATTTTTTTCATTGTTCTTATGATTAGTTTCATCAAATATCTCTATGTTTTATTTCCTCCTCTCTTAGCAATCAAGCATTTTAGATCTTAACCCCCAAGGTCCAAACCATTGGAAGGAGATGTCCCAAAATTGGCCTCATTTCATGTAATGGTTCTTCTAAATGTAACTCTCTCTCTCTCTCTCTCTCTCTCAATCAAGCATTTTAGATCTTAACCCCCAAGGTCCAAACCATTCGAAGGAGATGTCCCAAAATTGGCCTCATTGCATGTAATGGTTCTTATAAATCTCTCTCTCTCTCTCTCTCTCTCTCTCTCTCTCTCTCTCTCTCTCTCTCTCTCTCCATGTATTCAATTTTTACAATTTTAGCAATGTTCTTATGATTATTTTCACGGAATATATGTATGTTTTCTCTCCTCACCTCTCAACATTAAAGCCTCGTAGATATTATCCCCCAAAATATAGAACACTTACACATTAGTCACATGGTCATATCTATGCTATCAATGGTGCTTTCTTCAGTTAAGAGGATAAGATAGGGTGTGTTTCCTTTAATTTTGAGATTGTAAGTTATAAATTTCCTTTGAATATTTTCTATCTTTACAACTTTTTGGGGAAATTGCATCCATAATTCTCACATCCATATAAAACAGTATGGATAACATGAGTCTCAAAGAGGAATTTTCCTTTATCCCAATATCACTTGATTTACAATTATTTTAAAGTCTATAATAAACATTTCACCCCTCATTTTTCCTCTTCTCAATGCTATAATTCAAGTTGACCATATGATATATATCGATTCCAATTTATCTGCATGAAGACACTTCCTCCAAGTTGATTTTGTCATATTAAAATGTATCATAAGTGATATTCTTAGCGTTAATATCATGACTTTCATCCATACCCATCTTGGAACATAAATCATGAGGAGTTCTTACTTGTCAAGATCATAATATTGCCTTACTAAAGAACAATATTATCAACATAAAGAAGTGTGATGACTATACCAACACTAGTTGACACCAACACACCTTCTTCTTCCAAAAACTCATGTTTCATATTTATCCATATATATATATAAAATGAGAAAAAAAAACCATTTTTTAATTACTATAGTACATTTAATTTTTTTAACCAACCTTTTATAATCCTAAACTTAAAAATAACATTTTCATATAACTTTTATATATATATATATAAATTTCTAACATTTTTATAAATCGAAAAGTCACTACCATCACAATTCAAAATCACCTCAATTACCATAATCACAATTTAAACCAACTAAATCGCCACAATCACTCCTAAAACCCAGTAAACCCTTGTATCTAAATGTGCACAATTCAAAACCTACTAAATCACTACAATCACATGAGAAACTCTAAACTCTCGTATATAAATGTATATGGTATTTTATCAAACCTTAATTGATATATAAATGTTTTGGCATAAGCCCACTTTAGTTTTAATATTTTAAATTGTCACTAATTAGAGGTGAGTATCATGAAACTTTTTATTTTATTAAAAAAATTAATAATATTATTTCATATATATATATATATAGATATAGATATATATAATAATTATTTAATTAAATTTAAAAACATAAGTAAAATAATATTAGCATTATCAACTTAACTAAAAATATTTGAGTTGCAATCACCACCCAAGCTCACACTGAAAAAATGAATGGCTCATATAACAACCATATTATAGTCTGTGAGTTGTCAATAACTATAGCATTAGCCTCACATCAAAGTGCGTTGAATTTCAAATATTTTTCTTAGCTTGTGTAATTTTAATTAAAATTTCAAGAAAATGTTTAATTTCTTATTTTCTCATAAATTCAACAATATTTTTTTATTTTTTTAGAAATGTTATTTCTAATTTTTAATTGGCTGAGCCAACTCTAATAAGAGCTAACTCACTCACTGGTGGAAGATGTTTTTTTTTATATTTGTTAGTGTTTGAAAAGTCATTTCAAAATTGAAAAAAGACTAATTTTGTGAATGACTGTTTCAATGTGGAGAAGTGGAAGTGCGAAAGATTAAACCCCTCAGAAAGAACCCTAGAAAGACAGAAACTACCTGTAATCAGATTTGAACAGCAGTAACTGGCCTGGAATCACGAAATTTGTAAGCACTCGTCCCATGGGGAAGAAGGTCGTTGAGTCTATTGGAAACACTGCGCATGAAGGAGAACAAGTCCATAAATACTTCTTCTAACTTGCAGGAAAATACAGAGAAACATAGAAATGCATAAAACCCTATGTTGTATATTTGAACAGAGGAAGTAATACCTGTAAGAAGCCGGAAATACGATATTGGAACATCCACTAGAGCATAACGACGACAACACAAAACCAAAATCACAAATAGGGTTTCACCGAAGGACAGGCCACCAACAACTGGTTTTGCTAAGCTCTTGCATGAAAAATGATTAATGGAAACCAAAATACCTCAGTTAGTTACACCTTTAAAAAATATTAAGCACATCTAAGACATAGGAAGAAACCCTAGACTGATCGGTGGTTGGATGACACCACCTAAACCCTCTTGGGATATCAATGCAAAGATTGCTTCGATCAAGAGTTCTAACACCTAGTGTCCATTCAACGCCATTTGGGAGATGCGTCATTACTCCATGTAACGAGTAAAATAAAAAATCACACTTAAGGTCGTCTGTTAAATCTAGGCAGAGCTTACAACCCAAGACATTGTATCAAATCCATATTACCCCAGCACCTTAGATACAATGTAAATAAATTGACATGACCTATAATTTGTTGTATATGACTATGCATAGAAATTAGAGCAAACATAATGCAATTAACTCAAGGGCGGGGTATGGTATGGTTAATTGATAGGTGTAAATTTTTTTCACTATGATGTAATGTATTAGATTAATGCATGTGACCAGAAGTGCTATGACATTGACACTAGAACTCGTAATGTTTTGCTACCTCTATATTCAATGATGCCAGTACTGATGTGGTTGCACGTCCTTTATGTAGACAAGATGTGGGCCTAGATAATTTTCAATGGATATTGTTTTGAGCTTTCCAAATGTGAAGCTTTCACTGTGTGAAAGAATCTCTGCACAATGCTCATATTTAAAGTGGTGGAATAGCTGACTAAAGCATGATCATAAATAAGCTCTATTCATAACTATTAATATTACTTGATACCAATTCTTGTGAGGCGATACTAAGATTTATTTCATTAAATCACTTTCATTTTATTAGGTTCTAATTATTTTATGAATTTATCATCATCATTGGAATCCATCTAGCGACAAATTTGGGCAATACCCGTATAGACAATACGTCACAATAGTTGCTAGATTTTTTCACAATTATCAACTTTCCGTATTCACAATTGAATTATATGAATAATTAAATGTTGAGTGTTGTGGATGAAGATTTTTTATAGTCCTTCTATCCTACATGTTACTATATTCAAAGATAGAATATAATACAAAGACGTGATGTGAACTTCAAGAAGTGACCATTTCGGTGCCTCCTGCCTTCTATGCTATATACCAGGAGGCAGGGAATATATGAATGGACTATGGCTCTAAGATGTTTATAATTTTTTAATCGCAAAGACACTGAGTGAGTGGAGTAACGTTGGGTTGTTGGGTCCTTTGTTACGAGTGGAAAATGAACTAATCAATCTCCAAGTGAACTAAACTAGTCTTTAATTAATTGATTAATTTGTTGGAATATTGAGAATTCCAAATGGAGAGAGTAAACTCCTCTCCTCTAAACACAGAGAAATATAAACAAATTTTCCAAGAGACAGAGTTTTCAATGCTAAAACAAACTTCTATTCCTTTCAAAAAAAAACTGATACAAATTCTTCCTCTTAACTGAGGGATAACAAGAACCAGGACTACTACACACGCAGTGCCCAAAATAACTCTCTATTTTTCAAAACAATACACTCTGTCTCATTTAAAATCAACACTGCTGTGTTCTTGTCTTTCGCGTTGTTGTGCGAAACAACCAAAATAACATAATCCAACAACTACACAGGCTCTCGAGCCTTTTGGCTTTTTATATGCCGCGCATATTAAATCATTACAACAAACTATATTAAAACCTAAAAATAAAACTATTAAAACAAATATGATACCAGGCCCACAATACAAACAACAAACCAAAAAAAACTTCGATTGCGATTGACAATCGGATGCGATGACCGAATATAAAATTTGGCTTACAAACCAATCGGGTTCGAACTTCAGGTGGTGTGATCGGGACATGCAATGAAGAAGTTCCGATTGTGATTCAAAGACGGATGCAATTCAAATAATAAACTGCGCCATAATAGGTCCATCGGGTCCGCCACTTCAAAAAGTGCAATCGAGCCCGACACATAAAACCTTCTGATTGCGATTGAATCAACCGGATGCGATTGCCCATTAAACTCCTCTTCATAAAGTTCATCGGGTCCGCGCTTAATCATTGTGCGATCGGGCCTCGTTTCAAAAATTTTCCGATTGCCGATTGAGTATCCGGATGCCATTGGCAATAAACTATGGCATATAGCCAGATCGGGTCCGGTCTTTGACCAGAGTATATTAAAAACGCGCTCCGATTGAGCCCTTGCGATTGAACTCTTGCAATTCCATTAAAACATCGCCACGTGGTCAAGTGGACCCACGGGCCTCCGCTACTGTAGGGGGCGATTATAATATATGTTTCGGTTGTATTGTGTACAACCGTTCCTCTGCGAAACTCTGCCACATCAACAAGACACTCGGTCCTTGCATCATTTATATGTTGCGATTTGCGATTGCGATCGCATCGCAGAACTCCATATCAACAAGACACTGCTTCAAAAAAAATGAAAACTTGGTTGTTGAGGGCTTTAAAGCCCGAATTGACTGTCTTTAATTTACTCATCTCCTCCGTAGACCAAATCTACGAAAATCTTCGTCCTTCCACTGTGAAGAACGGCTCTGCCCATCACTTGTTAATTCTCCTCTGCAATTTGTGGCTGCGGCCCATCACATTTAATTCATCCTTACGGATTTCTCCATTCTTCTTGAATACAGAGTGTTGTGCACTCAAAATTCTGCTGCTGCTGCTGCCTTGTGCTCTTTTTCTTCATGTCACTTCCCAAGGCTGGTAGGTGACTTTAATATTTTCAACACTCCCCCTTAAAGTCAGCTGCTGGGTTATCAATAATACCCAAGCATTTTCTTAAAAATTAAAAGGTCTTCTGTCCCAATAGTTTAGTTAAAATATCTGCATATTGCTCCTCTGTTTTACAATGCTGTAAAATAATTTCACCATTGTGCACCAATTCTCTGATATAATGAAACTTTGTATCTATGTGCTTTGTTCTTGTATGAAACAAAGAATTCTTTGACAATGCAATAGCTGAGCTATTGTCACAAAAAATCACAGTGCCCTTTACATGTTCTTGGCACAAACTTCTCAACATTCTTCTCATCCAAACTGCTTGACACGCTGCTGCTATAGCTGCTACATACTCTGCTTCTGCTATAGATAATGCTACAATCGGCTGTTTCTTAGAAGCCCATGAAATGGCTCCTGAACCCATATGAAAAACATAACCGGAAGTGCTCTTCTGATCATCTACACTTCCAGCCCAATCACTGTCAGTGTATCCAACCAATTCTGAATTTTCTGAAGCTGTATAGAAAATGTCAAATCTTTTAGTTCCTTTCACATACCTCAGAATTATCTTTGTTGCTTGCCAATGTGCTTCTTTTGGCTTCTCCATAAATCTGGAAATTAAACTAACAGCATGCATAATATCCGACCTAGTTGCAGTCAAGTACATCAGGCTGCCAACTATGCTTTTATACAAACTTGGATCAAAATCCTTGCTGCTGTCATCTTTACTCAACTTCAATCCCATTACTGTGGGAGTAATTGCAGCTTTGCACTCCTGCATATTAAATCTTTCTAGAACTTGATTCACATACTTTGCTTGAGATATAAAAATCCCTTTCTCACCTTGCTCTACTTCTATTCCCAAGAAGTATCTCAAAAAACCCATATCAGTCATTTCAAATTCATCTTTCATGACTGTTTTAAAATTTTCAACAAGATAATCATCATTACCTGTAAAAATTAAATCATCAACATACAAAACAACAATCAACAACTTACCATCCTTTTCTTTGATGTAGAGGGTGGGTTCTCCCTCACACTTTTCAAATCCATTCTCCAATAGATAGGAGTCTATCCTACTGTACCATGCTCTTGGCACTTGCTTCAGCCCATAAAGAGCTTTCATCAATTTACAGACCTTATGCTCTTGGCCTTTCTTCTCATATCCGAGAGGCTGTTCCACATATACCTCTTCCATTAAAACTCCATTTAAAAATGTAGATTTTACATCCATCTGATATACTTTCCTTTTGTTTTGTGCTGCTATGGACAACACTGCTCTTACTGTCTCCATTCTTGCAACTGGTGCAAAAGTTTCTTCATAATCAATCCCATGCTTCTGCTTATATCCTTTGACAACAAGTTTGGGCTTGTGTCTTTCTATTTTTCTTTCAGCATTGCTTTTGGTCTTATAGACCCATTTAACTCCAATAACTTCTTTTCCTTCAGGGAGATCAACTAACTCCCATGTTTTGTTCTTCTCTATGGCTTTAATTTCTTCGTCCATAGCTTCTATCCATTTTCTGTCTTTAATTGCATCTTCAAAATGAAAAGGATCATCAACTTGACAATACAAAGCAAATAAGGAATTTATACCTTCATTTGCCGCTCCTTGCTCATATATTTCTCTAATACTTCTAAACCTTGTTCCACTTTCACTTGGTGTAATCGTGCTTGAAGAAGCACTCGATCCTGCTCCATGTGGTGTGCTCGGTGAACCACTGCCGCTTCTTCTCAAGGGTGTTCTCGGTGCTGCTTGAGGCGTCCCTTGCTGGCCTTGCACTGCTGGAGGTTGTGCAATGGATGGGTTGTTGATTTCAACCACATCTCCCTCATCTTCATCATGAGATAAACATTTTTTGACATTGACTGTTTTCTCAATGCTTCCATCCCACGCTTCCTCTTTGATAAATTGCACATCTATGCTAATTAAAAACTTCTTTGTGGATGGGTTATACAATCTGTATCCTTTGGAATCTTCACAATATCTAAGAAAAATGCACTTCTCCCCCTTACTATCCAACTTCTTTCTCAATTTGTCTGGAATGTGTGCATATGCAACACACCCAAAAACTCTCATGTGGGTGACTCCCTGTTTTCTGCCACTCCACGCTTCTTCTGGAACCTTGTTCATCACCGCTTTTGTGGGGCATCTATTCAAAATATATACATCACAGTTTGCTACTTCTGCCCAATACTCATTCGGCAAGTGTTTCGCCTTCAGCATACTTCTCACCATCTCCATTATGGTTCGATTCTTCCGTTCAACAACTCCATTCTGTTGCGGCGTGTACCTAGTGCTAAATTTCTTGTGTATGTCGTTCTCTCTTCAAAAACGCAGAAATTCCTTTGATATGTATTCTCCTCCTCTGTCGATTCTGAGGACTTTAATGTGCAGTCCGCTCTATTTTTCTACGAGAGCTTTAAAATGGCGAAATTTTTGAAAGACTTCACTTTTATATTTCAGAAAATAAACCCACACTTTTCTTGTGAAATCATCTATGAAGGTCAACATGTAATTGCTACCTGAAACTGATGCTGTCTGCATCGACCCACACAAATCTGAGTGGATTATCTCCAAAGGTGCTTTCGCCCTTATGCTTTTCCCTGAAGGAAACTTTTCTCTCTGTTGCTTTCCCAAGATGCAGCCTTCACATAGACTGTCAAGCTTCTCAATCAATGGTAAACCTTTTACCATTCCTTTTCTGTGCAGCAAATTTAATCCTCCGAAATTTAGATGTCCAAATCTCAGGTGCCATAACCAATTTTCATCCTTTGCTTCCTTCTGAAAGGCTTCTTGTGTTACGGCTGCAATGCTTTTTCCTTTTCCCTTCAAGTCAGTGTTGAGCTTGAGAGGAAACATTCTATTGCTGGTCATTTGTATTTCAGCAATGATTTTCTTGCTTGGAGGTATATCCTTTACTGTGCACACATCATCTTTAAAAACTACATTGTAACCTTTGTTTATGAGCTGCCCAACGCTCAAAAGATTACATTTCAAACCTAGAACATAGTACACATCAGGGACAAATTTCTGCTCACCATTTCTGGCTCGAATACTTACTCTGCCCTTTCCTTTAATAGAGATCTTAGTATTAGTCCCTGTGGTCACTTCAGATTTTATTTCTTCATCTAGATTGGAAAACATTGCTCTGTTTCCAGTCATATGATTACTACATCCAGAATCTAAGAACCAAACATCATCTTCTCTATCTTGTGCTACATTACAAGCTAACAGCACATTACTTGGGCTCTTTTCTTCTTTTGCTACATTAGCATTCTGCCTATTTTTCATGTCATTTTGCTTCTTTCTACATTCATTGGCATAGTGCCCATATTTCTTGCAATAATAACACTGGACATTGGATTTGTCATACCTTTGTCCATGAGCATGTTGGTGTTGATGTCCACCTTGCTAGCTATTGCATTAGCCATGACTCTGACTTTGACTGTTGCTCCTTCCATGTGAATGTGAAGGGCTGTTCCTTCCACCTCTATTCTAGCTTCTGCCTCTTCCTCTTCCTTTTCCTTGACCTCTTCCTCTTCCTAAAGCTGTCTGGGTCTTGAAGGCGTGCTCAAGAGATGAGTGTTCATCTCTGCTCAATATTTGTTCATGAGTTATCAGCGAGGCATGAAGTTCATCAACCGTGAACCTTGAGAGATCTTTGGTCTCTTCTATAGTGGTAACAATAACATCAAACTTTGAGGGTAAGCTTCTCAAAAGTTTCTCCACAATCCTTCTTTCTTCAAGAATTTCACCATGGGATCTTATCTGATTTACAATCCCAATCACGTGTGTAAAAAATGTGTCCACACTGTCTGACTCTTTCATGCAAAGAGTTTCAAAGTCTTTTCTCAGCAACTGAAGTTTCGCTGTTTTAACTTTCTCCATGCCTTGATAGGCTACTTTCAGAGTTTCCCATGCCTCCTTGGATTTCTTAGCTGCTGCTATCCTTGGAAACACACTCTCATTAACAGCTTGATACAATAAGAAGAGAGCTTTAGCATCTTTATTCCTATTGCTCTTCAGTAATTCCTTCTCTGCTTGAGTTAAGGCATTAAAGGCCTGCTCATCAGCTGGTTCAGTAAAACCATCTTCTACAAATTCCCATAAGTCTTGTGAGACAAACAGGGCTTTCATGGTAATGGCCCAATAATCATAGTTCTTTCCATTAAATTATGGAAGCTGAACATTTCCAATGTTCATTCCTGTGCTTGATCCAGCCATTGCTCTTAAACTGAACTCTACACTTAAACAAACTGTCTTTCCTTCTCTTGAAAGAACAAACTCTTTTAAAACAAAACAACAACTCTATTATCTTTGAGAAATACCTGATCTTTTGACCTCTATTGAGCTTTCACTCTGCTGGAGAAAACGCTTCAACAAGTCTTCTTCTTCTTCAGCTTCTTTGAAACCTTCAAAGAGCCTAAACTAGCTTTGATACCATGTTGGAATATTGAGAATTCCAAATGGAGAGAGTAAACTCCTCTCCTCTAAACACAGAGAAATATAAACAAATTTGCCAGGAGACAGAGTTTTCAATGCTAAAACAAACTTCTATTCCTTTAAAAAAAAAACTGATACAAATTCTTCCTCTTAACCGAGGGATAACAAGAACTAGGACTGCTACACATGCAGTGCCCAAAATAACTCTCTGTTTTTCAAAACAATACACTCTGTCTCATTTAAAATAAACACTGTTGTGTTCTTTTCTTTCGCGTTGCTGTGTGAAACAACCAAAATAACATAATCCAACAACTACACAGGCTCTCGGGCCTTTTGGCTTTTTATATGCTGCGCATATTAAATCATTACAACAAACCATATTAAAACTTAAAAATAAAACTATTAAAACAAATATGATACCGGGCCCACAATACAAACAAAAAACCAAAAAAAACTCCGATTGCGATTGACAATCGAACGCGATGACCGAATATAAAATTTGGCTTACAAACCAATCAGGTCCGAACTTCAGGTGGTGTGATCGGGACATGAAATGAAGAAGTTCCGATTGCGATTCAAAGACGGATGCGATTCAAATAATAAACTGTGCCATAATAGGTCCATCGGATCCGCCACTTCAAAAAGTGCAATCGGGCCCAACACATAAAACCTTTCGATTGCGATTGAATCAACCGGATGCGATTGCCCATTAAACTCCTCTTCATAAATTTCATCGGGTCCGCGCTTAATCATTGTGCGATCGAGGCTCGTTTCAAAAATGTTTCGATTGCCGATTGAGTATCCAGATGCGATTGGCAATAAACTGTGGCATATAGCCGGATCGGGTCCGGTCTTTGATCGGAGTATATTACAAATGCGCTCCGATTGAGCCCTTCTGATTGAACTCTTGCGATTCCATTAAAACATCGCCACGTGGTCAAGTGGACCTGCGGGCCTCCGCTGCTGTGGGGGCCGATTATAATATATGTTTCGGTTGTATTGTGTACAACCGTTCCTCTGCAGAACTCTGCCACATCAACAAGACACTCTGTCCTTGCATCATTTATATGTTGCGATTTGCGATTGCGATCGCATCGCAGAACTCCATATCAACAAGACACTGCTTCAAAAAAAAGGAAAACTTGGTTGTTGAGGGCTTTAAAGCCTGAATTGACTGTCTTTAATTTACTCAGCTCCTCCGTAGACCAAATCTACAAAAATCTTCGTCCTTCCACTGTGAAGAACGGCTCCGCCCATCACCTGTTAATTCTCCTCTACAATTTGTGGTTGCGGCCCATCACATTTAATTCATCCTTACGGATTTCTCCATTCTTCTTGAATACAGAGTGCTATGCACTCAAAATTCTGTTGCTGTTGCTGCCTTGTGCTCTTTTTCTTCATGTCACTGCCCAAGGCTGGCAGGTGACTTTAATATTTTCAACATAATTAATTGATTTAGTTGTTTACACACATCATATATTGATTTTCCTACAGTCGATTGCGTCATTCCAAATTTCAAGGATATTCTACAATAGGTGGTGAGAGATCTATTTAAGATTCAAAATAACCATGATCATTGCATGAGATGCAAAACACATGAGAAAGTTATAATTGCTTTACCTCTTTTAATTTCTTTTATTTTATGTTCCCATTATCGCTTGTATCTTAGACTTAAATCTTCGTATAATATTGCAAAAACTAAACTATTTTTTATCTTTTGCTAAAAGCGATGGATATCCCTTTGAATCAAAAGACTCAAATATCCAAGTACCATTTCGTTTGAGAGGCCAATTAAAATTTGAACACTTTTACTTCCCAAAAAACAAAGGAATATTAATGAGATGACTACCACAAGACTCTATTTATTCAAATTTTATTTAGAATATGGCAATATACCAAATCGACATGATATTGCTAGCTGCCATATTTTTTTCTCACGGGTAATGAGAAACATGAGAAGCATGTACGTTCAAATTATGAGAAGTTCCATAGCCTAGAGCGATGGACAATTAAAGTATTGTGCAATGCCTTTATAGTTATGAGTCTAAGCGGAGGCACATCTTCCATAATTTGCATAATGTGCAATGTGATTAAGCTTAGTGGCTTCTACTAGCCTAGCTATTTCCATCCATAGTAAACCTGAAATGAATGGTAGGAAAGAATATGTGTAAGCTTCACTCCCTAGCTCCATTTCTCAAATAAATACAACATGCACAGTGACAAATGAGTTTCTTTTTTGCTACAAGTAGCCAGTTATGCAGTAAGGAGGAGAAAGGTGAATTTTTAGAAATTTGAATGTATAACATGAGTTAAAGGATTGACAATAATGTGCTCATACCACTCTGCATATTAAGGAGAAACGTTAATGTAAATAGGGTCACCCATTAACAAAAAATTCCATGTACGGTATTTTTCTTTGGAATCAAGGATGCGGAAATGTGAAAATAAATATTGCACGGTACACCATACTCCCAGAGGCAAAGGATATTCGGAAAATTTTCTAGCATACTCATTATACGGAGGATGATTCATCCTCCACACAAACCCCTCTAGTGCACGTCCGCACAATCCCTCTTCCGCACAATCCATCCTTCGCGCATGACCTTCCTCCTCACACAAGTCTTGCTCTTCCCCTGCATCTTCTTCGATCCCACGTTGCATAGAACAACCTCAAACACTCTCCCTTTGGTTTTTCAATAGTTACGATAAACCTCCATATATCAACTAAATTTGCAGAATTTTGTCACAACAGAACTTTCTTTCGATACAATCTCTATTACACATGTTTCCTTCAATTAAAACAAAATACAACACAACACATAGAAAGTGAGACAAAGCTCACAAAAATACTTGATCTTAACTTCAAGATTGCATTACATTTTATAGCATAGTGCACTCACCTAATTTCCCTGAATTGAAGGTAACAAACCTAAATAGGTGGAACTAAACATTAAATAAAATCTCTCGTTCAACTACTCAAAAACAAATCTATTTCTGCATTAATCTAGATTATTCTCACATCCTCCCTTAATGGAGAAATTGATTTTCTACAACACCTAATTTACTTCTAAAAATTTCAAACTTGATTTTACCAAGAGGCTTAGTAAATATATCAGCCATATTATCCTTGGTATTACAAAATACTAATTCAATTTCATTTGACTCAATTTTCTCTCGTACAAAGTGGTATTGCAGCTCAATGTGTTTTGTTCTGGCATGGTATATTGGATCATGTGCTAATTTGATAGCACTTTGATTATCACAATTGATGCATGTTGAACCACTTTGCACCTCTTCAAGATCTGCAAGAATTCTCCGCAACCAAATAGCTTCACAGGTGGCATTGGTCAAAGCTTTGTACTTAGATTCTGTTGATGATAAAGAAACAGTTGGCTGTTTCTTACTACTCCATGACACAACCCCTGATCCTATATGAAATGCATAGCCATAGGTAGATCATCTGTCATCTAGATTTCCTACCTAATCTGAATCAGAAAAACCTATCAGTGCAACATCAGATTCATCAGTATACATAATACCTAAATTGACTGTTCCTTTTAAGTATCAGATAATTTTCTTTGCAGCATTCCAGTGATTTCTTGAAGGCTTAGCCATGAATTGACTAAGGATACTGACTGAGTATGCAATGTCTGGTCTGGTAGTGGTGAGATAGTTCAGACTTCCCACCAACTGACGATATAATGTTCCATCTGCCTCTTTAGTTCCATCTTCTTTGTACAACTTTGCATTATGTTCTAAGAGAGTTGACATAGCTTTGCAATCACTCATATTGAAATTTTTAAGAATTTCCTTTGTGTATTTGCTTTGAGTGATCAGTGTTTTACCAGGCTCTCTCCATACCTCAATTCCTAAACAGTAATGCAATTCACCCAGATCTTTCATTTCAAATTCCTGCGACAACTGAATTTTAATTTCTTCACTTAACTTGTAAGCACTGCCTATGATAATGAGATCATCCACATACAAATATATTAAAGCAACATTTCCTTCTTCATATTTCTTAATATACAAGTTAGGATCATTTTTTCTTTTCACAAACCCATTATGAAGAAAGAAGGTATCAATATTTACATACCATGATCTGGGTGCCTATTTCAAACCATATAAGGCTTTTCTTAACCTGCAGACTAGATGCTCCAGTCCCTATTTGACAAACCCTTCAGGTTGAACCAGATAAATGTCTTCCTTTAAATCACCATTTAGAAAAGAAGATTTGACATCCAATTGATGTATATTCCAATTATGTTTTGTAGCTAAGGCAATCAGTAATCTAATTGTATTCAATTTAGCTACTGGTGCAAAAGTATCTTCATAATCAATTCCCTCCTGTTGAGCATATCATTTTGCAACTAATCTTGCCTTAAATTTATCAATGCTACCATCTTCTTTAAATTTAGATTTATACAACCATTTGCTTCCAATTGGAACTTTGTTTTCAGGGAGTTCAACTAATTCCCATGTTTGATGTTCTTGAGTTATATTGAAGGCCAATTCTTGATGGTACTCGAGCATCTTGCTAGACATGAATAAAAAATGTTGGGCTTCCTTGGGAACTTCGGCTAGTAGAGACTCATCAGGAATTGGTGTCTAATGACTTGTGGGGTCGAATAATTCTACAAACATATGGCCAATTGAAAACAGGAAGAGATGTTGTCATAAATTCTCTCCTTGGTGTAGAAGAGTTTCGTTTCAGTACAACACCCATTATCAGCCTCAGTTGCATCATGATGTGTAAATGTCAAAAAAACACGTGTACTTCAATGGTATGGTAGTAGAGATGTTTTGTGTGAGGAATTTAGGTGCAAAATCCTAAAAATATATGACCCGAAAAAATTCCCCAACTTAGTATATTCCCTAATGGACCAATATGTCTGTCAAAATCACTCACCCTAAGACTCATGAAGAGCTGAAGTTTGGTCCAAAAGGTATGAAGTCAGATTTGCAAACAGAAAATAATGTTGTGTCATCAATTAAAGATTCCATTTCTCCATCAGCAAGACTGCCTACATACAAACCTCCACTTTCAGGTTCTATTTGTTTAAGTGGTTCACACCCAATGAATTTCTACTCATTGATGCCAACTGGGTCATATGGTAACATATCATCTACTTTTCATCAACCTTTAAAGACAAAATACAACATATCAAATGATTCACACCCATTAATAGGAAAAAATAAACTAGCTACGATCCATTCTGGTGAGATGATGGATATATTGAAACCATTCCCACAAGCTTCAGAAACCACTCTAGCTCTAGTTCAAGCTCTGTATGGAAAGACAAACTCATTTCTAGAATCTCTCGGAAATCAATCAAGTTCTCTTGCAGTTGTAGTTATCAACAATGAAGATAATTGTAGTTTATAGTTTTCCATCACTCCTCCATCTGAAGTATTGACTATAGATAAAGAAGATGCGATTAAACTGTCACCAATGAACATGCCTGCTACGACAACATGTGATATCTCTGATGGTATGGTTTCAAATTGTTTTGTAGTTTCTACAATTGAGTCTGGATTAGATCATCATACTAGTGAAAAGAAGAAAAACATATCTAAAAAACAAGCAAGTCTATCAACAAATGAATGTTCAAATAAGATGACAAAATCTAAGCACAAGCCTAAAAAGCCACAGATGCAACAACATGTGTCATTGGTAGGAATCTCTTCAAATATGGAAAGGGAGTCAAAAGGAGAGGTGGTTGAAGAGGAGTCTAAAATTAGTGGTTCTCACAGGCAGGTGGAGGAGTTACTTTTGAGTCAAACTTCATCATCTACCTCAACAACTCCTTTAATGGCAACCCTACAGAAGACAATTAAAGTTGTTGATGGAGGGGCTAATTTTGAGCTAGCTATAGAAAAAATTTTGCATTCTTCATTTCCAGAGCCTGATTCTGCATCAATCCTTGTGTTTCATTTAGAAATCCCACAAAATTTGAAAATATACTATTTCCAAAGAAGTCATCAAGAAACATGGTTAATGTTGTGGGCACTCCCTTGTTAAGGATATCGAAAGTTTCAACATCTGTAGATGGGATCACTGAAAGAGATATTTCCAGTGGAACCTTGGAACCTTTACAAAATTCAAAATTTGTGGGTGAATTAATCATTTATGATATGTCTTCATCTTTTGGAAACTTCGGTGAGGGATATGAAGGAAAAAAAAAAACTTCTAGGCGAGTTATAGATTTTTCTACAAAGGATGCTAGAGTAGTAAAGAAAGCAGCAGAAGATATGAAGTTTGATAACAATAATGTTCTTGTAGGATCATCGAAGAGCCCAACATGCAGTGAGGATGGCATTAAATCAGATTCAAAACTTAGAAATGTGAAGAATAAACAATCTCAATCAACAACGATAATGCCAGACAAAGTTACATCAATAATTTTGATAATTCTATAATTGGAGAGAAGCAAGATCTTGGAAATGTTTTCCATCCTAAGCATGGGACTGTTGTGGTTTCTGATTTCTCATGTGAGTTTTCAATTTCACCTGATGCTGACATAAACAAAGAGCTGACTTATTTTTCCAATTCTGTCGTTGGAAAAGAAAAATCTAGTTTGCATGCCGGGGAGAGAAAAATCAATGGAATGCATGAGAGTAGGTTGGAATATCAATTGACTACACATGACAATGGCATAGTGGCTGTTGATCAAAATATGCTCAAAGAGAAAAAGGGTGAAGTGTTATTTGTATATGAGCAGTCAACAACAGATACATGTAAGGTGTTTGAATGGGAATTACAATCATAAGCTACAATAGTGCTCCCTAAAGCTGATATGGCTATTTTGGAGGAAAAATAGGTTTTCTGTCTAGTAACAAAGTTGTTGATTGCAAACAATCTTCTGGATATAGAAACAAAGATAGGGTTAACCATGATAGTGCTAAAGTACTTGGGGAAGGTTTAGCCTCCAATGTGAAGGCAATTGACACACAAGATAAGGGTCAAGTATCCACCACTAATAGTGATATTTGTGAAATGTCTGCTCAACTTTAGGTGTCATCTTTGCCTATTGAAAGTGAAGGTAAGCAAGATTTAGTAGCTAGATTGACAGAAAATGAGAATAAAATTTATTCCAGTGTTTCTGTGAAGAATAATGTTGCAAATATTAGTGATGCTGCCAAGGTAGTTGTCAACAAGAAGAAGAAAAAGAATATTTTTTTAGTAAGGAAAATACTGCAGCTCCCACTGGTGATTTGTATAATTCTTATATGGTTCAAGAGGAGAAGGAGGAAGATGTGAACCTTCGATAACCATCCAAAGAAGTAACTGAAATTGTCAAGAGTAAGAAATCTTCAAAGGAGCCTGAGAAGCATGTCCTGAAAGAAGTGGATGATTAGGCAGATGCAGTTGATCTTTCAACTCCTATGAATCAAGTAGCTATTTTAGTTACTAAATGTTCAGGAGACATAAAGTACTCCAGAGAATTTTTTTGACAATCAAGGATCAGTGCAAAGATCTACCAAATCATTTTGAATTTCGTCCAGACACTGTTGAATTACTTGGAAATTCCCAAGCACTTGCAAGTCATGTAGGAGAGGTTGATGCATTAGAAAGCACTGCAAGAGGGCTTGAAAGATAGCTGAGTGGGAATTATCTACTTGAACGTCATGGGAGAAATATTGCCAGTTTGGATGATGATAGATGGGTCAAGCCAGTGGATTATTTTCTGCTAACTATGATATGCAGATGGATGCGAGTCTTAGTGGTTCCTTTGTTGTCTTTTGACTTGGCTAAGGTTATAATACTGGGTTTGCAAGAAATACTTGTGCAACACAAATGAGTGTGAAAGACATCGTTCCTGGAGGGCCTTATGTGCAAGCACCATTTCCACAAGTTTGACTAGTGAGAAATAACTTTGATGCTCATAGGTGGCAACGTGCTTCTGGTTCACAGAAGGGTTTGATTCCTCCTCCATGGCCTTCTCTACCCACAATTCATAAATCAGAGAACCAATATGAAGTGGCCAAGGTTTCTGATGAGGATCAGTTGAAAAATCGACAAATTAAATCCATCTTTAATAAATTAACACCCCAAAAATTTGAAAAACTTTTTAAATAGTTAAAAGAAGTGAACATTGACTCTGCATAATGTCTTCATGGTATAATATGTCAAATATTTGAAAAAGCCTTGATGGAGGCAACTTTTTGTGAAATGTATGCAAAATTATGTTTTTATCTTGTTGCGGGATTACCAAAATTTTATGAAGATAATGAGAAGGTTGTTTTCAAGTGAGTTCTTTTAAACAAATGTTAGGAAGAATTTGAAAAAGATGAAAGAGAAGAGGAAGAGGCTAAGAAAGAAGAAGAGGATGGTGAAAAAATCCTTTCAGTAGAAGAAATACGGGAGAAGAAGGTTGCACAATGACGAATGCTAGGAAATATAAGTTTTATTGGTGAGCTTTATAAAGAAAGTATGTTGGCCAAAAGAATTATTCATGCATTCATCAGGAAATTAATTGGTGAATTTCATCATATAGAGGACGAAAATGTTGACGCTTTGTGAAAACTGATGAGCACTATTGGTCATATGATTGGCAATTAAAAGGCCAAGGAACATATTGATGCTTACTTCGATAGGATGACCAAAATGTACAATAACCAAGGGCTTCCCTCTAGCCTAAGGTTCATGTTGAAGGATCTGATTGATATGAGGCGAAATGGATGGCAACAAAGGTGGAAAGTTGAGGGCCACAAGAAAATAGAGGAAGTGCATCGAGATGATGTGCAAGAACTACATGGACAAGAAGGTTGCTCTCGAGGTACCAATATGGGACATCTAGGTCGGAGACTTGTGACACCACTTGATCATGGTGTGAGAGGACCTACGATGCCACCTTACATGGAAGGTGCACAAATGGGTTCACTTTCACATATGGTTGGGATTAAAGGGCCACAACCCCGTATGTGACCATGTGACCGTCGATTCACCAGTTAAGATGCTCATATTGTGGATGGGGCTCAATTTGAAAATCGGTCTATGCCAAGCCCTTAAATACACAAAGCTTCTGATGATGGCCACTTGATTCTTGGTCCTAAGGGAGGTCTTGGAAAGGGAATAGGAGGGAGGGCTCAACCTTTTCCATATGCTAATATTTCTCTAGAATATATTCCACCATTCACATATTTGAGTAATAAATGAATAGGTGTAGGTCCGATTTCAGGTTGTAGTTTTGACCGAATGCCAGTTGGTATGAGAGATGAAATTTTGACAAGTACTTATGCTGCAAAAAAAACTTTATTTGCAAAATCATGTGTCCAAGAAAGAAATGTTTTGGATAATGATAGAAGAGAGTTTAAGAATTCATAATCATCAGGTGACAGAGGTGGGAATATTGCAAATGTTGAATTTCAACAAGTGACAAGGTTGTGTTAGTCATGGAAAAAACAAAGTGGCTAAAATAAGGGTCAAACCATGCTGCCAGTAGGAAAAGAAAATTGTGCAAAGAAGGGGTGGGTGACCTTCTAGTTGGCAGAAAAGGATCTACCAGCATAACCTTGAAGAAGCACGTAATTTTGAGTGTAGTTTTCTAGGAGAGGTGTGATGGTATGGCCGTCAGTCGTTGGTGGAAGAATTATGGCCTGTATGCAAGCCCACACCTGAGAAAAAAAAAAACCACAAAAAGCATAAGGTGACAACTCACTAAGAAGGAAGCAACACGGGCTAGACTAGTTGAACCACTCAACCGTTGAGAAATCGTGAGGGAAAAGACACACAAACAACCGATAGAAGGGAAAATGTCAGCATAATTAGTTTGTGGATGGAGGAGTGCTATCAGAGATAGCTAGACCTGTGTCAGTGCAGGTTTAGTAGCCACAACACATGTGGTCGAGTAGCCTAGTTTAAGTCATAGTGATGTGCCGTTAGGAACAATATTACCGAGAATTGGAGCAACTGCAGTTGACAAGCTGGGAAGCGCATAGATCATAGTCATAGGTAAGTAGGTGGGCTGTTGGGTCGGGTGCAGGAGCCTGTGTCAAACTTCCTGTGCCTACATCCAAAATATTCTTGCCTTCAAAATGGTGCACCTTCTCAAATATAGTTTTTTAATAAACATACATCCTCACATGTCACGTTTGGGAGAAGAGTTGTAGGGAATCTCTAGAATTCTCTCACTTCCCATGTCTTTCCTTGTACCAAATCACTAAAATTTGTGTATAGCCTTTACTAAATAGCCGATATTTTCTCTCTTCAACATCTCATAATTATGATAAAAAATTTCCTCAAGATGGTGTTTATCAACGAACTTTGCCTCATGAGAAGGTGTCTCATCTCGAGGAACAATTTGATCATCAATAGACCATTTTGAGGGAATTTATAAAGAGGATGATAGAATAAATTTAAGAGAGATAGTTAAAGATGACTTCATTTTTCCCCAGTTTTGTAGGTGAGGTGGGTGATGAGGCATTGATAGATCAAATATCAAAGGAATAATTACAAAAAATTTTGCACTGTTTCCAAAATTATAAGAACCCTCAGCCACTTTGCAGGGAAATAGAATTCTTCTAGGGGTTATATGACTTCCTTAAAACAAACCAACTAAGAATAGATGACAAATTAAAATACACAGGCAACATTTGGGAGCTTTCAATTCAACATTTCAGGCTTTAATCCCAAAAGTTAGAAAATAATGAGATGATTCCAGACTTATATCACTACGTAATTGTATCTACAAAATCATTGCAAAAATTAGTGCATGTAGGGTCAAAATCCACTAAGCTGTTTCCATGTCATTAGAACAATTTTGCATCTTTCCTTGGAAACAAATCCATTACGAAACAGGAGTAGCCCAAGAAGGAATTTATAATATCAAACCAAAAAAATACAAGAAATGTTAGTGAGTTTGTCTTTCTGAGGAATATGATAGAGAAAATTGGCTTTATTTAGGGCTACTCATCCATATAGGGTTCAATGTGCAATTGGTTAACTAGATAAAGAATTTTCTTTCCTCAATATCTTTTCACTTCTAATTAATGGCTCAACCTATTCTTCTATCATGCTTACAAGAGACCATGGGTAGGTATGACTAATGGTTCCTCTGTTATTTTTTACTGTAGATTAGGTCGTCTCAAAAAAGATATAAAAGAAACAAATCAGATTCAAATTTTATAGATATAAAAGATAAAAACAAATGTCAATGTCTTTGATTGATTGTTACTTGACTCTGCCGTGGGCGGGTTACAAGAAATGTGATTGGAAAAAGTATGGGGAGACAATGCATATCACATCTTGGATATGGGTCATTCACTGTTAGAGATCGCTTAGAATTAGGGGAATTTTGAGGTCTAAAATGGGCCTCCTATGGAAATTATAAAATAATAGTGGAAATAATAAAATAAGGTTAGATTACATTATCAAACTTTAGAGGGAAAAAAGAAAAAACTACTTTTTCAACTTGTATTTTCAACTTATCTCCATATGGGTTTAGTTAAATTTCAAGTGGGAACACTCGTTGGATATAAAATTCGATTCATCATCCAAGGAGTACCCATTTTGCATACCTCGATGGACTTTGCTACATGAAAAATGAGAAATACATGAAAAACATGATTGCAATCACGTTTTTTCATGTATTTCTCATTTTTCGTGTAGTAAGGTCTATCGAAAGTATGCAACATGGGTACTCCTCAGATCAAGAATGAAATTTTGCATCCAACATGTACTCCATCTCAAAATTTGAGTAAAACCTTAGGGAGATAAGTTGAAAATATAAGTTGAAAAAGTATTTTTATTATTTTATTATTTTTTAAACTTTGTACTTTTTTACCCAGAAATTGGTGAATAATCACCCATGGTTGACATCATCATCTTGAATCTTATTGGTTCTTATAAATTTTATTTTGGTTGTACATTTTTCTTAGTAGGCCCATTTTAGACCTCAAAAGTTCTCTAATGCCACCTAAGCCGTCGAATTTGCAAATGTTTCTAATAGGAATTCCTATGGTTTTTAATGTTGTGATTATTTCACATCATGGTTCTTTTGGGTGAACACATGTTTTAGGAACACCAGACATGACATCGGTGGACAGGTAAACAAATTTTTTATAATTGCAATTTTCATTCCATGATATCCTCCCTTTATTGTTTGATTTTATTTTGGATGTTTCTTTTCATTTTGTTTTTTCTTTTAACTATGAAATTGAAAATACTTAGCATCATATTCATTTAAACAAAAATCAAACCTTGAAGATGAAATTAGTATTACACTATATTTATTCGAATCCTTATAGCTATTTTGTGTTAAAATATCTTCATGACTATCAGAAAATGTTACTTTCATGTTGTTATTTTAGAACATGTTGTTTATGTACTTGACTAAGTTTATGCATTAGAAAATGAAATTTTTTTGTGAATAAAACGACAAGGATTAAAAATCACACCTCATATTATTTTTTTTCACAAGCTATCTACAGCTTGAGCTTCTTAGCATATAACTTAGTTAACATGATTTTTCCTAAGATTTCCTTGAAATTTGAATACTAAGTTACTAAGGTGTTCTTTTATATATTTGGTGAAATTTTATTTGCTTTGTTTATATAGGTTATCTGGCCACATTATAGTGGCCATTATCACCCCAATGAAGAAAATTTGTTTGAGTTTCTTACTTGTATGGGGAAAAATGGGTTTGACATTGTTGATGTTGAGGTATATGTCATATGAGCTATTTATAGTCTAATTTATTTTATATTCTAGTGTTCATTGTATTTCATGTCTTACACTCTAATTGTATCTTCTTTTGTTTTCAAAAAATGAACTCGGTATTGATGGTAAGAAGCAGGAATTAAAAAAAGAGGGGAGCAATAATATTGGAGCGACAAATGCAAAAAGAGAGTGAGGAGAACTGGTTTGGTGATACCCTTGGAGCCAATATCCCGCATAAGACACACATATAAATATTGATGGTCAAGTCTTCAGAGTTTGTGAATTCACCTACAATGCCTTGACAACACAACGATAATGTTTTGAAGTGATGAAATATCATTTCGTGTGTAAATTGTAGTCTAACCAATATTAAGTTGGAAACCGATATTGTAATACTTTAACATTTCATATAATATAATTTTTGGTTGAAATTATTTATAGTTGCATTAGATATTGTTTAGTATTGTAATTAACATATGCAACTTTTTGTTTTCATATTAGATGAACATGCACATTGTATGACATTTTTTAAATCATAAAAATTAATTTATGTTCATTAATAATGAACACAAAATCAACTTAAAACTACTAAATTAGTAGTTTATATTGATTAATGATGAACACAAATAAAATGAATATACGACTAAATTAGTCATTTATAATGATTATTAATGAAAGTAAATGAAATAAATATAAACTACTAATTTAGTCATTTATATAATGAATATAAAACTACCAAAAAAAGATAAATGACTATTGTAAATGATAAATTTGTGATTACAAATGATGATTAAATTTTGCATATATATGACTATTACTAGCTAATTTACAATATCTTATAACACAACCAAAATTTAGTCATATTTCTTCGCTCATTAATTAGTTTCAAACGATGACTAAAACTTGCATATATATGACTATTAGTAGTTAATTTACAATATCTTATAACACGACCAATATTTTGGTCATATTTCTTTGGTCGTTAATTGGTTTTCTTGGGTGATCATATAATAATATATTTTTTTGAATATTTGGTCATTAATTGTGACAATTAATGATGAAATCAAAGATTAAATCAATGACCAAATTAATGACCAAATCAGTGACTAAATTAATGATCAAATCAATGAATAAATTAATGACCAAATCTGTGACTAAATTAATGACCAAATATACTACTAGACAACAAAATTGAGATAACCAATTAATGACTAAGCTAAAAATGACCAAAATTTGGTTGCGTTATAAGATACTATAAATTAGCTACTATTGATCACCGACTGAAAAATAGTCGTTTATATGTAAATTTTAGTCATTTTTTTAGTAACTAATTAGGCATCTTTTACTAGTGAATAGATATGGTTTAGGAATTTAATATGCCTCATCCTATAGGAATCAAGGAGGTTTTACTCTTGACTATTTTCACTCAAGTAATTAATGATTAAAACGAGGCTAATAGTAGTGAGATCTATTAAATCACTAAGTGGAGCAACAAAGAGATCCAAATTTTTTTCTAATTTCCTTACGAGTGCATGAAATTAATTTGAATATTTTCTTCTAAGTATAGAATAAAAAAGAGATATATTTTGAAGCATATGGGTCACTGTCATATTGGTCCACAAAATAACATTCCTAGATAAATTACTTGTTTCAGATATCTAATAGATACAATTAGTGGGAAAAATCATTTAAGGAGAAATAAATGGAAGAAAATAACTTACAACCAACATAAGATTAAGGGAAGTTTTCTCAACAGATAGACAAAGACTAGTAGTGGATGAAGCAAAATTCAGCCATGTTTGAGGATAATTAAAAATCTCATTTATTTTAGTATGCAGGAAAATCCTCTTGCAAAAGTAAAAGGATTTTCTATTTTTAGAAAATAAGTGGATATCTTTTATTTTATTTTTGTAATTCATAAAACCTCTTCATTGGGAAGGGGTTGAAAATCATTATACTGCAATCAATACTGATATTTTTTGATAAAAATTGTAGCTAATTTATGAAGACGTGGGAGTTATTTGGAAAAAATCTCTTTTCATGGAGTACAATATGTGATATAATTATTTGACATGAAGTTTTGTTTTAAAGTAATATATGAGTTTATTCACTGAATTACTTCCTAAAACCGAGTGTTAGAATGCTTTTCTTTTCTTTTGAAACAAAACACATAATTGTTTTATTGAGTTAGTCAAAGTGTTTTGGATTAATTGAGAGTATTTGAAAATATTAATTTTCAATATCTAATATTCGCCCTATTAGTACAAATATTTGCTCTCATTTTTGAGATAGTATTCTTTTCTGTAAATTAGATTAAATATAGAATGTATCTAAGACCCCTAAAAACATTAAAAGGTAGTTTGGTAAAGCTATCTCACTAGAGAACACACTTCTCAGGTGGTTTCCTAAGCCCACATATCATTTATAAAGATTACTACCCAAACAATTGTAGTTCTCTTACAATATTGCATTTGGGTAATTTTTCCCTCGCTCCTATTTTTGGATAACATAAGCCTTCCAAACACCCAAGAATTTGTGCATATTAGGTAATATTTACTTGTAAATATTTTAGGTCATATATTTTCCTTAGTTTAAATAAGTTTTTAACATTTTTTAGGTTAGACTAGTACACTAAATTGGGTCTATATTCCAATGAGTATTACCATACCAAATAAATAGGAGTCTAATTGGGACCCTGATTGGGTGATATCTCCCCTGTTACTGGTCGAATTTTTTTCGCCTAACAATGTTTATCTATGCAAAATATAAAAAGTGTGGGGAAGATGTAGAATTCCTATTTCACCCAATTCCACTATTAGGTCTCTTTAAAAGATCATGTATATTTCTAGTTTTATTTTTTCCTACTCATATAATGGCTATTCTTCCATTATAACCAAAATGCCCAATTTTTTAATATCTCCAATAACTTTAATGCTATTCTCAAACTTGTAACACCAAATACATATGTTAAAACCTCTACTAAGCATTGTTGCCCTTGTAATGGGCCCTCTATGAAATTAATTAAAACCTTAACAAGATAAACAATTAGTGGATCATTAGGAACTTTCTTGTGGTGTTTCACCATAAATGGGGTGTTTTGAGTGCCCCTTATTAAACATGGCCTCTAGGAATGCTCTTAATCTTGAAAGAAATTTATACTTTTTGTAATAACCTAATCATTTGTTTTAACATAGATTGAATAATCTTATAGTTTAAATCTAATATAGTAACAATATGTCTAATTATAAGTCCTTAAAGTGACATTTTAGGTTGTATAGTGTCATAGCTATTAATATCATATTGTTTGCATACAACATGCTATTTTCGTTAATCCCTAATATGTGCACTCCTCCAAATTTATAATTTATTTGATTCCTCTAATGACCTGAATATGGGAAAATGTGTTAATGCTATGTAAGCTCCCTCATCAATATTAAAAATGTGTTAAATGATCGTCTCATTTAACCATTTGTGAAGGGGTTAGATTGTCAAGTTTCATGTGTCTATGATGAGATAATTATGAGTTAATTAAAAATTGAAAACTCATATACAACAAATGAAATGCAATAAAATAGCTCACAAAAATCACATAACACAATGGATGATGATGGAGTTCACCCCTTCCGGGTTACATCTCTATTGACCTACTTTAACTCGTTAGGCCTTCTTGGGATTATGAGTCAAAAGTACGATTACAAGAATTTTTGATGCTCCAATGGATTTTCTGACTCTTCCATTGGCTTTAGAAAACATTAAAACCCTAAAAATGACTATCCAATCTTTAAATTTGGTTACCAACTCCTCTGGGCTTGACCTTCAATCCCGGTGGCCATGGGCTTGTTTAAACTCCAAAGTGACAAAATTACATTCAGATGTGCTCCAACACCTCTATAAATTATACCACTATGTTCAAAGGATAAAATACATCAAAAATTGACTATTCACTCACTGAAATTAGCCTTCAGCTGATCTGGGTAGAGCCTTCCCTCCTGGTAGCCCTAGGCTTAAGAATTCTTTAATGTGCCAAAAATACATTTGCATGAGCTCCATTTCCTTTGAAACCTATTCCAATGGATTCAGAGCATACCAATCTACTAAGAATGACTATCGTTGAGAAAAAATTGGTCGAAAATTGACCAAAATAACCCTCATTAAAGTTTCCCCCAATTTCTTCTCCAAATCTAGAAAACATGAGTTAACTCTGACTATATCTAGAGCTTACCGCCAAAAATGGCGCTCCACCAAACTAAACACTTCATTAAATTAAGGATAAACTCGATTTAGTGGTGGTTAATCTTACAGTTAATCACATTTTGTGCTAGCACTCCCCTGATTACGACGCTTGGCCATATGGAGAAGGACTGGCCCCAGGCTAGCCCCTTCATTCTCACAATCGGAACATTAAACTCCATTTAAATATATTTTTGGATCATTGGCTTACAAGGAATAAAGCCTTTGGCCCAATAATGAATGTACATTGCGGAGAGGTAAGGTCTTGGGTTCAAACCTAGCCTCTCATCTCGTATATGTATTTCTTTTCAATGGCATTCAAATTATATTATGTCATGCCACCATATTAATACGAACTTTAATGCAATGTATAATCCACCATAATATAGCCATGCTCCAAACCTTCATATGCCATTCGATATGTTTAATATATCCATCCCAACGTATGCCACTCGAAATTGATTTAATATGCCATATGTGGATTTTTAAATAAATATGATTTGTGGAATTATTAAAAACTAATTAATGTTTGAATATATATATATATATATATATATATATATATATATATATATATATATATATTATGGAAAATTTTAGGGGCGTGGGCCAATTTTCCATGATTTTTCCAAAAAAAAATATTTGTCAATTTTTATTTTTTATAAAAATGATTCACCCAAATTTAAAATATAAAATTATTTTACTTTAAAAATCGCCAACATATAATAGAGAGTATTTGAATAATTTTATAAATACATCAATAAATATTTTATAGTTTGTGTATTAGGGACTACTTAGATTTGCCAATGTTTTTAAACTTGAAGATAATTTTCCATCCTTAAAATTTCCCTGATATATATATATATATATATATATATATATATATATATGATAAAAAAAATCATATAATATATTAAATATATATGATATATATACATTAATTCCAACTTTAATTAGTTAAAAATATTAATTTCTAGTACATTAATCTATAAACTCAAATTCAATTTAAGAGGTTATTGGATAATTTTCTCCTTCACAAATCAAACTAGCGAATCTCTTAGTGATACTTGTCATAGTCTCATTGGACTAAAAATGAAGAAGATTCTTTGAATGCTGACTGGGCTACCATGTCATCAACCTGTATCTGTTCTGCGATTTTTTTAATAAAAAATTGTCTGTTCTGGATGACGATCAACCGACCATAACTGCTTCATCCGAACTCGGTTTTCAACGAAACGAGTTGCGTCGGATTCCTTGCAACGGACAAGTGGCTTTGAATCTATTTTGGTGCAATTCTGAGAACTTTAATTTTTGAGCTAATTTTTTCCCTTGATCTAGATTCTTATCATCTGAGAGAAATTTAAAGGGTAGAAGTTTATTTTAAAGTTTAGAAATCCCAATGAATATGATTAGTCCCTAATATGCTAACTGTAAAATCCATGGCAATATTTTCTTTAAAATGTTCAAATTTCTAATGATTTTATACTTCCTCTATAAAATTTTAATGATTTTAAAGCTAAAATAATTTGATTCTATAAAATTTGGCCGAATGGTTTAAAAAAAAAAAATAGAAATTCATGACTTTTTTTTTTTTTTTTAACATGGAAACTTAGCCCTCCTACAAATATTAGCCCATAAAATGTTCCATGGATTCAACCAACTTATATATGTAAAAATTGAATGATGTAGGGGAGAGGGGGAAAACCTATTTCACCCCATTGTCATTGTTGAAGCTCTTTAAAGAACCCTTTACAATTCATGTTGTATCCTTTATTTTATCATGTAGATTATTTCCCTACAACTATTTAAAATCTCCATTTATGTTAACCTCTCCTAGATTTCTTCCCCAATATGTCATTTAAGGCCCTTTTGAAAGAGAATAAATAAAACCCTAATTTCTTTCGATATTTTTCTCTTTTTCTCTACCTATTTACTAAAATTTTCTCCATAATCCCTCCTACGAATTTCACAAACACTAGCTTGAACATGATGGTTTTGTGGTTCCTCCTTGTTATTTTTCTCTCCTCCTTTATATAAGGGTAAAATGAGGTACATTTCTCAATTACTAAGGAACATATCTTTGACCATCCTATTGAGTTTGACTGTGATATGTTGACTAAGGGAATACTTTCTCTATTTTAGAAATTCTCCTTGCATATCTTCAACTTCTTTCACTCTTCCCCAAACTATCTTTTTGACACCTCTTGCACATCCTCATCCATGAAGTCATCTTTCTCTATGCAGTTTTTCAATAATTTACTTTATCTTTGCTAAATGTTCATGTATACATTTCTCATATGAGATAGTCATCAAGTTTGTGTGATACCATGAATACCTTCTATTTTGGGGTTTGAAGTTCCTTCTAATTTTATTTTATTTTATTTTATCTTCAGTGTCTTAAATATCTATTATCTCCTTGACCTCACAAATTTACCTTTCCACTTCTTTAGAATCAACTTATATTGAATTATATTCTCTTTTTTTCATCTTTCCTCTACATTGTCAACCACCTTACACTCTTCATTGAATATTAGGTTTTTTGCAAAATTGTTTGACATTTCCCTTCCTTTCCCTAGTTCATTAGTTTTACCATTTGTGATGTTATTTAGATTGTGTCCATTTGCTTCTTTTACAAATCCATTTTTATCTTGATTTTTCTCACAAAACATTTTTTGTCATTTTTTTGGGGTCGTCGGGTGTTGGTGGTGGTGGAGGGTGTGTTTGTTAAGTTTCCACTTTGAATATTTCTACATTTTCTATTATTAGAACTATTATTTCTTGTGGTAATTGTGTAAGCCTCATGGTCAATGGCATTTCCCCATTGAAATTGTGGATTGTGAAAGTTGTCATCCGTTTATATATTTGTTGATATCAATATGTAATCTATCAAATTTTAATCACTATGTGGGTGTGTTCGTTAAGTTTCCACTTTGAATATTTTTACATTTTTCATGATTAAAACTATTACTTCTTGTGGTAATTGTGTAAACCTCATGGTTTTCCCCATTGCAATTTTGGATTGTGGAAGTTGTTATCCTATCTATATATCTGTTCAAATTAATATGTAATTTATTAAATGTTAATCACTATGTGTATGATACATATTGAAAATTTGAAGGATCCATAACTATTTCAAGGTGTAGAAATATTGGTGAATATTAGTAAATCTTAATATGCCAACTATAATGGTGATAACTTTATAAAAATACTGAAATTTCTAAGGATTTTCTAGAATTTTTTGGTGGTTTTTAAAGTAATATAATTTTATCTCATATAATTTGCAAAGTATTAAAAAAAAAAAAAATGAAATTATGAATCTTTTGAGAGGAAAAATGATAAATTAACCCAATGGCACAATATAGCCCCTAAATTTTTTCATAAAACTAACAAATGACCTTCATAATATTGCAATGTACATGACATAAGTGTAGCTTACCTTCACCAAAGTGTAAGACTTCCTTACTTTTATTAATTGATTCTTTTTCCAAATGCTCTAATCTTTAGTCCAATAGAAAGAGATAAGTGTCTTCTACTAAATTCTTCATTTAAAATTTCCCTCTTCTTTCATTTAATTTTTCTACTAACATTACACAAACCACTTGGTTTTTAAATTCAAGTATGTTTCTTAGTAAATTTTCCTAATAACATTATCCTTATTTTCTCATTGAAATTTCCTATAATATTGAATATTTAGTTTTTTATCATTTTCCTATAATATTGAAACTGCGACCTCTCGTTATGCTTGCAAAATCTATTCTGTTGTAGAAGGTGATGGAGATGTGGCACATTACTTCTCTTTTTGTTTGTGGTATGAGAATTTTTCTATTACTCGTTTATTTTTTTCTCCTTGTCATTCCCTTTGGGTTTCCTACAATCTGATTATCTTATGGTTCCGGTGTTCATCTAAGCAATGCTACCGACCAAGAGGCTATGCTTGGATTCTTGTCTGAAATTAGGACTTATAATCCCTCCCAGTCGTTACCAACCACCTGGAAACCAAATGTTTCAGTTTGCGAGTCGACAAGAATCAGATGCAGTGGCCATAGAGTGGTGTCCCTAAATGTTAGAGCATGGGATTAGAAGGTACAGTCTCTCCTCTTCTCGGTAATCTCTCATTTCTCGTCATACTCGGCCTTAGCAATAACAACTTTCATGGTCCCATTCCCTACCAATTGGGAAGCCTCTCTGGTTTAGATATGCTTATCCTCAATAGGAATAAACTCCAAGGTTCCATTCCACCCACTCTGGGGGATGTCGTAGCTTAACAACATTGAATTTGTCCAGAAACTATCTGAGAGGAAGCATTCCCACAGAACTCTGTGTTCTCTCCAATTTACAAAACTATGACTCAGGATACAACAATTTGTTAGGTAGAATTCATGCCTGCTTGGGAAACATGTCTTCTTTGGTCTACATAAATTTGCAAAGTAACAACCTTAATGGGCACCTTCCTTCTGAATTTGGTATGCTAGGTCTTCTCCTCCACATCAATGTTTGAATAACATTTTTACGGGGGAAATTCTTTTTTCCTTTTCAAACTGCACAAATCTCCAAGAATTGGCATTAAGTGACAACCATTTGACTGGACACATTCCTTTGGAATTGTGTACCAATCACACCCAATTGGTGGGATTATATCTTCATGGTAATAGTTTCAGTGGAAGCATTCCCGCTACCCTATTGAATTGTACGAAGCTTCAAGTAATCAAATTCGGGAAAAACCAGCTCAACAGGGTAGTGCCCATGGGGCTGGGAAATTTGACGCAACTACAGCGGCTTTACTTAGATAATAATCAACTAATTAGCAATAGCAACATGAGCTTTCCCATTCTTACTGCTCTAATTAACTGTTCCTCCCTACGAGAACTCGTCTTATACTCTAATAAACTCACAGGACGTTTGTCCTCTTCTATTGGCCAGCTCTCTAAAAGCATGAGTATGGTATAATTGGGCTACAATTATTTAACAGGCGAAATACCTTCACATATTGGAAACCTAACTACTTTAACATTCCTTGAGTTAGTGGTGAATCTATTTACCGGAGCAATTCCTTCTTCACTTAATAAGCTTCAAAGACTGGAGAGGTTATATTTGAGTTACAACAAACTACAAGGAAACATTCTAATGGAAATCAGGGAACTCAAATGCCTATGGGTTTTATCTACTGGGGGAAATAATCTGACCGGAAGAATCCTTGAATCCTTTGGCTACCTCCAGTAGCTAGAATATCTAAATCTCAGGAAAAACCAGTTATCAAGTACTATACCTGCAACTTTAGGGAAATGTGGAAATTTGTTACGTTTAGACCTATCATATAATAGGCTTTGCGGGCACATACCTCCAAAGATGGGAGGTCTTGTTAATTTGTCTATAGGTTTCAGAATTTCAAACAATTTATTAAATGGCACAATACCTTCAGGGAGGGAAAAATGATTATGGTTCAAGTTATAGATCTTTCATTCAATGCACTTGGTCTTATTCCAACTTCACTTATAGAACTTCAAAATCTTTATTCCATAGATTTATCTTCCAAAAATTTGTCAGGTCAAATACCCATATTTTTAAAGAAACTCAAAATGCTCATCTACTTAAATGTTTCTTTCAATAAGTTATCAGGAAAAGTCCCTAAATATGGAATTTTCAAAATGCTTAATGCCACTGCATTTATGGGAAATGTTGGGAACTATGCTCAAAGAGAAAAATCGTGAAGCATTATTTATATATGAGCAGTCAACAACAGATACATGTAAGGTGTTTGAATGGGAATTACAATCATAAGCCACAATAGTGCTTCCTAAAGCTGATATGGCTATTTTGGAGGAAAAACAGGTTTTGTGTCTGGTAACAAAGTCGTTGACTACAAACAATCTTCTGGATATAGAAACAAAGATAGGGTTAGCCATGATAGCGCTAAATTACGTGGGGAAGGTTCAGCCGCCAATGTGAAGGAAATTGACACAGAATATAAGGGTCAAGTATCCACCACTAATAGTGATATTTGTGAAATGTCTGCTCAACTTCAGGTGTCATCTTTTCCTATTGAAAGTGAAGGCAAGCAGGATTTAGTAGCTAGATTGATAGAAAATGAGAATAAAATTTCTTCCAATGTTTCTGTGAAGAATAATGTTGCAAATATTGGTGATGCTACAAAGGTAGTTGTCAACAAGAAGAAGAAAAGAAGATTTTTTTAGTAAGGAAAATACTGTAGCTCCCACTAGTGATTTATATAATGCTTATAAGGTTCAAGAGGAGAAGGAGGAAGATGTGAACCTTCGAAAACCATCCAAAGTAGTATAACTCAATGTTGTAAAGAGTAAGAATTCTTCAAAAGAGCCTAAGAAGCACGTCCTGAAAGAAGTGGATGATTGGGAAGATCCAGTTGAGCTTTCAACTCCTATGAATCAAGTAGCTATTTTAGTTACTAAATGTTCAGGAGACATAAAGTACTCCAAAGATTTTTTTGACAATCAAGGATCAATGCAAAGATCTACCAAATCATTTTGAATTTTGTCCTGACACTGTTGAATTACTTGGAAATTCCCAAGCACTTGCAAGTCATGTAGGAGAGGTTGATGCATTAGCAAGCACTGCAAAAGGGCTTGAAATACAACTAAGCGAGAATTATCTACTTGAACGTTGTGGGAGAAATATGGCCAATTTGGATGATGATAGATGGGCCAAGCCAGTGGATGCTTTTTCTACTAGCTGTGATATGCATATGGATGCAGGTCTTAGTGATTCCTCTATTATGTTTCGACTTGGCTAAGGTTATAATACTGGGTTTTCAAGAAATACTTGTGTAACAAAAATGAGTATGGATGACATCCTTCCTGGAGGGCCTTATGTGCAAGCACCATTTCCACAGGTTTGACTAGTGAGAAATAACTTTGATGCTGATAGGTGGCAACATGCTTCTGGTTCACAGAAGGGTTTGATTCCTCCTCCACAGCCTTCTCTGCCCACAATTCATAAATCAGAGAACCAATATGAAGTGGGCAAGGTTTCTGATGAGGATCAGTTGAAAAAATGACAAATTAAATCCATCCTTAATAAATTAATGCCCCAAAAATTTGAAAAACTTTTTAAATAGTTCATAGAAGTGAACATTGACTCTGCATAATGTCGTCATGGTATAATATGTTAGATATTGGATAAAGCGTTGATGGAGCTGACTTTTTGTGAAATGTATGCAAAATTCTGTTTTCAGCTTGTTGCAGGATTACCAAAATTTTATGAAGATAATGATAAGGTTGTTTTCAACTGAGTTCTTTTGAACAAATGTTAGGAAGAATTTGAAAAAAATGAAAGAGAAGAGGAAGAGGCTAAGAAAGAAGAAGAGGATGGTGAAAAAATCCTTTCAGTAGAAGAAATACGGGAGAAGAGGTTTGCACAATGACGAATGCTAGGAAATATAAGGTTTATTGGTGAGCTTTATAAAGAAAGTATGTTGGCTGAAAGAATTATTCATGCATTCATCAAGAAATTAATTGGTGAATTTCATCATGCAGAGGACGAAAATGTTGAAGCTTTGTGAAATCTGATGAGCACTATTGGTCATATGATTGGCCATTCAAAGGCCAAGGAACATATTGATGCTTACTGCGATAGGATGACCAAAATGTACAATAACCAAGGGCTTCCCTCTAGGTTGAGGTTCATGTTGAGGGCTCTGATTGATCTGAGGAGGAATGGATGGAAGAAAAGGTGGAAAGTTGAGGGCCACAAGAAAATAGAGGAAGTGCATCGGGATGATGTGTAAGAACTACATGGACCGGGAGGCCGCTCTTGAGGTACCAATATGGGACATCTAGGTCGGAGACTTGTGACACCACTTGATCATGGTGTGAGAGGACCTGCAATGCCACCTTACATGGAAGGTGCACAAATGATTTCACTTTCACATATGAGTGGGATTAAAGGGCCACAACCCCGTATGTGACCACGTGATCGTCGATTCACCAATTAAGATGCTCGGATTGTGGATGGGGCTCAATTTGAAAATCGGTCTATGCCAAGCCCTTAAATACACAGAGCTTCTGATGATGGCTACTTGACTCTTGGTCCTAAGGGAGGTCTTGGAGAGGGAATAGGAGGGAGGGCTCAACCTTTTCCATATGCTAAGATTTCTCTAGCATATATTCCACCATTCACATCTCTGAGTAATAAATGAATAGGTGTAGGTCTGATTTCAGGTTGTAGTTCTGACCGAATGCCAGTTGGTATGAGAGATGAAATTTTGACAAGGAATTATGCTGCAAAAAAACCTTTATTTGCAAAATCATGTGTCCAAGAAAGAAATGTTTTGGATAATGATAGAAGAGAGTTTAAGAATTCATACTCATCAGGTGACAAAGGTGGGAAGACTGCAAATGTTGAATTTCAACAAGTGACAAGGTTGTGTCAGTCATGGAAAAAACAAAGTGGTTGAAATAAGGGTCAAACCATGCTGCCAATAGCAAAAGAAAATTGTGTGAAGAAGGGGTGGGTGAAATTCTGGTTGGCAGAAAAGGATCTACCAGCATAACCTTGAAGAAGCACGTAGTTTTGAGTGTATTTTTCTAGGAGAGGTGTGAAGGTATGGCTGAAAGTTGTTGGTGGAAGAATTGTGGCCTGCACGCAAGCCCACACTCGAAAAAAACAAAACCACAAGAAGCATAAGGTGACAACTCACTAAGAAGGAAGCAACATGGGCTAGACTAGTCGAACCACTCAACCGTTGAGAAATCATGAGGGAAAACACACACAAATGACCAATAGAAGGGAAACTGTCAGCATAATTAGTTTGTGGATGGAGGAGTGCTATCAGAGCTAGCTAGACCTATGTCATTGTAGGTTTATTAGCCACCGCACATGTGGTCGAGTAGCCTAGTTTAAGTCACAATGATGTGCCATCAGGAACAATATGACTAAGAATTGTAGCAACTATAGTTGACAAGCTGGGAAGTGCATAGATCATAGTCATAGGTAAGCAGGTGGGTTGTTGGGTTGGGTGCAAGAGCCTGCGTCAAACTTCCTGTGCCTACATCCAAAATAGTCTTAGCTTCAAATTGGTGCACCTTCGCAAATATAGTTTTTTAATAAACATACATCCTCACGTGTCACATTTGGGAGAAGAGTTGTAGGGAATCTCCAAAATTCTCTCACAGCCCATGTCTTTCCTTGTACCAAATCACTAACATCTGTGCATAAGATTTACTAAATAGCCGATCTTTTCTCTCTTCAACATCTCATAATTATAATGAACAATTTCCTCAAGATGGTGTGTATCAACGAACTTTGCCTCATGAGAAGGTGTCTCATCTCGAGGAGCAATTTGATCATCAATAGACCATTTTGAGGGAATTTATAAAGAGGATGATAGAATAAATTTAAGAGAGATAGTTAAAGATGACTTCATTTTTCCCCAGTTTTGTAGGTGAGGTGGGTGATGAGGCATTGATAGATCAAATATCAAAGGAATAATTACAAACAATTTTGCACTGTTTCCAAAATTATAAGAACCCTCAGCCACTTTGTAGGGAAATAGAATTCTTCTAGGGGTTCTATGACTTCCTTAAAACAAACCAACTAAGAATAGATGACAAATTAAAATACACAGGCAACATTTGGGAGCTTTCAATTCAAAATTTCAGGCTTTAATCCCAAAAGTTAGACAATAATGAGATGATTCCAGACTTATATCACTACGTAATTGTATCTACAAAATCATTGCAAAAATTAGTGCATGTAGGGTCAAAATCCACTAAGCTGATTCCATGTCATTAGAACAATTTTGCATCTTTCCTTGGAAAATCCATTACGAAACAGGAGTAGCCCAAGAAGGAATTTATAATATCAAACCAAAAAAATACAAGAAATGTTAGTGAGTTTGTCTTTCCAAGGAATATGACAAAGAAAATTGGCTTTATTTAGGGTTACTCATCCATATAGGGTTCAATGTGCAATTGGTTAACTAGATAATGAATTTTCTTTCCTCAATATCTTTTCAATTCTAATTAATGGCTCAACCTATTCTTCTATCATGCTTACAAGAGACTATGGGTAGGTATGACTAATGGCTCCTCTGTTATTTTTTACTATAGAGTAGGTCGTCTCAACAAAGTTATAAAAGAAACAAATCAGATTCAAATTTTATAGATATAAAAGATAAAAATAAATGTCAATGTCTTTTATTGATTATTACTTGACTTTGTTGTGGGCGGGTTATAGGAAATGTGATTGGAAAAAGGATGGGGAGACAATGCATATCACGTCTTGGATATGGGTCATCCGCTGTTACAGATCGCTTAGCATTAGGGGAATTTTGAGGTCTAAAATGGGCCTCCTAAGGAAATTATAAAATAATAGTGGAAATAATAAAATAAGATTAGATTACATCATCAAACTTTGGAGGGAAAAAAGAAGAAACTACTTTTTCAACTTGTATTTTCAACTTATGTCCATATGGGTTTAGTTAAATTTCAAGCGGGAACACTCGTTGGATGCAAAATTCGATTCCTCATCCAAGGAGTACCCATGTTGCATACTTTTCATGGACCTTGCTACATGAAAAATGAGAAATACATAAAAAACATGATTGCATTCACGTTTTTTCATGTATTTCTCATTTTTCGTGTAGTAAGGTTTATCGAAAGTATGCAACATGGGTACTCCTCAGATCAAGAATTAATTTTTGCATCCAACGTGTACTCCATCTCGAAATTTGAGTAAAACCTTAGGGAGATAAGTTGAAAATATAAGTTGAAAAAGTAGTTTTATTATTTTATTATTTTTTAAACTTTGTACTTTTTTACCCCAAAGATGGTGAATAATCACCCATGGTTGACATCATCATCTTGAATCCTATTGGTTCTTATAAAGTTTATTTTGGTTGTACATTTTTCTTAGTAGACCCATTTTAGACTTCAAAAGTTCTCTAATGCCACCTAAACCATCGACTTTGCAAATGTTTCTAATAGGAATTTCTATGGTTTTTATTGTTGTGATTATTTCACATCATGGTTCTTTTCGGCGAGCACATGTTTGAGGAATGCCAGACACAACATCGGTGGATAGGTAAACACATTTTTTATAATTGAAATTTCCATTCCATGATATCCTCCCTTTATTGTTTGATTTTATTTTGGATGTTTCTTTTGATTTTGTTTTGTCTTTTAACTATGAAATTGAAAATACTTAGTATCATGTTCATTTAAACAAAAATCAAACCTTGAAGATGAAATTAGTATTACACTATATTGATTCGAATCCTTATAGCTATTTTGTGTTAAAATATTTTCATGACTATCAGAAAATGTTACTTTGATGTTGTTATTTGAGTACATGTTGTTTATGTACTTGAATAGGTTCATGCATCAGAAAATGAAATGTTGTTGTGAATAAAACGACAAGGATTAAACATCACACCTCATGTTATTTGTTTTCACAAGCTATCTACAGCTTGAGCTTTTTAGCATATAACTTAGTTGACATGATTTTTCCTAAGATTTCCTTGAAATTTGAATACTAAGTTACTAAGATGTTATTTTCTATATATGGTGAAATTTTATTTTCTTTCTTTATACAGGTTATCTAGCCACATCATAGTGGCCATTATCGCCCCAATAAAGAAAATTTGTTCGAGTTTCTTACTTGTATGGGGAAAAATGGCTTTGACATTACTGATGTTGAGGTATATGTCGTATAAGCTATTTATAGTCTAATTTATTTTACATTCGAGTGTTCATTGTCTTTCATGTCTTACACTCTACATTGTATCTTCTTTTGTTTTCAGGAAATGAACTCAGTATTGATGGTAAGAAGCAAGAATTAGAAAAAGAGGGGAGCAATGAAATTGGAGTGACAAATGCAAAAAGAGAGTGAGGAGAACTGGTTTGGTGATACCCTTAGAGCCAATATCCCGCATAAGACACACATATAAAGACTGATGGTCAAGTCTTCAGATTTTGTGAATTCACCTACAATGCCTTGACAACACAACGATAATGTTTTGAAGTGATGAAACATCATTTCGTGTGTAAATTGTTGTCCAACCAATATTAAGTTGGAAACCCATATTGTAATACTTTAACATTTCATATAATATAATTTTTGGTTGAAATTATTTATAGTTGCATTTGATATTGTTTAGTATTGTAATTAACATATGAAACTTTGTGTTTTCATATTAGATGAACATGCACGTTGTATGACATTTTTTAAATCATAAAAATTAATTTATGTTGATTAATAATGAACACAAAATCAATTTAAAACTATTAAATTAGCAGTTTATATTGATTAATTATGAACACAAATAAAATGAATACACGACTAAATTAGTCATTTATTATGATTATTAATGAAAGTAAATGAAATGAATATAAACTATTAATTTAGTCATTTATATAATGAACATGAAACTACCAAAAAAAGATAAATGACTAATGTAAATGATAAATTTGTGATTACAAATGATGACTAAATTTTGCATATGTACAACTATTAGTAGCTAATTTATAGTATCTTATAACACAACCAAAATTTAGTCATATTTCTTCGTTCATTAATTGGTTTCAAACGATGACTAAAATCTGCATATATGTGACTATTAGTATTTAATTTACAATATCTTATAACACGACCAACATTTTGGTCATATTTCTTTGGTCGTTAATTGGTTTTTTTGGGTGATCATATAGTAATATATTTTGTTGTATATTTGGTCATTAATTATGACAATTAATGACCAAATCAAAGATTAAATCAGTGACTAAATCAATGACCAAATTAATCACCAAATCAGTGACTAAATTAATGATCAAATCAATGACTAAATTAATGACCAAATCCATGACTAAATTAATGACCAAATATACTACTAGACAACAAAATTGAGATGACCAATTGATGACTAAGCTAAAAATGACCAAAATTTGGTCATGTTATAAAATACTATAAATTAGCTACTATTGGTCACCGACTGAAAAATAGTCATTTATATGCAAATTTTAGTCATTTTTTTAGTAACTAATTAGCCATTTTTTACTAGTGATTTAGGAATTTAATATACCTCATCATATGGGAATCAAGGAGGTTTTACTCTTGACTATTTTCACCCAAGTAATTAATGATAAAAACGAGGCTAACAGTAGTGAGATCTATTAAATCACTAAGTGGAGCAACAAAGAGATCCAAATTTTCTTCTAATTTCCTTACGAGTGCATGAAATTAATTTGAATATTTTCTTCTAAGTATAGAATAAAAAAGAGATATATTTTGAAGCATATTGGTCATTGTCATATTGGTCTACAAAATAACATTCCTATAAATTACTTGTTTCAGATATTTGATAGATACAATCAGTGGGAAAAATCCTTTAAGGAGAAAGAAATGGAAGAAAATCACTTACAACCAACATAAGATTTAGGGAATTTTTCTCAACAGATAGAGGAAGACTAGTAGTGGATGAAGCAAAATTCATCCATGTTTGAGGATAATTAAACATCTCATTTATTTTAGTATGCAGGAAAACCATCTTGCAAAAGTAAAAGGATTTTCTATTTTTAGAAAATAAGTGGATATCTTTTATTTTATTTCTGTAATTTATAAAACTTATTCATTGGGAAGTGGTTCAAAATCATTATACTGCAATCAATATTGATTTTTTAATCAGAAATTCTAGCTAATTTATGAAGAAGTGGGAGTTATTTGGAAAAAATCTCTTTTCATGGAGTACAATATGTGATATAATTATTTGACATGAAGTTTTGTTTTAAATTTATATATGAGTTTATTCACTAAATTACTTCCTAAAACCGAGTGTTAGAATGCTTTTCTTTTCTTTTGAAACAAAACACATAAATGTTTTATTGAGTTATTCAAAGTATTTTGGATTAATTGAGAGTATTTGAAAATATCAATTTTCAATATCTAATATTCAACCTATTAGTACAAATATTTGCTCTCATTTTTTAGATAGTCTTGTTTTTTGTAAAGTAGATTAAATATATAATGTAACTAAGACCCTTAAAAACATTAAAACGCAGTTTGGTAAAGCTATCTCACTAGAGAACACACTTCTCAGGTGGTTTCCTAAGCCCACATATCATTTATAAAGATTACTACCCAAACAATTGCAGTTCTCTTACAAGATTGCATTTGGGTAATATTTCCCTCACTCCTATTTTTAGATAACATAAGCCTTCCAAACACCCAAGAATTTGTGCATATTAGGTAATATTTACTTTTAAATGTTTTAGGTCATATATTTTCCTTAGTTTAAATAAGTTTTTAACATTTTTTAGGTTATATTAGTTGAATAATTTGGGTCTATATTCCAATGAGTATTACCATATCAAATAAATAGGAGTCTAATTGGGACCCTGATTGGGTGATATCTCCCCTGTTACTGGTCGAATTTTTTTCGCCTAGCAATGTTTATCTATGAAAAATATAAAAAGTGTGGGGAAGATGTAGAATTCCTATTAAACCCAATTCCACTATTAGGTATCTTTAAAAGACCGTGTATAGTTCTAGTTTTATTTTTTCCTCCTGATATAATAGCTATTCTTCCATTATAACCAAAATGCCCAATTTTCTAATATATCCAATAAATTTAATGTTATTATCAAACTTGTAACACCAAATACATATGTTAAAACCTCTACTAAGCATTGTTGTCCTTGTAATGGGCCCTTTATGAAATTAATTAAAACCTTAACAAGACAAAAAATTAGTGGATCATTGGGAACTTTCCAGTGGTGTTTCACCATAAATGGGGTGTTTTGAGTGCCCCTTATTAAACATGGCCTCTAGGAATGCTCTTAATCTTGAAAGCAATTTATAATTTTTGTAATAACCTAATCATATGTTTTAACATAGATTGAATAATATTATAGTTTTAATCTAAGATAGTAACAATATGTCTAATTATAAGTCCTTAAAGTGACATTTTATGTTGTATAGTGTCATAGCTATTAATATCACATTATTTGCATACAACATGATATTTTCGTTAATCCCTAATATGTGCACTCCTCCTCCAAATTTATTATTTATCTGATTCCTCTAATGATTTGAATATGGCAAAACATGTTAATGCTATGCAAGTTCCCTCATCAGTATTACAAATGTGTTAAATGATCGTCTCATTTAACCATTTATGAAGGGGTTAGATTGTCAAGTTTCATGTATCTATGATGAGATAATTACAAGTTAATTAACAATTGAAAACTCATATACAACAAATGAAATGCAATAAAATATCTCACAGCAATCACATAACACAATGGATGATGATGGAGTTCCCCCCTATCGGGCTACATCTCTATTGACCTGCTTTAACTCATTAGGCCTTCTTGGGATTATGAGTCAAAAGTCTGATTACAAGAATTTGTGATGCTCCAATGGATTTTTTTGACACTTCCATTAGATTTAGAAGACATGAAAACCCCAAAAATGACTATCCAATCTCTGAATTTGGTTACCAACTCCTCTAGGTTTGACCTCCAATCCTGATGGCCATGAGCTTGTTTGATATCCAAAGTGACAAAATCACATTCATATGTGCTCCAACACCTCTATAAACTGTACCACTATATTCAAAGGATAAAATACATCAAAAATTGACTATTCACTCACTGAAATTAGCCTTCAGCTGATCTGGGTATGGCCTTCCCTCCAAGTAGCCCTAGACTTCAAAATTCTTCAATGTGCCAAAAATACATGTGCATGAGCTCCATTGTCTCTGAAACCTATTCCAATGGATTTAGAGCATACCAATCTGCTAAAAATGACTATCGTTGAGAAAAAATTGGTCGAAAATTGACCAAAATAGGTCTCATTAAAGTTTCTCCCAATTTCTTCTCCAAATCTAGAAAACCTGAGTTAACTCTGACTATATCTAGAGCTTCCTGCCAAAAATGACGCTCCGCCAAACTAAAAGCTTCATTAAATTAAGGATAAGCTCGATTTAGTGGTGGTTAATCCTGTAGTTAATCACATTTAGCGTTGGCGCTCCCCTAGTCACGACGCTTGGTCATATGGAGAAGGACTGGCCCCTGGCTAGCCCCTCCGTTCTTGCCATCGAAACATTAAACTCCATTTAAATATATTGTTGATCCTAGTCACGACGCTTGGTCATATAGAAAAGCACTGGCCCCAGGCTAGCCCCTCCGTTCTCGCCATCAAAACATTAAACTCCATTTAAATATATTATTGGATCATTGGCTTAGAAGGAATAAAGCCTTTGTCCCAATAGTAAATGTACATTGTGGAGAGGTAAGGTCTTGGTTTCAAACCTAACCCCTCATCTCGTATATGTATTTCTTTTCAACGGCATTCGAATTATATTATACCATATTAATACAAACTTTAATGCAATGTATAATCCACCATAATATAGCCACGTTCCAAACCTTCATATGCCATTCGATATGTTTAATATATACATTCCAACGTATGCCATTCGAAATTGATTTAATGTGCCATATGTGGATTTTTAAATAAATATGATTTGTGGAATTATTAAAAACTATGCCATTCGATATGCTAAATGTATCCATTCAAACGTTTGCCATAAATTGATTTAATATGCCATGTGTGGATTCTTAAATAAATATGATTTGTGGAATTATTAAAAACTAATTAATGTTTGAATATATATAGAAAATTTAGGGGCGTGGACCAATTTTCCATGATTTTTCCAAAAAAATATTTGTCAATTTTTATTTTTTATAAAAATGATTTACTCAAATTTTACAATATAAAATTATTTTACCTTAAAAATCGCCAACATTATGTACAGAACATATATAAAATAATTATAAATTTGAATAATTTTATAAATACATCAATAAATATTTTATAGTTTGTATATTAGGGACTACTTAGATTCGCCAATGTTTTTAAACTTTAAGATAATTTTCCATCTTTAAAATTTTCTCATATATATATATATATATATATGATAAAAAAAATCATATAATATATATACACTAATTCCAACTTTAATTAGTTAAAAATAATAATTTCTAGTACATTAATCTATAAACTCAAATTCAATCTTAAGAGGTTATTGGATAATTTTCTCTTTCACAAATCAAACTGGCGAATCTCTTAGTGATACTTGTCAGTCTCATTGGACTAAAACTGAAGAAGATTCTTTGAACGCTGACTGGGCTGCCATGTCATCAGCTTGTACCTGTTCTGCGATTTTTTTAATAAAAATTTGTCTGTTCCAAACGACGATCAACCGACCATAACTCCTTCATCCAAATTCGTTTTTCAACGAAAAGAGTTGCATTGGATTCTTTGCGACGAACCAATGGCTTTGAATCTGGTTTGGTGCAATTCTGAGCACTTTAATTTTTGAGCTAATTTTTGCCCTTGATCTAGATTCTGATCATCTAAGAGAAATTTAAAGGGTAGAAGTTTATTTTAAAATTTATAAATCCCAATGAATATTATTAGTCCCTAATATGCTAACTGTAAAATCCACGACAATATTTTCTTAAAAATGTTCAAATTTCTAATGATTTTATATTTCCTCTATAAAATTTTAATGATTTTAAAGCTAAAATAATTTGATTCTATATAATTTGGCCAAATGGTTTTAAAAAAAAATACAGAAATTCATGATTTTTTTTTTTTGAAAAAACATTGAAACTTAGCCCTCCTACAAATATTAGCCCATAAAATGTTCCATGGATTCATCCAACTTATATATATATATATATATATATATATATATATAAATTGAATGATGTAGGGGAGAGGGGGAAAACCTATTTCACCCCATTGTCATTGTTGAAGCTCTTTGAAGAACCCTTTACAATTCATGTTGTATCCTTTATTTTATCATGTAGACTATTTCCCTGCAATTATTTAAAATCTCCATTTATGTTAACCTCTCCTAGAGTTCTTCCCTAATATGTCATTTAAGGCCCTTTTGAAACAGAATAAATAAAACCCTAATTCCTTTGTATATTTTTCTCTTTTTCTCTACCCATTTACTAAATCCTATTGAGTTTGACTATGATATGTTGACTAAGGGAATGCTTTCTCTATTTTAGAAATTCTCCTTGCATATCTTCAACTTCTTTCACATTTCCCCAAATTATCTTTTTGACACCTATTGCACATCCTCCTCCATGAAGTCATCTTTCTCTATGTAGTTTTTCAATAATTTACTTTATATTTGCTAAATGTTCATATAGACATTTCTCATATGAGATAGTCATCAAGTTTGTGTGATACCATTGAATACCTTCTATTTTTGGGTTTGAAGTTCCTTCTAATTTTATTTTATTTTATTTTATCTTTGGTGTCTTAAATATTTATTATCTCTTTAACTCACCAATTTACCTTTCCACTTCTTTAAAATCAACTTATACAGAATTATATTCTCTTTTTTTTTTCATCTTTCCTCTACATTATCAACCACCTTACACTCTTCATTGAATATTAGGTTTAATGCAAAATTGTTTGACATTTCCCTTCCTTTCTCTAGTTCGTTAGTTTTACCATTTGTGATGTTATTTAGATTGTGTCCATTTGTTTCTTTTGCACATCCATTTTTATCTTGATTTTTCTCACAAAACTTTTTTTTGTCATTTTTTTGGGGTAGTTGGGTGTTGGTGGTGGTGGAGGGTGTGTTCGTTAAGTTTCCACTTTGAATATTTCTACATTTTCTATTATTAGAACTATTATTTCTTGTGGTAATTGTGTAAGCCTCATGGTCAATGGCATTTCCCCATTGAAATTGTGGATTGTGAAAGTTGTCATCTGTCTATATATTTGTTGATATCAATATGTAATCTATCAAATTTTAATCACTATGTGGGTGTGTTCGTTAAGTTTCCACTTTGAATACTTTTACATTTTCTATGATTAAAAATATTACTTCTTGTGGTAATTGTGTAAGCCTCATAGTTTTCCCCATTGCAATTTTTGATTGTGGAAGTTGTTATATTGTCTATATATCTATTCAAATTAATATGTAATTTATTAAATGTTAGTCACTATGTGTATGATACACATTGAAAATTTGAAGGATCCATAACTATTTCAAGGTGTAGAAATATTGGTGAATACTAGTAAATCTTAATATGCCAACTATAATGGTGATATTTTTATAAAAATATTGAAATTTCTAAGGGTTTTCTAGAAATTTTTGGTGGTTTTTAAAGTAAAATAATTTTATCTCATATAATTTGAAAATTATTTAAAAAAATAAATGGAATTATGAATCTTTTGTGAGGAAAAATGATAAATTAACCCAATAGCACAATATAGCCCCTAAATTTTTTCATAAAACTAACAAATGACCTTTATAATGTTGCAATGTACATGACATAAGTGTAGCGTATCTTCACTTGTATTAATTGATTCTTTTTCCAAATGCTCTAATCTTTAGTCCACTAGACAGAGATAAGTGTTTTCTACAAAATTCTTCATTTAAAAGTTCCCTCTTCTTTCATTGAAATTTTCTACTAACATTACACAAACCACTTGGTTTTTAAATTCAAATATGTTTCTTAGTAAATTTTCCTAATAACATGATCCTTCTTTTCTCATTAAATTTTCCTATAATATTGAAAATTTAATTTTTTATCGTTTTTTAAAAACTTAAAATAAAATATTATAAAAAAATATTCATATCATTTAATTTAAATATACACATATAACAATCCCTCTTATATATCTAATCTTTAATATCCTCTACAATTACTTAATTCCACTTAAAAAGAATATTAAATAAAACAACGGTATTATAAATAACATATTTCACCCAATTTTTTCCCACACCCCAACTTCATCATTTTAATATACATAATTTATAATATTACTTCATCATTTTAATATACATAATTTATAATATTTTGTATCATTATTGAAACCATTATGAAAAAAATACGAAATAATAAAAATAAAAATTATTGTCACGTTCAATGAAAAATATTGCCACAAGGATCACACGGTAATAAAAAAACTTGACACACAATTATCATACCAAAATGTAACTTTTTTTAGTTATCACTGTTTATATATATATATAAAACAATAAGTACTTATGTGAATCGCCTCAATTGTTACACCAACCTGTAACTTAACATAAATACTTACTTGAATCACCACAATTATTGCACCAACCTGTAGCTTTTGAGAAAAAAAAAAATTACCTAGTTCACCTCAAATATTGCACCAGCTTGTAACTTTACAATAAATACTTGAATAAAAAAAATAATTACCTAAATCACCTCATATATTGCACCAGCCTGTAACTTTACAATAAATACTTACTTGAATCACCTCAATTATTGCACCCACATACAACTTTACATATAAAATTTATGTCGATGATTGCAGGAATCTACAACAGGTCTTTCAACTAGTCTACCTCACGTACCCGAGTTTCTTCTGCATTTCAATATTATTCTCCCTCATGTACCCCTTTATAAAAAGTGCCTCTGCAAAAGAATAAAATAATTCTTACATGTCATATGAATGACATGCAATTTCATTTCAAATGTCTTCAAGCATTACGCTTTATATAAAGTTTGATAAGCAATTTGAAGTTTTCCCTTTTTCTTTAACTTGGAATGACAAATTTATTTAATTATTTATTCACTTGGTTTAGATAATTTACGGATTAGTTTCGAAAATATTATGATAAACTCTGTTAGGAATTTTTGAAAATTTGCTTTATAGTTGTTAAATTCAAGATTTAAGATTTTGAAATTTAGGTATTTAGAACTTTTTGATGGAGCTGAATTCATTTTCACTATAAAAAAAATTATTCAAACACTTCAACATTTTAATTTTTTGAAATTTTTTTTTACCGGACTTTGACTACCATCTGGAGATAGACAACGCTATTATTTATTTGAAATGAGAAAACCTATGACAATTCATGTCCATCCTTAATATAAATGGAATATGTGACAATTCATGTCGATCCTTAATATAAATGAACTGTGTTTGGACTCAAGCCTTCCTTTAAGAAGCATGTAGCCTGGAGGAAGACCGTGACAACCAGTTTCATTGCTTATTAACGGTTGACTTATATGCTAGGACTTGCATAGCACAAAATAGTCAAAAATACAATTCATAAAAATCCACATTATGGGGGTGGAATTAGGGGAAATACTGGAGAGCAACGCTTTCATGCATGTGAAAATCAATGTGTTCCACCCTCACATCCAAGGAGTGAAAATGGTCATTTGTTTGTTTGTGCTACTGGCGTAGACCTTCCATTAAGTCTAGGATCTCTTTTTGCATGTATTGAAGATAATTAATGTTACCTACGAATTCATTTCAATCAACATACCTCTGCTCCCTTGTAGTGTCAATATTGAGTTAAATATTGGTCATTTGAGCAGCAATAGATTCCAAGGAGGCAGGGGCCTCCACCTGATCCGGGGAGCAAGCTGGTGACAGTGCCGCAACCTCACCCAAGAGACAACTGTCGGTAGATTCTGATCTAGAGCTTGGATTTCTATCGTGTTGTCACCCTGCCATCCGAGGAGCAGCTCCTCCCCTGCGTGCATGTCCCCTATGCCAAGGCATATTATTCCACCGATGTGACCACAATCCATGCCCAAGGGGATGGCTTTCCACTTGGCCATAGAGAAGAACCATAACAACCTATAATAAAGTTGCAGAAGAATTACACAAAGAACTTTACCAAAACCATTACCAGCCTTGTCCTAAGGTGACTGAGGTGCAATATTGAATACGAGCCAAACACCCGTGAGGGAGACATTGACGGTATGAGAGCAGAGCGTCATAGCAAGAGCCTAGGAATTCGATGGAGTCGATCTTGCAACGAGCACACAAGCTTTCCAACCACCCCCTACGGTATATCTGAAAGAGTCTTCCTTACCACTATATCCCCATGGCCGAACCAGAAGGGGGCATGAGTGCCACACTCTATCCCAATTCACCCAGACGAATACCAGACAACTTGAAGGTTCATACTGTCGTTGAGATGAGTGAGCCCCCAGATTCCATAGCCACTCCTGTAGCGGATGGTCCCCTTCTTCCCAACTGAAGACAATGTGAATACCATACCTGTCTGCCCCTAGCTGGAGCTGCAGCCATGTAGCATTACAACCAAACAAATTGTGCACAAGACACTCCCTCCTCATTGCCCAAAACCGTTGAATGGCCTTCCAAGGTTGCTCTACCTACAAATTAACTCGTGTGCGACAGGCTAGTGGATACGATGTACTGTATATTCTCATCAATTCTCGCATGAGATGCATGGATGCCCATCGGGCTCCACATACCACCACATTGCCATCTATAACCAACAGGCATCACCCCATCAAAAAAGTTTTATGATTTATTTATAATGTTATAATAATTAGTTAACTTGAATATATAAGGTTTATTAATTTAAATTAATAATTTTTTATGATTAATAAATTTAAAATTATAATTATATAATTAATTAAGTTAATATATAAATATTATAATTATTAATTATTAATTAAATATCAATAATTTATCTCTTAATATCATATTTTTTTTGGTTTACTTGGTTAAATTTCCTAGCATTAGCTGGCTTTATTCCCATTCCTTGGTCAAACATATTTGATAATACTGACCTCATTTAACTAATTTTAAAACATTTTCTCTAACCACCATTTTAGAATAAATGTTAAATTTATTTTACAGCTTTGAAAGAATTTTTGTTTAATCTTTATTCATCATTAAAGTTTAAACCAATAACTTAATAAGTACTAATTCAATCCTTATTAGTCCCTGTCGTCTAGGCATGGGACTATTATAATCGAAAACGGAGCTGCTAGCATTATTTAAGCTGTTTAACCAGGTTATTATTAGGTACTAAGGGTTAAATGAGCATAGTTTAAACTTTGTGATCTTATTTGGCCTCTTCCCGAGGTGGACCGTATAAAACCATATAATATATGCATTTTCTCGTTGTATATTATCATGACCGTAAACTAATGCTAACATTAAATTATCAAATTATATGCTATGTTATTTTTCTACGTCACTTATATATATTTTCCCGATGACATGAATTTTTAGATAGATTCTTTCGCCAGCTCACTAGCGCACATGGCTTTCTGCATGGCTTCTATGGCGGGGACTTCACATCTGTTGGAAATTATCTGTAGTTCCTACTTTCCCAACTCGTTGTGATTATTTTCCTCTATGTCGAGTAACAACATGAAAAAAAATTTGCAGAGACCGTTCATGTATCCAACAAGTGAAGAGCTGAGACGTGTTTATGCGAATCCATGCCAATATTTCAAATGTGAAGACGCAAACACCAGGGCTACTGAGATCTCTGAGTCTGGTTGGAAAGTGTATTTAGATCACTCTTTAGATAACTGCAGCTATAAAAGTATAACCAGCGAGTTTGATATTGAGCAGCGGCAGAACAAAATTTTGATTTTAGCAGATGCTACTAAAAGATATCAAAATTATGATTATTGGGCATCATGCATTTCAAGAAATGAGGAGGAGTCTTCCATGACTTCTGATGCCTCGTCTGGTCCCCAAACGCTTTCTCTACTTGTGCACGATATTGAGTTTGAGTTTGGGCATCAGATAACTGGTTCATACTCCTCTGTAGCTATTAGGAAACGTGATGTTGATGTCGACAAGGGTGAAGGTTCGAAGTGCATTGCATCTTGTTAGTTAATGGATGTGGCTCCTAGGAAGCATAATTTCAGAGGACTGAATAAGAATGAGGATGATGATCCATTGTTGCAGGACACAGCGAACTCTCCTATCCACAGGCTAAAGGTAAGTGCCAAAACTTACGGGGATATTTATAAGCGAGTTATGTTACAATTGTTTTTAATATAATTGGAATTTATCAAATATTTTTATATAAACCTTGAGGATAATTAGATATTAAAGTATCTAAATACATGTAAAAAGCTAAAGAAAAAGCTCTTTTTTTGAAAAATTATTCAAAACTGGATATCTATACATTGAACCATTTAAATTTATGCTTTTAAAAAATATGTATTGGATTTGAAATGAAATTGAAAAAAGAAAGGGAAAAAAACTAAAAACTAAAAAGAGAAATTTCTTATTTTAGAGTTCTTTCGCAACTCCACCAAAGAGCCGAACTAGGCTTTGTCGAACTGGGCTTTGTCCAATGGGAGCATTCACCTCAACGTCAGACATTCTGAAACATAATTTCATTCTGTATGAAATGAACTACACCAAACTTGAGGTCTACCCATTGCAGGAGAGGTCAGCCACTGAGAAGCACATGCAAGGAATCGTTGGAAGAAATTGGTAAAGAGCTATAAACTCCTCTGATGTTTTACATATATACTGTTCTTAATGATGTTTTACATATATACGGTTCTTAATGTTGTAAACTGTTTCTCTAATTCTACTCTTCTTAATGTTGTAAACTGCTTCTCGCACAGAGACGGAGTGTGATACAGCTATTTAGTTGCTAACTACATTTTCTTAAAACCCTCATGTTGCTTGAAGGAGAAAACACAATACCTGGTCACACTGGCGGACTTGCATCTGAAAGATTGTTATCTTTCCTTGGCTACATCGGCCTCCGTTGTGAATCCCTGACCACTTGCAGGGTATCCTCTAGGTTTATCAGTGAGCCGAAGCGTTTTATGAAGCATAATCTGCAAAGTGTTATCGTGCATCAATCATTTTAGGAAATCACCAGCTGTAACGGTATAATTTTTATTTTGCAGAGAGAGAGGGATTTCAGCGAAACACCTTGGCTTCGCATTTCACAGAAAATTCAAGCTTTAATCCTCTGCCTGCATTCAATACACCATTGGTGTTTCAAATTGGGGCTTCGGCATTCACAATAATGTTGTAATTCTCCCTTGCTCTTGGGCTCCTGCAGGTCCTCCTCTATACGTGATTCTGAAATTGAAGTATGGGCAGGTTCCCATTGGCATCATGGTTTCCAGATATCCTACATATTTATAATAGATTATTTGTTAACAATGCAGTATTTTTTTTCAACTTATACTTTTATTAGTCCTTTCATCCATTGCAATATTGCATGTGGATATCTTGAAAATACAAAATACAAAATAGCTATTAAGAACCTTATATATCAAATGTGATCTGATCTATTTTGTGCAGGCCAAACCCCTGTTGGAGTCTGGAGCCATTACAGAACTCGCAGATCCTCGACTAGGTGGTCAATTTGATGTTCACCATATGCAGAGAATGGTTCTCACATCTTCTCTATGCATAAGGCAGTCTGCAATATGGCGTCCATCCATGAGTGAGGTGAGCTTGTTCTCGGATACCTCTCTGAACCCTCCTATGGTTTATCAACTTTTCCACATACTTGAAGATAATATGAGGCCTTCAATATGGATCACAGAGTGTTGACTATGTGTTTTGAATTTGCATTGAATAACTATCATAATTGGTTACCTTGGAATGCTATCTTCCTTTTCTTCCAGGTCTTGCAATTGTTGACAGATGGGCTTAGCCCAGAAATAATGGAATCCTGCAGAATGCCATCATCTAAGACAGATGAAGTGGATGGCTACTTGAAACTTGATGACGAGGAGTACAGCCAAAGCATTTTTATTGTTATTTTTTATTGGATTACAGCTAATCAAAGTTGATTTATTCATAGAAATACCCTTGCATTGATTGGAATATTTTACTGGACATTTCAAATATGATAAAGCTGATTTCTGTTCTATTAAATACATGTCGACTCGTGATGGTCACAAAAATTACATGAAAAGATTTCAATAATTCAGTCTTATATTCTGGTTCACATCATACTCTCCTGGCTTAAGGCAGGGACTAGCTGCCTTGTAGCCACCCTTGTTTTTACAACTCATTGCAAAATTATATCATTCAATACCATTGTCGTCTAGAGTTCGAAACGTGACTGTCTAACGCGAACGTTTCTAACACATTTGGAGATTGGAAAACAAGTCTTCCATTCCAGCAGGCTACCCATGGTAAAAATTTTGTTAAAATTTGGTGAATTTTTTTTTTTCTAAGAAATCTAGTTTTAGTGAGATTGTTTAAATATTTTTTTCTAGATGATGGAAATGAATTCAATGCTATTAAAAATTTTGGGCGTCTAAAATTTTGCTGTTTGAAAACTTTAAATCTGATTTCTAAAAATTATGCTATAATTTTTTTTAAATCTTACTAAAAATTTTTTTTGCCAAAATTATTGCCTAATTAAATTGGGCTTCCATTCCATTTGAGAGTTTTGGAAATTCACATGATGAAATTTTAAAACATAGAATCTAACTTAGCCATCACTACATGTGCCCAATGGGATGGTTAGTTGATTTCAGAGTTGACTTAAGTGTATATTATTAAGGGAACCTTATTTCTTAAGCTATATGTTATTAAATTTATTAAATACAAAAGAGGACATATACTAAGTATTGTTAGATTTAAACGAATTTAAATCTAATAAATAGTATAGCCCAATCACATTTAATAACTTATACACCTTGTGTTGAATGGGACGCCCAATCCCAATATTGCCTTACACTGCAGTTAGCCTCCAGAGATATACTCACTTGATATATATATATATATATATATATATATATATATATATATATCAAGAAACTGCGACCTCTCGTTATGCTTGCAAAATCTATTCTGTTGCAGAAGGTGATGGAGATGTGGCACATTACTTCTCTTTTTGTTTGTGGGATGAGAATGTTTATCTTACTCGTTTATCTGTTTCTCCTTGTCATTCCCTTTGGGTTTCCTACAGTCTGATTATCTTATGGTTCCGGTGTTCATCTAAGCAATGCTACCGACCAAGAGGCTATGCTTGGATTCTTGTCTGAAATTAGGACTTATAATCCCTCCCAGTCGTTACCAACCACCTGGAAACCAAATGTTTCAGTTTGCGAGTCGACAAGAATCAGATGCAGTGGCCATAGAGTGGTGTCCCTAAATGTTAGAGCATGGGATTAGAAGGTACAGTCTCTCCTCTTCTCGGTAATCTCTCATTTCTCGTCATACTCGGCCTTAGCAATAACAACTTTCATGGTCCCATTCCCTACCAATTGGGAAGCCTCTCTGGTTTAGATATGCTTATCCTCAATAGGAATAAACTCCAAGGTTCCATTCCACCCACTCTGGGGGATGTCGTAGCTTAACAACATTGAATTTGTCCAGAAACTATCTGAGAGGAAGCATTCCCACAGAACTCTGTGTTCTCTCCAATTTACAAAACTATGACTCAGGATACAACAATTTGTTAGGTAGAATTCATGCCTGCTTGGGAAACATGTCTTCTTTGGTCTACATAAATTTGCAAAGTAACAACCTTAATGGGCACCTTCCTTCTGAATTTGGTATGCTAGGTCTTCTCCTCCACATCAATGTTTGAATAACATTTTTACGGGGGAAATTCTTTTTTCCTTTTCAAACTGCACAAATCTCCAAGAATTGGCATTAAGTGACAACCATTTGACTGGACACATTCCTTTGGAATTGTGTACCAATCACACCCAATTGGTGGGATTATATCTTCATGGTAATAGTTTCAGTGGAAGCATTCCCGCTACCCTATTGAATTGTACGAAGCTTCAAGTAATCAAATTCGGGAAAAACCAGCTCAACAGGGTAGTGCCCATGGGGCTGGGAAATTTGACGCAACTACAGCGGCTTTACTTAGATAATAATCAACTAATTAGCAATAGCAACATGAGCTTTCCCATTCTTACTGCTCTAATTAACTGTTCCTCCCTACGAGAACTCGTCTTATACTCTAATAAACTCACAGGACGTTTGTCCTCTTCTATTGGCCAGCTCTCTAAAAGCATGAGTATGGTATAATTGGGCTACAATTATTTAACAGGCGAAATACCTTCACATATTGGAAACCTAACTACTTTAACATTCCTTGAGTTAGTGGTGAATCTATTTACCGGAGCAATTCCTTCTTCACTTAATAAGCTTCAAAGACTGGAGAGGTTATATTTGAGTTACAACAAACTACAAGGAAACATTCTAATGGAAATCAGGGAACTCAAATGCCTATGGGTTTTATCTACTGGGGGAAATAATCTGACCGGAAGAATCCTTGAATCCTTTGGCTACCTCCAGTAGCTAGAATATCTAAATCTCAGGAAAAACCAGTTATCAAGTACTATACCTGCAACTTTAGGGAAATGTGGAAATTTGTTACGTTTAGACCTATCATATAATAGGCTTTGCGGGCACATACCTCCAAAGATGGGAGGTCTTGTAAATTTGTCTATAGGTTTCAGAATTTCAAACAATTTATTAAATGGCACAATACCTTTGGGGATGGGGAAAATGATTATGGTTCAAGTTATAGATTTTTCCTTCAATGCACTTGAAGGTCTTATTCCAGCTTCACTTATAGAAATTTGTAACCATGAGACATGCTGACCTTAACAAAGTACATGTATCAAAATTCCAATTTAGAAAAGGGGTTTATTTAAAACACTAATCCTAATAATAGTATATATATAAAAAAATCCTCCGAAAACGTAGTACTATAATAATAATAAATTTGTTATCAATACAAAAAATTCATGAAAAAATTATAACAATTATAAATGCAGATATATATATTTTTTTAACGAATAATTATATAGAAAATAAATAATAATAATAAAATAATACAATTTTTAAAACATTTATAAGTTAGTATTCAAAACTATTTAATTTTTTAAAAATAAATTTTAAAATTCAAAAACATTAAAAAAATATATTTAATCATTAATAATTTATAAATTTAAAACAAAGAACATATATAAGAATGAAAGTATAGGAAATTCTAGAGTATTTTCTCAAATTCCATGGAGCGTAAGCTAGGTAAACTATAGGACTTGATTATGAGTCCATATTCCATGGATGGTAACTTAGGTAAATTACAGGTCGTGATTATGGGGCCTCACTCTAAGGGAATAAAAGAGAGCCTACTTTGTTAACAATCACAACTAGCAACAATATCAAAGAATTTCATGTCTGGCTCTTGACCACTTGAGTTAACCTTGGGTAAGGAAAGAAACTTAATATGGTTTATAGAACCTTAAGAAGGTAAGAAATTGCTTGAAAAAATTTAAAATTTTATTTAAATATTAAGAGAATTGTTCTAAGATTGTCATAGTTTTTCTCATTCAAAAGTTTAATAAGACTCATAATGTGATAAGTATTTTGAAATTTATATCTAATATGAGTATACACTGGACAATTTAGAATAAATTACTAGTCATTTTCAACCCTCTTAATGTGGTAAAGGTGATAGATTCTTTCATCCCATGGTGTTTAGGAAATTAAGGAATGTTGAATTTAATTATGGAGCTCATGAGAATTTCTTCCTATGATATCAATGCTTATTTTCTTCTTTATACTAGTTATGACAGAGAGATGCCTTTGATTTTCAAGATTTGGGTTGATCATATCCTTGTAATATCTTAATTTCATTTTCCCATCTAACTCTTTATCACAACATAATTGCCCCTTCAATTTTGATGTAATAATATTATTACATTATCCTTATTTTGCAAGATAATCTCTTTATTATCCACTAATTATCTAGTGAAGATATAACATCCTTATGCCACCCACATTTGAGCCAAGGGTGATTTTATCTAAAGTTTGAAGTAATTTTTAGGAAGACTCTTCTCTTCCATGTTGTTTAACCTCTTCTTTCTCATTTGAATCCTAAGGAAGACTATAGCCTAATTTCGGATGTGTAAGTCATAAAGTCATATTTTTATGTAAAATGGAACTTCATAGATATGTAATTGATGAATTAAAACCCAATTAAAAATGAACACATCAACGACACACCTTATAAAAGGAAATAGGAAGAGAGTGAAGGTTGAGAATGACATGTCACAAAATTGGCCTCATTGAATGTAATGGTACTTCTTAATGGAACACCCCCCACGCCCCTCCCGCCCCCCTCTCTCTCTCTCTCTCTCTCTCATGTTTTTCTAATGTACGTAATTCTTGATTTTTACTTATTTTCTAGTGATTAGTTTCATGGAAAATATATATGTTTTCTCTCCACATGTCATCCTCCTTCCCAAACAGTATTTCCAAAGTTATCCAAATTTGATTTGAAGTGTTGTATGTTTGAACATGAAATAGTAATTTTAGAGAAATTGATAAGAAAAAGAGATCAAAGGCCTCATCCGTGTGATGGAAATATATGGATTTTGAACAGAGATATTTGGTTCAATCCCTGATACCATGTGAAATTGTAGTTGATCCTGCATAGGATGGATCTAGCTACAAAATAATGAACAAAGCTTGAGGAAAGAGGAAAGAAAAATAATAGAGGAAATAATTTAATAAATTCTAGTCATCCTCAAAAGAGAATTATGAATACAATTCAATGCAATATATTCTACATGGTTGAATTAATATAATATTAAGTATATAGTGATTCCAAAGAGATGTGAACATACCCTAAAGGTAACTGATGGGCCCCAGAATTGGATATTTTATAAGGCCCATTAGGTCTCCTAGACACCTAAAACATTTATTTAACCCCTTTCATTAGAGAAATTTTGAGGTCTAAAATGGGTCCAAAACAATAATGTACAACCAAAATCAACTTTATAAGAACCAATCAAATTCAAGATGATGATGTCAACTATGGGGGTTGATTCACCATTTTTGGAGTGAAAACATAAAAAGATTAAAAATGATAAAATAATAATAATAAATTTTCGACTCGTATTTTCAACTTATCTTCCTATTATTTTACTCAAATTTCTAGTGAGAGTACTCATTGGATGCATAATTTAATTCCTCATCCAAAGAGTAGTGATGTTGCATACTTTCGATGGACCCTTCTAACAAAAAAAGGGGAAATACATGAAAAAATGTGATTGCAATCAAGCTTTTCATATATTTCTCATTTTTCGTTTAGTGGGGTCCATCGAAAATATGCAACATGGGTACTCCTTGGATGAGGAATTAATTTCTGCATCCAATGAGTGTTGTCGCTCGAAATTTGAGTAAAAATGTAGAGAGATAATTTAAAAATATGAGTTGAAAATTATTTTTTTCTTTTTTCCCTCTAAAATTTGATGATGTAATCTAATCTTATTTTATTATTTCCACTATTATTTTCTAATATTCTTTAGGAGACCCATTTTATATGCACCAAATTTAGGTTAGGTCAAGAAGAAAAGGAATAACCTTAAACCTCATCACACATCTGAATCTGTAATGAATTAGAATATATTATGCATGAAACATAGATAACTATCTGAACAGTATTGGTCATGTGAGAGTAAGGTTTCATAACGGCACTAACTTTCATAGTTGAGGGAGACGATGGCTTTTAACTGTTATCACATGGGTCATCAATGGAATGAGTTGGATCTGCGGAATGTGGCATAGATGGAAGTGATGACGAAGTTCTGCTAGGATTATCCAATAATTCTCTGGCATTTGCCTAAGAAATACATGGTTTACATTCAATGAAAACAAATTAATAAATCTGCAACGCCAAATATACCACCGAAAACTAACGTAACTATGTTATTATTCCAAATAACAATAAAATAAATATGAACATTTATAATCATGTCCTATCATCTGCATATACATGCCCAACGGGAGCCTAGAAGAGGTCATCCACGGGAATGAATCCTACCACATAAACATTGTTTTGATCATAGATATATCACTCACTCACAACGAATCAATTTACAAGAAACCACATTATTTTTCCTTTGTAATTTATATTGCACAGTTAAATGAGACTTTAGTCGCTACATTCACAACATATATCTTATTTATGTCAAATGGCAAGTTTAAGAAATCAAGATGTAAGCTTTGAAAGAGAAATGTGAAGAATATATATATCAACTACTGTTGGAGGACAGGGAAGGTGATGGAGAAACAACTTTACAAATGGCTTTTTTTTCTCTCAAATTTTTTCATCATTTAAATGTTAATATACATAGTTGAGGTTAAAAGATTTTAATATTTTACATAATATGTACATTGAGATATTTAATTTATGAACTACATTTTCCATGGTTTTTTTGTTATTAAAATATTTTATTATGACCAACATTTTTTTTTTTTTTATTATGAATATTTTAAATATGGCATATAAATTTTATATCAACAATCAAATAAATTACACATTTCCCTCTAATTATTTTTGATATTTTTTATTTTATATTTTATTCTTAATTATTATTTCTCTTTGAAAATTGAATATTTTACTATTTACAACATTAAAATATTACATATACATATATATATATATATATATATAAAAGTTAATATTGACATAAATTAATTAAGATTATTTAAATTCTGTGTTGAAATAATTATAAAATTATATTAATTTATGTGTATCTAATATTTTATTTATAAATTAATATTGACATAAATTAATTAATATTATTTAAATTTTATGTTGAAATAATTTTTAAAAGTATTTTATTTTCGATTATTTTATTTTTAAATTAATATAAAATTATATTATTCATATAAATCTAATATTTTATTTATAATTGAGAATGAGCAAATATTTTACCCCATTTCGTCCTATCAGGCGGCAATACATCCATTGATTTGAAGGCGGCGAATATCCGAGGAGAGGGTTGGTTGACCGATGGAAGAAATTAGAAATGGTTTACAACCAGCTGTAGGAATACAGAAACTTCGTGGTTGATCGAGCCATACCAAGGTCAAAATATTGTATTCATGTATCAGATATTCCTAAACCTTCGGTGCGGTGTGATAATTGGAAATTATTATCAATTTAATTTCACTAAATTATAAATAATAGAGAATACGAATCATATATTCCTAAACCTTCGGACGGGTGTGGTAATTGGAAAGTTTTATAAACTTAATTTATTAATAATGATGTTATTTGATTGTAACAAATGTAATTGGAAAGTTTTATAAAAATAATAGCTAAAAAATGAACTTAAATCCATGTTAAGTGTCATGACAACATGGACGAGATCAAGGCACATCTAGGTCTAAGTTTCAGAACACAGCTTCTTAGTGGCATGGTGTTTTTTTCAATCTAAAAGAAATTACGTTTGGACTTTCGAGTTGCCCTTAGGTGTACATAATTTTGTGTGGAATTGGATCACTGGATTAGGGATTAAACCTCTACACATAGCCGTTGGATCATAGTCTCAAGACTTTTTTTAGTGGTATGTTTATCAAAATTCCAAATTGAAAAACGGTTAAAAGAAGTATCGATATCCAGTATATAACTTTTAAACGAACAAACTGAAAGGTTCCCTTAAGAATATCTAGAGATCTGGAATTACCATTTATATTAAACATAAGATTGAACATTTAACCATCACTATTTTTTGTTTTTTAATCATAAGAAATCAGTAACTCCTTAATCTAGAAAAAATCCATAATCAACCCAGACACTTGTAACTATGATTATTGTTATAATAAGATCATCCCACCCACCATTGGGATTATCATAATAAGGTCATCCAACCATTGGGATACTCAATACCTCCCACAACCATGTAGGATGGGTATCCGTAACCACTGGCATACGCATTATATACAACTGGAGGAGCCACCTCCTCCTTGGCATCCTTTTTCTCGTCTTCAACAGTACCCACGGTTAGCAGCTGTGCTCGGCAGCCCACTTTCCTTAGGTTTTTGGCGAGATAAACGGGATCTGCATCTCCCAACGCAGTTAGGGTTCCCTCCTCCATGTTCACTTCAACAGAGTCCACTGAAACATAGCAGTTGGAAAATTAGGAAAGCTATACAAATCAACAAACAGATACTAAATGGAAGTAAAAACTTTGGTTGCATGTAACGCCATAGATAGAGGTAGTGAAGATTCGAACCTCCTGATCCGGCCACAGCCTTCATAGCCCTTATCTTCATTTTCTCATCCTCTATGATCGATTTAAACACCATTTTCTGCTCATGGAAATAATGGTTAATGTTTTAATAGTTTGTTTTGGTTAGTTAATGTGAATTTTGAGATAAGGCTAGTGCTAGTTTATCCTAAGAACATCATTTAGTTATCAAAATCACATGCAAGTGGACTAGGCCATACTAACAGTTAGTATAACTAGAATTTTACCCACAGGTGATATTTCCACCCTAAAATACTTATAAAAACACCTTATAATGTTCTATTCTACTTAAAAGAACACATTATCATGGTCTATTCTACCCCCTGGTGAGCCAACTTGCACTGGTTAATGGTGTCTAAAGAAAATCTTCAATCAATCACCCAAAAAAAAATATAACAAATCATACCTTCGACATTTTGATAGCCGTTTGCAGAAATAGAAACGTTTTAATATCTCAAGGTGCAGGCAGATCAAATTAGCATACGGGCCTTGACGTTTTTTCTGCAACCGAAAAATGGTTGTGATGGAGGCGTAATTGATTGCGTGAAGAAGATTAATAGTTGTAGGGTGAGCAAAGTCAGCTTGTTGTGGAAAGCAGTAATGACTTGTTCTGCGTTCATGTGGGAAGGAAGGAGCAGTATTGACTAGATGCTGGTTTCAATAATGTCTGTGGAGCCCATAAAGATACCGATCCGATAGATGCGGACAGTCTGGCTTAGGCGTCTTCGTGGAGTCAATGTAGACGCGCTTGCGCATTTTCGAAAAACGACTTTGGTTAGTTTTAAAATTTAAAACTATTTTTTTCTAATTTTTTAATTCTGAAACAAATTGATGATTATTCTGATGTAATTTTTACCGAAAAATTTTCTAATAATTTATGGATCATAGAAGCCAAATTCCTAAAATTGAAGAGATATTTAGATTCTCTTGATATACTTTTATGCAAATAATGATCACCATTGTACCATACACTGTTACTAATAAAATAGTTCACCTTTTTATTTTAAACATATTTTTATTTGTATTTTTGAAAAACAATTTTAATATATATTCTTGGGAAACTGTCAGTTATTTTACTTTAATATATTTTACGCTTTATAATTTTGCGTTATCACAGAAAGTTTTATTATTTCATAATTTTGTGAAAAATAAATGACTCTTCCGAGAATTTCGAGTGCAATTAGAAATACAAACAAACGCCACAACGCATTGAGTGACTGGCCCCCACAAAGGAAAACGTGTTAGAGGGTGTTAGGTTAAATAACGCAACTCCATGATTAACATGTTGGGGCATTCTTCCTCTTTCGTGCATGTTCTAAAAAAAGATGAGGTTATTTCGATGGCATATTGTATTTGGTGATTGACTAGTTTTATCGTCGAAAGGTAATTTATTAGTAACAATTAAAAGTATTTAAGAATTTCAAAATATTATTTAATATATAAATAAGTGTTATAGTATTTTAAAATATTCTTCAACATATAAATATAAATAACTGTTATAGTATTTTAAATATTATTTAACATATAAACATGTTTTATATAGTAGTTATTCTTTCTAGAATATGTAATTCTTACTTATTTGTCGTGTTGACTTTTTATGTGAGTTTGTTCTATATCATAGGAGGTAGTTAAATCCATATTTTCCTAGTTTGGTGTGTGGTTGAGATATTCTCTCAACCACCTTATTGTGTGTCCAAGATAGTTTTTCTATCTTGAGACTATATTTTATGTATATATATGTAACCATTTTTTATTAATATAATATAGTGTGCATAGTGAGATTTTATCTTGGTATCAGAGCCCATACGGACCTGAACCTGGACCTCGACCCTTCCTGGGCTGAGGGAAACAAGAGAAATAAAAGAGTATATTGGTATTTTTTTATTTAAAAAAAAACGGTTTGTCCATTCGAGAAGTTGAATGCCGCAGAAACTCTAATGTGATGCAATTGCGGTGGTGCCTTGTGTTTGGAATTGTTTGCAGTTGTTTGGAGCTGAAAAGCGATGTTGTTTTGGAGCTCGTGATCGCCGACGAGCCCTTGGTGGAGCAGGTACTACAAGGTATGAGCTTCGAGCAGGTGAGGTCGATGCATGCCTTGGATTGAGGTGTTGTGTCGAGAATCGGACAATGTCGTCCATGTAATGTGATGCTGAACCTAGTGTAAGAAAGGTAGGAGAAGAGTGGGATGTTGTATGGAGTTGCTGACACTTCGAGCAACAATAGGACGCTTGCATTTCTGAGGCAGAGGGTGTTGATCTCAACGGAGACGGGCGCAGGATCACTGGATTTAAGAAGTATGGTGGTGTGAACGGGGCAATGTGAGGGCCTCAGCGGAGCCAGGGCTGTAGCTTATGCTTTTGATGTTGTGGAGCGATCAAAAGGGGTTAAAGATACAAGGATGTCTAAGATTCACAACACGTGATAAGAGTGAGCGACGATTAGCACACCTTAGGCATGGAGCATATGCGTATGTTGTCCAAGAGCCCCCTGGGCGACGATGCGCCGGCGGCCGTGGTCGGGCTGGAGGTGCACCAGATCGGCAAAATGCGTTACATTCAATGCTGTTAGCGTGCCTATCGTAGTCAAACTAGTTTCTATATTATAATTACCCAGATCATAATGATGCAAATTTTCATGAAAGACATTTTAGCGGATGCAGGGAGGAGTTCCTTCTATTGTAGGTTTTCAATGAAATAATCCATTTTTTTTTCCAGATTAATGTTCATACGGATGAGCAACAAAGCTGACGGCAACTAGATATAAGATAAAATTTTTAAGGAAATTGACAAAACTACATTATGCATGGATTTCTGTCAAGAATCTCTGTTTGAAGCTGGCATCAAATCCGTTGAATTATGGATTACTGAAAAGGCCACCTCTATTACCGGGGTTTATCGAGGTAGGCATGAGATTTCTTATGGCAGTCTGGTTGGTCGAAGAGATCAGTGATGTTGCATACTACGTTGTGACAACTCAAGTACGAAAACCTAAAGCATCCAAGCTGATCAGGTTCTAGCATAAAGAAGAGATCTATGGGCTTTGAAAGCACTGCTTATGGTGGAAGAGGAGGGCAGGTCTACACCTTCACCACCCCTAACAATAATCCCACAAATCCGATGCCAGGGAATTGGATGTAGAAAAGAGAATTTTGTGTGTAAAAACCTTTGAATCTTATGTATTTCGATAGTGAATTTGTGGGCAACACGGGATCAGATGGTGGATTCCTAGATTCTTGTCCTGAGATGGACAGTTTGTTATTATTTCTCTTTGTGTGGATGTGAGTTTCCACGTATACATTGTCTGTGCTGGAATGCACTGCATTGAGACCAGTTGAAAAGACGTTAATCTATTGCTTCATCAGTGGACCCCTTTAAGATATCATTGGAGAAGAATGGTTGTTGTTATGTTCGAGAAATAGTTATCTCTGGGGAGATAGAGAAATTTGATGTTCTGTTTATTTTGTTTCTTAGAATCATGTTAAAATTATTGAGCCTTATTGAGCCTAGCTAACTCAATGTAGGTAAACTTACTTTGTTAGAATTTGAGACTCTACCAAATGACATGTTAAGCATGGAGTTCCAAGATTTAATTGACAAAGACAAGGATGCCCAAGATGTGAACAATGAAAAAAATGAGGTGAAGAAGTAGAAAAACTTATTCTGATGGAGCATGTGGAGTTTTCGGGAGGCTTCTATCTTCTTGTGTTTGGGATCGACCTGGTTGAAGGTTGAACGCATTTCTAGCATGGTCTCATGGCGCAGTTCAGTTAAGTGTGGTACAAAATATTTGTTGCAGTGACTGAGGGCAGCGTGGTGAGCTGCCTAGACGTGTCGTTGTTCATATACAAGAATGACCTCTGGTAAGTTGTAGCTGAAGCATGGTGAGTTGCAGTTTATGGCAATGTTTTTTTTGCAGCATTTGTGGTTAAGGATGGAGACAGGGTAAAGATGAAACTAAAAGTTCCAACATATTTGCTTTGATGAAACAAATTGTCTTCGTGAATTCCTTGTTTTTTCATGTTTAGCCCGATCAACTTAACATGTAAATGCATTCATGTAAATCTGGTTAAAAGAATTAGATGTTGTATTGTTGTGACATTTAGGTTAGCAAACTATTGTCACAAGTGTGAATCTATGTTGGAATTTTCCATTCCAACAATAGACAAATTTATTTGCAGGAATGATTTACTACCATATATGATGAAGACATTGACAGTGAAAATGGCATCAAAGGATAGTGGTTGGATCTACATCAGATAGTGGAGGAGGATGGACAATCGAATTTGTGTGAGTTTTTTGTGATTTTCTTGAAATATACTCTTGATGATGAGTCACACAGTTGAATGGTAAGCAAGTGTAGAATGGTTTTGTAGTGGTCCTTTTATGTACCTGGAAACTCCAAGAGTTGGAGTGTGTAATGTAAGCCTTTTAAAGGCATATGTTTCCCTGTGAAGTTTGTGGTTAAAAACCTCTTTGTAATTACAAGTTTATGGTTAGCCAAAAACCATCTTTTGTCACTTTGAAGTGATGGTTTATGGTGAACCATAAACGACATATAAAAACTTCACGGCTACAAGAGCCTTCATGGCTATGGTGCCCCGGGTGCACATAGGACCCTTAGTTCTCACAGAGGAGCCTTCATGCTCACAACGGAGCAAGTGTTCTGTAGAAACACCTTACTCACAAGAGAAACCTAGTTTCTCATAGGTCTCAATTTACTGAGCACTTTTTTTTTGGGGGGGGGGGTGGGGGCGGTTTGCACATACAAGTATTGGTATGTGGTGATAATGGTTGACAGAACCATGTATGCTAAGGACATCCTACGAGACTAGAAATTGCAGCGGTTGGTACCCATGCATTCCAGTGGATGGTTGCTCATTTATATGGACGTCGACATATTCTTTTGTTGGTTTTGAACATGGGGTTTGCCCATTTGTGGTGGATCTGAGTCGCAGACACATCATTTGTTGGTTCTGCACATGGGATTTTCCCATTTGTGGTGGATCTGAGTCACAGACACATCATTTTCTATGATTGACCACAATTAGATTTTGTGAATCACTATTGAGACAAGTAGTAATTAAGGGGGTGTGTTGGAATATGTAATTCCTACTTGTCTGCAGTGTAGACTCTCTATGTAAGGAGTTTGTTCCTATATCATAGGAGGTAGCTAAATCTATATTTTCCTAGTTTGGTGTGTTGTTGAGATATTCTCTCAACCACCTTATTGTTCGTCCAAGATAGTTTTCCTATCTTGAGACTATATTTCATGTATATATATGTAACAATTTTTTATTAATATAATATAGTGTGCATAGTGATATTTTATCTATTCTTTGTTACTTAGTTTAAAGATAAGTGAATTCCTTCTGACATTGGTTATGAGAGTTGTCTACCAGAATATTGGCTATCAGAATAGTTTACCAGAATTCAATTGTGTGCAAGAAGAACATTTTATTTCTACACTTATTTTCATGAGAAAACTTATGAAATTATATTCAATTTGGTTTATAAAGAAATTTATTTTTAAATTTTACGAAAAAAAAATAATAAGTATGTAATTGGTTATTAAAATCAAATGTTGTTTGGTAATTTCAAGGTTTTTTTGGTAATTTGGAGTTGTTGCAAAACTCTATTCATATTTAAATTTATTTTTAATTTAAAATATAATTTATTTTTAATTTATTGATTCATATTTTCAATTTTCTTTTTCTTTTTTATAAAACTTTAAATTTTTTTAAAAACTTTAGTATGAAACTAAATTTTAACCATTATGACCACATTATCAAATATTATAATTTTAAAAATATTACAATTATTATCATGCTAATATATATAAAATATTAGAATAAAAATCAAGTAATTTTGTACAAAAGCAATAACAACACCTAACATTAACATTTGATCATGGAAACAATTAATATCTAGTCATTGCCATCCCCCAAAAAAAAAAAAACCAAATTAATATCCTTGATTTGGTAAATTCTGTAATCATAACTTATAGTGTTAAATTTAGATGAAAGAGTAAATTGTTATGAATTTAACTAGTTAAGTATGAAGTGGGATCAAATTAAATATATGTTTAAAGGGAAAACATTTTCTTTTATGCATAATAAAGGAAAAATATTAATACTAATAAAATTTAATATAATAATAAATATAATATGGCATAAAAACATATATATACTTGTGGGGGAGAAATGTCAAGACCCGACATTGCAATGTTTTGAGCATGTTTATAAGGATTTTCTTTGTAATAATATTGATTTCAATGGTCTTCTATTTTCTCTGAAGGAAATAGAGAGTAAAATAAAGAAAATGGAGAAATATGCTTCTGCTACTACGAATATTTACAGAGAGACTGAATTTCTTGCTGATATGGATTAGACTTTGTGGAGAATGCGTAGTGGAGATGACGGAACTAGGCTTAAGGATGGAAGATTGCTTTCACTTCCTTCTTGGAAATGGAAAGAGACAAAGTATTATGAGATATTTCGTTCTAGAACTGGTCTTTTTATGCAATAGTAGGTTTGTTGGCACAGATAGTGTTTACAGTATATGGAAGAATTAGGTCTATGTTTGGAGTTCCTCAATTAGATTTGTTTGTTGTGAATCAATTGTCTACGAATTTGGATTCCTTTCCTCGCACTCGTTCGATATCAGACTTGGCTTCAGGACCTTATCCGACTGAGAAAAAGGATGTTGGGTTTTGTTCGGGACCTCTTGAGAGGATTCCGATGGAATTAAACTCGGGTCATAGATTGGGCCTTGTTATGAACCGTCTGGATCTAATAGTGTTTGGAAATACAGGGATCGACATACCATTATAGGTAGCATAAAATATTTTGTGTCTGAAAATAACGGGGGTTAATGACATGGGGATTCAGCAGTCTAGCCAGAACCTATAAGAAATTTGTGACCAAATGGAAACGATCAGTCGACAAGATAAAATTCCTCCATTTTGATGGCATTGCAATTCACTATGACACTTTTGCTACAGAATCCCCCATACTTGTCTTCTAGAGTTTGCAGTATGATATCAAAGACCAATGCTATTAAACAGAGGACATAGACCATTGAAAGATAGACCAATACGATTCCATTGATCATTGTCATTGTTTTAATACAAAATTTCAAAAAACCTTGCTTTCATATGTGCATTCGTATGCTTTCTTCTTGTAGAAAAATTGTGAACATATGTTGTATCGAGGGAGGAGGATGGAAATCAATACAATTTGATACAAAAATTTAGAAGAGCATTGGACTGATTTCTGGATTACGATGTGTTCTTGTTGTAGCTAATGTGTGTATAAGTGTTGGAGCGTTGTAGCTAATGTGTGTAGAAGTGTTGGAGCTCCAAAGAGAAGAGAAAAAATAATACAAATTGACTATTTTGAATAACATAATTTAAATTTCATTTACAAAAGAAAAAACATAATTTAAATTGCATATATGTGATTTGTAGTTGAAAGATTAAGAATAATTAGAAGAATACTTAGCTTTTGTTTGGCTTCCATTTTTGTCAACACGTTAGATATCGTTATCTTTGTTGATTGTAAATGTAAATGTACCATGTTTTTTGAAGTCTCGTAACATATACATGGTTGCTTTTTTTTTAAACATAATCTTCAAAAGACATTTTTGCTAGGTTGCGAACTAACTGTTTCAAGAGTAATTTGTTTTTGATGCAACACTGTAAGTTGGTGTTTTTTTCATACTTGATGATGTAATTAAGACATTTTCAATAGAAAAATAAGGATTTTTTATAGATAAGGATTTTTTATTGCACTTCAAGAAGTTAACTGTTGTTTCCTCTATCATTGTAGAAGGTGGTATTGGTGAATTGCATCCAACAGAAAGTGGTTCAAATGAAGTAGAGTAAATGATTGCATTTGTCAATGCTCCTTCTATCAGTTCAAAGAGATTGTTGGAGGGCTCAATTTTCTCAATTATTATGTTGCTTTTGCATTCAACTTTTTTATGAATGTTGATTGTGTTGTTTAAGGGTTATTTCTTTAACATCTTTCTTGTTTGTTATGTTTTTGAATAGAATAATTGTAAAATGCCCTTTTTGCAATTCTTGTTCTACTTCATTGTAGAGTGGTGCAAATTTTTCAAACAACTACAATTGTAACACAAGACAGAGAAGTTTTTTTTTTCTTCTCAAACAACATTGAAATCCACAATGAGAATAAACAATGCAAAGTAATTGATGTTATCCTTGCTCTATTGTCATCAAAACATTCATCTTTAATTTACAATGTATATTGCAAACCAATTTTTTGTGCATCTATGACAACTATAACAATTCTTCCAATTGGATATGTTTATTTATTTGTTGCAAGTTGTTTTACTGTTGTTTCTAGAATGAATTTGTAATCTTTACAAATTGGTGGCATGTTCTGTATAGTACTTGATTTAGTTAGTAGTAGAATTCAATCACAATCACCACGACCATAATTTGTTTTGGGTATACTTTTAAAAATTGTAATTGATATTTCTTTTCCCGGTGATATTTTTTTTCATGTTGTTCAATGAGCTCAGTCGGTACTGACAATGTGATTGTCATGATACCTTCAGCATTTGTCAAATCTACATATAGTATTTATCGTGATTTGTGGACTTTATCAAGGTACGTACTATAAATGACCCTGACATCTCCATTGCACAGGTTTCCAGTTTTGTGAATGTTTAGTTCTTGAATTCTAACTGGAACTAAAGATAATGCTTTGGATCTCTGTATGGATCATGTTAATGTGACAAAAGGCACAGTTAGAAATGAAAGGGAATATTGATGAATAAAAATTACATGTTACAATGAAGTCTAAAAATTTGTTTAAAATGTACTTACTTGTTTGATTCTGTTGCAAACGATGTTTCTTATTGTTTCTCTATCGTAGCTTGTTGTTTAGAGCTACAAGATAAGGAAGATGCAACATCAGTGCTAGGATTAAGTATACAAACATAAGTAGTGAAATTTATAAGTAACTACTTAGGCGTAATAGGCGTTTCGTGAGGGACCGATTTGTTTTTTTATTTCTCTAATTTTGATTGGGTTATTGATGCTAATCAGAGAGGTAACAAAACTATGGCTATGTATTGAATCCTGATCATGTTTGAAAAATAAAGATTCCATAAATGAGCATAGTGAGAATAGAACATAAAAAATTATAAATTGCTAAGTTGTTGAGTCTCAAAAATTATAATATCTCATTGTGGGTGGGATTATTGAGATATTTTATTTTTTAATTGTAGGTGTGGCTAAGCCCATCAAAAACTGGAAAATGATATTTGACAGTGGTTAGATATTAGATATATATTGCCTATTCTTTACGAAGTGGGTTGTTATGAATATAATATATATAAAAATAATTTCAATAATATAAATAATAAATCAACACAATAATAACTAATTATTATTTAATGCATATCTCAATAGTTACTAATGGAGTATAGTTTTTATTGGAAGATGGATAAGGTTAATGGAGTAATCCCCATAGTGAAGATATTTGATATAACACTTCAAAATATGGCCCATCTGGTTGTGATGGTGGATATTTTTGATAGCCCATATTGGATTTGAAGTTTTATTTTATTGCAATAAATGGTCAAGATAAGACCTATTTACATGCTAACCTCCAAAAACCTCAAGCCACCAAAAGAAGAGCCATTTTGCGCATTAAAGAAACAAAATCATGAATAGTGCATGTAGATCAGTAATGAGTGTGCGGCCACCCTCAATTCAGGCATGCCACTAGTGTGTGTGTAACTACTATGTAGGATAGTCGATAAACCGATGGGTGTGCAACCAATGTGCATGATATTCGAGAAACTGATGGGTGCGCAACCAATGCGTGTGACAGTCGAGAAATCAGTGGGCGCGCAACTAATGCACAAGAAAGTCAAGCAACCGATGGGTGGACAATCAATGCACGTGATGGTTAAGAAAACGATGTGTATCCCCTGCAGGCGATGGTTAAGCAAGCGATATGCACGCATTTCGGTGGACACTCAATAGTAAGTAAAGCGTGAAGCCGACTACCCGTAGAGGTTGATGTCAGTGGATATACCAGCCAATCAGAAGCATTCTGGGGGTTGACTCCTAAAGGTCTGAAGACCGTCACGGCCCTCTGAAAAGAGTGGTGGGGACCATCAAAGCAACGTCCCAGGAAATCAAAGGGGAAGGTAAGATTCAAACATGACATGCTCCACACTCCCGACACATGGCCTCTCACCTACCTAGTTATGGATATAATGAGGATGATACATACAGAAGATCCTCAGGCTAAACTTGCTAAGTGCCTAGAGATTGTTGCCAAAGGAGTGGAAGCCTTCGATGGTGAGCTAGCCAAATATTTTGAGGAAATATTACCTAACTACTAGGATGCGCAAGGCACATTCATCCCTTCGGCAACTTATGAGAAAAAAATAGTGGAAAGCAAATGTAAAGCTGACTCAGCACAGGAGAAAATGGCTCGATTAAAGGCCGAAACTTTGGTGGCCACTCTTAGAAAAGAATTCATGCTTCTGGCCAAGGTAAAACAATTCTTTGCAGCCAACCTAGACTACTCCAAGTTAACTCAACTCTATGCCCTGCTTAATATTTTTAGCACAACATCCCTGCCCTCAGAGATCATGTGGAAAAGGTGCTACAAGTACACCAATCCACCAACAGCCTTCACTTCACAGCTGAGAGCCCCCATGTCATCTCATCATTCTAGATCATCATCCAACCTAGCACGATCTCGACCAACAGGGCCTTCTACAACCCCTTGCTGCACCAGATAAATGTTTCAAAGATCCAGCCTATGTGGCCTCCAAATATTTTTTTTTTTACTTTCACTTTGTCCTCACAGTTAAATTACGGTTTCATTGATGATATTTTTTTTTTTTTTAATGATGTTTTAGTTTGTTAGAGAAGCGTGCTCATATCACGCTTCATTTTGGATCATAATTTTGAACCGCATGAGCAAGGAGAAATATATGGGGTAGAGGCCCGAAGAAAATCTCTATAAAAGGAAGAATTATGGTGAGACAAGGGGTTCTTAATTTTGTCTAAGTTTTTGGTCCTATCCGTAACTTGCCATGTATAAGTTGTTTTGTCCTCTACAATGTATATTTTGGAAAGCTATTTTGAGGCTAATATAATATGAATATTGTCATCCACTAGATTAAAATTGGATTGATGAATAGTATGTATGTGGTTTTCTTCTATTTACTTCTCTAAGCATTTCTATATTTGATACTTCCAGATCTCATATGTGAAATTCACTGGATGTAGCCGGTTTGATTCATGAATTTGTATATGTTCTCATAGAAAAAGGATGACACTCATGTGTTAAGCTGTTATGCAACCTTAAATTGCGTTCCACAGGATTCCACCTTCACATACCTTTGGTCTACCGTTGTTTCTTCTAATTCTTGAAGAGATGGATTCTTATAACTGTAGGTTTTAACCCTGTACAGAAATTATCTACAAACGAATTCTTAAAAACTGAAAATAAACAATAGCGAGAGTATAAAACATAAAATAGATATACACTGAGATTCTTCCCATCGATCCAAAATCAAGACTACTAGCTTGATTTTTCATTATGTTTCTTTTAGTGTTACAACACACACACACACACACACACACACACAGATATATACATATACATGCCGAAGCATTCACAAACCCCAATCCATTAACTCGGGATTAGAACATAACCATAGTTCCATTGACGGATTTATAAAATACCAGGGCCAGAAAACCATAATGCCCCAAAACCATGTGCAAACTTAAGCACAAAACCATAGGTGGGTCAGCCCACCTAAAATAGGGTCCAAAAAAAAAAATTCCCAGGCCCCAGACCCTGTGCAGAGGGCTATCCGCCCCCTGCAAACCCCCAGACAAGGGGGGCTTCTGCCACCCCCTGTGACCCCCTCACTTCACCCAGCGAAATGAATAAGGGGAGCCTATTAGCTCCTGTGTGACCTACCCGCATGTGCGACTATTCGTGGAAATAATATGACACGTAACCCAACATCCTCCCGCTTGTTGTTTTCTTTCTACAAGGGGCCACCTGAGAGTTTAGTCATTATTCCAACCCTGCAACACCCATTGTTTCTCTACACCAAGAGAAATTTTGAGTGCTCACAGACTTCATCAATGCATCTGCAATGTTCTTCAAAGTGTCCACCTTTACCAACAACACATTTTTATCCTCAACCATATCTCTCACAAAGTGATGTTGAACATCAATGTGCTTTGTCTTTGAATGATAAGTTGGGCTTTTAGACAATAAAATTGCACTTTAGCTATCACAGTTTATCCTTATAGCTCGTTGCACCAACCCCATACTTGAACATAATCTCTGCAACAAAATTTATTCCTTGCTTGCATGATTGGCTACCATGTATTCTGCCTCCGTAGTTGAAAGAACCACTATATATTTGTTACACTAAAATTGTCACCATGACGTTTTTCTGTCTGTATGGGTTCATCATTACTCATACAATACTCCCTTAGAAGTCTACAAAAATCAAGTTCCTAAAACCAAGCCTTGAAATTGAGAGAAAATCTTATAAAAGTCATAAAAATACTTGTACCGCACTTTCTCTTAGTATTACCTACGGTGCCGCATCTGTTTGTTCTAGAACATGCGGAACCGACCGTACTTTTTCTTCATTAAAGGTGTGGATTCCTGTAAAAGGTAAAATGAAGGTAGAAGTAAAATTTGGAAGCCTGGCTAGTTAAATCTGGAAGCTTCTGGAAGCAATTATTCGGTGGAAAGTTCGATCCTTTCATGTACATTCATCCCTCCATTAAAGGAGCCTACCCCTTGGTATGTGGAACTTAATCCTTTGAAAGAGGATTCTATCCCCTCTTATTTGGAGCTGCAACCTCTTCTCTTTTGCTATAAATTAAGGCCATAGTTTAGCCTCAAGGGGAGTTAGGCTTTGAGATTTTTTGAGGAGAATTGTTGGAAAAACTCAAACTCTTGTAACTTATTATCATATGGGAATGATTACACACTCATGTGTATGTTATTAGAGAGAGTGCAAAGGCTTCTCAAAGTAGAGGAAGCGCTTGTTCCGAACCCCGGAAGGACCTGTACGACATCAAGGCAAACACAGTTGTAAGGCTCCTTCGTTCATCAAAGATAATACAAATGGATCCTGTTTTCTCAATGAGTTGTTTATTTAAATGGCTTATTTCTTGAATTCCTTGATCATCAAGATAGATTTATGGTTTATGAATTAATCTATATTATGCAAGTGCTTCTGATTCTTTCATGTTTTTTATTGCAGATCTCGAAAGGAGGTGTATTCAAAGCAACAAGAAAGAAGACTACGATTAGTGCTGGACTACAGGTAAGTCCTAAATCCTTCATTATAGATAATTCTAGATCAAATATAATCTAGAGAAAGTAGTTACATCTGTCTATTTGTTGCTAGTTATCATAGGATATTAGGGAGATCTATCTTGTCTGCAAGAATGATTTATCCATCCAAAAAAATGGCAACTCCACTGGGGAATGGATCTTGAACTTTGTTTTCTTTTATTTTTTGACTTTTGCAATTATTTTTCTGATTTTGATTGATTGATATTGGCTTGGGTAATTTATTCCTATAGAATTCCTGAAAAGTGCTTTAGAATTTTTTTATTTTTCTTTAAGTTTTCTGGTCTTCACACTTTGTCCTTAGGCACATTGCAGTCATCTCCACTGTTTTTCTGTATACATAGTGCTACACCACACCAGTTTACACTAAAACCTGCGGACCCTAAAAAAAATTTTGAAAAACTTAAAATTCTCTTTTCTAGGATTGGCTTGCAAGATTCTTAGTATATACCCGGACTTGTATTTCTATCAGAAAGTTTTGTGTGAGAGTTTCTTTCATCTTTTTTAAGTTTTGAATGATTTTCTACAAGATCTACATGTTATAAGTGATTTTTGCTTTGTCTTTGTGTCACTCAAAGATTATAAACCTCTGTATACCTTGGACCACTGGTATTTCATTGTTTTCTTGCTGAGTCTTTAACTTCATAGTAGAAATTAATTTATGAGAATTAGATCTCATTTTCTCATTTGCAAATCTTTAATAACTTTTTCATTAAGTTTTGAATTTCACTTAAAAAACATAATTGGATGTTTTTGATTTTTTGTTGTTTTCAGCAAAAGATTTCTTAGTTAGATTAAAAAATAAGAAAAATGTCCTCAAAATATTTAAAATTTTGATTTCAGATTTAATTCTTAGAATTTTTAGATCTCGAAATTAGTGTTTTAAGTTTTGAGTGTTATTTCTAGAAATTGTAGTTTTCTTTTGGAGAATGTTTGATTGTAGATTTGATCTTGAAAAATAAAGGGATTTCTTTTTGAGCAATTGATCATTCTGAGTTCTCGTAAGATAAGATTTATTTTCGTATGTTCTTGTTTCGAAGGAAAGAATTGTTTTAGAAAGATTACATCTCTCAACTCTTTCTTTTAGATAGAATTCATCGAAAAGAAATGAATTGTTTCTCATAATAGATGCATTTTTAGTGTGTTTTGAGTCGGGTCACTACATATCATCAAAGTTTCACTTTCGCACCTATTGTCCTAAGAAACGGCCTATTAAAAGCAACACTTAAATTGAAATCAATCTAGTAATTTTTATATTTCTAGGACTCTTTTCACCAACATAGCTTAGGCTAGTGTCTTGGAGTAGGGAGTAATTAATCTCTGAGAAAATTAAAACAAACAAGTAGTCAATCTTGCGGAAGGAAAAATCCAATAGTAGCTTGTATGCTCTCGGAATCTCCTCCTAAAGGAGTCAAGCACGAGATCATATCCGAACCAGTGAGGTGATCAATTCCATCTCATTGGGAATGATAGAAGATGTGTGCGTATTAACAACGGTAAACCTCAGATTGACCATTGTCAAGGAGCCTGGGGTCACTTTTCGGTATACCTTGGATTATTTCAAGGAGCCTTCAAGGGGATTGAGCTTTGTTACTCTGCCCTTGCGCGTATATCGGATCATAGACTGTTCCCCCAGGTATATTTGTTCCTATTGGTGACCTTACTGGCAATAAACTTTAAGATTTATTTCCTAAAGTGACAATCAAGGAAAGATCCTACTGTACCTGGAGCAGACGTCGACTAGACTCACTTGGACTCTCTGGAGGGTTATCTTCACTCTAGATGGTTTAAGTGGAGAAACTTGCACCAGTCTATTTCATTAAGAAGGTTGTCGCGGTAACTATTCCAACCGCTATTTCTACATTAAAATACTACAATGTTGGATTTCATCACCAACTAGTGTTTTTAGTGTGGGAATCTACTGTTTGTGTGTGGTTTGATCTCCTAGATTTTATAAGTGTTTGATCATTTCATTGTCTCCTTAGTGACTTTAGGATTTTTTATTGAAATTTTCTTTGATTGCATGTGATTAATAATTTTTAAACGTGGCTGAATTACCAAGACAATCACGTAGACTTCAGGGGAAACCCCCTGAGTATACACCAAGCCAACTTGAAGGACTGAAAGCTCTGGTACCGCATAGTATCAGCAGAATTGGATCAATAGAACCAGGAGAATCATCCATAATTACTCATCTTGATTATTATGAAGTAAATCAATCAAAAACAGCAGAATATATTCAAGAGCCAATTTCAATTTCCGAAATCACTGACATTGCTTCTGCAACCATTGAATTAGCTAAAGAACCTAAAATTTCTGAGCCAAAAACTGAACCTGCTGTGTTAGAATCATATTCAAGATTTGTTACTCCGACTTCTAGTGATCTTGATTCACCTAGAGTAAGACATCGCATTGCCGAAAATCTTCCTTCTGATCTCATATGTATTGAAGAACTTGTTGGTCCAGACGAAGACGTAGTTCTTCTCGAAACCCGGGAAACTTTGAATCTTAGAGAGCGTGAATCAATATTCTACAGTCTTTTTAGAACTGATGCTTCGTATTTATCATTGACATATTTTTTACAAAACGCAGGTCTTACTTATTCACCACCTCGAATTCCTTTTTACCCTACACCGAGAGGTTATCAACCTTCATTAGTTATGTCAGGTGAGTCATATATGTTTTTTGAATCTCCATAAACATTTTAATATGGTGGTTCGTCTATTCTTCTAAGATACTAGTCGCTCTCTGGTACCTTCTCAGGAGCAGCTCCTCAACCAATTAAACAAGTGTTATCATTTGGTACGAATGGAACAAACACTGGCACATTGAACACAGAATAGATTTTTATGATGTCTGGCAATATTCCAAATCCTCAACCTCAAGGAAGTCATTTACCGCCTAGGGAGCAACCTCAAGGAATTTAGTTACCGCCTGGGGGGCAAACTCAAGGAAGACAATTACCGCCCGAAGGGCAACCTCAGGGTAATTTTTTACCACCTGGAGGTCAAACTATAGGACAATTTTTCCTGCCTGGGGAGCAACCTCAAGGATAGTACATACCTCAAGGTCAATATCAACCTCAAGGACAGTACATACCTCAAGGTCAATATCAACCCCAGAGTCAGTACATACCTCAAGGTCAATATCAACCCCAGATTCAGTACATGCCTCAAAGTCAATATCAACCTCCAGGTCAGTACCCAGCTCAAGGTTTTCAACCTCCTTCAAGTCAACCATTATTACAAGGAGCTGGAAATTTTCCAGTTAACTATCAAACTTACGTTCAACCTGGTTATGGTCCTTCATATGCACAACCTTTTATGGGTCAATATCCCGGAATTAATATGGTGTGGGATCCATCTCAAATTCAACAGACTTCACAACCCAATGTGCAGTTACCTAGTCAACCTGGACAACCCATAGGTTCAGGTCCAACACAACAACCTATCCAGCCTACCATTCAAGTCTCTGCACCTGGTTATGTTCAGCAGCCTGGGCCTAGGACACCTAGAACCACCTCAAACTTCTGCTGCTGCTGCAACTTCTGTTCAACCTACCACACCTATTTCTACTACCCCTGTATTAGTGCAAATTCCTGAAGTATCTATGCCACAGTCAGGACCTACAATTCAGACTATAGTCCAGATGCCTACAGGACAATCTGATCCGAGTATGGTTATCACTAGTCAACCATAATTTACTTATCAACCGTACTAGGGGCAGTATCAACTTGGACATACTACACAGAATCTAACATATCAGTATCAGTCGTATCCTGGGTATACTTATCAAGTACCTCAACAACCCCAGTTTGGTCCGGTTAATACTAGTTTCATAATTCCCAATGCGCATCCAATTACAGGATATCCTGGATATCCTCCTCCTGGAACTGGTTTGATCACACAAGGTTATCAAGGCACTAGTCGTCGGTTACCATTCATAGAAAATTTACATTTACCAGATCTATCTCACCTTACAAATGATCCCATCTTTTATCTTCTGTATTGGCCACTGATGCCTAATAAGTTGCCCAGTGATATTCCAAAGTTTGAAGGTAATTCAAGAGAAGATCCATCTAATCATGTTATGACTTATCACCTCTGGTGTGCATCCAATTGACTAATCGATGATTCGATTCGATTACATCTTTTTCATAGAACTCTCATTGTACTAGCTGCCAAATAGTACATTGAGTTACCACGAGGCTCATTTAATAATTTTAATGCACTAGCTACTGCTTCCTTAACCCATTTTCAGTTACCTGTCAGATACGACAATGATACGGAATTGTTGACCTCAATAAAGCAATCTACGTCTACATACATATCTAATCACATTCATGAATGGCGACATAGGAGACGTTTAGTGAAAGTCTTTATTCCAAATCAAATTTTGGCTTAATGGTTTATCAAATCATTATTGCCCAAAATCAATGAAGATGTGGCCAAAGGAGGCGTTGTTACAAAAGAGCAATTCATTGCTCAAGCTTAGTACTTTGACCTTGTATATACACAGTCAGGTACTCTGTATGACAAAATCTCTGATTTACCAAGACTTGGTCAGTTAACTACAACTCCTTTAGGCTCTCATGCCGCTGATGGTGTAATTAGTTCTGTTAATACTAGCAAGAGTAAGAAGAAATCTTCCAAGACGACTTCTCCTATTATAACTTTACCCCATTCACCAAAAGGAGATTCTTCCGTTGAAACTTCCGCCGATATTCATGTTGTAGAATCATCTACAACCAAACCTAAAACTGGTGGTAAGAAGAAAGGTAAGAATAAAAACAAAAAATCATCTTCAAAAGGTAAAAACGATAAAACTGAACCAACTGACGATAAACGAAAACCTCGTTATCCTTGTCTAATATGTGATGAGGATCATTTTACTAAAGAGTGCCCTCATAGAGCTGAGGTATTGAAATTCGTTAAGGGTTCGCCCATACCTGCTTTCTTGAAGGATCCCTTTCCTGCTCAAGATAGTAACATGATTGGATCTTCCTCAAATATGCTAGAAGATATCTTGATGGTTGCGACGCGATCGCAAGATTATGGTACTAAAAATCCTGTTGGTGGTAAAGAAGTAGAAAATTCTAATTCCGCATCAACTACATCTCCCTCAGTTTCTGATCCACTATGGATCGAGAAACCAAATCCTGACTTAGTAATCAAACAGCCTGCTAAAGGTGTACTTCGTAAATCAACTTTCAATCCACATGTGAGAGCTGCTCAGAACTACAATATTATTGAAGACTTGGCGATTTCCCCTTCAGCAATGTCGGCTTTGGAAGTGCTGCAATGATGTCCAGCCCAAAGAAAATTACTATTGTCAGCCATAGGAGCCGTAGATGTTCAGGATTCGAACCTAATGATCTTTGATTTGGAGAATTTTACACCCCGCCTACCCCATCAAATGGCTTTTCAGATTCCAGTAATAGTAAAAAACAAGCATTGCTTTCGCACTGTTGTTGATGAAGGGGATTCTACGTGTATCATGTCGTTAAAATGTTGAAAATCACTTGGTTCTCTGACAATTAACCAATCACCAACTATCCTCAAAGATTTTGATGGAAGAGGATTCCATCCGTATGGTATTTTACAAGATCTACCAATAGAGGTCGAAGGAAAAACCGTTAATCTAGATGTCGAAGTGGTTGATGCCCCTCTGCATTACAACCTTCTCCTGGGTTGCAGTTGGTCTTATGCTATGACTGTTGTCGTATTATCAGTCTTTCGTCTCATCATGTTTCCTCATCAAGGAAAGATCGTTAAAATAGATCAGCTCTCATATTATTCAGCCGACCCAGCCACTACTGATAGCATCCAAAATGTCGGAAAATCGACTATCCCTTATAAAGATGTTGGAGTAGGTTTACTTAAAGATTCTGCTTTACTGGGAACGTTTTCCCTGCCTACTCCCAACGTACCGCCTCGTATTTCTAATATCAATATGATTACATCAAGTACTATTTCCTTTGATGATCCTTGGATAGTATCTTCAGACTCAGAACTGGATTCTTTCGATGGCACGATGCCTTTGAGTCCTTTTGAATTAGCATATCAGGTAGTACAGTCATTTTCCAATACTCCTTCAACTAAACCTAATCTAGTGAATGTGATCAATGAGGAATCACTTTCGATATCAAGCTCAGCTTTGCCATCAATTATGGATCCTATTCAACAAGTATTCAATACTGATGAGAATATTCGTGAATTTTTGTCTATAGAAGAATTACCATGGGAAGATCTACATCATCGATCTTCGTTTTTACCTGATCTCGATCATTTTGAAACCAAATTTTCCTCCATTTTTACCACTGATTATCTCAATGAACCTTGGAATCCTCTCATGAATTCTGATTCTGAATTGAACTTAGCGAACATTTCTATGATAGTTCCTATTGAAATCTCAGTGAAACCAAGAATTGTTGAAAACATTCATATAGGTGCTTCTTGTACGCCAAATGAAATCCAAGCATATAAAGCCCTATTTCAAGAATTTCGTGACATTTTTTCCTGGTTATATGAAGAAATTCCAGGAATCGATCCATCAATTGTTTTGCATGAAATTAAAACATACTCGGATGCTAAACCTGTCCGACAAAGATTAAGTTAGATACATCCGCGAAAAGCTGCCGCTATTAAAGCAGAAGTTGAGAAATTACTTCTTGCAAGTTTTATTTATCCCGTTCCTTTAACGGATTGGGTATCTAATATTGTTCCTGTTAATAAAATTCAAGGGACAATACGAGTATGTATCAATTATAGGGATATAAATCGAGCTTGTCCAAAAGACAATTATCCAACCCCTTATATCGATCAAATTATTGACGATTATGCTGGAAGTGAAATGTTTTCATTTATGGATGGATTTTCGAGCTACAATCAAATCAACATACTCCCTGCTGATCAACCCAAAACAACTTTCATTTGTCTGTGGGGGACTTTTGCTTACTGAAAATTACCTTTTGGACTTAAGAACGCTGGTGAAACTTTTTAGAGGGCAATGTCTTATGCATTTCACGACATTAAACACATTATGCAACCCTATCTCGATAATTTACCTGCTCACTCATCGCACAGAGCAGATCATCTTACTCATCTACGAGCTATCTTTATGAGATGTAGGCATTATAGGATTCGTCTAAATCCTCACAAATGTGTCTTTTGTGTTGAATATGGACGATTTTTGCGATTTTTTGCCTCAAAGGAAGGCATTCGTGTCGACCCATTGAAGGTTGAGGCCATCATCAATTTACCTCCACCTTATACTCTTCGCCAACTCCAAAGTTTGCAAGCGAAAGCGAACTTTTTACGTCGATTCATTCCTAACTATGTTGAGTTAACCAAAGGTTTTACCAAGTTGTTAAAGCAAAATATTCCTTTCTTTTGGGACGAGATTGCTGATCGATCTTTTGATGCTCTTAAACACGCATTGAACCATGCATCGTTATTGCATCCTCCCAATTACAACTAGTATTACTTTTTATACTTAGCAGCCTCCAATTCTACGATTGGCATGGTCTTAGTTCAGGAAGATGAATTCCACAACGAACATGTGATTTATTATCTCAGTTACAATCTGCATCCAACCGAAATCAAGTACTCACATGTGGAGAAATTGGCCCTAGCATCAGTTCAAGCTGTCCAATGATTTTGTCATTACATATTGTTATGCAAAACAACAGTGATTTTTGATTGTAACCCTATGATGTATATTTTGACCAAACAACTACTAGGGGGAAAATACTCCAAATGTATCGTTATCCTGCAGGAGTTTGATTTGGAATTTGAAAAATCGAAATCCAAAAAATCATTGGTCTTCGCCAAACTTATGTGTGACTTCCCAAATAATAACACAGAAACTATGGAAGAACATCTGATCGCAGATGAATCTTTGTTTCCTATCAATGCCATCGATCCTTGGTATGGTGATATCATCATTTATCTCCAAACCCAAACTTTCCAACCTAAACTTTCACATTCACAACGATGAAAAATCCATTTCTAGTCTCAGCAATATCATATTGTTGGTGACACACTATATCGTCGTGGTGCGGACTCTGTTTTTTGACGTTGTCTAACTCTTGACAAAGCTGAAAAGGTTTTAAATGACTGTCACTCTGGAGCATGTGGCAGTCATATGTCTGGGTATTCCACAGCCCAAAAGATATTGTGCGCTGGCTATTTTTGGCCGTCCTTGTTTAAAGATTGTATTTCTGCTATCCGAAAATGCCACAACTATCAAATATTTGATCGCAAGATGCGTGCACCACCTGCTCCACTTCACCCTATAAGTGTTGTTGGTCCTTTTGAAAAATGGGGCATTCACTTCATTACATGTAACCCTCACTCAGCCGGGGGGCATGGGTATATTATTCTTGCAGTAGATTATTTTACCAAATGGGCCGAGGCGATGCCTACATTTGTGGCAAATGGAAAAACTGCAGCTACTTTCCTGTTCAATCAAGTGATTGCTCATTTCGATTTACCCCAAGCAATAATTACTGACCATGGGAGTCATTTTCGAAACATCATGATGACCAAACTAACTGATCAACTTAACCTCAACCATGCAAGTTCTACACCATATTATCCATAGGTTAATGGTCTGGTTGAAGCTATCAATAAATTTTTAGTCACCATGATCAAACGAATCATCAGAATTCATAAATCGAATTGGCATACCATGCTTTTTTCAGCACTTTGGGCATATCGAACCTCAGCAAAAACATCAACAGGTTTTACCCCTTTTCAATTTGTTTACATTTTCAAAGTGGTATTACCGATTGAATGCGAGATGTCATCACTCCAACTAGCCATAGAGTTACTACCAGCCACTTCTGAAGAGGAGAAACGTTTTTTGTACTTAGCTCAATTAGATGAGAATCGGCGCACCACTGCATTAGCTACCGAAGCTCATGCAAAACGAATGAAAGCTCAGTATGATAGAAGTGTTACACCTCGTATTTTTTCAGAAGGAGACCTAGTCTTGGTTTATGATCAAGCTAACGACAAGCTAGGGGCTGGGAAATTTGAATGCAAGTGGCATGGTCCTTATATTGTCAAGCGACAGCTTGCAAAAGGGGCCTATGAACTAATTGACTTTGACAGGGTCTCTTTAGGCAAACCCATAAATGAGCTTTATATGAAGAGATATTACATTTGATTCTTGTGTGGAGATCTTCCTTGTATATTAGTTATTTTCATAAATTGGTGTGTTGTAGATTAGAAGAGCGTGCCTAGTTTAAGTGTGCTTTTACCACTATCCCTGCTTATCTGGATCACTCTTGATTTTGCAAATGTTGACATCCCTTCAAACATACATTGGTTTTGCTGATGGTGCTTGTCGTAGTACACAGAACATTTCTTCCGCATCTTGGGTTATTTATTCACCCACTGATGAGTTAGTGTCTATGCATGGGGCAAGCCTTGGTCAAACGATGAACAATATTGCAGAGTATAGCACAATTATTGAGTTATTTTCTAAATCCATTTCATTTGGAATTCAAAGTTTGATCGTTAGGTTAGATTCTGAACTCGTTGTATTACAATTGAATAGAGTATATGCAATTAAAAACCCAATGTTATTAATATTATTTTTGAAAGTTCCTCTCTTGGAACGAGAATTTGATTATATTGAGTATCAACATATTTCGATAAATTTAAACACATTAGCTGATGCAGTAGCTTTTAGTGTTATAAATAGATATTTGCAATAATTAAAGCAGTAGATAAAAATAACATTCGATAACATGTTAAGACAGATAACTGGAAATAGTAGTAATATCATAGCATAAGAGTAGTGTTTTCAAAAATATTACATTGTCCTGGATCATAGGTTCAAAATGCCTTATGATCAGAAAAAGTGATACAAAAAATGATATAACTCTACAATATCAATCATCCACTATCTGTGGTGATGATCACGATAAAACACTACAGCCCGTGCCACCTTGCTCAGAAATCTCCTGAATGGTCCCGAAACCCCGATAATATATCTCTGTAAGCGGAAAGGAATGTCATCTATGGTAGTCTCTGGAATATCTAAAGTCAACCGATCCAGATGGTTTTCCAGGTCAGTAAGGACCTCTGCTGTTTGATCCTGTGGTGGTGGTGGTGCTACAACTGGCTTCCTGTCAAAAGGACGAAGAGTGGCTGGTTGACGTAGACCCACATCTGCATTTGAAATTTTTTTCATCAGTTTTGGATGATTCAAAAAACAAAATAAAAATGAGAATTTAGAATATGTCAAAATGATTCTTACCTGACTCATCCCATTGTGTCCCTAGAGGAAGAGACATCTCTTGATCGCCACGAAAATCTATCTCAGCATAAGGGAAATCTCATATCACGAAGATTTGATTCTCCAACCAATGGAAATAGGCTGGAGTAAAACGAAAAACCTCACCACCTTCACTGTGATAGGCCATCAATACAACCTATCGAACCATTCGAGGCTCTTTGACTCTACCATGATCAACTGAAATAAGTTGTGGGGCCAGTTAAGGAATCCTCTCTAGAGCAAATGTAACCACGATCGCTCCATATCTGAATTTTTTCAACTTCGTGTTTTTTTCTCTAGTTAGTTGGCCTTTGACTTTGGCCAACACTGCCTCACACCAATTGAAAATGGTGCCTCTAAAGCAGTCAATGACATTTTGCATTTGGGATCTTGTAGCGACATGTGGAGCTGCACTCCCACACAACCTGGCTATTGTAAACGCAACCACTTTAAGCTCAGGAAAAATAATGGTTTTTATGTTAATGTGTTTATCCTTGGGGTCTGCTTCTTCATTGCAAAATTTTTCCTAAAGGATAGCGATAGACTGGCCACTTGCCCTAGCCCCAAACAAAGAGAGTGGCTCGCCCCTCTTTGATAAACTAGTGAGGAAGTATATATCTTCCTGCTCAATTTTGAGCTGGTGACCTCCAATGATAAAGAATTGTTCCAGTACGTCCCATTTATTTACTAGCCAGGTAAGTAAATCCACTTGAGCCCTCATACCCTGAATGGCCCAAAATTTGTACAAACCGCATTCTCTTAAAACACGTAATGTAGGCAGATATAACATGGCCGCATCATCAACTTCTTCATGCTCATGTTCTCTCCACTCAAGCATTGTAAATATCTTACAATCGACAAATTGAAAGATCAGAAACAAGTTGAGTGGGAAAATTTGGTTTAAATTGGGAGATTTGTTCATTTTATTTTTTCTTACGGCGCCTCCGCAATTTTCACATAAAAACAATGTGTGGATCCGCACGTGTCTTATATGTAAGTTGCGGGACCACGACAATTTTCCCTTTGTAAAATTGTTGGGGTCCGTAGGTTTCATGTGTTTTACCTGCAGACCCCCGTGGGCGGATTTTTGAACATATTTTCCTCCTTTAAAATAAAATTAAGCCATAAATTGAGAAAGTAAACTGAAAAAAATGAAGGTAAGGATGATTTGGATTACCTGGAACTGACAGTTTTTTATTCTGACAGGCGAATCTTCCGAAATCTTCTCCAGAACATTTTCTAAAGCTCTCAATCTTCACTCTGAAATCAAATGGTAAAAATGATTTACAAAAACTCATTTTTATAAGATTTTTTGAATAAATAAAATATAATTTTGTTTATTTTTCACTTTGAAAAGTGGTTTTCCAAATTATTTTTATCATAAACCGGTATGTTTAATTTTTGAGTTTTTGTGCAGAATACAGGATTTTTTGGGTGAAATGGTCATTTTGACAAAGGAGTATACTTTTTATCACTTTTTCGAACTCGGTAAAAATTATGAAAAAGTGAATGAGTACATTTTTATCACTTTTTCCAACTCGTTAAAACTTACAGAAAAAGCGAAACTACTGAGTACACTTTTATCACTTTTTCAGACTCTTAAAAAATTACAAAAAAGCGAAACCCTGGAGTTCTCTCTTAAGCCCTTTTCGGACACTCTAAAGATGAAAATATTGCCGAGTACTTGACTATTGAAACTTGTTAAAGGAAATTAACAGTCGTCCCTTCAGTATAAGTTTACCCCTTTTACGTACTGAAATGGACTATTTACGAAAAATGTATACGTTGACTAATCATGGTCAATAGAGTTCTCTCCTGTATTATTTTATCCTTTTTCAGGCTTGAGAGACTAAATTTATGAAAAAGTACACCCACAAAGTTTCCTTAAGTTTTTCTTCTGACTCCCTAAAATTGAAAAACGTCGATTTTCTCCTATACTGGACTCGTTAAAATTTAACAGTAAAGGACCTGTCGATTACAAACAGGAAAGTACCACTCCTTCTTAGGGTTCAATTTTAAACTAAGTTGGAATCATCCAAAGGATGAGCTTATATAACAAGCAAATGTTATCCTCCTCAAGCTTGTCAAAAATAAAGAGGTGCTTGCCAGAAATGGAGGGGGGAGGGAAAGAAAATGAATCCGTTTGTCACACTTTGTTTAAAAAGCAGTTTACCAATCTTGAACATGGCACTTTTTGTCACACTCCTACCTGGGTTGGGAAAATCCTTTGCATATCAGTTAATCAAACATATTGAAAGTCTTCAGCTGGTTTCTGGGTATTAGCTTAGGTCAATTGTTACCAAACCATCTGCAGTGTCGTTATGTGTTCAAGAGGATAGTTCAAATAAACCATTCATTTGCAAACATATGTCTCCATTCGCATTGACCATCCCTGAGTCAGTCCTTGCAAAAAAATTCTACAAAACTTGATCTAATGGTTTTGTGTCATGGGCTTTCCTACGACGGATCAATTTCTATCAACAACAGCTCATCATCTAGGAAGTTGATCTCGAATCCTTCAGTACCTTGGAATCTGCATGCCTTAATGGCAGGTTTCTCGCCTTCGACAATAGGTTGCATCATTGACCTTCGATCAAACGATTCCATGAAATGTTCGACTTCAGATCATTTATTCACATTCCACGGATTGTACTAAGTACTTTGAGAGCCATTTTCATTATTGGTGGTTTCTCTCACACTTGTTAATAGTTCACATCATTGACTGGTAATCAAGTGGTTTCTACCATGTTCGACTTCGACACAATCAATCGCATAGATAGAATCGTACTAGTTCAGGTAGCGAAAATCAAGACCCTGGATCTCGTTTCCACCATCCAGGCTGGGAGGAGTTTTATTATTCATTATGCAGTAGACTATTCATAAACAGATGGTTGTGTCCATACTGTGTCTACATTATTGATGTGATAGTAAAATCATTTCTACATCAGAACAAATTTTAGTTAGTGTTTTATCTGAGTATGGGAATTCCTACCTCAGCGATGATATATACATCTGTGTGTGTGTGTGTGTGTGTGTTCTGCATTTAATGTTTTAATAGGATTCTGACTGGGGTGTCCACAAGCTAATCCTCGAAATGATAAAGCACACCACTCTTCGCATGGTCTCAGACTTCGCACTTTAGGGGGAAATCTGTGACACTAAAATTGTCACCATGATGTTTTACTGTATGTATGGGCTCATCATTACTCATACAATACTCCCTTAGAAGTATACAAACATCAATTTCCTAAAACCAAGCCTTGAAATTGAGAGAAAAGCTTATAAAAGTCATAAAAATACTTGTACTACACTTTCTCTTAGTATTACCTGCGGTGCCGCATATTTTTGTTCTAGAACATGCGGAACTGACCACAATTTTCTTCATTAAAGGTTTGGATTCCTGTAAAAGGTAAAATGAAGGCAGAAGTAAAATTTGGAAGCCCAGCTAGTTAAATCTGGGAGCTTCTAGAAGCAATTATTTGATGGAAAGTTCACTCCTTTCATGTACATTCATCCCTCCATTAAAGGAGCCTACCCCTTGGTATGTGGAACTTAATCCTTTGAAAGAGGATTATATCCCCTCTTATTTGGAGCTGCAACCTCTTCTCTTTTGCTATAAATTAAGGCCATAGTTCAACCTCAAGGGGAGTTAGGCTTTGAGATTTTTTGAGGAGAATTGCTAGAAAAACTCAGACTCTCTTAACTGATTATCATATGGGAATGATTACACACTCATGTGTATGTTAGTCGAGAGAGTGCAAAGGCTTGTCAAAGTAGAGGAAAAGCTTGTTCTGAACCCCGAAAGGACCTATACAACATCAAGGCAAACACAATTGTAAGGCTCCTTCTTTCATCAAAGATAATACAAATGGATCCTATTTTCTCAATGAGTTGTTTATTTAAATGGCTTATTTCTTGAATTCCTCGATCATCAAGATAGATTTATGGTTTATGAATTAATCTATATTATGCAGGTGCTTCTGATTCTTTCATGTTTTTTATTGCAGATCCCGAAAGGAGACGTATTCAAAGGGACAGGAAAGAAGACTACGATCAACACTAGACTACAGGTAAGTCCTAAATCCTTCATTATAGATAATTCTAGATCAAATATAATCTAGAGAAAGTAGTTTACATTTGTCTGTTTGTTGCTAGTTATTGTAGGATACTGGGGAGATCTGTCTTTTCCGCAAGAGCAATTTATCCATCCAACAATATTGACTTTTACTCATCCAACTGACTACACCTCCAAATAGGCTAAACACATACCCACTTGTAAATCTTCTTTGGCCTAGATCTCTAGCCTAGTCTGCATAAACAAAACCATGGATGTTCAAAAATTTGTCCAATCTTATTCTTACATGGTAGCACAAACCATAATCAATAGTGTTATGCATATATCTTAAAACCTGCTTCAGTGTTGTCCAATGCTCCTTCCCAAGATTTGACATAAACCTCCTCAATATTCCCACTACATGTGAAATGTCTGGTCTAGTACATGAGTTGTGTCACAAAAATCTCGGCCGCAAACTCTCGGCCAAGAGTTAGAAAAACTCTCGGCCGAGAGTTTTATTGCACAAACTCTCGGCCGCAAACTCTCGGCCGAGAGTTTTTAAAACTTTCGGCCAAGAGTTTTCCCGCGCATAAATTGGTTTAAAACTCTCGGCTGAGAGTTTTAAAAATTTCTCGGCCGAGAGTTTCTGGTCAACAAAAAACTCAGAAAACTCTGCAGTTTTGAGAAACCTACAACTTTGGAGGGACAGAACACCTACAAAAACAAAATGTTATATGTCGGACCAAGTACCATTAGATTTGTCTCTAAATCTAGTTTTTGATGATGTGAGATTTATGGAGTTTCATTAAAAAATTCAATTTTTTATTAATTTTTTACTAAACTATGTCACTATGGAATTTCATTGTTTGAAAAATTGCACTGAATGAAAATTCAATAACTTTCAAATGAGGACACCAAAAAATTCAAAAAAATCATAGTGCACTTCCTCTCCCTGTCTACTTCAAAAGGGTACTCTCATTTTTCTTATTGATGATCACATTGAAAAGAAAAACAAAGGATAATAAAATGTACTGAAACATCACTGTTTTTTTGTCTTCGTCCATTTCAAAAAATAATAAAAAATAGTGATTTGATCCGAAAATTACCAAAAAATAGTCTGTGCACTAGTGCAATATATGCAGATTATGATGCTATGGTTTTTTTCCAAAAAAATGAATAACCTTCCCTAAAAAAAGTTAAGGATAATAAAGTGACTATATATGTTTGCCTGAAAATTTCAAGTATATGCAGTTAGTAAACAACAAATTTACCCCTCCATATGTCAATATTTTTTTTTTTTTTAAATATCGGTATGGAGGTAAGACAATTCTCTACAATTCTTGTTTTTATGTCAAAGCATAATTTGCGATAAAAATATGAGTTTAGTGGAGTTGAAGTTGAAAAACATAGAAAATTACAATTTTCAACGTCAAAAAAGGGCAAAAAGTGTTTCCCAACTTCACATTTTCACCCACATACCATTACATACATCAAGCTACCCACTACACTTGCATATGGAACATGGGACATATCCTCCTCTTCTTCTTCTGTCTTGGGACACTTTTTAGCAGATAGCTTTACACCAACAAGAATAGGAACCTTCACCGGTTTACTATCCTGCATATTGAACCTCTACAATATTGTGTCGACATACTTCCTCTCGTTTCACTAGAGCTTACTCTTTCCCCGATCTCTCTTAATTTCCATGCATAAAATATACTTTGCAGCACCAAGATCCTTCATGATGAATTTGGATAGAAATTGGATCTTCAAATCTTGGATAATTTTTTTGTCATTTCCAACCAGAAAGATATCATCCACATACAAGACCAAATAAATAACACGGTCACCAGTTAATTTAAAATACACACAATGGTCCTCTTTACTTCTGGTGAAGCCAAGTCCCTGTATATATGTATCAAATTTATGATACCACATCCTTGGTGACTATTTTAACCCATACATAGACTTTTTTAACCTGCATACTAGTTCTTTCTTACCGTTCACCACAAAGCCTTTAGGTTTCTTTATGTAGATCTCCTCTTCCAAATCCCTATGAATAAATGATGTCTTCACATCCATCTATTCTACCTTAAAATAAAATGCAACAACAACAAATAAAAGTAATTTAATAGAAGTAACCCTGGTAACAGGACAAAAAATATCACCAAAATCAACTCCCTACACCCGGGAATAACATTTTTGTATCAACCAAGCTTTGTATTTCTCCACCTTGCCTTCTACATTCATCTTCTTCTTAAACACCCATTTTCTCCCAATGGGCTTCCTTCCGGCCGAAAACTCCACCAGATCCCATGCCTCATTTTTGTGCAAGGATGTCATTTCATCAACCATGGCCTCCTTCCAAAGTTTTCCATCCTCTAAATCCACTGCCTCCCTGAAATTTTTGGGATCATCATCAGTGATAGTTAAAGAAAAATTTGAACAAAAATAATATGGACTATACCTTTCCAGATGCCTTCTTTCCCAACCTAGTCTTCTCACAGCTGGAGTTTGTGGCTCTTCCTCTTATAAATCTTGTTCTATTGTAGAGTCTTATTCATCCTCCTTTAGCTCAAACTCTATATTCTCAGGTTACTTTGGTAGGACTTCATGTTTAACAACATATTTGACCTTTTACCCAATAAAGATGCACCTTTTAGATTTATTATCCAACTTCTTCCTTTTATCCTATGGAACATGTAAATATTCATCACATCCAAATACCCTTAGATGTGAAACAGAGGGTTTCTTACCATTCCATACTTCATGTGGAGTATTATCCTCCAACAATTGATGAAGGTGATTTGTTAACCAGGTAACATGCAGTCCCCACTGCCTTTGCCCAAAATTCATGTCCTAACCCGGTACCATTGAGCATTCTTCTTTCCTTTTACATCAATGTTCTGTTCATTATTTCTACAACTCCATTCTGCTAAGGTGTGTATGGAGTAGTCTTCTGTCGTGCTATACCACACTTCTTACATAACTCTTCAAATTCCTTATTGCAGAACTCTCCACCATTATTTTTCCTCAGCACCTTTATCTTCTTCTCTGTTTGGTTTTCCACCGAAAACTTAAATTATTTAAATTTCTCAAAGACTTTGGATTTCTTCCTCAAGAAATATATCCATGTATTCCTTGATAAGTCATCTAGGAATGAAACATAGTACACAAACTTTCCCAGTGATGGAACTGACATAGGTCCAAACACATCACTATGCACAAACTCTAATATCTTATTCGCCCTCTTAGCACCAAAAGGAAAATTCACCCAATTTTGCTTCCCATATACACAATGTTCATAGAAATCGAAATCCAAAGAGGAATTAGACATACCTTCTACCAAACCATTACCATGCAGTATCCGAAAGCCCTTCTCTCCAATATGTCTAAGTCTTTGATGCCATAGCATGGTATTTTTTCCAGAGACTGCTAGTGTTTCCGCTCCACATTCAAGAACCACAGAACTATTGCACCCATCAATAACAGTGCTAACTTGAAGCTTGTACAAAGTTCTAATCTGAACTCCTCACATTAATACCAGTGTTCCCTAAACCATCTTGCATTTATCTTTATTGAACCCTATTTTTACACCTGCATCATCCATCTTGCTTACGGAAATCAGATTTCTGGCCAATACAGGAATATGCAGAACACCGAGAAGTGTTCTAATCCTTCCACCTTGCAGCTTCAACTTGAATTTTCCACGTTCGACAATCCTAACCTTCCTATCATCCCCTAAGAAGAAATCACCACCACCATACTTCTCATACTCACAGAACCACTCCCTATGGGGAGTGAAGTGAAAGGATGCACCTGAGGTAATCAACCATGCATCATGATCTACATGTGTATTTGTAGAAGAAGCCAAATACACATCCCCACCTTCATCTGAGGTTGTTTTTGCCTCTGCAGAAGGAGCATAATCAGATCCCTTTCCTTTCTCAGGAGCTTTAGATCTGAAGTCCTTTTTGAAGTTCCCTTCCTTTTCGCATTTTCAACACACCTTGACAGGCTTTCCTGGAGATTTAGATCTCCCACTCGAAAAATTATTTTTGTTTATGTTATAGGATCTTCCTCGTACATATAAGGCATCTCCATTCTGGCCCTCCATATTTCTTTGTCTCATTTCCTCCGACATCAAGGCTGTGAAAATTTCATCAAAATTAAAGGTAGTTGTATTGCTACCTATTGCAATAACTAGACTGTCCCACGAATCTGGTAGAGAACACAACAAACTGATGCACTTATATTCATATGAGATTTTAATATCAACATATGAAAACTAACTTACCACAGTATTGAAGGTGTGGAGATTCTCTATCATCGAGTCCTCATCCTTCATCCTCGGGTTATAAAATTTTTTCCACAGGAACAATTTATTCACCAGAGACTTAGATTGGCACAAATTCCCTAACTTGACCCACAAAGTATTTGTTGTAGCTTCCCCAGATATATTCAAAAATACTAAATCTGCGATGCACAACCATATTGTGCTATTTTCCTTCCGATCCAACTTTGCCTAGTCTTCATCAGACATTGTTGTTGGTTTAGTACCCAGATCCACTGATCTTTATCCACCAACAGATCCTCCATATTGATCTCCCACAACTAAAAAATCTTACCATTAAATTTATTGATCTCTATATTTCCACTACTCGCCATATTCTTTCACCGCAAGAATCAATCCCACAAATCTCCCACTAAACAGGGTCTACCACAGGCCCGAGAAAAAAAAACCCTTAGCAGCAAAGGCATCCCCTTGAGGCTGAAACAACTCTGATACCAAATGTAGGTTTTAACCCTGTACATAAATTATCTGCAAACGAATTCTTAAAAAATGAAAATAAACAATAGCAAGAGCATAAAACATAAAACAAATATACACAGGGATTTTTCCCTTGTATCCCAAATCGGGACTACCAGCTTGATTTTTCACTATGTTCCTTTTAGTGTTACAACACACATATATATATACATGCCAAAGAATTCATAAACCCCAATACATTAACCCTGGATAAGAACATAACCTTAGTTACCTTGATCGGATATACAAAATATCAGGGGCATAAAACCAACATGCCCCAAAACCATATGCAAACCCATACATAAAACCATAGATGGGTCTGTCGGACCCCGTACAAGGGGCTACCACCCCCTAAAAACCCCTGGATAGGGGGGGATGTTGCCTCCCTATGACCCCCCCGTTGGGCCTGATGCAACGAAAAGGGGGGTCTATTGCCCCCATGTGATCCCGTACGCATGCGAATATTCGTGGAAAGAATATAACACATACCCAACAATATCATCAAAGCCTATCCCTTCAAAATTTCCCTATTAAATTCTTCACGACATCACTCTTTTAAGTCAAGTTTTGTTCACTAATTCTTATTTGACCCTATTGAGGCATATCAGATAAATATAGTCTCCCAAAGCCCATTCTTAGCCTAAATTCCTACATGATATTGACAAAAAGAACCTTCATCATTAATGAAATTTTGTTTTGATGAACCATCTTAAATATATTTCCCAGAGGAAGTTTTAGTGTAAGATCAAAATCCTCTGATTCTAATATGTCCTAGGCACTGGTCCTTTAATGACCCAGGGGCTATCTCTAGGAGCTGCAATATCTTTTTGGTGCCATTGCTGAGGAACGAATTAGAAAAGTTTTCCCTAGAATATGACATAATCCACCCTCCAGTTAGGTGAGCAAGAAGGGTTGGGGATCGTATATCTCTCATCTTGGTGACTCCACTGATATAAAATTCAAAGTATAAGTAATCGTGGCTTTCACCAGTCCTCACGCCTGTTCATATACCACTCAGCAAAAAACACCCTTTGTGTCTAACCCAAAGAAATTAATCTTCAAAATAAGATGGAAAGAAATGGTCCCCAGTCAATCTGATATACCCTCGCTCTCCCTTGAAGCATGTTGTTGTTTAACCTATTCTTTCTCATTTGAAGCCTAGGGAGGACTGTAGTCTAATTTCGGATGTGTAAGTCATAAAGTCATATTTTTTATGTAAAATGGAACTTCATAGATATGTAATTGATGAATTAAAACCTAATTAAAGATGACCCCATCAACGACACACCTTATAAAAGGAAATAGGAAGAGAATGAAGGTTGAGAAGGACATGTCACGAAATTGGCCTCATTGAATGTAATGGTACTTCTTAATGGAATCCTTCTCTCTCTCTCTCTCTCTCTCATGCTTTTGTGATGTATGCAGTTCTTGCATTTTTACCAGTTTTCTAGTGATTAGTTTCATGGAAAATATATATGTTTTCTCTCCTCTTTTGGCACTCAAGCCTTCTGAATCTTAGGCACTAAGATTTGTATCATTGATATTAAAGCAAGTTAACACTCCATGGGATTTAAGGTTTTAAGCGTATTTTAGTTTTAAAGTTTTGAATAAATATCCAACCTCCTTTTAACACCTTTGGATTAAATTTGATATGTCATACATTTTAAGTATTACAATTGATCTAAAAGCATAAAAAAAATTTCTACCCTGTGACCTTCATCCACCACTACAAGAGCATCTTTGCATGGATTCACTTCATCCATTGGTCTACAACATGGAGGTTCCATGACATCTATAACAACCCATGTTGTTCTACAAACACTTGGGATCTTTTATGGCCCTCTGAACTTGGTGTTCACACATTCATTGTTATTGCAAACTTATACAACCATGCCATACCTTAACAAAAATATGTATGCAACATCTAGAAGCTTGGGTTACCTCATTTTAGCTATTTCACAACTTTCCCACATTTGTATGGCCACCATAAAAGCACAATAATGGATGGAACACATGGAAACAATATCCAATTAACTTCATTTACATACCACAACATCTACATAAAATTTAAAAGAGTGTACACTAACTCATTTTAAAAGATTTTCCATTAGCTCAAATTGGTTTTTCATGTAATTTGATTTTATTTCATAATTTGAGAGATATCATTAATTGAAGTCACACATTCCTATAAAGAATCATGAACACACATATATTTAGTTTCTAGAATGATTTTCTCATTCCAAAAATCATTATAGACAAAACATATTATGTCAATAAAGATGTATCTTTCATACTTCAAATGGGTCTTTGACAATATTTTATTTCATCACATGTGGAAAAATTTATCAACAAAGTTCCAGCAAGAGATCTAGTTGTAGGAAAATTCCAAAAAAAAAAAACCAAGTTTATGGGTTATCCACAAACCCACGGTTATGGATAAACCACAAAAATCCCTTCCCCAAACTTGTCATTGCTAACTTGGTTATGGGTCATCCAAAAACATATAGTTATGGGTTAACCACACAAAATTGTTATCTTCATTAACGCTTCATACATTCAATCATGATAGTTATGAGTCATCTACAAATCCATGGTTACAGTTTAACCATATAAAAATCTTCTCTTTGTTGGCACTTATCACATTTTAATGTTGATGCTACATTTAACATAATGGGGTCCCTCCTTTTTTAGCATGATTGAATGACAAGGACCATCATTTTCTTGAGGGGGGGGGAGGGGGGGGCGCAGGGTGGGGGGGGTGGGGGTGTGGGGTGGGGGGCATGGAGGGATTGATATGAATATTAAGAGGGCTTATACCATAATTTTTTATGTACAATTCATAACATTATACTTATATACCAAACGAAACTTGATAGATATGTTATTGATGAAGTAAAACCTAATTAAAGTTTACTTTGTCAACAAGACACCTTTTAAGAAGGTAATAAGAATAGAGTGAAGGATAAGAAGGGGAAGTCCTAAAGTTGGTCTTGTTGCATGTAATGGTTCTTCTTAATTGAATTATTATTTTGTGATGTATTTATTGTTTGAATTTTTTTCATTGTTCTTATGATTAGTTTCATCAAATATCTCTATGTTTTCTCTCCTCCTGTCTTAGCAATCAAGTATTTTATATCTTAGCCCCCAAGGTCCAAACCATTGGAAGGATATGTCCCAAAATTGGCCTCATTGCATGTAATGGTTCTTCTAAATGTAATTCTCTCTCTCTCTCTCTCTCTCTCTCTCTCTCTCTCTCTCAATCAAACATTTTAGATCTTAACCCCCAAGGTCCAAACCATTGGAAGGAGATGTCCCAAAATTGGCCTCATTGCATGTAATCGTTCTTATAAATGGAACTCTCTCTCTCTCTCTCTCTCTCTCTCTCTCTCTCTCTCTCTCTCTCTCTCTCTCGCTATGTATTCAATTTTTACAATTTTAGAAATGTTCTTATGATTATTTTCATGGAATATATGTATGTTTTCTCTCCTCACCTCTCAACATTAAAGCATCATAGATATTATCCCCCAAGATATAGAACACTTACACATTAGGCACATGGTCATATCCATGCTATCAATGGTGCTTTCTTCAATTAAGAGGATAAGATAGGGTGTGTTTCCTTTAATTTTGAGATTGTAATTTATAAATTTCCTTTGCATTTTTTTCTATCTTTACAACTCTTTGGGGAAATTGCATCCCTAATTCTCACATCCATATAAAACAATATGGCTAACATGAGTCTCAAAGAGTAATTTTCCTTTATCCCAATATCACTTGATTTACAATTATTTTAAAGTCTATAATAAACATTTGACCCCTCATTTTTCCTTTTCTCAATGCTATAATTCAAGTTGACCATATGATGTATATCGATTCCAATTTATCTGCATGAAGACACTTCCTCCAAGTTGTTTTTGTCATATAAAAATGTATCATAAGTGATATTTTTAGATTTAATATCATGACTTTCATCCATACCCACCTTGGAACATAAATCATGAGGAGTTCTTACTTGTCAAGATCATAATATTGCCTTACTAAAAGAACAATATTATCAACATAAAGAAGTGTGATGACTATACCAACACTAGTTGACACCAACACACCTTCTTCTTCCAAAAACTCGTGTTTCATATTATCCATATATATAAAAGAAAAATGAAAAAAAAAAAAAAAAACACCATTTTTTAATTACTATAGTACATTTAATTTTTTTAACCAACCTTTTATAGTCCTAAACTTAAAAATAACATTTTCATATAACTTTTATATATATAAACAAATTCCTAACATTTTTATAAATTTAAAAGTCACTACCATCACAATTCAAAATCACCTCAATTACCATAATCACAATTTAAACCAACTAAATCACCACAATCACTCCTAAAATCCAGTAAACCCTTGTATCTAAATGTGCACAATTCGAAACCTATTAAATCACTACAATCACATGAGAAACTCTAAACTCTCGTATCTAAATGTATATGGTATTTTATCAAACCTTAATTGATATAAATGTTTTGGCATAAGCCCACTTTAGTTTTAATATTTTAAATTGTCACTAATTAGAGGTGAGTATCATGAAACTTTTTATTTTATTATAAAAATTAATAATATTAGTTTATATATATATATATATATATATAATAATTATTTAATTAAATTTAAAAACATAAGTAAAATAATATTGGCATTATCAACTTTACTAAAAATATTTGACTTGCAATCACCACCCAAGCTCACCCTGAAAAAATGAAAAAATGAATGGCTCATATAACAACCATATTATAGTCCGTGAGTTGTCAATAACTATAGCATTAGCCTCACTTTGAAGTGCGTTGAATTTCAAATATTTTTCTCATAAATTCAATAATATTTTTTTAATTTTTTAGAAATGTTATTTCTAATTTTTAATTGGTTGAGCCAGCTCTAATAAGACATAACTTAACTCACTGGTGGAAGATGTTTTATTTTTTACATTTGTTAGTGTTTAAAAAGTCATTTCAAAATTGAAAAAAGACTAATTTTGCGAATGACTATTTCAATGTGGAGAAGTGGAAGTGCGAAAGATTAAACCGCTCGGAAAGAACCCTAGAAAGACAGAAACTACCTGTAATCGCGAAAGTTGTAAGCACTCGTCCCATGGGGAAGAAGGTCGTCGAGTCTGTTGGAAACACTGCGCATGAAGGAGAACAAGTCCATAAATACTTTTTCTAACTTGCAGGAAAATACAGAGAAACATAGAAATGCATAAACACCTATGTTGTATATTTGAACAGAGGAAGTAATACATGTAAGAAGCTGTAAATACAATATTGGAACATCCACTGGAGCATAACGACGACAACACAAAACCAAAATCACAGATAGGGTTTCATCGAAGGACAGGCCGCCAGCAACTGGTTTTGCTAAGCTCTCGCATGAAAAATGATTGATGGAAACCAAAATACCTCAGTTAGTTACACCTTTAAAAAACCTTGAGCACATCTGAGCCATAGGAAGAAACCCTAGACTGATCGGCGGTTGGATGACACCACCTAAACCCTGTTGGGATATCGACGCAAAGATCGCTTCGATCAAGAGTTCTGACACCTAGTGTCCATTCAACGCCCTTTGGGAGATGCGTCATTACTCCATGTAACGAGTAAAATAAAAAATCACACTTGAGCTCGTATGTTAAATCTAGGCGGAGCTCACAACCCAAGACATTATATCAAATCCATATTACCCCAGCACCTTAGATACAATGTAAATAAATTGACATGATCTATAATTTGTTGTATATGACGATTTAATATTATGCATAGAAATTAGAGCAAACATAACGCTCGTAAATATAATTACCTCAAGGGCGGGGTATGGTATGGTTAATAGGTGTAAAAATTTTTCACTATGTTGTAATGTATTAGATTAATGTATGTGACAAGAAGTGCTATGACATTGACACTAGAACTCGTAATGTTTTGCTACCTCTATATTCAATGATGCCAGTACTGATGTGGTCGCAGGTCCTTTATGTAGACAAGGTGTGGGCTTAGATAATTTTCAATTGATAATGTTTTGAGCTTTCCAAATGTGAAGCTTTCACTGTGCGAAAGAATCTCTACACAATGCTCATATTTAAAGTGGTGGAATAGCTAACTAAAGCATGATCATAAATAAGCTCTATTCATAACTATTAATTACGCCGATAGGTGTAGCCCCCTATCGGAAATAGCTTCTTTTATGATTATGCTAATTAATCATTTTGATCTGATGGTCTAGATTGAAAGATGCCGATATATTCTGGTCATCTCCACTAAATCAATGGATGAAATTCAAAAAGGTAACTTCCTTACATGTCTAAATCACATGTTTAAACCATACTTAAATTATTTTTTTACAAAACATGATTAAAAATTTATTGTGCCATTTGTTGACCGCCACCTATCAAGATTAACAAGTCATGGTTCAAACTTAATTGCCACCTAATTGATGATTCAAATTCTCAAATAAACATGAATTCTCAAATAAATGTGAGCACGCCACCTATCAAATTAGGATGAACTGGGAAGATGAACGTGGGCGGAATGGAAGATTAAGGTTTAGTATTATGGGCCACGTGTAGGTGTTATCGAACGTGGGCAAGAGCGGGCAGGTGGTTCAATTTCTCAAATAAAAATGAATTCTCAAATAAACATGGCGCGCTACCTAATTGATGGTTCAAACTCTCATGTGCCACATGATGCTGATCATAGCTGGCTTTGTAGTTGTGGTGCCTGTTTTCTTAGCCAACTCCACCTGCCTATTTTCTTGGCCAACTCCACATGCTTGTTTTCTGAAACGTTCGGATATCTGTCGCCTCACATGCCATGCACACAGTTGTTCGACGACCACCTGGAGGCGGCCCTTCATTTCTACTGAGTCGTTCCATGCACACAACTGTTCGACGACCACCTGGAGGCGGCCCTCTATTTCTACTGAGCCATTCCATGCACACAACTATTCGATGACCACCTGGAGGCAACTCTCTGTTTGTACTCAGCCATTCATAGCCTGAGCGGTGGAAGAACTCACCCCTAATATGGCAGAACTACCCGTACTATACGCAGAAATGGCAGTTTCTACTTCTGTTGGTAACATGACTCACTTAATTCCCTCCAATTCTTCCCGCGTCGAGCATTGTGTTGCATCGCCAAGAGAGAGTGCAACTGCAGCTGCTGCATGCACCTTTAAACCCTGCCCCAGGCACCCTGGAAGGTGAATGGACCGGTTCTCATTAGGCTATGGAGGATTCGGATTTGGGAAGGAGCAGCAACGGCATATCAAATGGGAGCATAAAAAAATCAGCGAAACATTATACATTAAATTCTTTAATGTCGAGGTCGTGTTCTACAATAGATGCAAGATTAAAAGAAACGGAACCCCTAATTCCATGTGATGCTGCAAGTCTAGTTCTGCTGGAGGATCACCACCTGATCGAGAAGTTTGTAGTGTTTGACAGAGAAAAAATTCCTAAGAGGGTCGTACATGCTAGAGGAGCGTCCGCAAAGGGCTTTTTCGAGGTGAGTCACTATGTCTCCAATCTCTCCTGTGCAAATTTCTTGAGGGCACCTGGCTAACTAGGGCTAATTTGTGATTTTGTGCAGCCCATGGGTCGGTTAGTTTTGAAAAAGAACATTGATAACTTCTTCAGATAGTTTTGAACCCGTGCATTAACTGTTAATTCATTCTTTAATTGCAGGTTCTTCTCCACATTAGTAAACAAGAGGGCCCAGATTTAGTTGGAGCGTTGCCCCTTGTTTATTCTTCCTGTGGTTTCTTATGTTCGTATAGTGATCCGAATGCAGCAGATTCGCTTTAATTTGGTGCACAGTTTTTCGCTGGGAGAGAGATGCTATCCGCTAGTTATAGACGTATGGAACATTTACCATCAATCAATTATAAAGTTTTTTTAAAGAAGGGAAAAAATGCTACCTTTGTATTATATAAAAATTTAATATATATATCTGTGTTCATTCTACATTTTTACTATCATATTTATTTATCTTTTCTGTATTACCATCCCTGTACCTGAAAAAAAACTTATCTGCAATTCTAGTCTAACTTTTGTCATTTTTAACATTTAACTAATAGCTTTATACATAGCATCTATCATAGAAACCTTACTTATTATATAAAAAGAAAAATTCGATCAATATCTCTTCCATGCTTATGTTGTCTACAAAGAGTAGTTAGTAGATATTTTTAGTTAATGTTGTTTGCATTTACCATGATACCTTGTTATGTGATAGGCGCCTTCGTTGAATTGGCTACTTTAAATTTTTTCTTAATTTGATTGGATGGTGTAATCTTAAATATGTTTGTATATTTTTGTAGTTTTTATTAATTAATAATGGAATTCATATCATTGATTTTTTTTTCATATGTTTAAATTTTACTTAAATTAATTTTTTACAAAATATAAATTAAAAATTTATTGTACATATTATTTATCAACCCTTATTAATAATAAAGAAATGGAATTAAAAATAAAAATATTAAAAGTTGTATTATTAAGAAAATATTTGATGTTATTATGTATTCAGTAAACCAATTCTAACATTTCTATTTTCCTTGCAGTGCGTTCGAGGTCTTGCAAATATAAACTTTTTCAAATAGAAACGCTTTCAAAGGTATATATTTATATATAAAGGGAATCATTTTTTCTTTTGAATAAATAAATAACTTTGCTACACTAATTCTCTTCCTCTTAGTATGAGACTAATAGCCTTAAAAATGATAGTGTCTTTATCTAGGCTATTTTACCTATTTATGATTAGGTATTCGTAGTCATGATCAGTAATTTCGTTATTATGTTTCCTCTTTCAAGTTAATATGATGCATACATTTTGCATTGTACTATACAATTGACACATATATGTGCTAATGTAATCATGCATATATAGAGAGGAATATTGTGTGTGGCTGGTATTTTGTCTATCATGTATATACAATTGACATATAAAACTCTTACAACAAAGCAATCTACTTGATGGATTTCAATCTCCCAAACTCGGGCATTGCATTCTGGGCAAACATTCTTCCCATCCTGATGTCAGCTAAACCCACTTGTCCCAGCTTTTTTTCAAAAAATTCAAACTCAATCTGTGTGTGAAATGTATCCAAATTCTTCTTCTGTCTCAAAGCCAATCCACCATCTAGCAATCCTACAGCACCCAGGTCCTGTCCATTCATTAAATAAGGGCCTTCATAATTCCCTCTTCAAATTCATTCATCAAATTCCTAGAATTTGATTAATGAACACATTTACAACCTATAACAAGTCCTTGGCAATTCGAACAACACACCCCACTATAATTGAAATCCTCCTCTTGTAACTGTATTAAAGGGCAAGCACCTTGGTGCTCGGGCTCAATACGCACTTGTATCATGAGTGAACTATCACCTAATTCTTATAACCATGAATTTCGACTCAACCATCCTCACGGTGCTCATAACACTGAACCATAAGGTTATAACCTTATGCCACCATAATTTAAGGTACTATGGCCGATCCCACACCTAGCACTATGCACATTCAATGGTGTTTTAGATCCACGATCTAAGGTTTAATGTAATGCTATAGATTACAGCCATGGGCTCGACTTAACGAAAAGCGGTGCTGGTTCACATGTAATTAATCGTTGTCAATATAAACACGTCATCCCTTTGTTGAACCACAACCTTAACAACGATCAATGTATATATGCACAGTCCCAATGCTTAATGGTCGTCTCCATCCAATGGTGGGAAGTACGTTGCCTTGCTTCTAATGATCCGACGTCTCTGGTCAAATCTCACGCGGCTATTATACACGAACTTTAACCCGCGATGAGAGAGGTTTCCCAAAATCGTTAAGGAACTCGTGTCACCCAACCTATGGGATCGCTCCAGATTCTTAATTATAGCTTACCACTTTTCTAACTTGCGATATACTGCCAGATTAACTCGAAACCACGTTCACTCTTATACTTCACGATTCTGGTTCTCGCTTTCAAGGTTCCTTATAGACCAAGGACCTGCTTCTAAATTCGACCCGAATTGTAACTCGTTGTACATTCAATTCAAATTTCACAATTTCTCCAGAGTTCTCAACCTCAACAGGTCAACTTCTCATCGTCGATCAACGAATTCACTGATTTCCAAAAACTTAACTATTCTTCACTACCAATTTAATGGTTCCTCGCAAAGTTCCATAATAGTATTATCTTTTTAGATTCCCACGGTGTTTAGAAATGTCTTTTTTAACATTTTAATTAGGTAAAAATATAATAAAAAAACATAAAATTAATTATAATTGAATCAAAAAATTCATTCTAGAGTATGAAATGATGTGTAATTCCAATATAGATTTGACACATGTTTTGTAATTCCAATATGAATTAAATATAACCTATATTTACAATTTTAAAGTTTAAGATTTTAAATATAACTTATATTTAGAATTTTAAAGTTAAGTTAAATCTATTTTTTAAGAGTGATAAAAAAAATTTATCTCTTAATTATTAATTCAATTAAATGTACAAAATTTAACTCTCTTAACAAATTAAGAAAAATAAAATATAAAGTTAAAGTTAAAGTTAATGTTAATATTAATATTAATATTTTGATAATAATATATTAACGATTATTATACTTTGTTATATATGTCTTACTCTAATAATAATTTGTATTAGTATTTGATATTAAATAATTAATATGTAGGAATATACTAATATTAATAAACAAATAAGTTTTCCTATTAATATTAATTAATTTGAATAAGAATACAAATGTTATTTTTAATATTAATAATATTAATATTAATAAATAATATTAGCAACCTTTAGTATTAACAATAATGTTAACAAATTTTAATTTACAATATTATTTATTATTATTATTTTAATTTATTAATATTATTATTATTTATATGAAATAATAAATTTAAATATTAATATTTTTAACATTAAATATTAATATTAATTTTAATACTAATATTAATTATTCATGTTAATATTGTTAATATGAATAATAATATTAATATTACTTTTAATATTATTAGTATTTATAAATATTAATTTTAATTTTAATTATTAATTTTAATAACATTAAAGAATATTATTATGGTAAATAATCATGATCACATTGTGGAAATAATAAAAATGACATTAATAACATTAACATTCTAATATACACTAAAAATAATATTAATAATTAGTATTTAAATAATGATGATTATGATTTATACTAAAAACTAAATTAATAATAAAAATAAAATTTTAATTGTTATTAAAAACAACATTATTAGTAACATTATTAATAATAATAACAATATTATTAAAAACATCATTAATACAATATTCACGATGTTTATTTAAAATTAATGTTCATAATTGTATTAATAACAATAAGTTTCAAACATGATTAAGGTTTATTAAAATTATTAATAACATTTAAATTATAACAATAATATTAATAACATCTTATTAGTAATATTAATATAATTAATTACATTAATGTTCATAATTGTATTAATAACTATAAGTTTCAAACATGATTAAGGTTTACTAAAATTATTAATAACATTTAAATTATAACAATAATATTAATAACATTCTATTAATAATATTAATGTGATTAATTACATTAATATTGTTAATATAAATCCTATTAACATTAATATTGATAAATAATATTAATATTAATATGAATATGATTAATTACATTAATGTTCATAATTGTATTAATAACAATAAGTTTTAAACATGATTAAGGTTTATTAAAATTATTAATAACATTTAAATTATAAAAATAATATTAATAATATTAATATGATTAATTACATTAATATTGCTAATATAAATCCTATTAACATTAATATTGATAAATAATATTAATAATGTTTATGATGATTAATATTATGAATGATATTACTATTGATACCAAAATTAACGCTATTAATATAAATAATATTAACATCATTAGTGATAAATAGTATTTTTAAAATATTGATTCCTAAGATTTATTAATCTCTTTATTCATTACGTGAGTTTCTCATTCATTTGTATTTAAAATATTTATTCCTAGTCTTTACTAATTTTTTTTGTCTTTTATACATATCCCTTGGCCTTGTTGATATCTTATGTTCTTAATATTTTTCTCTTAGGTTCCCCAAATATTGGGGTTTAAACATTAGTCCTAGAGTTTAATACTAATGCATGGTCCAATTTCACATTATGAAAAACACTGACTCAATATGAAAATGAACCATGGGAAACCATTCTTAATTAGCATTAGCCATAGTCGATCAATGTCATTCATGATCAAATGTTACATTCTGACAAATATTGTCTCAATATGAAAAGTACCCATGGCCAACCATGGTCATAGTTGGTCCAACGTCGGTTAATAATATTAACAATCAGTAAGGTTGATTGATCACTTGCCGTCTATAATTTGTTGGGTAATGGTTTTCCCTTGGGTTCATCAATTCCTTTGATTTATAATATTAAACCCTTGGGTTTATTAGTTCTTTTGGTTTATAATATGAATAATCGATCAATGTCATCCATGACCAAATGTCAAATTCTGACAAATATTGTCTCAATATGAAAATCACCCATGGCCAACCATGGTCATAGTTGGTCCAACGTCGCATTGTGACAACAATTGTTTCGATGTTTAAATCAATTCCCTTGGGTTCACCAATTCCTTTGGTTTATAATATTAAACCCTTGGGTTTATTAGTTATTTTGGTTTATAAGATGAATAATCGATTAATGTCATCCATGATCAAATGTCACATTCTAACAAATATTGTCTCAATATGAAATTCACCCATGGCCAACCATGGTCATAGTTGGTCCAACGTCGCATTATGACAACAATTGTCTCAATGTTTAAATCAATTCCCTTGGGTTCACCAATTCCTTTGGTTTATAATATTAAACCCTTGGGTTTATTAGTTCTTTTGGTTTATAATATGAATTATCGATCAATGTCATCCATGATCAAATGTCACATTCTGACAAATATTGTCTCAATATGAAAATCACCCATGGCCAACCATGGTCATAGTTGGTCCAACGTCGCATTGTGACAACAATTGTCTCGATGTTTAAATCAATTCCCTTGGGTTCACCAATTCCTTTGGTTTATAATATTAAAACCTTGGGTTTATTAGTTCTTTTGGTTTATAATATGAATAATCGATCAACGTCATCCATGATCATATGTCACATTCTGACAAATATTGTCTCAATATGAAAATCACCCATGGCCAACCATGGTCATAGTTGGTTGAACATCACATTGTGACAACAATTTTCTCAATGTTTAAATCAATTTCGTTGGGTTCACCAATTCCTTTGGTTTATAATATTAAACCCTTGGGCTTATTAGTTCTTTTGATTTATAATATGAATAATCTATTAATGTCATCCATCATCAAATTGTCTGAATATGAAAATCACCCATGGCCAACCATGCTCATAGTTGGTCCAAGGTCGCATTGTGACAACAATTGTCTCAATGTTAAAATCAATTCCCTTAGGTTCACCAATTCCTTTGGTTTATAATTTTTTGGGTAATGGTTTTCCCTTGGGTTCACCAATTCCTTTGGTTTATAATATTAAACCCTTGGGTTTATTAGTTCTTTTGGTTTATAATATGAATAATCGATCAATGTCATCCATGATCAAATGTCACATTATGACAAATATTGTCTCAATATGAAAATCACTCATGGCCAACCATGGTCATAGTTGGTCGAACGTCGCATTGTGACAACAATTGTCTCAATGTTTAAATCAATTCCCTTGGGTTCACCAATTCCTTTGGTTTATAATTTTTTGGGTAATGGTTTTCCCTTGGGTTCACCAATTCCTTTGGTTTATAGTATTAAACTGTTGGGTTTTATTAATCTCTATTGTTTTTAATATTGCCCTTAGCCTTATTAATCCCTTAGGTTTTTAATATTTATCCCTTGGGTTCACTGATTCCTTTGGTTTATAATATTAAACCTTTGGGTTTATTACTTCTTTTGGTTTATAATATTAATCACACATTCAGTTTATTACTCTCTTGAGTTTAAAATACTAATTCTCAGGGTTTGTTAATTTTTTAGATTTTTCAGTTTACAATATTAATTCTTAGGGTTTATTAATCTTTATTGTTTATAATATTCATCCATTAGGTTTATAATATTTATCCCTTGGGTTCGTTGATTCCTTTGCTTTATAATATTAAACCCTTGGGTCTATTAGTTCTTTTGGTTTATAATGTTAATAATCATGTTGGTTTATTAATATCTTATGTTTAAAATACTGATTCTTATGGATTATTAGTTAATTAGGTTTTTTAGTTTAAAATATCAATTCTTACGGTTTATTAATCTCTTGTGTTTTTAATATTGATCCCTTATGTTTATAATATTTATCCCTTGGGTTCACCAATTCCTTTGGTTTATAATATTTAAACCTTTGGTTTATGATGACATTGAGTTTGTATTATTAATTATCCCTTGGGTTTATTAATATCTTCACTTTAAAATATTAATTGTTAGAATTTATTAATCTCTTAGGTTTTTTGTTTTTAAATATTGTTTCATAAGCTTTATTACTCTCTTGAATTTAATATATTAATTCTTAAAGTTTATTACTTTCTTATGTTTTTGGGTTTAATATTATTAATATATTAATATATATTCTAATAAATATTCTAATATTTATTAATAATGTTTATTAATAATATTATAATATTATTAATATATATTTTTATAATATAACCAACTATGATATAATATATATTATTAGTTCTTTTTGTTTATTAATATTAATATATTAATAAATATTAAAATATTATTTATTATTAATATTATTATTATATTAATATATATTATATATATTTCAAGTTAATATATAGTATGTATATAGTTAATATTATTAATATACTAATAAATATTATTAATATATATTATTAATGAATATTATAATATTATTAATATATCAATCAATATTATTAATATATATAAAATATTTTTGTGATTTTAATCATAATTAATATATTAATATATAATATATATATTTCAAGTTAATATAATAAAATTATTATATATAATATTTATTTATTGATATATAAATTAATGTGATGGGTAGTGGATATAGGCTTATCAGGGTAAATCAACCACATTGGTAAATGTGGTTGTAAATCTATTTTATATACGCCTATCGGCCTATATCAATCACATTAGTAAATATAATGTGGTTGTGCTAGTATTACTTGATACCAATTCTTGTGAGACGATTAAGGATTTATTTCATTAAATCACTTTCATTTTATTAGGTTCTGATTATTTTATGAATTTATCATCATCATGGGAATCCATCTAACGACAAATTTGAACAATACCCGTATAGACAATGCGTCACAATAGTTGCTAGATTTTTTCACAATTATCAAATTTCCGTATTCACAATTGAATTATATGCATAATTAAATGTTGAGTGCTGTGGATGAAGCTTTTTTATATTCCTTCTATCCTGCATGTTACTATATTGGAAGATAGAATATAATACAAAGACGTGATGTGAACTTCAAGAAGTGACCTTTTCGGTGCCTCCTGCCTTCTGTGCTATATACCAGGAGGCAGGGAATATATGAATGGACTATGGCTCTAAGATGTTTATAATATTTTAATAGCAAAGACACTGAGTGAGTGGAGTAACGCTGGGTTGTTGGGTCCTTTGTTACGGGTGGAAAATGAACTAATCAATCTCCGAGTGAACTAAATTAGTCTTTAATTAATTAATTTAATTGTTCACACACATCATATATTGATATTCCTACGGTCGATTGCGTCATTCCAACTTTCAAGGATATTCTACAATAGGTGGTGAGAGATCTATTTAAGATTCAAAATAACCGTGATCATTGCATGAGATGCAAAACACATGAGCAAGTTATAATTCCTTTACCTCTTTTCATTTCTTTTATTTTATGTTCCCATTATCGCTTGTATCTCAGTCTTAAATCTTCGTATAATATTGCAAAAACTGAACTATTTTTTCATCTTTTGCTAAAAGCGATGGATATCCCTTTGAATCAAAAGGCTCAAATATCCAAGTACCATTTCGTTTGAGAGGCCAATTAAAATTTGAACACTTTTACTTCCCAAAAAACAAAGGAAGATTAATGAGATGACTACCACAAGACTCTATTTATTTAAATTCTATTTAGAATATGGCAATATACCAAATCGACATGATATTGCTAGATGCCATATTTTTTTCTCACGGGTAATGAGAAACATGAGAAGCATGTACGTTCAAATTATGAGAAGTTCCATAGCCTAGAGCGATGGACAGTTAAAGTATTGTGCAATGCCTTTATAGTTATGAGTCTGAGCGGAGGCACATCTACCATAATTTGAATAATGTGTTATGTGATTAAGCTTAGTGGCTTCTACTGGCCTAGCTATTTCCATCCATAGTAAACCTGAAATGAATGGTAGGAAAGAATATGTGTAAGCTTCACTCCCTAGCTCCATTTCTCAAATAACTACAACATGCACAGTGACGAATGAGTTTCTTCTTTGCTACAAGTAGCCAGTTACGCAGCAAGGAGGAGAAACGTGAATTTTTAGAAATTTGAATGCATAACATGAGTTAAAGGATTGACGATAATGTGCTCATACCATTCTGCATATTAAGGAGAAACGTTAATGTGTGTCACTCATTAACAAAGAATTCCATGTACGGTATTTTTCTTTGGAATAAATGATGCGGAAATGTGAAAATAAATATTGCACGTTACACCATACTCCCAGAGGCAAAGGAGATTCAGAAAATGTTCTAGCATACTCGTATTATACGGAGGATTATTCATCCTCCACACAAACCCCTCTAGTGCACGTCCGCACAATCCCTCTTCCGCACAATCCATCCTTCGCGCATGACCTTCCTACTCACACAAGTCTTGCTCTTCCCCTGCATCTTCTTCGATCCCAGGTTGCATAGAACAACCTCAAACACTCTCTCTTTGGTTTTTCAATAGTTACGATAAACCTCCATATATCAACTACATTTGCAGAAATTTGTCACAACAGAACTTTCTTTCGTTACAATCTCTATTACACACGTTTCCTTCACTCCTCGTCACTTGAATTGCATAAATCGAAATATCAAAACGAAGTAATATATTTCGCAGAACTAGCCAACAAGATGGGATTACAATTCCAAATACTTGACATAACCAGTGCAGCATATGAGATTGCAATTTATAGACTCCCTCTCCAAAACACCATGTCTGACCAAGTTGCATGATGGATATAAATAAACATACAGTTTTGTTTGGAGAATGGTAACGTGTTGGTGCGGAACGAGTTTGTGCGGAGCTCAGCACTATTGTATAATGAGTTAGATCATTGTGTCAGAACGGGGAGCTCTGCATAATGAGCTAGTTCATTGTGATTGGGGAGATTCATTCCACAAAATAAGCCAATAAAACAAACAATACACACTTTCCAATAACAAATACTTTATTTTTAACAAGTACCCCGGTCCAAACTACCAGGAAAGCTAGTCATACCAAATCTATGGACCTCCATCCAAATCTCATGTTCTAGTCATAAACTGAATTTAATAATAACCATAAATACAAGTGTATGGTGCTTCAGCAACCCAAGTTGTAGATTGTTGCCTACAAATATGCGGAATAACCAAATTTTGTATCAAGGGTTTAAAAAGGGTTTACGTGACCAATATATTTTCTCAGTTATGTAAGGAGTTATTAAGGAAAAACTCAATGGACCCGCGATGTACTCTATAGTACGAAATGGAAACCTTTTGAATCGTTACAAAAACAAGATGTACGTAATCAAATCAATTTCAATTTCATGTATAACTCATATTTTCAAAACCTTACGAGTGGTGGGGATTGTAACCACCTAGTAAATTCTTGTTGCTTGTTGGCACATAGCAATGAATGCGAATGCGATTGTATTAGAGACCAAAATCAATTAATAACAACTTTGAATGTTAATGATTGACTGAAAGACATCATAGTGTGTAGAGAAACTATGTGAAGAGGAAGTTCTACAGAGGTGGTTGTGCATGGAACAATTATTTGTGCCGAGAAAATTTTTGTGGGGAGAATAAATTAATTAGGGATAGAGGTGTGGACTATACTTTATCATAGATATTAATCTTGTACATTAATATAATAACTTTGTATTTTAAAATGTTGTATGAAGAGAACTGCTTATATGCACCGAATTTAGGCTAGGTCCAGAAGAAAAGGAATAACCTTAAACCTCATTGCACATCTGAATCTGCAATGAATTAGACTATATTATGCATGAAACATAGATAACTATATGAATTGTATTGGTCATGCGAGAGTAAGGCTTCATCAGGGTACTGACTTAATATTTGAGGGAGGCGATGGATTTTAACTACTATCACATGGGACCATCAATGGAATCAGTGTGATCTGCGAAATCCGACATAGATGGAAGTGATGAAGAAGTTCCACTAGGAGTATCCAATAATTCTATGGTGCTTGCATAAGAAATATATGGTTTACATTCAATGAAAATAAATTAATAAACATGCAACCACAAATATACCACCGAAAACTAATGTAACTACGATATTATTCCAAATAAAAAGAAAATAAAACTAAACATTTTTAATCATGTTCAATCATCTGCAAATAAATGCAAACGAGAGCCTAGAAGAGCCCATGCACAGGAATGAATCCTACCGCATAAACAGTATTGCAATCATAGATATGCCACTCACAACGAATCAATATACAAGAAACCTCATTTTTTTCCTCTGGAATGTATATTTTACTGATAAATGAGACTTTAGTTGTGACAATTCACAACATATATCTTATTTATGTGTAGAGTGTATATATATATGAAGGAGAAGAGAGCAATGACGACCCCTGCATCCCGCAAGAGGCTTCTGGTCACATGGACGAATCCCTTTCCCACCACGAATCTAAATTTGAAACAGATTCAGAGGAAGAAACACAAGTATTTATCGAATCACTTGATCAGAATGAATTAGAAGAAGAAGAGGCATTTGATTGTGATGAATGGGCACCTCCTGCTCACATGTTTGATACCCACCCCTACCCAGATCCCTCAAATACTGAGAAGCCCATTCGTGTTTATGCGGATGGAATATACGTGCTATTCCACTTCGGCCATGCCCGATCTCTGGAATAGGCCAAGAAGTCGTTCCCAAATGTGTATTTGTTGATGGGATGTTGTAGCGATGCAGTCATGCTCATATATCATGGGATGTTGTAGCCGCATTGACAACTTGTATGCGGCAGGTTTTCCTCTATTAGCACAGAGTTCTCCTTCCTATTACCCATCGACCTCTTGGGCCTATGGCTTTGCCAAGAGACGGACACCCATCACCAACGATGGGCTCAGGTGGTGCCGCTCAGCTACTGCCTTCAGGCTTCTATTCACGGTGGATCTACTGAGAAAATCTGCACAGAAAATGCATTGGCGGTTTACAAAAGGAAATGGCGACTATCTCAACCACTGGGCACTACGTCTGCATTAGCGCTTTGTGGTGGTTGCCCCCAAGACACTCCATTATGGGGATACTTTTCATTTGGCTCCTATAGTAACCCGTCCAAGATACCAGAACAAAAGGCCAAAGGAACTCACGGAGCTACCACAAGAAACGAGATTCAAGTAAGCTTGGCACTTTTCCAAGTTTTCATAAAGCCCCCAGTGGGGAATAGTTTTATTTTTCAGGTACGGGACACAAACACTGTTTCAAATATGAAGGAAAAAATCAGGGTTGTCTCAGGTTACACCTTCCACATTCAGTCACTGATTCATGGGGGGGAGTCCTTATTAGAATCCTGCTTTATCAAGGCATATCCCATCGGTACTGGATCTACCATATATCTCAACCTAAGACTGCGAGGTGGAAAAGCAGATCAAAACAAAGCCCAAGGACCCACTCGGGCAGTCGATTCATCCAAACTAGAAAATCCAAAAAGTCCCTCATACAGGAACGTTTTGCAGCAAAAAAATAGAGCAACTATGGAAATTTCTGAATCTTTATAGTTTATGTAGAAATTATTTACTGTTAATCTGGTTATGCTCCTCCTACTTAGACAAGTTATTAACTGAAAAAATTCAAGTTAAAATCGAAGAAAAAAGCATAACAGATATCCACCAATACAGATCTAGAACAAGTTCATGCACACATACACAAAGTGACACAGTTATTTCTAGATAAATAGTCCCCAGAAAAAAACCCAATACAGGAAAACCGGTCTCTGGCTGTTGGAGGGTTTTATTATTAAGATTCTTTCTGAATACAACAAGCCTGGGTCCCAGATCTAGAAAAACTGACAGAGATAAAATAGATCTAAAGCTCACTGGTTGATCTAGGGCCAAAATAATGACTGATTGACACCCTCAAACGGGATTTACAAAACTCAACCAAAATTAGGGCCTAGAAACCCCAGCGCTGCCCCTAAATCCTCTGAAGCCCCTATGACCCTCAGTGTTGCTCCAGAAAGGTCTGTGTTACCCTAGACTGGGTGATGCAGGCCTTACGCTACCCCTTAGAGTCTTTGCATAACCCCTGAGAGTTTCCTGCAGCAAATCATTTTGTCCTTGAGGGATTGTGAAGAACCTGTGTAGCATAGTTGTTGCCCTTCATGCTGCTACTCTCCTGCTTCTCTAAGCTGCCTCTCTGAGTTGATCTCTACCTCTTGCTGATTCTAGACCCTGGGATCAGATCATCCCCTTGGTCTAAATTCCCCTCTCTGCAGCTGAAACACTTCTGAGAATTCTTAGCAAACCCGCCCTAGAATCTCAGCTTAGCTTCAGTGCTCTGCCTCTATGTGCCTTTACAAATGACCCCAAGCCTTTCCTTTATACTTTTCTCATTGGGAAACCAACAACTATGATCATATTTTGAATCAATGGCTAATATTAAAAGAGATCTGTGTGACTTAAGAAAATTTCATCACATGTTTAATTAAATTCACTTTAATTATTTAAGTTCCCTAAGTTTTGACTTAGGAAATACATTAAAATAATTAATTAATTTAATATCTCCTAAACCAGATGAAATTTCCCAAATCCCTTTCTCGGTCTTGTAGATAAAGTGTACTCTAGTCCCTCCACAAAATTTGGGAGCTAGAACACAACTAATGCTACCCCAAATACACAAAATCTTTACACTCCCTCTTAGCATCAAGGGTGTGCTTTAGCAATACATCACACCATGCATTACAAGACTTTAGGTACTAGTTTTGTGTTGTTGATACTTTGCTTACTGCCACTCAACTCTGCACTGTTGTTGTCATTCTATACTGCTGCCCATGACTCTGCCACTACCATTGCAACCTTTGTACTGCAGCTCCCTCTCAATATGCTGCATTTGTGTTGCTCATAGCACTGCAACTTCAGTTTTTGAGAGAAATAACTAAATCTCCTGCCCAATGTTTGACAGACAAGTCAGTTGGGCTGCATCCTTATCACTGAAGCTCCATAGGCTATGGATCTATGCTAGCATCTAAAGGATGATGCACAGCTACAACTCTGCACTACATAAGCAGACTCCCTCTATGTTACTGAATTCACATCAAATCCTTGTGGTGAAATCTCTTACGTTGTTGTTGCATTGTGTTGTCCCTCTAAAGCCTTCTACATTGTTGTAGCTCTGCACTGCGTAAGGAGCTATTCTCTACGCTGTTGAAGTCACATCAGCCTCTGCACTGCTGCTGCTTCTATGTTGTTGTTTCTCTGCTCTGAGCTGCTCCTTCCAACCTTCAGATCTGCCTCTGCTTCATCTATGATCTATGCTTCCACTGCTCTACTTGTCCCGCTATTATCTTAAGGCTACCGTAGCTCGCATGTGATCCAAGAGATGAGATGATCGCACCTTACTCTTCTATGTAGCTTCTCTACATATCCATGTCACCCCACCTCCGTGGTTCATGAGCACTCATGATCGTCAAACATTCTGACCCATCATCTGCCATAACATCCTTGGAAGAAGAGGCTTCCTTGTCATTTTTCTTCTGAGGAAAATTGCTGGCAAAATTGCTGGAAAAATGTCCGATTTCACCACACTGGAAGCACTTAAATCTTTGAGAGATCCTTCTTTTTCTTTGGTTGCTTCTTCGATGCCAAGGTTGCATCTTCCTCATCTTCCTTCTTCACTTTTCTAGATCTAGAGCTATATTACTTCTTGGTGAATCTGTGGAGTTCTTCTTGTCGCAAAACTAACCACAAGTTGTCCCAATCTAGGAGGTTTTCTCTACCCATGATACTTTGGACAAAGGTTTCCCACTCATCCATGATTGCATTGAGGGCAGTCCTAACCATCACATCGTCTTCCACCTTAGCACCAATTGCATTCAATTGATCTCTGATTGACTACAGTCTGAAGAGGAAATGCTCCATGTCTTCTCCCTTGGCCATCATGAAATACCTCATCTGTGTCTCCAACAACATCTTCCTTTAGACATATTTTCCCTCATATAGGGAGATCAAGGCCTTCCACATCTCATTATTTGTCTTCTTCTCAGCTATGTGTGGTACAATATGGCCCTTGATTCCATCCATAATTAGCCATTTGGCATGCCCATTAGCCTCCTTATTCTTCCGAAGGAGATCCGGATTTGTCGGTGTGGCCAGATTTTGCTCTACATGGTCTCTAATATTGTATGCCTCGAGGACTATCAACATCCTTGCCTTCCAAACTGAAAATTTTGAGAGGCCATCCAGCCTGTCCTAATCAAGTAGTCCATGAGGAGCCATCAACTCAGAATGTGTCGAAACTTCCTTTTCTCTTTGCTATAGAAATGGATCTATGGTCCTTGGTGAAACATGCACCTTCTGCTCCCTCTAACAACTTCTTTCCCTCCTTGGAAATCTACCAAATAAACTATAATTCAACTCTCTTTGATCATCTAATCAAACTGCAAGTTCCTTTAGCTAGAAACTTTCTGAGAAGTTGATCTCATACCACTCTTTGTCACTAGTGCTTAGGTTAAAAAACATGAAAAATTCAGAAATTTAACCCCACCAGCACCTTCTGAATTTATGCATCTTTTCTTCAGTATCTTCTGGATCTGACAAATTCAGATCTGCATCACACTGGCACGCTTCAAACTAATCCAGTGTTGTTTCTGAGCTGCCTCTATACAATAATTGTGTGGGCTTGCTAGGAGACAACGTTAGACTGCGTCACCCTTCCCTCTACGTAAATATGCCTTTGAAAACTTAGTTGTCCCTTCAAATCTGCGTTTCTGCTACTTTTCTAGTTGCTACTTGTAGCTAGAACCTTCAAATTCTTGTTGGTGACCCTCCTAGACCTACAATTGCTCCGATACCAAGTGGAAATTTCTGAATCTTTACAGCTTATGCGGAAATTAATTACTATTAATCTGGTTATGCTCCTCCTACTTAAACAAGTTATTAACTGAATAAATTCAAGTTAAAATTGAAGCAAAACACATAATAGGTCTCCACCAATCCAAATCTAGAACAATTTCATGCACACATAGATAAAGTGATACAGTTATTTTTGGACAAATAGTCATCGGAAAAAACCCAATGTGGGAAAACCAGTCACTAGCTGCTAGAGGGTTTTATTATTAAGAATTTTTTTGAATACAAAAAGCCTGGGTTCCAGATCTGGAAAACCCAATAGAGATAAAATAGATCTACAGCTCAGTGGCTGATCTAGGTCCAAAATAATGACTGGTCCACACCCTCAAACGATATTTATAGAACTTAGCCAAAATTAGGGCCTAGAAACCCCAGTGCTGCCCCTAAAGCCTCTCCATCAGCCTCTGAAGCCCCTCTAACCCTTAGCATTGCTCCGGAAAGGTCTGTGTTACCCCAGACTGGGTGACGCAGGCCTTACGCTACCCCTTAGGGTCTTTGCATAAACCCTGAGAGCTTCCTGCAGCAAATCACGTTGTCCTTGAGGGATTGTACAGCACCTGCATAGCACAGTTGTTGCCCTTCCTACTGCTCATACTCTCCTGCTTCTCTGCACTGCCTCTTTGAGCTGATCTCTGCCTCTTACTAGTTCTAGACCCTGGGATGAGATCATCCCCTTCGTCTAAATTCCCCTCTCTGCAACTAAAACACTTCTAATAATTCTTAGCAAACCCACCCTAGAATCTTAGCTTAGCTTTAGTGCTCTGCCTCTGTGTGTCTTTACAAATGACCCCAAGCCTTTCATTTATACTTTTCTCGTTGGGAAACCAACAACCATGATCAAATCTTGAATCAATGGCTAAGATTAAAAGAAAGCTTGATCCGTGTGACTTAAGACAATTTCATCACATGTTTAATTAAATTCACTTTAATTATTTAAGTTCCCTAAGTTTTAACTTAGGAAATACATTAAAAAAATCAATTAATTTAATATCTCCTAAACCATATGAAATTTCCCAAATCCCTTTCTGGGACTTGTAGATCAAGTGTACTCTAGTCCTTCCAAAAAATTTGGGAGCTAGAGCACAAATGATGCTACCCCAAATACACAAAATCACAGCAACAACAACAAGAACTGCACCAGCAGAGAATACCCCCAAGTCATACATGATAGAGCAACAAAATAGTTTTCTCGAACTGAATATAGAAACTCCAGAGATAGACGAGCACCAATCCACATTTGAATCTCAAGCAATAATATGCAAGTTCAACTACTTTTGGCCCAAACTAATGGAGCTTTTTCATTGGATCTTCACCAACTGGACCATGGATTATGAAATACATCTATGTTCTAAGGGCTTCTTCATAGCCAAGTTCCCATCATCAAAATCTAGAGATATCATACTACGGGAAGGACCGTGGTTCTGGGGATCCACCGGACTCTTCATCACACCATGGTTTCCAGATTTTGACGCAAACACAATGGAGGTTACCAGAATGTCGGTTTGGTTCCGGCTATACAAATTCTCGCTTCATTTTTGGAATGAAAGTGTTCTAGGAGGCATTGGGAACATCCTCGGGAGATATATAAAAACAAATACCCAACGTTTGGAGGACCGCATCTATACTTTCGCACGAATATGTGTGGAAGTGGACCTTAGAAAAGGCCTACCAGAGAGCATTCAGCTGACTCATAAACAAAAAATATGGACACAACATTTATAATATGAGAACACAACATTCAGATGCATAATATGCAGAAACACGGGACACTTAATATGGTAAGGGATGTTTTCAAAGCGATCTGTTGGAACACTGTGTCATGAAGCATAATGTTGTGATGGGTGTTACAGGGGTGTTAAATTCAATAAAATTCATCCCAGCTCCAACTTGAATGCCCTTATTGCAGACTTTGGGCTCGACTATATTATAGAGACAAACATATCAATGTAAATGGACTAGATTATATAGACAAAGATATTAATGTCAATGGTAGCAGTACGTATGACTATATTATACAGAAAAATATATTAATGTCAATGGTAGCAAGTCCAACATTTCTGGAGATACTCTATCCATTTATCTAATTTTTCTTCCAAAAAAAAATGTCAACATAGGATATAACCAAAATACATGAATCATAACTCCTCAAAATGAGATAACTTCACAAATTTCACTTTGCTCTTCTTTCTTCCAAGTAACACCCTTAGTAGTCTAATAATCAAATGAAATGACTCTACAAGTAGTCTAATAATCAACAGATTAGTTATCCCATGATTATTGAGGGTCAATACTAAGAATAGTTAGAACTATAGAGGACTTAGTACTTTCTCTCACATCCCATTCCCATCGATGTATGTTCAAAGTTTTGATTTCACATCACTCATTGCTTATTTACAAATACATGCCCAGTTAGAGGGAAACACATGCCTTGCATGGTAAGGGATGTTGTCAAAGCGATCTGTTGGAACACTGTGTCATGAAGCATAATGTTGTGATGGGTGTTACAGGGGTGTTAAATTCAATAAAATTCATCCCAGCTCCAACTTGAATGCCCTTATTGCAGACTTTGGGCTCGACTATATTATAGAGACAAACATATCAATGTAAATGGACTAGATTATATAGACAAAGATATTAATGTCAATGGTAGCAGTACGTATGACTATATTATACATAAAAATATATTAATGTCAATGGTAGCAAGTCCAACATTTCTGGAGATACTCTATCCATTTATCTAATTTTTCTTCCAAAAAAAAATGTCAACATAGGATATAACCAAAATACATGAATCATAACTCCTCAAAATGAGATAACTTCACAAATTTCACTTTGCTCTTCTTTCTTCCAAGTAACGCCCTTAGTAGTCTAATAATCAAATGAAATGACTCTACAAGTAGTCTAATAATCAACAGATTAGTTATCCCATGATTATTGAGGGTCAATACTAAGAATAGTTAGAACTATAGAGGACTTAGTACTTTCTCTCACATCCCATTCCCATCGATGTATGTTCAAAGTTTTGATTTCACATCACTCATTGCTTATTTACAAATACAAGCCCAGTTAGAGGGAAACACATGCCTTGCATGGTATGGGATGTTGTCAAAGCGATCTGTTGGAACACTGTGTCATGAAGCATAATGTTGTGATGGGTGTTACAGGGGTGTTAAATTCAATAAAATTCATCCCAGCTCCAACTTGAATGCCCTTATTGCAGACTTTGGGCTCGACTATATTATAGAGACAAACATATCAATGTAAATGGACTAGATTATATAGACAAAGATATTAATGTCAATGGTAGCAGTACGTATGACTATATTATACAGAAAAATATATTAATGTCAATGGTAGCAAGTCCAACATTTCTGGAGATACTCTATCCATTTATCTAATTTTTCTTCCAAAAAAAAATGTCAACATAGGATATAACCAAAATACATGAATCATAACTCCTCAAAATGAGATAACTTCACAAATTTCACTTTGCTCTTCTTTCTTCCAAGTAACACCCTTGAGCATATGAAAAATTGACATCTATTTTTACAATTTTTTACTTTACACGCGTTTATGTAAAACCTGGTAAATTAGATTAACATAGACTCATAAAAGAAGATAGGAATGAATGTTATGGTTATTATTTTATTTTGTTAAATCATGTCTAACTAAATAAATGAAAGAAAAATTTGATAAATAAGATCTCAAGCTCCAGGTGGTTAGACAATTACTTTGGTTAGACAGTTACTTCCTCCCTGGAGAGATTTAAGGAAACTCTTATGTTGGGAAACATTACAGTGTGAAATAAGGAAGAAACCTCTAACAAGACATTGTTAAGAGCTCTAAGGGGCTTCTAGAGCTGGTTGCAACTAGTGGAACCCTGAATGAACATTTTAGACTCGAATGGGGTCTTGAGGTATAGAATGGTCACTGCAATTAATCACTCTCGAAGCTATGGGGCTTGGGGAGAGATCTGGATGTTATTGCCACACTCACAAGTTGGGTGGCTAAGAGTTTATTCTTGGACAATTTCTTTAGCAAGACTAAGAAAACATATAAGTATACATTATTGAACTGGATAAATGAAAATGTTGTATATGATGTTTATCTCACAACCTATAAATAGATGTTTACCTTTAAAGAAGATTTGGAATTTTACGAGATTCAAGAAATGCATGTTGCATAGGTTAATGGTGGCATCTATTCTTAGATGAATTCCTATTGATACGAATTTAGTTATATATAATTGACAAAGAATACACCCTATGTTTATATTGACTTCAATTCTATCTGGAAAATCAATTCAGTAATAAACACTAGGTTAAGTTCTTTAAGGAAGAAAGACAGAGTATCATTTTCTTACCTCTTCAGTTCAGATCAATATCTCATATAATAAATATCATTTTTTGGGATTCAATTGCATTAAGTAAGTCATTCATCTATGACCATTTCCATGAGAGGTATTCGTAACTGACTAATTTCTCATGATTTTTAAATGTTCCACTTAGTACACATTTCATGAAGTGGGATTGAAGCTAGTGAAATTAATCACATAGCATCAATCATCACTTTTGGGGCTTGCACCAGGTAACCATGACTTCTCAGGAGGTCACCCATCCTAGATCGCCTTTGGCTCAAGTGCACTTAATTGTGGAGTTTTCCCCACAATCAAGCCCACTTAGCTCGCTACCCCATTTGAAAAACCTTAGCAAGTATTGTGCCTCACGAACCATTTAAGTAGAGCTCCCTTCACTCTTTGAATTTAAGTATTGAGGGGGTTTCGCAGTGTATTATATTAGATATCATTTTTTTGGATTCAACTGCATTAAGTAAGTCATTCATCTATGACCATTTCCATGAGAGGTAGTCGTAACTGACTAATTTCTCATGATTTTTGAATAGTCCACTTAACACTCATTTCATCGGGTGATGCTCACAGGGGAGAAGAAGTGGGATTGAAACTAGTGTAATGAATCACATAGCGTCAATCATCACTTCCAGGGCTTGCACCCGGTAACCGGGATTTCTTAGGAGGTCAGCCATCTCATATCGCTTCCGACTCAAGCACGCTTAACTATGCATTTTTCCCTACAATCAAGCCCACTTAGCTTGCTACCCCATTTGCAAAACCTTAGTAAGATTTGTGCCTCGTGAAGCATTCAAGTATAGCTCCCTTCACTTTTTGTATTTAAGTATTGAGGGGTTTTCGTAGTGTATTATGTCAGATATCATTTTTTGGGATTCAACTGTGTTAAGTAATTCATTCATCTATGACCATTTCCATGAGAGGTAGTCGTAACTGACTAATTTCTCATGATTTTTGAATAGTCCACTTAGCACTCATTACATCGAGTGATGCTCACAGGGGTGAAGAAGTGGGATTGAAACTAGTGAAATGAATCGCATAACATCAATCATCACTTTTGGGCTTGCACCCAATAACCAAGGCTTCCACGAAGGTCACCCATCCTAGATCACCTTTGCCTCAAGCACGCTTAACTGTGGAATTTTCCCCACAATCAAGCCCACTTAGCTTTCTACCCCCTTTGAAATTTTTTGGCAAGTATTGTGCTTCATCAAGAAGGGACACTACAGAAACAATAAAAAAAAATAAGGAAATACGTAGAGTTGGAGAAAGCACAAGTTCAAATGATCATCCAGAGTAACAAACAACTCATCTCATTCATCACCAATATGAAAGCCTCATATGCATGATTATACAATAGTGTGGATATCATGGTGAAATCACACAAGATCCCTTCAATTCGTTCACTCACTGAGGCCAAACGTAGGAATCAAGTTAGGCATGAGGTTGAAGAATACTTGGACCAACTCAGGAAGATCACCACCAAGGAAGATATGTAGGTGAACAAGACTAACATGTTGAAGTACATTGGTGGCCCTGTTGAGATAAAAACTATGTTTCTCTTGCTGAAGAAGGAAATTCAAACCGGTTCCAAAGTAGTGTACCGAGATGTAATGGAGGCTAGACTCTACTTCTAGCCTTATCCCATCGCATAGTTTGGGGAAGTCATCACATAGTACAAAGTTTGACACCACTGTATGAGCTAGAGTTTCCCCAAACTCAAGCTTAACTTGTTTTATCTTATTAGGTTGTCTAGTTGACTCTACCAAATTTTGTCTGATGCGGTTATGAGCGATATTTTAATATATTTTTAATTAATTGTAAGTGAAATTCCAAGTGTCAATTGTCGAATGTGAAGAGTCATTTTGTAATGAATTCAAAAAGTCATGGTTGAAGGAATTCAAACAATCATGAGGGAAGTCAAAGAGTCACAAAGGGAGATGAGTATTCACCCCTTTTGTTATAAATATACCCGAGTCATTGGTCAAGTAAAAGGAGGGAGATGAATAATCACCCCTTTTGTTAAAAATATACCCTCATTGGTCAAGTAAAAGGATTTTGGGTCGGGCTTTTGGTTTAAGATCAGAAGTTTGGGAATTTTGTTGAGATCATTGGCTTCTCTGTAGCATAGAGGGAATATCTTTCTTTGGAGGAGCATGTGTTTTGTTCATGTCCCACTACTGGGACTAGTGGTTTGTCAATTGTATATATATGCTTGGGACTTTCACTTTAATAGAAGCTCAAAGCGAGCATGTTTTCATGCATATGTTGTGAATATAGTAGGACTATTCTTGTTATGTTTGCAATATATGTTATATGTTATTTCATTTATGCTAACACTTATGAACTGTTTTATTTGCATTAGCATCAATCTTATGGAATGCGTGATGTTTTATGTTTCCATCATGGTTAACTTATGAACTATTTTACAAGCTAACTTATGATCCCTTTATGCTCATGCATTCCTTTCAAGTTGAATACTATTATAGGCTTCTAAGGGGCCTAATCACTTTTCCTTCGTCATGTTAGAACCTTCCATGCATTGCACTTGACCCTCCACAAAGCTATACACTTATTTCACCAAAGTCACGAATACATCATCCTATACATTATCGCAGAAAATACATAACACTAAAACTCATTATTTTGACAACTAAGTAGGGTGCTCCTATTCCAAATAAGTGAAATATAAGTGGGATTTCATATCAGGAAAACCCTTAAATGTGGGTGGGTTCAGCACCATCAACACTAGAAAATAACAAATATGTTATAAGTAGAGAGTTAATCTTATATCCCAGAAGCAATAATTGTTATATCGTAATCTCTACTTTTACAGAAAATATATAATCACCTCAGTAACCTCACTAACAGGGCACGTGTTATTGAGAACTGGTCACATAGAAAACCATACTAATCACGGACTATTGGGACTTCCCCTTCACTAATTGACTTACTCACTGACTAAGCTTCCTCCAGCTAGCTCCAGCGGCCGAAAGAAGTGGAAAGGTGGTTTTTTTTCCTTTCTATTGAAGAGAGGGAAAGCAACTTCAAGTTAAGTATTTTAGGTTTTCAATTTGAAACTCAAACTTGAAAATTACTTTCATTGTAAGAGGAGTTTAAATATAAAGTAAATAATATGTATGAGTTTATTTAATTACACCTAAGGTGTTATCTATTGTGAAGTTTTCGTCGTTACTGACAGAATCTCAACAGTGTCATGCTACGTCATGATTCGCTGTCCAGGAACTCCAAAATCTAATCCTGAGACACAACCTCCTCCAGGGTTCGATTCCCCTAGATCTGTCTAACTGCAAAGCACTCAAAAGTGTTAATCTGCAGGGCAACAGGATGTCAGGTCCAATTCCGTTGTTGGAGTGGCCGAATCTCACCGTGCTGAGTCTCTCCTTTAGCGATTTCAGTGGCAACATTCCAGTTTCCCTCACCGCTTTTAAGTTTATGCGCATGCTGCTTCTAGAGAAAAATTCCTTCACCGGCCCCCTCCCGGTTCTGGATCTCCCTAATCTTGTGAAATTTAAAGTATCGAACAATAATCTAACTGGTCTCGTGCCTGATAACTTGAAGAAATTCTTCCCCGATTCATTTCTTGGAAACAATATTTGTGGTGAATCCCAGCTACAACAATGTAGCGGAATTGGCAAAAAGCACCGAGTAGGAAGGATCTTTAGCATTGCAGTGGGCGGATTTTCTTTGACTGGCTTGATTCTTGCTATTCTTGTAATTTGGCGGGGAGACTGAGAAGATGAAAAATAGCCTTGTATTTTCCTCGGTCTATAAAAATCCCTTTTGTTTGGAATATTTGTTGAGGGCGCCCGCAGAAGTTTTGGGGGAAGGAAGCGTTGGGGTTGCCATAATATAGGGTCAGATGAAGGGAATTCAGTTGCCAGGGGGGCATGGAATATTCAATGTTCATTTTGCTAATGACTCCACCTTCTCTTCAGAATTACTTCAAGCATTAATAACCAGTGCAGTGAAATTCTCGAGACCTTTTCTTCTGTTTTAGTAGCCAAATTTAACAATTGCAAGGCAGAATAGTGGTTATAATGGAAGCTGATACAGTTCTTCAAGTGGGTGAATCCATTTGGGAAAGGTGTCTTGGAAGGGGTCATTTGATATTTGGGGATTCCTTTTTGGTATAAAATTAAAATGATTCACACCAAATAGCTCTTCCTTCAGGTCATGTCTGAGAACCGATTGTTACTTTTTCTTCTTTTCTTGTATTCAAACAGAGCTCAAAGGGGGTTATTTTCAATCCAGCAAAAAACAACTTTCTCTTTGCTTCCAATTTTGGCCAAAGCTAACTGTCAATTATCCTCTCATAGCCCAAAGCACAAGAGGAACGTCCTTGACGCTGCAGAGGGCAGGTCTTATGCATGCAGCAGGGCCTTTCATCCCCTGCTAATGATCAAATAAGCTGGAAAGGAACATCATTTGAGCTCTAAGCACATGACAGATTGAATTAATCTCGGGTCCCATAACCACAAGCCAAAATGTTCCCCAACCTCTGTATAATTCAACACATTTAATGAATTTTAGAGGTCACATCAATTTCAAAGGAGTCATGATATACCTTATCCTTTCATCCAATTAGGGAAGCCAATGAGTACTGTAGTTTCAAGCAGGCCATTACATCAGCATGTTGACTCAAGTCCTTTGCCTTGGCACATAGATTGTGAGAGTGAAAAATTCGTAAGTGGCTAGTCCACAATGCCCATGCCACATGAAGAATGTGGGTGCCTAATAAGCATGTTGCATTTGAGCTCTAAGCTTCACCAACTTAGGATAAAACATTGTGAAAGTTATATGTGGTCAAGGCCTTCTTTGGTAATTACTTTCAAGCCTGAAACACAAGGTTTGTAGTCATTTACTCAGTTCCTGTAGCTGCACCTTCCTTTTCAAGGTCATTGATTATAACGCTTTGTCCATACTTTCTGTCTGGATTTTCATTTAGAAGTAATGTGGCTTTAGAAGGCCTGCCTTCACCAAAATAGAGATCAAACAGAATGGAGTACCTATATGCAATAGAAAGCATCTTTTTCCGCAATGCCTCACTCAAAATCTTATCCACATCATTTATTTTGTTTTGTTCACAAATACCACGCAACAAAGTAGCATATGTAACCCCATCTAGCTGGAACCCTTCTGCAGACATTTTGTCTTTCAATTTGAAAGCCATTTTTAATTTTTTTCTAAGACAAAGAGCAACGATAACTGTATAATAAGCTCCAGTCTTATGATCCCAGTTTTCTTTCAACATTGTATAGAATATGCCCCCCCATTTCATCTGCAGATTGTCTTTTGAAAGTTCTGCCTGAATAGTTCTAGCTTTGTAAAGTCCGATAATCAATGCATGGTATGTCACTTCATTGGGTACACATTCCTTTTGTAACATTTCATCAAAAAATTTCATTGCTTCTACAATGTTTCTATCCTTGTAGTACCCATTAATAAGAGTGGTATATGTCACCTCATTTGGAACCAAACCCATTTATTTCATCTCTTCGAACAGCTTTTAGCAAGTTGCCCCGGTCCTCTTGTCATCTCTTCTATTTCAGCTGATAATTCTCTATATTGATCTCTTTCTTCGCCCCCTCGTTGTTCTGGTCGTTGTCCTTCCATTTCTAGACTCCCAAGGATTCAACGAATGGTTGCTTTCTGTGCAAAAGCAAACTGCAATCGCCGATGATAATTAAAATGATGATCGATGACCCAAAAACAGGAATGCGTCTATCTTTGCCGCTCTGCCCTTTTCAATAAGAGTCAATCGAGTTTAATTAATAGACGTGGAAAATGCGTGCACGCTAATTTTTTGCGTGTCTCGGCGGAAGGGTAAATCACGAATCGAATCTATCCTTTCTAAATATTTCCGCAGAGTTGAGAAGCGGTTTAGAAGAACCAGGCTTGTCATCGCACCACCTTTGGTTCACAGGTGGTTTTCATAAAAGCAACGCGATTCCATTAGCCGTCTGACGCGTGGCGAAGGGCAGAAATAGAATACCATTCATATCGCGCACTAAAGTTCAATCGTTAACTTCACGCGATATTCATCTACGCCAAACAATTGAGGCGCGATGAAACTCCAGCCGTAGATTGATGGAGGAATGACGGACGGGTAAGTTACAAATTTCGTGGTTTTCGAATTATTAAGGAGTGGAGCGCTCTCATAATGAACCATTGTAAAGCAGAGATCAAATGTAATTATTAACTTGGATCCAACGTGGTAGCTACCCCAACCGACTGATAGATATATCTGTAACAATAAGCGTGTTCTGTTCGTTGGGATGATATATGGTGGGTTAGATCCTTTCCTCCGTCGGTATTCAACGTCGGGTGCTGAGCTACAACGTTGGCACGACGTTGTCTGTCCAGGTCAACCCTGCCCGTCGACCTGCCCGCATGTGCCACCGCGTTTCTAACTTCTTTATTATGAACTCCACTAGGGTATTTTTCGCGGGAGTTCTCACACTAGTTTTTTGTTTTTTGGATTTGAATTCAATAATTTTTTTTTTTTCTTAAATTAGGTAGTTAGATTGTTTGAATTTATTTTTTTTAATAATGGAAATAAATTCACGGTCATCAAAATTTTTTAAGATTCTCAAAATACTAAAGTTTAACCATTAGTTCATATGTGAATGGTTTATATTTTTCATTTTATTCGTTTCTATTTTTATTTTTATCTATTTATTTATTTTATTTTTATTTTTTTATTTTTATTTTTATTTTATATGTTTTATATTTATATTTCTAATTTATTTATTTTTTATTTATTTACATATATATATATATATATATATATATATATATATATATATATATATATATATATATATATATATATATATATATATATAATTCTTTTTTTTTTAAGCTTAAATAAAATTACTTTTAAAATAAGGTAACTGATGTTATGAATTTCGAAAAAATTAACATATAATTATTAAAAATAAAATATATCTTTATATATTTAAACTATAAATAGTATTTCATTATTCTTAACATTTAATTTATTTGAAAATGTCAATTGTTAATCTCAATCTAAACACACACAACCAGGCCAAACTCTTTGATACGCACAAGAGTTAATACAAAGTCTACTCCTTCGGTGTACCTTTACACCCTTAGAGGAAAATGCTAGTATTAAATGTTGTGGATATATATAGATTTTTAAAATTTTCGACTCTTAAACAGCCTGCAGCCTGCTATAATATAGAGCCATTGAATAATAATTCTACTATTCATCGATTTTGATGATTATGTAAAAAATAAGTATTTTTGTGAATAGCTTACTTGTAGATAAAGAGTAGCGAAATTAAATTTTAATGATTATGTAAAAAATACGTATTTTTGTGAATAGATTACTTGTATATAAAGAGGAGCGAAATTAAAAATAAAAGGTCATTTTGAATTTTAGTAAATTATTTATATTTATAAATGGAAAATATAAAATAATTGACTCTTGTCATTTGAAGTAGAATAAAGTGTCTGGTAAAGTTATAGAGTTGTTTAAGGAGGTAGACCAATTGCTAAGACTATCAAAATTGGTTGGACAAAAGAATTTAAGAAATCTGGCTTGTTTGAATCAGAAATAGACTCAGCACCATAAAAAAAAACTTTTAAAGCATTCAAATTTATTGAAATTTGATAACTATAACTTAAATTTACAAAAATCACTACTAAATTTTCTTAAAATTTTACCAGAATTTTATAATTTTCATTAAAAATGCTATTGCTGGCCTTCGCGATTCGCAAACCCTTTCAAAAGTTAATTATGACGTATGTACGCGTTTCCATTAGATTTCAAAGTCCGTCCGGAAGAAACAATGACCGTTTATTCTAATCGCATACGACAGCGGATTTTTTCTTATTTATTTATGAGGAAAGAATTTGCTTTCACACCTTAATGGATTCGGAATTTTTTTCCTGTTTATTTGTTGTAACTGGTTTTGAAATTATAAAAGATGATTTACTTTAAAAGTTGCTCATACCAATCATTAATGAATTAAGACAAAATTACAAACTCTTCAGCTTCATAAAAACGATAAAATAACAAATCTAGAAATTTTTATAATCTATAATTTGCCACATCTTGTCAAAGTTACCGGAAATTAGGTTATTTGAAAATGATACGTAAAACTCTTTTTTTAAACCTAACGGCTTACGGTACAATGATTGAAGATTAATGCAGAAGAAAATAAAATATATAGACGTATGTGGTTGGGCGTGTGGTTTGATTCGATCAATTATTTTAAATGTTTCTGGTTTTTACGTGCTTTGAATTTAAGATGGAGATAAAAGAAATAGAACATCGTAATGTTGTTTATGGAAGGAAGAAACGTGATGATAAAAGATTACATGAATGATTGGTTTAAAATAGTTTCAAAATAATAGTAAAGTCAGAAGCAAATTGTTTTTTATAAAAGATAACAAAATGAGTCTAGTTTTTTTCATGTGCAGATTGAATAATTTAATTAATATAAAATAGCAATAGTTCTTACTTACATTGCTCAAATAACAATGAAATAATTTTGAATGTAGTTATGTATAACATTTAATTTTATAATATAAAAAATATAATTTTATTTTTTTTAATGAAAATTGTTGAGATCTTTTTATAAAAAGATGTTTTTATTTATGTTGATAGGAAATTATTATAGAATATTTTTATATTTATTTATATTTTAATCTAAATCTTTATTTAATGGTCATAAATGAAAGATACTAATATATTTTGGTTATCAATATTTACCTTTTTACATTTATTTAATATAATAATGAAATCACCAGAAAGTCATCTAGTTAATTTTAAAAGGTAAAAAATAATGATTAACATATATCAATCATATTTATTAATATAACTGTGTTTATGGTTTATATTTAAATTATTATTAGTTATAAAAATACATTTATTTATATTTTAAATTAATTAAACATTAATGTTTAAAAAATGATCATTCATATACAATTTTTAAAAAATTCATTAGCCCATAAGAAAAAGGTATATTAGCATTCAAAGGCACTTGGGAAAAAAGTACATTTATTTTTCATATTTACCTTTAGATTGAATTAGTAATTTTCTTTTTATTTTTTTACAAAATATATAACTTTATACCTTTATATGTGGATAACGGGTTTTATGAAATCTAGGACGATATTAAAATGTAAAAGTGCATTTTAATTGTCTTTTTTTGAGTAAATTTTGTGGTTAATGGATTTGTTGGATTGTAAATTTTAATTATATATTCCACACAATTTAAGTACTCCAAAGGTTTTTTAGGGCATTCAATCCATTTAGGTATTCAAAAACACAATATAAATAACAGAAAATTACAATTTTTCCAGAAATATTATCATCAACTTTTGACAAAAATACCAAATATAGAACAATTAAACTACACCAAATATTAAGAGACAAAAGCATATATACCTACTTTGCACCATAAAAATCACAAGTCATGCTTAGGCACCATATCCATAATACCTATGAGAGGGAATAAGATTAATGACTCTCATGACACCTTGAGCTCCTGATATAGAAGCTAAGTAAGAGAATGTCCTCCAACAAAGAAGGGTCTAATAGCTACAAAGAAAACACCAATTAAAAAAGCTTTTAACAAACACACTTGTTCTTGTTATCTTTTAGTGGAGGTTTGTCCAATCACTACAAACAAAACACCAATTAATAAAACTTTTAACAAACACACTTGTTCTTGTTATCTTTTAGTGGAGGTGAATAGACAAGGAAAATTTTTCAGGAGAGTATTTTTTGAGCACATAAACCTTTAAAGTCTTACAATTACATTTTCATAACACCTCTCTCTCTTTATAATTATATATCCTCCAACTTTCATTTTTTGTAAAATACATACATTGAAAAATATGCAACATGGTAAGGAAAACATATAAGTTTTCTTATGCTTGTTATTAAGTACAACACACATGTACATCATGTTACAAGACATAATAGTTTTAGGGTTAATATTAAACCTAAATTTTGCTAAAATGACAATTTAAAAAGAAGAGGCACTCATGTTTACAATACCATGCACACTACATTAGGCTAAAATTTGATAAAAAAAAAATGTTAATGGACTAAATAAAATAGCTACATTGATTCAAGTGATACAATGTGTAGTATAATAAGTTTTAAAAGGATTGTTGTGCAATATGCACTAAACATACTATTTCTCTAGTGTGCTCTAAATATTCCATTTCATGGATGTATCTTTATCCAAGGAGCATTGCATCAAGGTCCCATTAAATTATTTTATTTTGAAAATGGATGTTGATGTGTACTAAACATAGCTACAGATTTGTGCATAACACAAACATATCTAACAAGGTAGGTTACGATATTTTATAGAGGAAAACATGTTTGCAGTGTGCCCTATACCTATCAATGCGACGATTCATTGGAATATGAGGCACATTGGAGAAGGGTAAAAAAAAAAGCACCATCCAAATTATTATTTCAATTTTCTTTTCGTACTTCACACATGTTCAAGTTTCAATTTTCATTTAATACTTCACACATGTTCAAGTTTCAATTTTCTTTTAGTACTTAACACATGTTCAAGTTTCAATTTTGTCTGAGAATGTAATAATGGAGGAAAACATATCATAATCCTATAACATGATGTTAAGAGATCCACAATGTCCATTTATTATAAGTTTAGTTTTTTTTAATTTTTAAAAGGTTGAGATACTATGCATTTAATTTTATTAATATTAGTGTATATCCCATGACCAAAGAAATGCTAAAATATATATGGTAAAATGTATATTTTATCTTTAGATCCAGTAGTATATATTAGATTATGTAAACCATAACATAAATCATATTAATTAATCTATTTTTGAGTTTTTATTGTGTTAGTCATCTTATATGTCCCATAACATCTCATTAGTCATATTTCATATATACAAATGCAGTCATCTTATATGTCCCATAAAATCTCATTAGTCATATGTCATATATATAAATGCAGTCATCTTATATGTCCTATAAGATCTCTTTGTTCATATGTCATATATATAAAGGAAATGACATGTCAGTGTCAAGGAATTTGATTTTAGGTTCTAAAGATTTTATTGTGAGTGTTCCATACAATTTCAAACCAATATTCAAGATTTAATAAGTCATTTTTGTGTTATGTTAATTTTTTTTTCTTGTGATATATATGTGAAAAAATTTAACATAATTATGTTATTGAAGGATAATTTTTTAATTAAACTTTTATTAGTAAAGGGTTAATTTATTATGAGAACATCACTTTTTAAGGGAAAAATTTATTGACGATAAGCATAAGGACCCAAAACTTCAAAAACATTTGTATGAAAATTAAATAGAAATCCAAATTCCAACCCTAGTGGGAAGCACAATCCAAACAACCTGAACACCATGATTTGAATCCTCAAATACACAGACTGAAAAAGTCATTCTAATCCTTTATGAACATTCTTTTACTTCTCCACAGTTCTGAGTAATGTTTTCTATCTATTATAATACTGAAAAACTTTTGAAGGTTAAGGATTACATTATGAACAAGGATGGTTGCAAGGAAGCTAGTCCCTGCCTTGAGCCAGCCGGAGTTGGAGCAATGAATAGATAAGTTTTTTTGGATAGAAATCATCAGAGTTGGAACAAATTTGGAGCTTCCGGGACATATGTGTCCTGGACAAAATAAGGAATATGAATCTGATGAGTTATGTCCAAAAATTTATTGTTTACCAACCTGTAGGCTGCAGGTTTTTGAGATGACTTCCTCTAAAGGATGAGAAGGATGTCTCAGATAGTCCTTCCAATCATGGAATTTATCTTTGCTCACATTGGTGCTTGTCGAGAGCCGAACCAACTGCCTTGGGTTCTCTGAGTAAGTAAAAAACACGAGTTGCTCAAATATTTCAGACCCGAGCTTTCGTCGTTAAAATCAAATATCTTCCACATATTTCAATACAAGAACATACATGACAAGTGGAACCCTCCAATATATAATGTGTAACGTATTAAATTTTATTTCAATACAAAAACATACATGACAAGTAGAACCCTCCAATATATAATGTGTAACATATTAAATTTTTTTGGAGTGGAATATGGAAAAAGTTGTGATATGGATTACATAACGGATTAACAACTCAAATGAAATTAAATGCCATCTTCTCGCTTTTTTCATTAAAAAATGTCTTTCTACTTATTCATTTTTCTCTCCCAAATTAAATTCCATCTGCTCTTTTTTTCATGAATTTCCCCCCTAATCAAATTCCAACTCCTCGTTTTTTTTCATGAAAAAGCGTTTCTAATTAATAATTTTTCTCTCCCAAAATGTAATTTTATGAAATATCAGTTGATGTGCATTGTATCCATCATTGTTTTGTTATCTTATACTTATTCCTATGGATTAAGAAACTCATAGTTAATCCATAGGATTAAGAAATTCTTGATAATTTATTGTTTAATTTAAAATTAATTTATTTTGTTTCTAAAGGTTGATTTTTTTTTCCTCTCAAAATTAAAGAAAAGTTGAGGAAAAGATATAATGTTTTAAACACATAATCAATTTTTTGTTAGGATTGTGAAACACTGATAAAAGTAGTTGTGTCTAAAGACATCGTTGTTAGCATTCCATTAGAAATGAGGTCAAATTGATATTGATTATTTCCACTTTTTAATAGACTACATAAACCATGGGTTCTCATAATCCTTAAGTTCAAAATTTGTTGGTAATTTGACCAAGTCATGTTTACCCCAACCAACCTAATAATCCCCCTTAAATTTGAATTAGGAAGATTAATCTAGTCCCAATCATTCATCAACCATCTCACATTCCCCCCTCAAGCTAGAATAAAAATACACATATCACCCTGATACATATCCAAGTAGCCCATTCCACAACTTGACGACTTCATCTACCATTGTATTACATGTATGCTTCATCAAAGAGAGAGAGAGAGAGAGAGAGAGAATGATTTATTAGTGTTTTTTTCAAAGGTGCATCCAAATCTAACAAGAGCTAAAAGGAATGAAATTTTTTCTCAAGTTTTGGATGAAAAAAATGGTTTGCATCTTGAGAGATTAAAAATGGTTTGCATCTTGAGAGATTAAAAATGGTTTACATCTTGAGAGATTTTATCCCTCTCAGTGCTTGGTAGATTTGGAGTTAAGAAAGATCTATGCTAGTGACTATTAACTAAATTTTTTTGACTTGGTAACTAAAAATATAAATAAATAATAACTAGAAATATAAATAGATCTCTCTATATACCAAGCGTGAAGAACCATCAAATCTATTGAGCTCTAAACCTTTTTCTAGAGTGAAAACAGATTTTATCCCTCCTTCCTCTTGGTGGAATTGAAGTGAAATAAATCTTGTTTTTTAATATTATCGTTATTAAATTAATGTACTTTATTATTAAGTATTTTATATGGTTGACTTTTATTTATCATAATTAAATATAATAAAGTAATGGTAAAGAAGGGTCGATTATGTTTTTCAATTATTTGACGATGGTTGTTTAAGTAAACTAAAGTTGTCTATGATAGATTACCATTAACTACAATTGACCATGGTTGCCATTTTGAGCATGGTTGAAAATGGTGGCACATGATTGATTATATTTGGTCATGGTTGACCATAGTTGGTTGTGCTTGGCCATGTTGAACATGGTTTGTTAGAATTAATGGAGAAAGCTAGACTTAGATGTTTGTTGTGATGAGGATAGGATTGAGACTCTATGATTAGATCTCAGATCCTACTATCTAGGGAGTCGTTCAAACCACCCTCTTTGTGTGCAAGTCTATATGTATGAGGTTCTTCTGTATGAAAAGATAGTGTTTTGTGTGGAGTGCTTGGGCGTTCTCCAGATATCTCACGTGAAGAACATTTTTAGTTAATAAAATTCAGTTTTTAACATGATATCAGAGCTTCAAGTTGAAGCTGAGTAGACCTATGATGTGTAGGGATATGAAAACGTGAAGATCCGTGGAGGATCGTTGCGGTTGCACATTGTGAAGTGATCTGCATGAAGTTTTCATTGGTAAAGTCCAGAGTTTGGAGTTGCGTAAGTTTGGAGTAGTTTGTTCATGGTGGTGCCCAACAACGTGCCTCTGCAAATTAACAACGTGCCTTTGTGAGTGTTGGAGTGGATGTTTCGATTAGGAGGTTGGAAGGTAGCGCGAGTTAGGGAGAGCAGCGTGAATTAGCGTTTCTCCATGCAAAGTTTCTGGAGCGTGGTATGTGGATCAACGTTTGAATATCAGAGAGATTTCTTACTACCAAAGTGACGTAGGATCCCTGTGCAATAGTTTGAAGACCCACTCGTCCAAAAAAAAACATAACTGGAAGGCCCTATGCATTGAGTCCGACCCTTCCATTGATGAAGCGGAGGAGCAGTGGCCATTGTCGTTTTGTTGTTGTGGAATAATACGCATTGGTGTCCATGTGCATGAACACGTTGACGTCCAAATACAGCCCTCCGCTGTTGCATTGGTCAACTATTCTCATAGATGTTTGTGCTCTTGTCCCCCGGTTGGTCACGCGCAAGAATTTTCCACAGGAGGCCTAGCCACATGGTCCGACAGGGCCACAAAAGGCAGTCCAGCCATATTTCTATATTTCGATACCATTATTTATTGGTATTTTGGGTACGATTATTCAATTTTTTTCTAGGACCATCGCCATGATCACATCTGTACTCATAACTGCAGGAAATAGGTGTGAACGTTAGTTCGATCGCGTGAATGGGTGGCGCAAAGGAGACGAAGGAAACAAATATCACTTTTCGAAATGTGTATTCTTTTGGTTGAGTTGTGTTTTATTCCAGGTGTTTTGATGAAGACCAGGTTTGAAAAGGTCGAATTCATTTTGTAATGATCCAACAAATTTCTCTGTTATTCTTTTAGTTGCATTGGTGGCTTTGCTTCAGATTTGGTTGTGTGGCATAGAAGTCATTGTTTGCACTATAAGGTTCTACAATTAAAGAGTTTTTAAAGGCAGAATTTTCCCGCTTGCGTGGTAATGAGGTTGTTGGAGCTCGTGAAAAGACTGATGTGAATCAAAAAGAAATATGGAAGTGAGATAAAGTGAGATAAGTTGGATTTTTTCAATATGGATGCACTTTTAGACATATTTGACCCTGATGATATTTTTTTCATGAGACTTGGTGATTTTATTAATGACCACAATTATCGAGATATACTAAATGTTCTGCAACAGCGTGAGATTGAAGAATCACGAGTTGTTCCTCATGAAGGATGTAAAGAGGAACATATGGTTGAAGATCAAGAAGACCTAGTAGTCGTTCTTGTGGAAGGAAGTAAAGAGGAACATATTGTTGAAGATCAATTGGACAAGCCACGTGAAGCTGATTGCAAATACGTGGCAGAAGAATACAATATGGAGAGCATTCAAATTATGATGATCTGATCAACATTTATGTGTGTGCGGACATTAGCAACATTGACAAGGAAGAAGCAACAAAGTTTGAAGAGGAATTGAATTTTCTTGAAGCATGGCTTGAAACACCATGTCTTTATGAAGTCAACACAGAATTTGCATCAATGAATGATGAAAAAACTATTGTTGATGTTCAGATGGTTGACACTGGAAATAGTGAGAGGAAAAATTCTCCTATCCAGCCTGTCATAATTTTGAGAAGGGTGAGGATAAGAGTTCAAGATTTCCATCAATGGGGAAGAAATGAGTTGCAAATATATCACTACCTCATGGAAAGGAAAGTGAAGATGAAACCTCACCTCGGAATGAACAAGTATGGACTCGCAAGCAAGAAGACCAAAATGAAAACATATGTTACCAAGTTTTTCAAGTTTTTAATGTTTTTGATGTAAGCCTGGATGAGACTGAGACTAGCAGGCATATGTTATTTTTCTTTAACCTTTCTCCATTAAGGGGGAGTGTTGGAATTAATGTAGAAATCTAGACTTAGATGTTTGTTGTGATGAGGATAGGATTGAGACTCTAAGATTAGATCTCAAATCCTACTATCTAGGAAGTGGTTCAAACCACCCTCTTTTTGTGCAAGTCTATATGTACGAGGTTCTTTTGTATGAAGAGATACTGATTTCTGTGGAGTGCTTTGGTGTTCTCCAGGTATCTCACCTGGAGAACCCATTTAGTTAATAGAATTCATTTTTTAACATGGTTGAACATGTTGATGATGGTTGACCGTTTTTCCCATGGTTGACTATGTTTGATTATGGTTAAATATAGTTAAGGTATGGTTGAAATTCAACATGCTTGACAATTGTTTACCATGTAGACCATGGTTGACCTTGGTTTTACCATAGGTGACTCCTAACAAAAATTTCATAAATGTGGTTGATATCGATATCATTTTCAAACACTTATTGGCATATGAAAGGTGGAAAGTGGTGTAGATCAATGTACCTCAATCACTTTTACTAATGTGGATGTGCTAGTTAATAGTTGATGTGCATGGGTAGGATTAGTAGACATGGCTAACTATGGTAGTGCATGTCTAATAGGTGTTGACCATATTGACCATGGTTTGACCATTTTGACCATGGTTGATCATCATGGTCCATGATAAGCATGGTTAAGCATGGGTCACCATGGTGGCTAAAGTTCTTCATTTTTAACTATGGTTGACCAAAGATAACAATGGTTAATCATGGTAGACTATGCTAGACCATAGTTGAGCATGGTTGAATATGGTTGATTAACTCTAGTCATGGTTTAGTATCACTGACTAAGGTTGACCATGGTTGAATAGGATCGACCATGGTGGGAGTAATTAACCATGGATGACTATGGTTGAACATGGTGAGCATAGTGAGCATGGTTGACCATGACCAACTATGGTCAAACATAATCAACTATGTTCACCCATTGTCAACCAAAGTTACCATAGTTGACTATGATTGACTATGGTTGACCATGGATGATCATGGTTGTTCATGGTTAACTAAGATTGAATATGGTAACTATTTTTAATCAAAAATGATTGGTTGCTCATGATTGATTAACATTTAACATGGTTGACTATCATTAACCATGGCGACCTCTAGTTTACTAAGTTGATTAAGGTAGACAATTGTTGGCTATGGTTGACCTTTGTTGAACATTGTTTAGCCATGTTGAACATGGTATACCATGGTTGATCACAATGTCTATGAGTGACTATAGTTAACAAAGATAATCATGGTTTACGATGTAGACCATGGTAGATCATACTTGTCTAAGGTTAATCATCATTGATTATGGTTATTCATGGTTGATATGATTGACAATGTTAAACCATGTTGACCATGGTTACCATTTTTACCATGTTAATCATGTTGAACATGGTTTAACCTCGATGACTATGATTGACCATGATGACTAATTAACCATGTTATCTATGGCTAACTATGGGTGACCATGGTTTACCATGCTAACCAATTGACCATGTCGTCTATGGTGAACTATGGGTGACTGTGGATGTCCTTTTTTTATAATGGTGTTCTTGGTTTACCATAGTTGTCCATGCTCGACCAATTAAATATGGTCGACTATAGTTGACCATGATTGAGTATGTTGACCATGTTTAATCATCATTGACTATGGTTGCCTATGGCTAGTGATGGAAGGTTATAGTTTCCTATGGTTGGCCATATTTGAAGATGTTTCACCATGGTTGAGAATGTTTTATATAACTAACAATGGTTGAATATGGTTAAATATGGTTGCACCTTATTGGTTATGGTTTATTATGGTTCAAAGCTTATCCATTTACCTCTAATTCATTGTTTCAAATATTCCAAACAATTATAATTTCCACACTTCAGCTCTCAAAATCAATTATCTTCCACATATTTCAATACAAGAACATACATGAAAATTTTATGATATGGATTACATAATGAATTAAAAATTCAAATGAAATTAAATGCCATCATCTTTCTTTTTTTTATAAAAAAATGTGTTTCTACTTAATAATTTTTCTCTCCCCAATTAAATTCCACCGACTCACTTTTTTCATGAATTTTTCTCTCCCTAATTAAATTCCATCTTCTGGCTTTTTTCATGAAATCACCTTTCTAATTAATATTTTTTCTCTCCCTAGATGTAATTTTATGAAATATCGGTTGATATACATACTAGCCATCATTGTTTTTTTAATTTTCCTAATGAGTATAAATGTCGATCTCATGGATCAAGAAACTCTTAAAAATTTCTTGTTGCATTTAAAATTAATATATTTTATCTCCAAAGGTAGAAATTTTTTTGAAAAAAAAAGTTGAGGAAAATATATAATTTTTTAAACACCCAAACTCTTTTTTGCTAGGATTACGAAACACCGAGAAAAGTAGGAGTGTTTAAGGACACCGTTGTTAGCATCCCACTAGAAACAAGGTCAAATTAACATGGATTCTTTTCACTTTTAAATAGGATACATAAACCATGGGTTCTCATAATCCTGAAGTTAAAAAATTATTGGTAACTTGACCAAGTCATGTTTTCCAAAACCAACTTAATAATCCCCCTTTAAAATTGGCCCATGGAGATTAAACTGGTTGTAATAATTCATGAACCATCTCACCTATGATCTCACATTCCCCCCCCCCTCAAGCTAGAATAAAAATACACCTACCACCACGATACATATCCAAGAGGTCAATTATGCAACTTGATGGCTTCATCTACCATTACACTACATGTATGATTCATCAAAACCTTAAGGTATTACAAACATCACACACTCCTACACAACATGTATGTGTGAAAAATAGGTCATACAAATTCCTAGGGAAATACGATTACCTATGGTAGCATTTCAAAACTTGGACCAAAAAACCTTGTTTTCACCCACCACTAACATGATCATACACCCCACTGTGGATCTTATTAGACACTAGCTCCTTAACTATCATTAGACACCATTGAATCCGTCTCCATTTTAGCGTCCATACGATGACTCTCTCTACATATATAGCTTTGTTGATCCATCTCTTGACCTATCCTTTCTCACTACTTTATCTCTCTCTCCTTATATCTTTGATCCATGTTATTCATCTGCATCCTCATTATCATTGTGCATCCTCTTCCTGTTGTTGCCATAATGCATTGATTTCCTCTTTTTGTTTATACTAGACCTACCACCAGTAATATCCTGTCTTGAGTTGCCATCATCATACAACACAAAATAATCACTTCCAATATTAGGAGGAGAATATTTCTTACCAATTTCATCCTAGGGTGAACTAGAAATGATTCACCATATTCCTTTCTTCAATTTTTTTCTAAACCTTTGTTGTTTCAACCTTCTATATTCCACGAAATCCTTTACCTTCAAATGTTCATCCTTTTCATCTCTTTGGGTAGTTGTTAGGATCAAAAAACATCGAGACAAGTAGTGTTGTCTAAAAACACCATTGTTGGGATCCCACTGGACACGAGAACAAACTAACATGGAAAATTTTTATCTTTAAATGGACTACATTATAGATGAATATTATAAAAAAAACTATAAGTTTTGATAATCTTGGAGCTCCAAAACTATCAATAACTTGATCCATTCAAATTTATCCAAACCACCTTATCTCTTTTATCCATAATTTCGATAAATATAATAAATACAAAATATATTTTGACCTTATCTATAACCACAAATATAATGCATACTCTATAAGATTTAGTTTGACCTTAATTATAACCATAAATACGATGCATGATCTATAAATTTTTTCCTAAGTATAACACTTTAGAGCTCGATCATGAATATAAATTTAATTAAAATTTATTTATAACAAAATTCTATATCATAATCAGAAAGTATAACACTTAGCTCGATCATGAATATAAATTTAATTAAAAACTGATTTATAACAAAATCCTATCTCATAATCAAAATGAATAAATTTAAAAAGATATCGATTTGTAAAAATTAAATTACATTAATAATAACTTTATAACCATTTTAATAAAAAAACTTTGAACTACTCATCAAAGAAATCATATTTTTCAAAATAGTTTGTTTATAAATAAATTATTAATATATTTTAAACTTTTTATTTAATATATATTTTATTTTATATGTATTTAGTAATTACACACACATATACACATAGCCTTTTATAAAGTTTGAATGATTTAATAGGTAAGAATATGGGTTGCTTTTAAAGATTATTGACAGAAATTTAAATGGGTAATAGCGAAATTAGATCATTATTATTTTATAATATTATTTATTAATTTAATAACTAAATGACATAATTAGAATTAAAATGAGTAAAGTATATATATTGGTAAGTTTTATCACTTAAATGAGGTTTCAAATATCTTTCTTTTTATTGTTAATATTAAAAAAATCATAAAAAATAACTAAATTATCACTTTATTTTATATTATTTTTAATATTATGATTAGTTATAAAAAATAATAAATGAGCTAAACACTTACATTTTAAAAAATATGTAACAACTTTCATTATGGAGATTCATCTTCACTTTATCATAGTTATTTTTAACATATAAATAAGTTTTGTTACAACACCATGGCTTACTAATACCACATACCCAAAAATCATCACTCATATTCATATGATATTTTTTCATTAATCAATTTAATTAAAATTGTAGAAAAAACATAACTACTTTTAAGACACTACCAAGAATATTCTAAAATATTCTCTCAAGATTAAATCCCTACCATTTATCTAAAAATTATTAAAAATTAAATTAAAATTGTGGAATACCTATTCCAAAATATATATTTATATCCACATAATTATAATAAAGTAGTGCTTAATATCATTGATTTTATTCATATAATTTATCATTTTTATTTTTGTTATTATTACACTTGTGTGTCTATTTTGGAAGAAAGCTTTCATAATTTTAATTTGATTAGTGCAACCATAGAGATTAAATGAAAAGTAAATTAGTATGGACATCAATCCATAATAAACATCAAAATACTTACTAACACTTAGTACATAATACATATCAAGGTGTTTAAAATAATAATAATAATAATTTATTAACCATGGATATTTACTCACTTTACCATAAAAATTCCTAATCATAAGCTATGTTACAATACCATGGCTTGTCAATACCACATGCTCAAAAAACCATAACTCCCTTTATATGGCACTTGTATATATGACATTTTAATTAAATAATTAATTTAATTAAAATGGGAAAAAGCATAATTATTTTGGAGATAAATTTCAACTTTTGATTTGTGTATATTAATATGAATATTCTACAATATTCCATGGAGGTTAAATCTCTATGATCTACTTAATACATATTGATAGTTAAATTAAAATTATGGAAGTCTATTCCAAAATAAATATCAATAAAAATAATGATTTAACTTCCATGTAATATTATAGAATATTCATACTTGTATGCACATATCAAAGTTTCATATTTATCTTGAAAGTAGTTATTCCATTTTTGTATTTCTAGTTAAATTGATTAATTAGAAAAATTGACATATAAAGTGAGTTATGGTTTTTTGTGCAACAAGGCTTTTAAAGATTGGGAATTTTCATGGTGAAGTGAGAGTAAATCTCCCTAGTTAAAGATTTTGTTCCATGCTTTCTTAAATGCATATATGTTTAAATTGTATATTAATTATTTGTATTATTTAATAATAACGATAATAACTTAAAATAAATTTATAATATAGTGAGTTTTATGATTTGTAACAAAGCCTATTTGGAAATTAAAAATCTCCATGATAAAGTGAAACAAATTCATAATTAAGAATATTGTTTTAATTGTATATATACATTTAACTTATATATTAATTCTTTTTATAATTACTATGTTCTTTCTTTCATAGGTTTAGTTGTTGCATATTTGTTTCTTACATTTCCACTTATATTTCTTGCATATATATATATATATATATATATATATATATATATATATATATATATATATATGATGATGATGATGATGGTTAACATCCACTAAGACCAATCTTTGGTCCATCAGACCTACAGAAAAGAGTTATTTAATTTGATTTAAGATTTTATTCCTATGCTCAAAAATCTTGGAGAGAATCCTCCCCAGCTCACTATAATTTTGACATCTTAAAAGGCTAGGAAGGTCAGTATTGCAACAAATATTATGAAATTGAGCTCTAATCTTATATTTCTTGCATATATATATATATATATATATATATATATATATATATATATATATATATATATATATTATGATGATGATGGTGGTGGTGGTGGTGGTGGTGGTTAATGTCTACTGAGACCAATCTTTGGTCCATCGGACCTACAAAAAAGAGTTATTTAATTTTATTTAAGATTTTATTCCTATGCTCAAAAATCTTGGAGAGAATCCTCCCCAGCTCACTATAATTTTGACATCTTAAAAGGCTAGGAAGGTCAATATTGCAACAAATATTATGAAATTGAGCTCTAATCTTATATTTCTTGCATATATATATATATACATATATGATGATGATGGTGGTGGTGGTGGTTAATGTCCACTGAGACCAATATTTGGTCTATCAAACCTACAAAAAAGAGTTATTTAATTTGATTTAAGATTTTATTCCTATGCTCAGAAAGCTTGGAGAGAATCCTCCCCAACTCACTTTTATTTTGACATCTTAAAAGGCTAGGAAGGTCAATATTGCAACAAATATTATGAAATTGAGCTCTAATGTGGTTGTATGCAGGGCACTCTAAGAGGAAGTGAATTTCATCCTCGATGTTCATATTCTCACAGAGATGGCAGATCATTTCCATCCATGGTGTTTTAGGAACTGTCCAATGACCGGTTTCACTATGGAGCTCATGAGAGTTCGTTCTAATCTTGGCTCTATTAATTTTTTTCTTTGAGCTAGTTAAAACAAAGAGATAATTTTGATCTTCTAAGGTGGAGTTGATGACCTTCTTATAATACCTTAATTTTCTTTTAGCTGCTAGATCTTTCTCACACCACATTTTTTCTTTGAACTTAGAAGTAACAATTTTTTTAATGTTATTGATGTTTTGCAATGCAACATTCTCATCGATCTCCCAATCGTTTAACTAGGCCCTGGTGTCTTTATGCCAACCTCGTTTAAGCCTTAGGTGGTTTTGGCTGGAATTTGAAGCTAGCTTAAGAAGTCTATGATCTCCTATGCTATTGAGCTTGTGCTTGTACAACAGAAGCCTAGTCATAGCTAGGCTCTCGATAGGGGAAATACCCACTTCTATAAGGAGAATAGGATAAGGTGTATTGCTTTTAATTTTAAGGTTATACGTTATAAAACGCTTCTGGATTCGCTCAATATTTCTCCAAGATTCTCTAGAGCTGTTGCAACCCCAAACCTCACATCCATATAAGATAACAGGAGTGAAAAAAGTTTCAAAGAGGAACTTCTTTCTATCCCACATTACGAGGTTTGTTGTTTTACAATTATTTTCAAGACCAAAATAAGCTTTCCACCCCCCACTAATCCTTTTCTGAATGTTATAGCTCCAGTTGAGCTTATGATGAATATCAATTCCTAGGTACTTGTAAGATATGAATATCAACTATGCTACTATGTTCCCTATACAAGCATGATATGATAGTTTGACTTAGTTCCATAAAATTATAAAAGAGTTTTTATTTTTATTTATTAATTAAACAAAAGATTTGTTAAAAATAGAAACATGTTTTAGAAATAATTATTTTCCTTCTTTATAAACTATTATCTACATTTTATAGATTTTTGAAAGTATATGAGATTAATCAAATTAAGATGATGGTGAAGGTGGGTGATTTTAGATAATGGTTACACACTTTGGAGACCATTAATCCTAGCCAAACATCTCCAAAACCATTAAAAAATAATCTATAATTAATTGTCAATAGAACCTTTGTAGAATCTATATGTTGCAATAAGAAATCAAAATGTCATTTTATTAAGAAACCATATTTTAAAAAAAAAACCGAATAAAAAAATAAACCATAGATATAGGCCAAAGTTAAATTAATAGTGATGGATGGAGCAATTAATCACTAAATCTCACAACACATATGTATGTATTACCTGCCTAGAAAAACCAAGTTTCCTACTACAATATATTTGATATTTATGGTGGGATAAAAGGGATGAATGTTGTCATTGATCCAGCCATTTTTTGAAGTTTTTTATTATTGACTCACATAATTGCAACGATCTCAAAATTTGAAAAATATTTTAGTGCATCTCCCTTTGGTTGGAAATCCCCATTTAGCTTATATTATTGTTTGTCGAATTTATAACCTGGCTTGCCCATCCATACCTTGATAAACATATATTTTCATTCATTTCGTTTTTTAGCTTTTGAATTATCATATATTAGAACAAACCATGAAGATTTTTGGCCTCTAAAATTTACATGAAAGCCAAATACCACCATTTTTTTTAGGATTGTGAACATTATATAACTTTTCCAGCTTTTTCTTCAGTTCAGACTTCACACATTTTTGTAACACATTAATTATATTATTTTGTACAAAAAACATACTAGAAGAGAGTAGAGAAAATTTGCATGTGTTTCATGGATTAATATTCTTCATTCAAAATACCCAAAAAATTATATCTTTGAAATAATTGATTGTCTAGAACATCAATCATCTTTGTGCATAAAAAAACATATTATTAACTTAAAATTTCGAGAAAAAATAATTGACCAACAATATCACCATGAAAAGATAAACCTGTTAACTATGAGCCTTACAAATTTATTCTTACTCAAAATCCTGCTTTTCATGAACTTTGTGGTGTGAATATTAATCGATTTTTCCTCTGTAGGCACCATTGATGTTTTCTCAATTTAGTTTATGATGTTTTCTACAATCAAATCTATTACAATAACATTATAGCAATGTGAACTAAAAACCAGTAACATTAACAAAGTAATGACCTCCAATACCCTAGTGGAAAGTGACAATTGCACAAAATTAGGTTAAATGAACTATGGTCCATTATGTTCTAATGCAAGTTTCATTCCATGGTGTGAAGGTCTTATTTCTCGGAGTTATGACAAAGAATTTTCCAGTAAGACTCGACATTAGGCATTGTTCCTCCAATAAAACATCAAAATTTTGTCCATTCAAGTGTTTAAAATTTTTTGTTTTTTAATTATAATAAAAAGAACATTATTTATTTATAAATTTTAACTTTTTTTTTTTTGTAATCTGGGAAGAGTTACATCTTCATTAGTTCCAATATATCACCTTCATTGGTGTGGGGACTTGAACTAATGACTTCACATAAAATAGTGTCTTAAAACATCATCCAATCACCATCTATCACCATCTATCTAAAATCCTGTAAACTTCTAAAATTTCACATTAAATTTTACACAAATCAATGTTAAATTAATAAAAATCAAACTACAAATCAATTACTAAAGTCTTTAAATAGAAATTGATAAGAAAATCATATTTAAAATATAAAATATCTTATTAATATATATATATATATATATATATATATATATATTATTTAACTAAAATACTTAAAAGAAAATATTGAGAAAAACTTCCATGAGACATGCTAACAAAGTACATGTAACAAAATTCCAATTTAGAAAAGGGATTTATTTCAAACACTAATTATAATAATTAAAATAAAAAAATCCTCAAAAAAGAGTTTTATAATAATAATAAATTTATTATAAAATTGTATAAAATCTAAAATAACCATCTAATAAAATACAAAAAAATTCATGAGATTTTCATAACATTTATAAATGCGTATAATTTTTTTATAATAAATATATATAGAAAGCAACTAATAATAAAATAATACAATTTTTTATAAATAAAACATTTATAAAATAGCATTCAAAATTATTTACATTTTAAAAAGTAAATTTTAAAATTCGAAAATATTAAAAAAAGCTTAATTATTGATAATTTATAAATTTAAAAGAAAGAATATATATAGAAGGGAATGAAAGCACAAGAAATTTCAAAGTATTTTACCAAATTCTTGATTCGAATTTATGCAGGAATGCAACAGAATACATATATAACTATAAACCGAGATGAAGCGGAAATAATGCTTCATTTTATTAAAATCAAATAACTGAAATAAACTAGCTAGGGTGCTCGTAGTGTATCTGAGAGGAGATGTGGCAGCTATAGGCCTCTGAACTGTGTTACAGAATTGAAATTTGTTTACATACAAAACGTAAATAAACAGCTACGGCGCTGGTAGGCTTATCTATGAGAAGAAATGTGGCAGCTACAGGCCTCTGAACTGTGTTACAAAAAAAATGACTGAAACATGCTTATAGAAATAATAGAAATAAATGAGCTAGGGCACTAGTAGCGTATCTCTAAGAAGATACATCTCAGCTACCAGCCCCTAAACTATGTTACAATGAGACATAATGGAAATGAGCTGGCGAGGGCACTGGTAGTGTATCTCTAAGAAGAGATGTGACGGCTGCAGGCCCCTCCATTGTGTTACAATGCAAATAATAATGGAAATAAATGAGCTAGGGCACTGGTAGCATATCCCTGAGAAGAGATGTGTCAACTACCAGGCCCTGAACTTTGTTACAAAAAAAATGATTGAAACATGCTTACACAAGTAATAGAAATGAGCGGGTGAGGGCACTAGTAGTGTATCCCTGAGAAGAGATGTGATGGCTCCAAGCCTATTCATTGTGTTACAATGAGGCTCGAAGGCCTATTTATTATTGAAAAATAATGTAAAACCTAAAACGTCCAAAAACTTAACCCTAGGAGAAGAAACGCCAAAATTGTGCGTCCCGTTTGGGTAAATTGGTGTTTCAACTTCCCGAGGACGTAACTTTGGCATACGATCTCTATTTGACATGCTCAATAGCTCGTTAGAAAGGTCTATCTGAGGAGTACAACTTTTTGTGTGAGAAACATCTGTCCATGGACCTATGTTTCTCCTGGTGTTTCCAAAAAACGTCGTTTAGGGCCTCAAAATGACTTTGGAAGTTCAGGACCAGAAAAATTACTAAAAATAGTAAGCTATGCTGCAACTTAAAAATTGAAAGAATTGATGTTGCGGGTCCAAATGGAATAGGTGGGTGGCCGCCGATATCCACCTGGATCATTAGTGCCCCAAAACGGCTCTAAGAATGCAAGACCCGAAATCCTACTAAAAATAGTAAGTTGTGCTCAAAGCGAAAAGATGCAAGAATTGATGGTGCAGGTCCAAATGGAATAGGTGGGCGACCACTGATATCCACCTGGATCAATTCCATAGATGGTAACTTAGGTAAATTATAGGTCTTAATTATGGGGCCTCACTCTGAGGGAATAGAAGAGACTCCAATCCTTTATCAGCAACAACTAACAACAATGTCAAAGAAATTCAAGTCTAGCTATTAACAACTTGAGCTAGCCCTTGGTAAGGAAAGAAACTTAATATGGTTTATAGGACCTTAAGAAGGTAAGAAATTCTAGAAAAAAATTAAAAAATTCTTTAAATATTGAGAGAATTGTTCCAATATCGTCATAGTTTTTCTCATTCAAAAGCTTAAGAAGATGGGTAATTTGGAAATTATTTTAAAATTTAGATCCAATATCAGTATCCATTCGAAAATTTAGAAGAAGTTACTAGTCATTTTCAACCCTCTTCATGTGGTAAAGGTAATAGATTCTTTCATCCCATGGTGTTTAGTAAACTGAGGAATGTTGAATTTCATTATGGAGCTCATGAGAATTTATTCTTATGTTATCAATGATTATTTTCTTCTTTATACTAGTTATGACAAAGAGATACCTTTGATTTTCAAGATTTGGGTTGATCATAAAATATGATAGGTTTCCCATGGTTAATTAACCATGTCAGCTTGTAGTTTAGTAGATTGGTTAAGGTAGACAATAATTGGCTATGGTTGACCTTCGTTGAACATGGCTTAGCCGTATTGAACATGGTATACCATGGTTGATCACAATGTATACGAGTGACTATAGTTAACCAAATATGATAATGGTTTACCATGTATACCATGGTAGATCATGGTTATCTAAGGTTAACCATCGTTGATTATGGTTAGTCATGGTTGATATGATTGAAAATGTTAAACCTTGTTGACCATGATTACCATGTTTACCATGTTAATCATGTTAATCATGTTTAACATGGTTTAACCTCGATGATTATGATTTTAGACCATGATGACTAATTAAAAATGTTATCTATGGCTAACTATGGGTGACCATGGTTGACCATGATGGCAAATTAACCATGTCATCTATGGTGAACTATGGGTGACCATGGATGTACTTTTTTACAATGTTGTCCTTGGTTGACCACAATTGTCCATGCTCGACCAATTAAATATGGTCAACTATAGTTGACCATGTTTAACCATATTTTATTTTGTAGGTGATGATTGAACATCATTGACTATAACTACCTATGGCTAGTGATGGAAGGCTATAGTCTCCTATGATTGGCCATATTTGAAGATGTTTCACCATGATTGATAATTTTTTCCATAACTAACTATAATTGAATATAGTTAAATATAGCTTCACAACATTAATTATGGTTTATTATGATTCAAATTTTTTCCATTTCACTCTAATTTCTTCTTTTGAAGATTTCAAAAAATTATAATTGACCCACTTCAGCTTCTGAAAATCAATTATCTTCCACATATTTTAATACACAAACATACATCACAAGTGGAACCCTCCAATATATAATGTGTAATGTATTAAATTTATTTGGAGTGGAATATGGAAATTTTTTTGATATGGATTACATAACAGATTAAAAATTCAAATGAAATTAAATGCCATCTTCTCGTTTTTTTCATTAAAAAAAATATCTTTCTATTTAATCATTTTTCTCTACCTAATTAAATTCCATCTGCTCGCTTTTTTCATGAATTTTTCTCTCCCTAATCAAATTCCAACTGTTCATTTTTTTTTCATGAAAAAACCTTTCTAATTAATAAATTTTCACTCCCCAAATGTAATTTTATGAAATATCGATTGATCTACATTGTAGGCATCATTCTTTTGTTAATTTTGTTAATGAGTATAAATGTTGATGTTATGAACATAGTTAATCCTATCGATCAAGAAACTCTCGATAGTATATTTTATCTCCAGAGGTTGAATTTTTTTCCCTCGGAATCAAAGAAAAGTGGAGGAAAATATATAATGTCTTAAACACACAATCAATTTTTTTGTGAGGATTGCAAAACACCGAAATAATTAGTTATGTCTAAAGACATTGTTTTTATCATCCCACTAGAAATGAGGTCAAATTAATATGGAGTCTTTCCACTTTTTAATAGGCTACATAAACCAAGGGTTCTCATAGTCCTCAACTTCGAAAATTGTTGGTAACTTGACTGAGTCATGTTTACCCTAACCAACCTAATAACCCCCCCTTTAAATTGACTCAGGAAGATTAATCTAGTCCCAATCATTCATCAACCATCTCATCTAAGATATCACATCCACCCCCCCCCCCCCCCCACTCCCCGTCAAGCTAGAATACAAATACACCTACCACCCTGATACGTATCCAAATTCCACAACTTGACGAATTCATCTGTCATTGCATTACATGTATTCTTCATCAAAGTCTTAAGGTCTTAAATCAATCACGTGATCTTATGCAACATGTATGCGTGAAAAATAGGTCTTACAACTTCCAAGGGAAATACACTTTCATATGGCAGGATTTCAGAACTTGGACCAAAAAACCTTAGGGTGTTCACCCACCAGTGGCATGATCACACACTCCATTGTAGCTCTTATTAGACACTAGCTCTTTCACTATAATTAAACACCAGTTAATACATCTCCATTTTCTCATCCATAGGATGACTCTCTCTAAATATATATCTTTTTTTATCCATATCTTGACCTATCCTTTCTCACTATTATACCTCTTTCTCCTTATATATCTAACCCATGTTATTCATCTGCATCCTCATTATCATTGTGTGTCCTCTTCCTATTGTTGCCATAATTCTTTAAATTCCTCTTTTTGTTTCTACTAGACCTACAACCAATAATGTCCTTTCTTAGTAACCATCATCATATGACACAAAAAAATCACTTACAATATTAAAAGGAGAATATTTCCTACCAATTTCATCTTAGGGTGAAGTAGAAGTGATTCACCATATGAAATTCTTCAATTTCTTTCTAAACCTTTGTTGTTTCAACCTTCGATATTCCACAAAATCCTTTACCTTCAAATCTATATCCTTGTCATCACTTTGGGTAGTTGTTAGGATCACAAAACATTGAGACAAGTAGTGGTGTCTAAAGACACCATTGTTGGTATCTCATTGGTCACGCGGACAAACTAACATGGAGAATTTTTGTCTTTCAATAGATTACGTTAGAGATGAATACTATAGGAAAAACCATAATTTATCATAATCTTGGAGTTTCAAAACTATAAGTAACTTGATCGAGTTAAATTTACCTAAATCACCTTAAATTTTTAATCCATAATTTCCATAAATATAGTGAATGCTCTGTATATTTTGACCTTATCTATGACCAAAAATATAATGCATACTCTATAGGGTTTACTTTGACCTTAATTATAACCATAAATACGATCCATGATCTATAAGGTTTAGTCTTAAGTATAACACTTCAGTGGTCAGTCATGTATATAAATTTAATTAAAATTTATTTATAACAAAATTTTATATCATAATTATAACGAATAAGTTTAAAAAATTGTCGATTTTTTTAAATTAAATTTAATGAATAATCACTTCATAATCGTTTCAATAAAAAAATTTAAACTATTCATAAAATATATCATATTTTTCAAAATAAAAATAAAAATAAATTATTAATATGTATTTGATTTATTTAGTAATTTCACAATTAAATATACAATATTATGTTATGTATTTAATTTTTTTTATGATAATTATATTTTTACTTAAAGTTTTTTTTATAAAGTTTGAATGATTTAATAGTTAATAATATGTGTTATTTTTTAAAATATTATTGATGAAAATTTAAATGGGCAATCTTAATTTTCATAATTTGAATTTAATTAGTGCAACCATAGAGATTAAATGACTAGTAAATGTTTATAAGAATCAATCCATAATAAACATCAAAATACTTACTAACACTTTGTACATAATACATATCAAGATGTTTAAAATAATAATAATAATAATTTATTTTAATTTATTAACCATGGAGATTTAGTCTCACTTTACCATGAAAATTCCTAATCTATAAATACGTTGTGTTACAATACTATGCCTAAAAAACCATAACTCCCTTTATATGACACTTGCATATATGACATTTTAATTAATTAATTAATTTAATTAAAAGGTGAAACCGAGCATAAATATTTTGGAAATAAATTTCAACTTTTGATTTGTGTATATTAATATGAATATTCTACATTGAAATTCCATGAAATATTCTAGAATATTCATAGTGGTATGCACATATCAAAGCTTCAAATTTAACTAGAAAGTAGTTAATCCCTTTATGTATTTTTAGTTAAATTGATTAATTAGGAAATTTGTCATGTGAAGTGAGTTATGGTTTTTTGGGCATGTGGTATTGATAAGTCATGGTATTGTAACAAGGCTTTTATATATTAAGGATTTTCATGGTAAAGTGAGAATAAATCTCCATGGTTAAAGATCTTGTTTCATGTTTCCTTAAATGTATATATGTTTAAATTGTATATTAATTCTTTTTATTATTCAATAATAGCAAAAATAACTTAAGATAAATTTATAACATAGTGAGTTTTTTGATTTGTAACAAAGCCTATTTGCAAATTAATAATCTCCACAATAAAGTTTAACAAATCCATAATTAAGAATATCGTTTCATTTTGTTTTAAATGTATATGTAGGTTTACCTTATATATTATTTTTTTAATAATAATAATATTTTAAAATAGAATTATAATTTAGTTAATTTTATGATTTTTAAAATTTTAATAATTTAAGATGTATTATGTTTTATTATGAATTGATGTATATCAAGCTTACTAAATATTTAATTTATATAAATGTGCTAGTTATTTAGATATATAATAAATAATACATTCATCATATATATATTTTTTTCTGAATAAGACAGATTCTATTAAAAAGCATATAGTACAGAGTGGTGTTACAAGAAAGAAAGACAGAGAAGCAGGGAACCAAAAATGATCAGTTATCAACCTCGGTCCCAAAACATAGCTAAAAGAGAACAAAGAGTGTTAAGAAGTGAGACAAGGGGATCAAACGAGACAGTCACTAGAAGCTACCCAGAAAGGGTAGTTTCCTCCATACGATATTTCTTTCCTTTTAAAAAAAAATTTGAACCAAATATTATTGGGAAAAGTGAGTAAGAGCCAGTTGGAGATCGTCATTAGCCACTGGAGGAGTCTCCTTATCCGAGTCGGAGGTGGCAGACTCATGAGCTCATTTCTAGGGATTCGAGATAGCATTGGACCCTTTAGGGTCTACCGAGGCCATCTCATTTTCTGTTATTGGTGCCTCTTCCTCCGCTTGAGGATCCTCCTCATTCGAGTTGAGGGTATCCGTGTGACCATCCATGGGAGGTGGATCACAGGGCTTCCAACTTTTAGATTTCAGTTTATGATTACCTTTTTTCTATTGGGCATGGAATATAGTACATGAATTATGGATTTCCCCTATTTGGTGGCAATGATGACATCAAAACACAGTGTTCTCATAATCTAGAGTCCATGGCCAAAGGAATTCACCCACTTTCATATTGATTTGATCCAACATACCTTTACTTAGATCTATTTCCGCACAAATTCTGTCAAAGGTGTATATTCTTTTCTCTCCCCTAGAGGGATCCATTGCCAAATAGCGACCCAAAAAGTTACCAATTTCTTGGAAGATAGAGGAGTGCCATAGATGAGCACGTAGATTGGGAATCCTGACCCATATGGGTAGTTTGGTGATAACTACCAAATAATGGTCAAAATCTAGGAACTGGGGGGTGAGGAATAGCCCTAATTTTCCCCAAAACCATGGACCCCCTATTAGGGATTTTTGATATTCCTCATTGGAAGCAAATAAAACAATGAAGAAACCCTTAGAGCAGAATATGACCTTGATGTTGTTAGTCCAGGTGGATTGAATCCATTGACATAGATCTGTTGTGTGTGGCCATAGTCCATTGAAGCGGCAAATGATGGTAGATTCTGCAAACATTTGACGTTGGTTTTCAAGATCTAGGTGGGAGATTTCTACTGAGGGCACATCCTCTGATTTATCCACTAGGAAAGGCCTAGGGGCTTCCATAGGATGAGTATATTTCTTCGTGGTTTGTGCAGCATTCTTGGATGGTTGTGCATGGATAACATCTTTGTAAGAGAAGGAGTGGGAAGAGGAAGATTGTCCAATTTCCCCTCCTCGTAGACGGAGAGTTAAAACAACCAAGGCATCCTTTTCAATATCGTAGAATGAAAGCAGGAGAGAGTCATTCAGTTGTTTACCTCCATAGAGAAGTTTTCGAGAGGCAGAGGGTATCCTCAGCTTAAGTTCAAGGGTCAACGAGAGGGATCTCACTAGATCCGTGGAGTAGACCTAGAGTAGCAAATTTTTACTTAATAAAAGAGCGATTTGTATCTGGAAAGAGGGGGGGAGGAGAGATCTGGAGAACCCAGGATGCCAGATCTCATATGAGAGGCCAAAGAATCGAAAGTTGAGGGCTTATTGCATATCATTTTCCATTATTTTTTCATGCATCGAAAGGAAAAAAAATAATTTATAAGCTACAAGTAGAAAAGGTATGTTTATGGGTTACTATGAAAACTCTAAGGCTTACAGAATATGCATTCCTAGTCAAAGGCAGGTTGAGATTAGTAGGGACGTAATCTTTGATGAAAATGTTGCACTTAGTAAAGCAAGTGACCTTCGTTCACCTCCCAAGGAATATGATGATGACAAGGATATTCTAGATGGTCCTTTTATGCCAGAGTCAAATGATATTGATACCCCCATGGAGCATATGGATCCTATATATCCACCTCTTGTTGGTCCTCCTACAAGGAAAATATTTCTTTGGCTTCGCGACACTCTATAGGAAAGTGAAAGAAGTATTCCAATTCACCTATCATTTAGAGAAAGGAAGTAACCTTGCAGGTATCAGGGATATGTAGCTACTATGAGCACCATGATTAAAGTTGAACCATCCTCATTTGAAGAAGTTGTCAAGGAACAAGTTTGGAATGATGCTATGGCCGAGGAATATGAATCTATTGCAAAAAATGATGTATGGGATGTGGTGCCAAGACCACATGGGAAGTGTTTTATGACTTCAGAATGGTTATTTAAGATCAAGCATTGAATCGATGGGAGCATTGAGAAATACAAAGTAAGGTTTGTAGCTTGAGGTTTTTATCAAAAAGAGGGAGAAGTTTACGATGACATATTTTCTCTTGTGGCTCGATATAGAACTATACATTCGATAGTTTCCCTTGCTATTAGTAAAAGGTGGATCCTTCATCAGATGGATTTAAATATCACTTTCCTCCATGGCATGTTATAGGAATAAGTGTATGTGGAACAACCAAAGGAATTTCAAGTGGAATATCACATAACACATGTTTTCAGGTTGAAGAAAGAATTGTATGGATTGAAGCAATCTCCTCGAGCTTGGTATGCTCGCATTGGAAGATATCTAATTAAACTAGGTTTCACAAGAAGCAATGTTGATCCCAACCTCTATTTTAAGGTTGTCCAAGGTTTTCCACTAATACTGGTTCTATATGTTGATGATCTATTCTTAACATGAAGTGAACCACTGATGATCGAATGTAAGAGGAAGTTAGCCTCTGAATTTGAGATGAAAAACCTTAATATCATGCACTACTTTTTGGGCCCTGAGGTGTGGCAAAGACCTAGTGAGACATTTCTCTCACAGGGAAAGTATGTAGTGAAGCTACTATGAATATTTGGTATGACCAAGTGCAAATCGGTGACTACTCCGATGGATATGAACTTCAACAAGATGTGTGTAGAAGCAGTTGGGCTTAATATAGATGAAATTTGTTCCATTTTGAAGACATTGTGCCAATATTATATTATTAAGAGGTATATATCTAATAATCTTGAAACCATTTTCAATTTTTCAATTTTTTTTAAAGCAACAACACAACACTAAATATAATAGAAAAATTGAAAGCATATCTTTGGAAATTTATAAAAAACACTATTATAACATTGATGCAAAGTCAGATTTAGTAAGAATTGTATTCATAGTAAAATGTCAATGACCGCAGCCATAATTCAGATATGTATGATATCATATTCAAAACATGGTCTTAAAAGTCAAAATTGTTGAACAGAGTCGGAATTTTTCAAAGAAACCTATAAATTAAATGCATTTGTATGCATTATTTACAATCAAATTATTATCAATAATATATGAATAAATAATTTTATTTTGAACAACAAATATGCTTTATGTTTTAATATTAAAATATTACCAATAAAATCCTTTGTACGTGGTGCATACAACTACACAATGAAAGCTTAAAATCTTCCTCTGCATAATTAACTTTCTTGACACTACAACACATCTCCCTAATTTCATAAACGTAACCATAAATAAATATTTTGTTCATTGAAATGTGTTTTTGGACAAAATTTTGTTCACACTACACAAAACCTTTATTCAATTGGCTACTGAGGAAGAAAGCATATGGAATAGCCAACTCCCGTTCTTGTTGTAATTTAACTCATTTGTATTCCATCCATCTAAAAGACCATATTCATAAGTGCATGCAATAATACACTTCTTTGGAAATTCTTGTCTCCCATGGCTAGCATAACATTGTATTTATTCGAGAATGAGAATTAGTGGAAGATATGTGTGTAGAATTATAGCCAACATTACGATGATGATATCAAATGATTCGAATTGGGAGATGGCTCCATCGAGATTGTTTCCATTGGCTATGATATGTAGAGAAACATCATTAGAGGCCCCAGACTCCCACTTGAAGAAAATGCATGAGAAGCTGAGACTGTAGCCAAAAATATGGATGGCCCCATGCAAAACATTTCCATGGGGTTATGATATGCAAAGAAACATCATTGAATTTCATCGAATCCTACTTGAAGAAAATACACAAGAAGTTGTGACCTTAGGCAAAACTAGGGTGTAGAAGCATATATGCGATATAAAATTTGATGAATGAAAATTGATATTTTATATTGGCTATGAAGTGTTTGTGCCAAATTGTATGTTAGCATTGAAATTTTCCGCATATAGTCTCTGCACTCAAACAAAGTGTTTGGTGTGGAATGCGAACATTCTTATAATGAAAGCTTGAAAGCTTCCTTTGCCAAATTTTAGAAACATAAGCACAAACAAATATTTTGTTCAATGATGTGAGAATTGGACTTGACAACAACAAATATGGATTATCTAATACTAAAATATTAGCAATACAAGCCTTTAGTGTTGAGTACTAAGATCCATACATTGAATGCTTTATTTATAACTAAAATAAAGTGAAAAGGAAATACAAAGGTATGAATTACTTATAGCTAAAATAATACCAATAATATTAGCAATAAAATATTTTAGTATGAAGTGTGAAAATCCACACAAAAAATCTTTCTCTGCACAATCGACTTCCTTTGTACTTCTGCATAATAACATAAAAAAAGAGATCTTTAGAAATAGAAAAATAAACATTATTTAGAATTAAAATAATAGAAATAATGTTGTATACGTTAGCAAAACCTACTTATCAATTAATAAAAACTTCCAATGTCAATGCGGAAGTGGCTAGATATTTTCACTATGTGGAAATCTTCATGCAAAGAGAATCAATTAAATAGTGGTGGTATGGATTATTTAAAATTAAAATATTATCAATAATATAAGCATAAAAAATTTTATTCCGAACAACAAATATGGATTATGTTTTAATACTAAAACATTAGCAATAAAATCCTTCAGTACAAGGTGCATACAATCGCACAATGAAGCCTTGAAATATTCCTCCACATAATGGAATTTCTCAGCACTTTGGCACGTCTATCTGATTTCATAAACATAACCATAAACAAAAAAAAATTCAATGAAATGTGATTTTATACAGAATTTCATTCACACTATGCACAACCTTTATTCAATTGTCTGCTGAAGCAAAAAACATATGGAATAGCCAGCTCATGTTCTTGTTGGAATTTAATTCACATGTAGTTTATCCATATGAAAGGTCATAATCAAAAGTTGATGCAGTAATATGCTTCCCTGGTAAGCGCTATCTTCCATGGATAGCATAACATTGTATTTATTCGAGAATAAGCATTAGTGAAATATATGTGTGTGAAACTATAATCATCATTACAGTGGGGATCTCAAATGATTGGAATTTGGAAATGGCCCCATGGAGAGAATTTCCATGGGGTATGATATGCAAAGAAACATCATTGAAGATCATCGACTTTTTCTTGAATCAAATGCATGAGAAGCTGCACCTGTAGGAATTACTCCATTGTGTGTCAAATTTTAGTGGAGTCTAAGAGCTAGAGAACTTATGTAAGACAATGGGGAAAACGAGTATCAAATCTTGTGTTTTTCTTCGTCATGATCAAATTTAGATTTACATTAATTTATTAATTCATTTTGGTTGTTCTTTTTTATGGTGTTTTGTGTGTAGTGAGAGCTCAAATGAAACTTTATTGTCCCACACTTGTTCAAAAAAAAAAACTAGGGTGTGAAGCCATTAATGCAAAAGCATAAGAACAATGTGAAAGATAGCAATGCATAGGATGGCTCATTTTGCGAAGAAATGCATATGCTACGCCCTTTCACACAATGAGGTTCATCCCCATGTATTACGAATTATTATTAATTTAATAATGTACAACTTTATTTTTTTTGTTTTTTATCAGGTGTTATCTAAATTAGCAATAAATTGCTTCATTTAATTTTATTTCAATCGATTGGCCTTTTATTATTTTAATAAAATATTAACCATCTTAATTAAAATAGATAATAATTATGAATGAGAGGAAAAACAGTTAGTGAATGTTCGACAAAACGACTTGTTGTGCAGAGGAGGAAGAATATGTGTGAAGGTGGTTTTTGTTGTGTCTATGGATGCAGCAATAATGACATATTGAAAGTGTGGAAATAAATCTTGAATACAGATGAAATGTGGACTCCAAACTAACGAAAAAATTTGGATCCCGCACTGCATTGATCAATTAATTAGCGGTAGAGGCAGGGACTATGTTGCATTGTAGCTATTTCCATTCTTCATTTTTAATTGCATTATATTACACAAAAAATTCTGCCCATAATTTATTATATGTATGTATCTATTAATTAAATTATTTATGTTATCAAATTGTTTTTTTTTCATTGAACTCTACAGTAGTGGAAATGTAGAGAAACGATGACTATAATGGGAGACGAAAATCCTTTCTCTCTAGAAAAAAATATGCAAGAAATTAGGGCATAGAGCAGAGATGGTGTCCATAGGTCCTACAAAGGAAGACTAACCCGTGAAATAATGAATGTGTTGTAAGTATACGGTTAATCTTATATCCCAAAAGAAATAAGTGTTATATTGTAATGTCAAATTTTCAAGAAAATATATAGATAAGTACTTTTGGTTTTCAATTTGAAAAAAAAAACATTGGAAGTATTCTCATTGTAAGAGGAATTTAAATATAAATTAAATAATATGTATCGATTTATTTCATGTGTGTGTGTGTGAATTTTTTGATTCCTAAACAACATGTTATACTATTAAATCAATGAATACTAATTCTACTATTTATCGATTGAAATTATTCTTTGAAAAATATGTATTTTTGTAATATTTATGATGATGATGGTGGTGGTTAACCTTTACAAAGACTAATATGTATATCGGATCTTAATAAGATAAGTGATTAACTGAGGTTCTTTAATATTTTATTTCTATGATCAAAGAAAGTATGAGCCTAGGTGAGTTTCCATTTCCTCTACATTTCCCATGATTTCTCAATAGAAAAAGAATTTTAACTATGGGGACTTGACCAATTGAGCTAACCCTCATTATATATTAATAGTATATAAAGAGTAATGAAGTGAAAAATAAAAGGCCATTTTTAATTTTAGTAAATCATTTATAATTGATCCCAATCATATTATTGATCCAACCACTACTAAGTTGGTAGAGATATTCCTTACCTCTACCTTTTATAGCTTTGAAGGCGAGTTTTATGAAAAAAATTGTACTGTAGCCATGGGTTCTCCACACTCATCAGTCATAGCAAACATTTTCATGGAAGATTTTGAATCCAAGTAATTGGCTTCAGTTCAATTCTGACCTAAAATTTGGAAGAGGTTCATTGTTGATACCTTCCTCGTTTGGCCCCATGGTCATGATAAGTTGGATATGTTTCTTTAGCATCTTATCAAACACTCCATCATGTTTACAATGGATATGGAAATAGAGGGTAGGTTTCTCTTCCTTGGAGTTCTTTTCTCCAAGAAATATGATAGTTCCTTCTGTCACCAAGTCTTTCGGAAGAAAACCCACAAAAAGCAATATCTTCATGCAAATTTCCATCATTATCCAGCTCAAAATATGGGGGTTCTCAACACATTGGCTCCTCATGCTCTTAGGGTTTCTGGTGAGAATCACCTTAAGAATGAGAAAACCCATCTCCTCAAAAATTTTGAGAATAATAGTTGTAGTAAATGGAAAAGTCTCAAGGCTTTTTCAAATGTGACAAAAGATCTCAGGATTAGGAATGAGCCTAGGAAATCGATTCCCTATGTTCAGCTTCAAATCCAAAGGACCACAGACAATATTAATCAAATTCTTTAGAAGAATATGATCTCTTCCTCCTTTAGACCCCTAAACACCATTCATAACTCCCTAAGATCTGTAAAATTCCCATTTGACCCAAAAAACATGAAACGTGTTTATTTAATCTCATATTCATGTGGGACCGCCTACATTGGAGAAATTAGTTACTCCATAAATCAAAGGATTCAAGAGAGTGTTATCGATAAACATTATAGGAGTTTCTGCTTCACTTTGGTCAAGCATGTTGGGAAGATAAAACATCACATTTGTTTAGAGGAGTCCCAATCCATTGCGAGGATTGATCATTTCCATCATTGGATGTTTAGGGAGGCCATCGAAATTGAAAGAATATCTAACACACTAAACAAAGACGATGGGTGGAAGATTAGGAGTTGTTGAGTCTCGTCTCTTTTTTTCCTAGGTATCATCTTTTTTTCGTTCCTTTGTCTATTCCCCTTCCCGTTTTTAATAAATTTTCTTTTTTCTTCTATTTTCTTTTCATAAATTTTTATGCCGATTTTATTTTCCACTTTTTATTTTCTTCTCCCTCTTCATTTCTATTAATGTTTTCAGAAACTTACTTCTTTCTTTTTCTTTTGATTTTGTCCTTTTTTGTTTTTAGATTTTTTTCCTTCTTAATTTATTATAAATACATATGTGACAGCCTCATTAAAGATAACTAGTGTTAGCTAGTTAAAAGACAATTCTTTTTTATTGTGTCAGGAAAAGACTTAAATTACTATTATTTGTCTGGAAGTATTTTTACTAGTAATTAGTTATGAATAATAAATTAGTGGAGAGAATTTCTTAGGAAAGTAAAAAGATGATGGTAAAATGTTTTCCAAGAACTGGTAAGTGGTTGGGGACAGTTGGAAATAGTTACCTGCTCCTCTGAGGATAAAATATTGATCCCAGTGACGAGTAGGGGTTCTGTTCTAGTTGGGAAAAAGGTTGAGGAGTTTCCAGAGCTAGTAGAAACCAGTGGAAAGTTCACTTAGAGAACCTGGAACTAGTTTTTTGGAATTGACTGGACTTGTCCTGAGGTCATAGCAGAAAGTGAATCCATTGTTAACCCATACCATCCAGATCTGGAGCTCGGGGGCAAGAAGAGGACGTAATCACCTCTCTTGATGGTTGGGAGTAACACAGCTAAAAAAAAAAACAGAGTGATACAGATAAGTACAAATGGTTATTTTGTATTATATATATAAGCAAGTAATGTTTGATTACACAGTTATTTTGTATTCTATATATAAGAAATTAATGTTTGATTACACAGTTATTTTGTATTGTATTTATAATAAAGTATTGTTTTATTATACAGTTTTATTATCTTCCTCTAAAAATAGAAAAGAATAGTTGTTGACTGAGACAATTTCTTGCTTACAAAATTTCGTCACAGCATAGACTAGATTCTATGGAGAATAATAGGAAATTATGAGGTATCAGTAGTTTAACTGTAAGTTTTAATTCTGTTATTTAATACCAAGAAAATGTATGTAATTAATACAAGGAAACATATATATGAAGAAAATAGAATTGTTGATCATAGGTTTTGGGCAATGCCCTACCCAAGACACATCGTTCTTTACAGTTATTCTGTGCTATACACGGACTTTAGAAACTGATGGTCTGAACACCCATTTTATTAAAAATGTTAAACAGAATCTTAAAAAAAAATATTTGAACCATCCTATGGAACTACAATCGAGAAGGGAATTGAGTATTACACAATAGATGACATGTTTTCCATTTCTAGAAATTTTCTAAACTGGATACAGGTATTAAGTAATTATGAAAAATCCTCATTATAAGATATTAAATAAAGGAGAGATAAAATGCATATTCAGCCAGAGAATATGGTAGACTAAATACTCCATAATTCTTAATAAATATCCATTCCAAAATATCTGAAAATACTTAAATTCACACTGGTGTTTTTAGGTGTTTATTCTCCTACAGAGTAAGTATAATCTATGACTGTACTATAATATGCTTGAATGACAAAGAGAAAGAATTCATTGAATATGTGTATACCAAGGATCATTCGTTAAAAAAAAAAAAAATGAGTATATATATTACAGATTAAAAAACCCCCAGAGGGTTCTGTAAAATTCGACGGGCAGATAGCATGAAACAAGAAAACCTTAAAACAAAACCCAGATTTGTTCTTATAACTTGACTTAAAGAATCCATGTACAATCTCTCTAGAATTCGATCTTAAGACTTGACTCAGGAGGTATTCAACTTCCAAACAAAACTTATCGATTTAACCATAGAAATTCAGTTCGGAGCCAGTATCTAGGAGGGGTAACATCGATTGTCATGATACCTGGAGAATGAGAGACATCGTATTAGTCGGAGGCCAGTGGAGTCACAACAAGAAATGTCAAGTATAAGCTCAGTGCCAAAGACGATGGGGTTAGTGATACTGACCTGTCGAAAAATCAAGAGATGATTAGTAGAGATGATGTATTTTATTAATTATGTCTATACTAAAATATGAGAAAGTAAGAAAATGATAAGAGCAGGAAGATTTTCTTACCTTTAGGAGGAAAACTAACTTGCGGTCCAGCCTACAGTGAAATACAAAGAAAGAAACAAAATAAAATGATTAAACCCTTATGAGATTTTCTCACATCAAAAACAATATTACATAAACCTTGACTAAAGTGCAAAGACTCCTATTACCTGTTTGCGTCTGTCTGGTGCAAGGAAACCACGCTATAAAGACACCATGGCAGACAATTAAGATTTTGGTTCTTCTTCTCGGCTTTGTTTGAAGGTGATTGTGAACTGAAGGTTGAAATTGATGTCAAGGTTCTAGACCCAAAACTTAAAGAAGCCTGAGGAATCGATCAACCTGAAAGCTGAAGGTCGGCCTCAATCGAGAGCATAAACCACAGAGGCACCGAGAGTATCAAAGGAGCAGAGATGAAAAGTAGTATTGAGTTGTAGATGAAATTTCAAAGTATGTGTTAGGGTTGGCAAAGTTATGTCAGTCTTTCCTGCCGAAATTATTAACCGTTGATCAGGGAAATGATCCATGGTGAAGAACAGTAGAGTACCATGGAGAATCGTGAGACAAATCTGAAGGAAATCCCAGCAGTTGTTAATTGTAGTAAAATATTCTAGTACTACAGTATTAAATGGCTCTGCCATTCCAGCTAATCCGCCATTTAGAAAATCAAGGTGGGATTCATACAACGCATGAATCAACATTATGGTGGACCACTTTGCAACGAAGTTAAAATCTTCCCAAACCTTAACCAAATTTTCCTTCGCAAACTATACATATATTAAAATAATAGTTCCAAGGTCTTGGTGTTTGTTATGTAAACAAGGTTGTAGCTTAGTTGGTGGAAAAGTTAACAACTAAAGGTTAGATCAGATGTTGGGGCTCGATGTATGAATGAAGTATTTCCTTTTTACTTAATGATTAGGATTAAATCTCAGAAAATAATATGGTAATCTATCTCTTTTCACATTATAACTATTTGAGTGTAAAAAAAAATAAAAATTATTACAAAGTAGATTTAAAGCTTTAGCTGTTACAAGTGGTATCAGAGAAGCGCTCATACGCTGGGACCCTAAGGGTCGACTAACGATAAATTTGTGTGTGTGAATGATGCACAGAGAGAGAGATAATGAGAAGGGGATCAACATCACAACCACCCCAAGATACTGGGGAACCCTAAGCACAACCGATGATGAACCCAGAAATGTGGGTTTGATTAACTATCGAACAGCACTAAGCAACTAGTCGGCTACTGGAAGAACATCAGCACCAAACCAGTTTCCTGTTGAGTATAGTACATCAACTATAAGAGGAAATGGTGTGTGTTCGAAAACATAATGAACATTTACTGCAAGACCGTGAGAATAAATTAAAGAGTCTGTCAGATAAACAAAATCAGGAGGTGGAACATCTAGGTATTGACAGAGGCATGCAAGCAAAAGATGAGCAACAAACAAGAAACAACACCATTGACAGAGTAGAAAGAAGCCCATCTCAGCGAAGCAAGAATAAAAATTACAATGAGGCAGAATTTGGCAATTTGTCAAAGCAACAATAAGTTAAGAAGGAGAAAGTATAGCTTCAGGGGGAATTTCAAAAGATTAAACCACCAACATTTGATGGTGAGGCTGAGGAAGTGGTAGAAGCATTGTTAATTAACATGAACAGGTATTTTCAGGTGTATGAATATAACAGCAGCCTGAAGGTCAGATTAGCTATATATCAGCTAAGAGAAAAAGCCACTCTGTGGTGGGAAAAAGTGAAGAATGTACACAGCATTGAGGAACAAGATGTCACTTGGGAATCATTCTAGCAATACTTTAAAGACAAGTATTTGACAGAATGATTCTATGACGAAAAAGCTAAATAATTTCATGAATTAAGGCTGGGACAGATGATCATGGATGAATATATCACCAAGTTCACCTCCCTTTTACGATATGTTCCATATCTTCGAGAGGAAAAGGCTAAGGTGCAGAGATTTTTGAGCAGCCTGCCAACACACATAAATGAGCGAATGGAATTCGTAAACCCCCGAACCATGGATGAAGCCATTCGTAAAGCACGAATGTGCTATCAGCAGTCCAAGGCAAAAGGGGAGGTTGGAAAAAAATGGCAGCCAAAGAAAGGACAAAAAAGTAACTCAAATTTCAAAGGCACCAAGAGCAATAACTTTAAGAATTCTGCACTAAATCCTGTTAGCAAACAGTTTGGCAGAAATCACCAGAGAACCAGATGGCCAGCAAAAGAAAAGCCTACAGAAGCACCCAGTAAGCCTGAGCAAGGACAAATGACTAAGCCACCTCTATAGTGTTAGGGGTGTGGTGAGGCACACTATTACAAAAACTGTCCACAGCAAACCAGAAATGATATAGTGGAAAAAATTACAAAACGCTTCTACTGTAGGTGATGTGGCACAGAACATACCTCATATCAATGCAGCTTTGAAAAACCGACAGGCAGATTATCAGCCAACAATTATTGAACTAGAAGGTAAATTACTAACTCAATCTATTTCTATTTTTGTAGACCCAGGAGCAAGTCTGAGCTATGTTAGTCCCAAAATAGTGGAAATGTGAAATTGAAAGAACAAAAATTTAAAAGTTCATGGCTAGTACAGCTAGCTACCAAAGCAAAATGAAAAGTAACTGCCAAAATTCCAAATTGTATTCTGGATATTTCATAACAACAATTACAAGTAGATCTGAACATTCTACCATTAGGATCCTATGATGTTTTTCTAGGCATGGACTGGCTAGAAAAACATTCGACCTTAGTAGACTATAAGGAAAAGGTTATCTACTACAGAATGCACGATGGAGCACTTAAAGAGATTCAAAGAATCAAAAATATATTGCAGATATGCCCAATTACAGCATCCCAAATGAATAAGTGTATAAGGAAGGGATGCTAGTTATACGTTATTCAAGTAGGGTATAGAGATTCCAAGGAAATATCGCCTATGATGGAAAATATACCTGTGGTACAGGAATATTTGGATGTCTTTCTAGAAAAAATTCCTCGTTTACCACCAAGGAGAGACATTGACTTCACCATAGACCTACAGCCAAGAGCTTCTCTTGTGTCAATGACTCCTTACAGAATGAGTGTGCCAGAACTAACTGAGCTTAAAATGAAGTTACAAGAACTGTTAGATAAGGGCTACATTCGTCCAAGTGTGTGCCCTTGGGAAGCACTAGTAATGTTCGTGAAAAATAAGGATGGGATCATGTGAATGTGCATGGACTACAGGCAAATCAACAAGTTAACAGTCAAGAACAAGTACCCTCTACCAAGTATTGATGATTTGTTTGATCAGGTAAAAGGGGCCATAGTGTTTTCCAAGATAGATTTAAGATCTGGATATCACCAGATTCGAATCAAGGATGAAGACATTTACAAGACAAAATTCCGTACTAGGTACGGACACTATGAATTTGTGGTGTTACCCTTTGGATTAAAGAATGCACCAGCAACCTTTATGAGGTTAATGCATGGAATATTTCACCCTTTCTTGGATAATTTCGTACTTATATTTATAGATGATATTCTGATCTATTCTAAAAATCAGGAAGAGCATAAGGAACATTTGAGGATTGTTCTGGAAATGTTAAGAAAACACCAGCTATAAGCTAAGTTCAGCAAATGTGATTTCTTTAAAACAGAAATCCAGTATCTAGGCCATGTTATTTCAGCAGAAGGAATTGATGTTGATCTAGAGAAGATCAAAAAAATTATGGAATGGCGAGTGCCCTAGAACGTGGCAAACATTAGATCCTTTATGGGATTAGCTAGGTACTACTGAAGATTTATTGAAGGATTTTCCAGAATTGCTTTCCCTATTACTTCTTTGCAGAGGAAAGGAAAACTTTTTAAATGGACAGTTAAATGTTAGGACATATTTGAAAAATTGAAACAACTTTTGACCACTGCACCTGTGCTAAGGGTAGTTGATCCTAACAAATAATTTTAGGTATGTACCGACGCACGTAAAGAAGGTGCTGGGGCAGTTCTATCTCAAGAAGGAAAAGTGGTGGCATATGAATAAAGGAAGCTGAAAGACCATGAACAAAGATATTCAGTGTATGATCTAGAACTAATAGTAGTGGTACATGCGCTTCGAGTGTGGAGGCACTACTTGTTGGGCAAAAATTTTGTACTAAAAACAGATCATAGCATCTTAACTAGTTACTTCAAGCAATCATATTTAAATTCAAGACAAGCAAGATGGAATGCCTTCCTAAGTGAGTTTGATATGGAAATTCAGCACGTAAAGGGAAAATAAAACCAGGTAGTTGATGCCTTAAGAAGAAAACTACATGGTATATATGAGTTGTATTATAATTAGCTAGAAAATAAATTTTTGGAACAAGTGAGGGAAGAGGCACATAAATATCCAGAATACCAATTTTTATGGCAACAAATGGAAGAAATTAGAAAGCAAGGAAGTACATTTGAATACGGAATAAATGAATATCAAATGCTAAATTTCCGAGGAAAAGTGTATGTGCCTAGTCGCATGACTCTGAAAGAGCTGATAATGGATGAGTACCATCGCAAAAATTATGAAAGTCATCTAGGATACCAGAAAATGTTGACTGCAATAAGAAAGGTATACTTTTGGCCTGGTATGCATAAAAACATTGCGAAGTATTTAAGTAAATGTTTAGAATGTCAATAGGTGAATGTGGAGCATTAACATCCCACAGGATTGTTGCAGTCCATACCAATACCCGAATGGAAGTGGGAGGTCATATCCCTAGACTTCATTACCGGCTTACCGTGAAAACAAAGGAAAAATGATTCCATCATGCTGGTGGTGGACAGATTGAGTAAATCTGCACATTTTATACTAGTGCAGTCCACTTATAAGACGGTACAGATAGCTGACATATTTATGAAGGAGATTTTCAGGTTTTACGGAATTTCGAAAACCATTATTTTAGACCGAGATGTTAATTCTACTTTTTCATTTTGGAAGACCTTGTTTATAGGACTAGGGACTCAGATAAAATTTAGCACAGCTTATCATCCCCAAACAGATGGTCAAACGGAGGGAGTAAACCAGGTGCTGGAAGATATGTTGCGCATGTATGTAATGTAGTAGCCAACTAAATGGGAAGATTATTTGCACCTTGTTGAATTTTCTTATAAAAATGGTTATCAAGAGTCCCTGAGGATGAGTCCTTTCAAGGCCTTTTATGGGAGGCAGTATCGCACGCCCATAAATTGGAGCAGCCTTAAGACAAAATTAATGTTGGGACCCGAGATGCTTGCTGAAATTGAAATAGAGGTAAAGAAAATAAGACAAAATCTGAAGGCTGCACAAGATCGTCAAAAGATCTATGCAGATAAAAAGAGGTCTTATCAAGCATTTGCAGTGGGAGATCATGTATATGCGAGAATTAAACCCAAGAGGAGTACATTATAGTGGACCTCCTATGCCAAATTGGCTCCCAGATTCTTTAGACCCTTCCAAATTTTGGAAAGGGTAAGACTTGTAGCTTATCGGCTAGCTTTACCCGGCCACATTCAAGTACACAATGTGTTTCATGTGTCCTTGTTGAAGCGTTATGTGCATGATGCAAAGCACGTAATACATTGGAAAAATATACAGGTAGGATAGAAATAATAATCCTAACTTGAGAGAGAGAGAGAGAGAGAGAGAGAGAGATATATATATATATATATATATATATATATATATATATATATATATATATATCTATATATATATATATATATATATATATATATATATATATATATATATATATATATATATATTGTGAAAATTGACATGGGCTCTTCTTTTGTTTACAGGTAGAACTAGATGGCGAGTTTCTGGTCGAGCCACAACACATACTTGACCAAAGGGAAATCGTACTCCGCAGGCGAATTGTTGTCCAGGTTAAAGGGAAATGGAAGCACTTTGGGCCGGATAAGGCTACTTGGGAGGCCAGAGCTCTTTGCAGATTTAGAGTAAAAAAAAGACCGAGGACCGTGTTACTTCCAGGGGGGAAGTTGTGACAGCCTCATTAAAGATAACTAGTGTTAACTAGTTAAAAGACAATTCTTTTTTATTTTGTCAGGAAAAGACTTAAATTATTATTATTTGTCTGGAAGTATTATTACTAGTAATTAGTTATGAATAATAAATTAGTGGAGAGAATTTATTAAGGAAAGTAAAAAGCTGATGGTAAAATGTTTTCCAAGAACTGGTAAGTGGTTGGGGATAGCTGGAAATAGTTACTTGCTCCTATGAGGATTAAAGATTGATCCCAGTGAGGAGTAGGGGTTATGTTCTAGTTGGAAAAAAGGTTGAGGAATTTCCAGAGCTAGTAGAGACCAGTGGAAAGTTCGTTCAGAGAACCTGGAACTAGTTTTCTGGAATTGAATGGACTAGTTGTCCTGAGGTCACAGCAGAAATTGAATCCACTGTTAACCCGTACCATCCATATCTGGAGCTCGGGGGCAAGAAGAGGACGTAATCACCTCTCATGATGGTTGGGATGACCACAACTTAAAAAAGAAAAAAAATAGAGTGATACAGATAAGTACAAATGGCTATTTTGTATTATGTATATAAGAAAGTAATGTTTGATTACACATTTATTTTGTATTCTGCATATAAGCAAGTAATTTTTTATTACACAGTTATTTTGTATTCTGTTTATAAGAAAGTATTGTTTTATTATACAGTTTTATTATCTTCCTCTGAAAATAGAAAAGAAATAGATGTTGACTAAGACAATTTCTTTCTTACAAAATTCCGCCACAGTATAGACTAGATTCTATGGAGAATAATAGGAAATTATGAGGTATTAGTAGTTTAGCTGTAAGTTTTGGTTTTGTTATTTACTACCAAGAAAATGTATGTAATTAATACAAGGAAACATATAAATGCAGAAAATAGAACTGTTGGTCTTAGGTTCTAGGCAATGCCCTACCCAAGACACATCGTTCTTTATAATTATTCTGTGCTATACACAGACTTTATTAACTGGTGGTCTAGACACCCTTTTTATTAAAAATGTTAAACAAAATCTTAAAACAAAATATCTAAACCATCACGGCAGGAAATGTCAAGTATAAGCTTAGTGCCAAAGACGACAGGGTTGGTGATACTGACCTGTCAAAAAATCAAGAGATGATTAGTAGAGATGATGTATTTTATTAATTCTGTCTATATTAAAATATGAGAAAGTAAGAAAATGAGAAGAGCAGGAAGATTTTCTTACCTGTAGGAGGAAGACTAACTTGCAGTCCAGCCTGCAGCGAAATACAAAGAAAGAAACAAAGTAAAATGATTAAACCCATACGAGATTTTCTCACATCAAGAACAATATTACATAAACCTTGACTAAAGTGCAAAGACTCCTCTTACCTGTCTGTGTCCGTCTAGTGCAAGGCAACCACGCTGTTAAGATGCCATGGCAGACAATGAAGAGTTTGGTTCTTCTTCTCGGCTTTTTTCGAAGGTGACTGTGAACTGAAGGTTGAAATTGTCCTCAAGGATCCAGACCCAAAACTTAAAGAAGCCTGAGGAATCGATTAAACTGAAAGCCGAAGGTAGGCCTCAATCGAGAGCTTAAACCCTGGAAGCACCGAGAGTATCAAAGGAGCAGAGAAGAAAAGCAGTAATGAGTTGGAGACGGAACTTCGAAGTACGTGTTAGGGTTGGCAAAGTTATGTTAGGAATTCTCGCCGAAATTATTAACCGTTGATCAGGGAAATGATCGACCATGAAGATCAGTAGAGTACCATGGAGAACCGTGAGACAAATCTATAGGAAATCCGACCGTTTTCAATTGTAGCAAATGCCAGTACTGCAGTATTAAATGGCTCTGGCATTCCAGCTAATCCGTCGTTGAGAAAATCAAGGTGGGATTCATATAACGCAGTTAATGAATCAACATTATGGTGGACCACTTTGCAACGAAGTTAAAATCTTCCCAAACCTTAACCAAATTTTCCTTCGTAGACTATACATGTATTAAAATAATAGTTCCAAGGTCTTGGTGTTTGTTATGTAAACAAGTTTGGAACTTAGTTAGTGAAAAAGTTAACAACTAAAGATTAGATCAGATATTGGGGCTCGACTCGATGTATGAATGAAGTATTTCCTTTTTACTTAATGATTAAGATTAAAGCTTAGAAAAGAATATGGTAATCTATCTCTTTGCACATTATAACTATTTGAGTGTAAAAAAAAAAAATTAATTAATTTGTTTTTTATTTACTAAGTATATTTAAAGATTTACCTGTTACAACATATTTATTAATAAATATTTATACATATATGACTTTTATTTCTTTTGGATTTTTTCTTTTTAATTTATTATAAATATATATATTTATTTAATTTATAACATTTATTCACAAATATTTATACATATATGACTTTTATTTCTATTTCTTATATGACTTTAATTTCTCTTTCTTATTATTTATTATAAGGGTTATTTTTTTAAATTTTTTATTTAAAAAAAAAAAAAAAAACTTTATGATTTTATTTTTCTTTATATAATTCAATGATTACTTAGTTTATTTCCGACTTTTTCTTATTTCCTTATATTATATTTTAAATTTAGAAAATTATCATAATATAATATAGTTTTAATAATAATATTATTTTTTATTTTTATTTTATTAATTGATTTCTTATTTTTAATTTATTTATTTATATATTTTCTTTAGCCTTGTTATTTCTTTAATATACAATTTTGTATAATAAAAAATTATCCATTTTATTATCTATGGTATCTCTACAATATTTATTTACTTGCTTACCTAAGTTTATCCATCTAAATTTTAATGATGAACTACATCCATCTAAATTCTAATAATAAATCATACTAGATGGTTAGAAATACTTCCTATGAAAATTTCCAATATGATTTTTCTCAAAATTCTTTTTTTAAAAAATAAATTTCAAATCACCTTAAGTAATAATTCACTTTTGTCATTTAAATTAGAATAAAGTAAGTCATTTGAAATAGTCTAAAGTAAGGAGTTGTTTTTAGTGCGACTTTTTGGAGTTTAGGAGTTGTTTTTAGTGCGACTTTTTGGAGTTTCAGAGACCGAAATCTGGTGAAAAAAATTGAGGTAAAATCTTGATTTCTGTTATTTAAACTGGTTTGTTAACTATATATATAGATTCAGCACCCTAAAAAAACCCTAAAACACTTGGATTGTGCAAAAATACCCATCAAACTTTTATTATAAATAAATTCTTGCAAGAATTTAAAAAAATTAAACCCAGAAATAAAATAAAAAACTATCTTAAAAGTCTTAAAAAAATCGCACTATAGACTATTCGCTATAGTAATAGACAGAACATTAAAAAAAAAAATTAATGTGTCCGACTCCAGCGTAAAGCTAGCATTGCAAAGCCTGCCAAAAATTAATTATGACGTATGTAAAGGTTCCCATTAATTATGATTTCAGAGTCCGTCCCGACGAAACACTGACCGTTGGGTCGCATACGACCGCAGATTAGCTTTGCTGCGTAGGATTTTTATTATTTGTCTAGGAAAGAATTTGCTTTCACACCTTAATGGATTCTGAAATTTTTTTTTGTGGTAACAGCTGGTTTGAAATTATAAATGATTTTTTTATAATCTACGTGTTTCGTGATTTATATAAAATTTAAAAAAAAAACTTGGTAATAATCATATGTAATGGAATATTGTTAATGCTTTTCGAACCAACTAGTATGGTTCAGGATTAGGTGAGAGATCAGATCAAATCATTAAGTTTAAATAAATGTAAAGATGACTAAACTAGTCGTTAAGAAAATGGCTAGTTTAACTTTTTAAAATTTATTTATCAATTTTTAATTATATATTATGTTTTTTAATTAATTAATAACTACTATTTCCATTCTATTATTAAAATATTTAATTTACTGAAGAGTTTGCCGGATTATCCACAGTCTCACGAAACACTTGTCGACGTTTCGAATCCCAACGGGGATCCATCTTCAGGACATTGGAATGAAGAATTAAAAGAAGGGTTATAATCCATAAATAATGAAGAAGGAAAGAAAGGCACGGGCCGACCAAATTTTTTAATTACTTTAATTTTTATAAATTTTTTTTTTTTATAAATTTTTTATTTAATTCAAGATTTATTATTTGCTATTTTAATTTTAATTTTAATAATAATACTAAGTTTTTAATAAATAATACCCATACTAAATTTATTTTATTAAAAAGTTTATTATTCATTATTCTCAAAATAATAAACCTATTTTTATTATATTAATAAGTTTATTACTTTTAAGGATTTGAAAAAATCCTAACACTATAAAATCAATGATGTTTATACTTAATAAAAAGCTTAAGGATTATTATAATTTAATTAAGGGTTCTTATAATTTATTTAAGGGAAATTTATTTATTTATTTATTTTTTATTTTTATTTTTTTTTGGATAATTTAATATACCTTGAAAATTTTTACTTATTTATTTTTAATTTGATTTAAAATTAAAAATAACAAGTTAAAAATAAATCAACTTATCTATTCTAAAAATTAATTAATTAATTAAATAAACTAAGGAATTTTTAAAGAGTATTAATGCTTATTTATTTTTATTTTTAAATTATAAAAATAAATAATTATTCAAAACCCTAGAAAATTTTTATAGGTTTTAATGAGGAATGTTATAGTTTAAATATACTACCAAGAAATTTACGCTTATTAATGTTAACTAATAAGTTATCTTTCATTATTACAGATTAGTTAGTTTTCTAATTAATAAATATTAATCTAGCAAACTAAATAAGGAAGGGAAGCAAATAAGTATTTTCTACTTAATAATTATTTATAAATTAATTAATTTTATATAGAATAAAATTAATTAAAGTTAATAATTATTAAAAGAAAGTTCCTTATTTGTTAAACCCTTACTTAAAGAAAGGAGACAAACCTAGAAATAATATACCTACAAACTCATACCTAGGAGGAATGTCTTCTTGAGGAGCAGATTTGTCGAAGAAGAGGTCGCCAGCTGTCGCTAATTTCATATCCTCCATCCCTATTGAGGTTTTCAGGATGTTTTTTGATCTCCAAGGCTTCTCTTACTTTTCTTTTGTAATAGTGATCTTCTCTTGCAATGATCTTTGCATCTTCAAGACGCACTTGATGTTTAGTTTTAGAAGAGTGTTCAGCAAGGGCCGAAGTGCGAAGTCGTTCATGCTTGATATCGGCTCCGTGCTCCTTGAGTCTTTTCTGGAGTGAGCGTCCAGTTTCACCGATATAACTTCTCCCACATGAACAATCAATTTTGTACACTCCTTTAAGTTGTTCTGGACTTATAGCATCTTTAACTGATCGCATTCTATGTCTAATAGTTCCGGCTACCGAAAATTGTGTGAAAATGTCATTCTTTCTTAGAGCCTTGGCGATTTTATCAGTAACACCTTTAATATATGGTAGAAAAACCCTTCCTCCTTTTTCTTGGGGTTCAAGTCGTTTCTGGGTTAAGATTGCGCCCTCTGCTCTTTTTAAGGCCTTCCTGAAATCTCTTTCTTTATACCCTAAACTCTTAAAAACGGATGATAAGTGGTTGATTTCTTCGTTAAGGTGTTCAGCATCAGATATCCTCAAGGCCCTAACAGCAAGGGTATTAAGGACACCGAACTTCTGAGCTGGATGATGGTAGGAATCAGCATGGAGATAACTACCAGTGTGGGTTTTCTTTCTGAATACACGGTGCCCAAGGGTTCCATCATCATTTCTAATAACAAGAACATCCAGAAAAGGAATGCATCTATTTTCTTCAGTTTCCATGGTAAATTTGATATCCGGGGAAATGGAATTCAAGTGATGAAAAAACTTGTCAAGATTCTCTTTTCCATGGGCCCATTTTATATTAGTATCATCAACAAATCTTTTCCACCAGTCTGGTTTTAAGGGATATGAGGCAAGGGCCTTTTTCTCAAAATGTTCCATGTATAAGTTGGCGACAATAGGGGATAGTGGAGAACCCATTGCGACCCCTGATACCTGCTCATAAAACTCTCCTTGAAAGCTGAAAAAAGTGGACCGAAGGCAGATTTCCGCAAGCTTGGCTGTTGCAGGATCAGTAACCTCTTTGATGAAGGTTAATTTATTTATTCAATTAATTAATAGATTAATAAACTTATTAATTAAATATTAAATCAAAATATATATATATATATATATATATATATATATATATATATATATTTCTTATTTAGTTGATTAAATTATTAAATTTATTTATTTATTAAAGCAAAATCTAAATAAAAAATAACCAATAACCAAAATAAATAAATAAATAAAATGATGCTTTATTTTAAAAGTTGCTCACACTTATCATATGTTAAATAATTCAGATAATGAAAGACAATCTTTACTATTAAATAATTTAGATAATAAATTAAGACAAAATTATAAACTCTTCAACTTAATAAAAACGATAAAATAACAAATCTAGAAATTTTAATAATCTATAATTTGACACATCGTGCCAAAGTTACCGGAAATTAGGTTATTTGAAAATGATACGTAAAACTCTTTTTGATAAACGTAACGCTTAGTTCTAAAAACAATAAACACTTTCGTCTTAGTGGACAAGGTTGCCCATAGTGACGACGCTCCCAGGGTAAAATTGCAGTACCATACAATCAGTCACAATTTCAATATTTTTGCATAATAATTACAAGGAAACCATGCAATCAGTCTTAATTTCAATATTTTTTGCATGATAAGAGGTTTCCATTAATTTTTTTAATGAAAATTTTGGTAAGATTTTAATAAAATTTAATAGTAATTTTTGTAAATTTATTAAATTTCAAATTTTTAAATAACTAAAAATTTTAATAATGCTGAATCTATTTCTACCATAAACAAAAAAATATGATTCCAATGTAAATTAAACATATTCAAACATTATGTCAAGTTTTCATGGAATTGACTGAAACGTGTAAAATAAACATATTCAAACATTATGTCAAGTTTTCATGAAATTGACTGAAAAGTCTGTGTCCTGGTTAGCTAGTGGATCGATGTGACTTGACGATAGTGATTTTTCTTTGGATGGCCAATGGTCAAGTTCCTTTAGGTTGCTTCCTCCACCAACCAGAAGTCATTCCATTCAAAGGGACCGGTGTCCTTTCACCTTTGTCAACTTCCTTAAAATGAGGATTACATTATGACCTGCAAAACGTTATACCATCCATGTTCGAGTGAAAGGCCATGGAAGAACATATACTATGAACATTCTACATGACCTCTTTCAAAATATTTCCATACTTTGAACAAATTTCAGCGTTGAACTGGATTGCATATAACTTAACCTCAGTACAAATATGTTTGGGAGGCAAGACTGAAAAAGTAAGAAGTGTGAAAACCTCAGTAAAATATTTTAGTATGAAGTGTGAAAATCCGCACAAAAAATCTTTCTTTGCACAATCGACTTCCTTTGTACTTCTACATAATAGCATAAAAAAAGAGATCTTCAGAAATACAAAAATAAACATTATTTAGAATTAAAATAATAGAAATAATGTTGTATACGTTAGCAAAACTTACTTATCAATTAATAAAAACTTCCAATGTCAATGCGGAAGTGGCTAGATATTTTCACTATGTGGAAATCTTCATGCAAAGAGAATCAATTAAATAGTGGTGGTATGGATTATTTAAAATTAAAGTATTATCAATAATATAAGCATAAACAATTTTATTCGGAACAAAAAATATGGATTATGTTTTAATACTATAACATTAGCAACAAAATCCTTCAGTACAAGGTGCATACAATTGCATGATGAAACCTTGAAATATTCTTCCACATAATGGAATTTCTCGGCACTTTGGCACGTCTATCTGATTTCATAAACATAACCATAAACAAATTTTTTTCAATGAAATGTGATTTTATACAAAATTTTATTCACACTATGCACAACCTTTATTCAATTGTCTGCTGAAGCAAAAAACATATGGAATAGCCAGCTCATGTTCTTGTTGGAATTTAATTAACATGTATTTTATCCATCTAAAAGGTCATAATCAAAATTTCATGCAGTAATATGCTTCCCTGGTAAGCGCTATCTTCCATGGATAGCATAACATTGTATTTATTCGAGAATAAGCATTAGTGAAATATGTGAGTGAAACTATAACCATCATTACAGTGGGGATCTAAAATGATTGGAATTTGGAAATGGCCCCATGGAGAGAATTTCCATGGGTTATGATATGCAAAGAAACATCATTGAAGATCATCGACTCTTTCTTGAATCAAATGCATGAGAAGCTGCACCCGTAGGAATTACTCCATTGTGTGTCAAATTTTAGTGGAGTCTGAGAGCTAGAGAACCAATGTAAGACCATGGGGAAAACGAGTATCGACTCTTGTGTTTTTCTTCATCATGAGAAAATTTAGATTTACGTTAATTTATTAATTCATTTTGGTTGTTCTTTTTTATGGTGTTTTGTGTGTAGTGAGAGCTCAAATGAAATTTTATTGTCCCACACTTGTTCCAAAAAAAAAAACTAGTGTGTGAAGTCTTTAATGCAGAAGCATAAGAATAATGTGAAAGATAGAAATGCATAGGATGGCTCATTTTGCGAAGAAATGCATATGCTACACCATTTCACACAATTAGGTTCATCTCTGTGTATTACGAATTATTATTAATTTGATAATGCACAACTTTATTTTTTTTGTTTTTTATGAGGTGTTATCTAAATTAGCAATAAATTGCTTCATTTTATTTTATTTCAATCGATTGGCCTTTTATTATTTTAATAAAATATTAAACATCTTAATTAAAATAGATAATAATTATGAATGAGAGGAAAAAAAGTTAGTTAATGTTCGACAAAACGACTTATTCTGCAGAGGTGGAAAAATATGTGTGAAGGTGGTTTTTGTTGTGTCTGCGAAGGCAGAAATAATGACATATTGAAAGTGTGGAAAGAAATCTTGAATACAGATGAAATGTGGACTCCAAACTAATGACGAAATTTGGATCCCGCACTGCGTTGATCAATTAATTACCGGTAGAGGCAGGGACTATGTTTCATTGTAGCTATTTCCATTCTTCATTTTTAATTGCATTATATTACACACAAAATTCCACCCATAATTTATTATATGTTTGTATCTATTAATTAAATTATTTATGTTATCAATTTTTTTTTGTTTCATTGAACTCTACAGTAGTGGAAATGTAGAGAAACGATGACTATAATGGGAGACGAAAATCCTTTCTCTCTAGAAAAAAATATGCAAGAAATTAGGGCATAGAGCAGAGATGGTGTCCGTAGGTCCTACAAAGGAAGACTGACCTGTGAAATAATGAATGTGTTATAAGTATACGGTTAATCTTATATCCAAAAGAAATAAGTGTTATATTGTAATGTCAAATTTTCAAGAAAATATATAGATAAGTATTTTTGGTTTTCAATTTGAAAAACAAACATTGGAAGTATTCTCATTGTAAGAGGAGTTTAAATATAAATTAAATAATATGTTTCAATTTATTTCATGTGTGTGTGTGTGTGAATTTTTTGATTCCTAAACAACATGTTATACTATTAAACCAATGAATAATAATTCTACTATTTATCGATTGAAATGATTCTTTGAAAAATATGTATTTTTGTAATATTTATGATGATGATGGTGGTGGTTAACCTTTACAAAGACTAATATGTATATTGGACCTTAATAAGATAAGTGATTAACTGAGGTTCTTTAATATTTTATTTCTATGATCAAAGAAAGTATGAGCCTAGGTGAGTTTCCATTTCCTCTACATTTCCCATGACTTCTCAATAAAAAAAAGAATTTTAACTATGGGTACTTGACCAATTGAGCTAACCCTCATTATATATTAATAGTATATAAAGAGTAATGAAGTGAAAAATAAAAGGCCATTTTTAATTTTAGTAAATCATTTATAATTGATCCCAATCGTATTATTGATCCAACCACTACTAAGTTGGTAGATATATTCCTTACCTCTACCTTTTATACCTTTGAAGGCGAGTTCTATGAAAACAACTGTGCTATAGCCATGGGTTCTCCACTCTCATCGGTCGTAGTGAACATTTTAATGGAAGATTTTGAATCCAAGGAATTAGCTTCAGCTCAATTCCGACCTAAAATTTGGAAGAGGTTAATTGTTGATACCTTCCTCGTTTGGCCCCATGGTCGTGATAAGTTGGATATGTTTCTTCAGCATCTTAACAAACACTCCATCATGTTTACATTGGATATGGAAATAGAGGGTAGGTTTCCCTTCCTTGGAGTTCTTGTCTCCAAGAAATATAATAGTTCCTTCTGTCACCAAGTCTTTCGGAAGAAAACCCACAAAAAGCAATATCTTCATGCAAATTTCCATCATTATCTAGCTCAAAATATGGGGGTTCTCAACACATTGGCTCCTCATGCTCTTAGGGTTTCTGGTGAGGATCACCTTAAGAATGAGAAAACCCATCTCGTCAAAATTTTTGAGAAGAATAGTTGTAGTAAATGGCAAAGTCTCAAGGCTTTTTCAAATGATCTTTTCAGGATTAGGAATGAGCCTACGAAATCAATTCCCTGTGTTCAGCTTCAAATCCAAAGGACCACAGACAAGATTACTCAGATTCTTTAGAAGAATATGATCTCTTCCTCCTTTAGACCCCTAAACACCATTCATAACTCCCTAAGATCTGTAAAATTCCCATTTGACCCAAAAAACATGAAACATGTTTATTTAATCTCATATTCATGTGGGACTGCCTACATTGGAGAAACTAGTTACTCCATAAATCAAAGGATTCAAGAGAGTGTTATCGATAAACATTGTAGGAGTTGCTCCTTCACTTTGGTCGAGCATGTTAGGAAGATAAAACATCACATTTGTTTAGAGGATTCCCAGGCCATTGCGAGGATTGATCGTTTCCATCATTGGATGTTTAGGGAGGCCATCGAAATTGAGAGAATATCTAACACACTAAACAAAGACGATGGGGGAAGATTAGGAGTTGTTGAGTCTCATCTCTTTTTTTCCTAGGTATCGTCTTTTTTTTCATTCCTTTGTCTACTCCCCTTCCCCTTTTTAATAAATTTTCCTTTTTCTTCTATTTACTTCTCTTAAATTTTTATGTCGATTTTATTTTCCGCTTTTTATTTTCTTCTCCCTCTTCATTTTTATTAATGTTTGCAGAAACTTACTTCTTCCTTTTTCTTTTGATTTTGTCCTTCTTTTTTTTAGATTTTTTTTCCTTCTTAATTTATTATAAATACATATGTGACAGCCTCATTAAAGATAACAATTGTTAACCAGTTAAAAGACAATTCTTTTTTATTGTGTCAGGAAAAGACTTAAATTATTATTATTTGTATGGAAGTATTTTTACTAGTAATTAGTTATGAATAATAAATTAGTGGAGAGGATTTCTTATGTAAAAATATGATGGTAAAATGTTTTTCAAGAACTGGTAAGTGGTTGGGGACAGTTGGAAACAGTTACATGCTCCTCTGAGGATAAAATATTGATCCCAGTGAGGAGTAGGGGTTCTTTTCTAGTTGGGAAAAAGGTTGAGGAATTTCCAGAGCTGGTAGAGACCAGTGGAAAGTTCACTCAGAGAACTTGGAACTATTTTTCTAGAATTGAATGGACTGGTTGTCCTGAGGTCACAGCAGAAAGTGAATCCATTGTTAACTCGTACCATCCAGATCTGGAGCTCGGGGGCAAGAAGAGGATGTAATCGCCTCTCTTGATGGTTGGGAGGACCACAGCTAAAAAAAAAAATAGAGTGATATAGATAAGTACAAATGGTTATTTTTTATTTTGTATATAAGTAAGTAATGTTTTATTACACAGTTATTTTGTATTCAGTATATAAGCAAGTAATGTTTGATTACACAGTTATTTTGTATTTTGTTTATAAGAAAGTATTGTTTTATTATACAGTTTTATTATCTTCCTCTAAAATAGAAAAGAAATAGTTGTTGACTGAGATAATTTCTTGCTTACAAAATTCCACCACAACATAGACTAGATTCTATGGAGAATAACAGGAAATTATGAGGTATTAGTAGTTTAGCTATAATTTTTGGTTATGTTATTTACTACCAAGAAAATGTATGTAATTAATAGAAGGAAACATATAAATGCAAAAAATAGAATTGTTGGTCATAGGTTCTGGGCAATTCCCAACCCAAGATACATTGTTCTTTACAGTTATTCTATGTAATATATGGAATTTAGTAACTGGTGGTCTGAACACCCATTTTATTAAAAATGTTAGACAAAATCTTAAAACAAAATATCTGAACCATCCTATGGAACTAGAATCGAGAAGGGAATTGAGTGTTACACAATAGACGGCATGTTTTCCATTTCTATAACTTTTCTAAACTGGATACAGGTATTAAGTAATTATGACAAATGCTCAGTATAATATATTAAATGAAGGATAGATAAAATACATATTCAGCCAGAGAATATGGTAGACTAAATAATCCATAATTCTTAATAAATATCCATTCTGAAATATCTGAAAATACTTAAATTCACACTGGTGTTTTTAAATGTTTATTCTCCTACGGAGTAAGTATAATCTACGACTGTACTATAATATGCTTGAATGAAAAAGATAAAGGATTCATTGAATATGTGTATACCAAGGATCATTCGTTAAAAAAAAAAAAAAAGAGTATATATATTACAGATTTAAAAACCCTGAGAGGGTTCTATAAAATTCGATGGACAGATAGCATGAAACAAGAAACCCTTAAAACAAAACCCAGATTTGTTCTTATAACTTGAATTAAAGAGTCCATGTACAATCTCTATAGAATTCGATCTCAAGACTTTACTCAGGAGGTATTCAACCTCCAAAAAGAACTTATTGATTTAACCATAGAAATTTTGTTCGGAGCCAGGATCTAGGAGGAGTAACATCAATTGTCAAGATACCTGGGGAAAGAGAGATAGTGTATTAGTTGGAGGCCGGCGGAGTCACGGCAAGAAATTTCAAGTATAAGCTCAGTGCCAAAGACGATGGGGTTGGTGATACTAACCTGTCGAAAAATCAAGAGATGATTAGTAGAGATGATGTATTTTATTAATTCTGTCTATATTAAAATATGAGAAAGTAAGAAAATGATAAGAGCAGGAAGATTTTCTTACCTGTAGGAGGAATACTAACTTGCGGTCCAGCTTGCAGCGAAATACATAGAAAGAAACAAAGTAAAATGATTAAACCCTTACGAGATTTTCTCACATCAAAAACAATATTACATAAACCTTGACTAAAGTGCAAAGACTCCTCGTACCTGTCTGCATCTGTCTGGTGCAAGGAAACCACGCTGTAAAGACGCCATGGCAGAAAATGAAGATTTTGGTTCTTCTTCTCAGCTTTGTTTGAAGGTGACTATGAACTGAAGGTTGAAATTGATGTCAGGGATCCAGACCCAAAACTTAAAGAAGCCTAAGGAATCGATCAACCTGAAAGCCGAAGGCCAACCTCAATCGAGAGCTTAAACCCTGGAGGCACCGAGAGTATCAAAGGAGCAAAGATGAAAAGTAGTAATGAGTTGTAGACAAAAGTTCGAAGTATGTGTTAGGGTTGGAAAACTTATGTCAGGCATTCCTGCCGAAATTATTAACCGTTGATCAGGGAAATGATCGACGGTGAAGATCAGTAGAGTACCATGGAGAATCGTGAGACAAATCTAAAGGAAGTCCCAGCAGTTGTCAATTTTAGTAAAATATTCCAGTACTATAGTATTAAATGGCTCTTCCATTCCATCTAATCTACCATTTAGAAAATCAAGGTGGGATTCATACAACGCAGTTAATGAATCAACGTTATGGTGGACCACTTTGCAACGAAGTTAAAATCTTCCCAAACCTTAACCAAATTTTCCTTCACAGACTATACATATATTAAAATAATAGTTCCAAGGTCTTGGTGTTTGTTATGTAAACAAGTTTGTAACTTAGTCAATGGAAACATTAACAACTAAAGGTTAGATCAGATGTTGGGGCTCGATGTATGAATGAAGTATTTCCTTTTTACTTATTGATTAGGATTAAAGCTTGGAAAAGAATATGGTAATCTATCTCTTTGCACATTATAACTATATGAGTGTAAAAAAAAAAAATATATTACTAAGTAGATTTAAAGCTTTAGCTGTTACAAGTGGTATCAGATCAGCGCTCATACGCTGGGACCCTAAGGGTCGATTAACGATAAAGTTTTGTGTGTGACTGATGCACAGAGAGAGAGATAATGTGAAGGGGATTAGCATCAGAACCAACCCAAGATACTGGGGAACCCCAAGCACAACTGGTGATGAACCCATAAATGTGGCTTCGATTAATTGTCGAACAACACCAAGAAACTAATCGGGTGTCGGAAGAATAGTAGCACCAAACCAGTTTCCTGTTGATTAAAGTACAGCAACGACAGGAGGAAATGTTGCATGTTCGAAAACATAATGAACATTTACTGAAGACCAGGAGAAGATATTAAAGATTCTGTCAGATAAACAAAATGAGGAAGTGCAACATTCAGGTACTGACAGAGGCATGCAAGAAAAAGAAGAGCAACAAATGAGAAACAACACCACTGACAGAGTGGAAAGAAGCCCATCTCAGCGAAGAAAGAATAAAAATTACAATGAGGAAGAATTTGGCAATTTGTCAGAGCAGCAATAAGTTAAGAAGCAGAAAGTATAGCTTCATGGGGGATTTCGAAAGATTAAACCACCAACATTTGATGGTGAGGCTGAGGAGGTGGTAGAAGCATGGTTAATTAACATGAACAAGTATTTTCAAGTGTATTAATATAACAGCAACCTGAAGGCCATATTAGCTATATATCAGCTAAGAGAAAAATCCACTCTGTGGTGGGAAGAAGTGAAGAATATACGCAACATTGAGGAACAAGATGTCGGGCCTGGGAATCGTTCCAGCAATAATTTAAAGACAAGTATTTGACAGAACGATTCCTTGACGAAAAAGCTAGAGAATTTCATAACTTAAGGCTGGGACAGATGCACATGGATGAATATATCACCAAGTTCACCTCCCTGTTACGATATGTTCCATATCTTCGAGAGGAAAAGGCTAAGGTGCAGAGATTTCTGAGTATCCTACCAACACACATGAAGGAGCGAATAGAATTCATAAACCCCCGAACCATGGATGAAGCCATTCGTAAAGCATGAATGTGCTATCAGCAGTCCAAGGAAACAAGGGAGATTGGAAAAATTGGCAGCCAAAGAAAGGACAAAAAAGTAACTCAAATTTCAAAGGCACCAAAAGCAGTAACTTTAAGAATTTTGCACTAAATCCTGTTAGCAAACAGTTTGGTAGAAATCACCAGAGAACCAGATGGCCAGCAGAAGAAAAGCCTACAGAAGCATCCAGTAAGCCTAAGCAAGGACAAATGACTAAGCCACCTCTACAGTGTTGGGGGTGCGGTGAGGCACACTATTAAAAAAAATATCCACAGCAAACTAGAAATGATACAATGGCAAAAATTGCAAGAAGCTTCTACAGTAGGTGATGTGGCGCAGAACATACCTCGCATCAATGCAGCTTTGGAAAACTGACAGGCATATTATCAGTCAACAATGATTGAACTGGAAGGTAAATTACTAACTCAATATGTTTCTATTTTGGTAGACCCAGGAGCAAGTCTGAGCTTTGTTAGTCCCAAAATAGTGGAAATGTGTCAACTGAAAGAACAGAAATTTAAAAGTTCATGGCTGGTACAGCTAGCTACTGAAACAAAACGAAAAGTAACTACCAAAATTCCAAATTGTATTCTAGAAATTTCAGAACAACAATTACAAGTAGATCTGAACATTCTGCCATTAGGATCCTATGATGTTTTTCTAGGCATGGACTGGTTAGAAAATCATTGGGCCTTAGTAGATTGTAAGGAAAAGGTTATCTACTACAAAATGCACGATGGAACACTTAAAGAGATTCAAGGAATCAAAAAGCCATTGTAGATACACCCAATTACAACATCCCAAATGAATAAGTGTATAAGGAAGGGATGCCAGTTATACGTTATTCAAGTAGGGTATGAAGATTCCAAGGAAAAATCGCCTATGATGGAAAATATACTTGTGGTACAGGAATTTTTGGATGTCTTTCTAGAAAAAATTCTTGGTTTACCACCAAGGAGAGACATTGACTTCACCATAGAGTTACAACCAAGAGCTTCTCTTGTGTCAAGGGCTCCTTATAGAATGAGTGTGCCAGAACTAACTGAGCTAAAAATGAAGTTACAAGAACTGTTAGATAAGGGCTACATTCATCCAAGTGTGTGCCCTTAGGGAGCACCAGTAATGTTCATGAAAAATAAGGATGGGACCATGCGAATGTGCATGGACTACAGGAAACTCAACAAGTTAACAATCAAGAACAAGTACCCTCTACCAAGTATTGATGATTTGTTTGATCAGGTAAAAGGGGCCACAATGTTTTCCAAGATAGATTTAAGATCTGGACATCACTAGATTCGAATCAAGGATGAAGACATTTACAAGACAACATTCCATACTAGGTATGGACACTATGAATTTGTGGTGTTACCCTTTGGATTAAAGAATGCACCAGCAACCTTTATGAGGTTAATGCATGGAATGTTTCACCCTTTCTTGGATAATTTTGTACTTGTATTTATAGATGATATTCTGATCTATTCTAAAAATCAGGAAGAGCATAAGGAACATTTGAGGATTGTTTTGGAAATGTTAAGAAAACACCAGCTATACGATAAGTTCAGCAAATGTGATTTCTTTAAAACAGAAATCTAGTATCTAGGCCATGTTATTTCAATAGAAGGAATTGATGTTGATCTAGATAAGATCAAAAAAATTATGGAATGGCGAGTGCCCCAGAACATGGCAGACATTAGATCCTTTATGGGATTAGCTGGGTACTAATGAAGATTTATTGAAGGATTTTCCAGAATTTCTTTCCCTATTACTTCTTTGCAGAGGAAAGGAAAAGTTTCTAAATGGACAGTTGAATGTCAGGACTACTTTGAAAAGCTAAAACAACTTTTGACCACTGCACCTGTGCTAAGGGTAGCTGATCCTAACAAATAATTTGAGGTATGTACCGACGCAAGTAAAGAAGGTGTTGGGGAAGTTCTATCTAAGGAAGGAAAAGTGGTGGCATATGAATCAAGGAAGTTGAAAGACCATGAACAAAGATATTCAGCGTATGATCTGGAACTAACAGCAGTGGTACATGTGCTCCGAGTGTGGAGGCACTACTTGCTGGGCAAAAAGTTTGTACTAAAAACAGATCATAGCAGCTTGACTAGTTACTTCAAGCAAGCATATTTAAACTCAAGAAAAGCAAGATGGAATGCCTTCCTAAGTGAGTTTGATATGGACATTCAATGTGTAAAGGGAAAATAAAACTGGGTAGTTGATGCCTTAAGAAGAAAACTACATGGTATATATAAGCTGTATTATAATCAGCTAGAAAAATAAATTTTTGGAACAAGTGACGAAAGAGGCACATAAGTATCCATAATACCAATTTTTATGGCAATAGATGGAAGAAATTAGAAAGCAAGGAACTACATCCGAATACGGAATAAATGAAGATCAGATGCTAAATTTCTGAGGAAAAGTGTATGTGCCTAGTCGCATGACTCTGAAAGAGCTGATAATGGATGAGTACCATCACAACAATTATGCAGGCCATCCAGGATACCAGAAAATATTGACTGCAATAAGAAAGGTATACTTTTGGCCTGGTATGCATAAAACATTGCTGAGTATTTAAGTAAATGTTTAGAATGTCAACAAGTGAATGTGGAGCATCAACATCCCGTGGGATTGTTGCAGCCCATACCAATACCCGAATGGAAGTGGGAGGTCATATCCCTAGACTTCATTACCAGCTTACCGTGAAAAAAAAGGGAAAATGATTCCATCATGGTGGTGGTGGACAGATTGAGTAAATCTGCACATTTTATACCAGTGCAGTCCACTTACAAGACGATGCAGATAGCTGACATATTTATGAAGGAGATTTTCAGGTTGCACGGAATTCTGAAAACCATTATTTTAGACTGGGATGTTAAGTTTACTTCTGCATTTTGGAAGACCTTGTTTACAGGACTAGGGACTCAGATAAAATTTAGCACAGCTTATCATCCCCAGACCGATGGTCAAATGGAGCGAGTAAACCAGGTGCTGGAAGATATGTTGTGCATGTATGTAATGCAGCAGCCAACTAAATGGGAATATTATCTAAACCTTGTTGAATTTTCTTACAAAAACGGTTATCAGGAGTCCCTGAAGATGAGTCCTTTCGAGACCTTTTATGGGAGGCAGTGTCGCATGCCCATAAATTGGAGCAGCCCTAAGACAAAATTAATGTTGGGACCCAAGATGCTTGCTGAAATTGAAATAGAGGTAAATAAAATAAGACAAAATCTGAAGGCTACACAAGATCAGCAAAAGATCTATGCAGATAAAAAGAGGTCTTATCGAGCATTCGAAGTGGGAGATCATGTATATGTGAGAATTAAACCCAAGAGGAGTACATTACAGTGGACCTCCTGTGCCAAATTGGCTCCCAGGTTCTGTGGACCCTTCCAAATTTTGGAAAAGGTAGGATTTGTAGCTTATCGGCTAGATTTACCTAGCCACATTCAAGTGCACACTGTGTTTCATGTGTCCTTGTTGAAGCGTTATGTGCATGATGCAAAGCACGTAATACATTGGCAAAATATATAGGTAGGATAGAAATAATAATCCTAACTTGAGATATATATATATATATATATATATATATATATATATATATATATTGTGAGAATTTGACATGGAACCTTGTTGTTTACAGGTAGAACCAGATGGCAAGTTTCTGGTCGAGCCGCAACACATACTTAACCAAAGGGAAATTGTGCTCTGCAGGCGAGTTGTTGTCCAGGTTAAAGTGAAATGGAAGCACTTTGGGCCGGATGAGGCTACTTGGGAGGCCATAGCTCTTTGCATATTTAGAGTAAAAAAAACACCGAGAACGGTGTTACTTCCAGGGGGGAAGTTGTGACAGCCTCATTAAAGATAACTAGTTTTAACTAGTTAAAAGACAATTCCTTTTTATTGTGTCGGGAAAAGACTTACATTATTATTATTTTTCTGGAAGTATTTTTATTATTAATTATTTATGAATAATAAATTAGTGGAGATAATTTATTAAGGAGGGTAAACAGTTGATGGTAAAATGTTTTCCAAGAACTAGTAAGTGGTTGGGGACAGCTGGAAACAGTTACTTGCTCCTCTAATGATAAAATATTGATCCTAGTGAGGAGTAGGGGTTATGTTCTAGTTGGAAAAAAGGTTGAGGAATTTCTAGAGCTGGTAGAGACCAGTGGAAAGCTCGCTCAGAGAACCTGGAACTAATTTTCTGGAATTGAATGGACTAGTTGACCTGAGGTCACAGCAGAAATTGAATCCACTGTTAACCCGTACCATCCAGATCTGGAGCTCGGGGGCAAGAAGAGGACGTAATTGCCTCTCTTGATGGTTATTGTGTATTATATATATAAGCAAGTAATGTTTGATTACACATTTATTTTGTATTCTGTATATAAGCAAGTAATTTTTGATTACACAGTTATTTTATATTCTGTTTATAAGCAAGTATTGTTTTATTATACAGTTTTATTATCTTCCTCTGAAAATAGAAAAGAAATAGATGTTGACTGAGACAATTTCCTGCTTACAAAATTATGCCACAGTATAGACTAGATTCTATAGAGAATAATAGGAAATTATGAGGTATCAGTAGTTTAGCTGTAAGTTTTGGTTCTGTTATTTACTACCAAGAAAATGTATGTAATTAATACAAGGAAACATATAAATGCAGAAAATAGAACTGTTGGTCTTAGGTTCTGGGCAATGACCTACCCAAGACACATCATTCTTTATAGTTATTTTGTTCTATACACGGACTTTATTAACTGGTGGTCTGGACACCCTTTTTATTAAAAATGTTAAGCAGAATCTTAAAACAAAATATCTGAACCATCCTATGGAACTAGAATCGAGAAGGGAATTGAGTGTTATACAATAGATGACATGTTTCCATTTCTAGAACTTTTCTAAACTAGATGCAGGTATTAAGGAATTATGAAAAATGCTTGGTATAAGATATTAAATAAAGGATAGATAAAATGCATATTCAGCCAGAGAATATGGTAGACTAAATACTCCACAATTCTTAATAAATATCCATTCTAAAATATCTGAAAATACTTAAATTCACACTGGTGTTTTTAAACGTTTATTCTCCTACGGAGTAAGTATAATCTACGATTGTATTGTAATATGCTTGAATGACAAAGATAAAAGAGTCATTGAATATGTGTATACCAGGGATCATTCATTAAAAAAAAAAGAGAGTATATATATTACAGATTTAAAAACCCCTAGAGGGTTCTATAAAATTCGACGAGCAGAGAGCATGAAATAAGAAACCCTTAAAACAAAACCCAGATTTGTTCTTATAAATTGAATTAAAGAGTCCATGTACAATCTCTATAGAATTCAATCTTAAGACGTGACTCAAGAGGTATTCAACCTCCAAAAAGAACTTATCAATTTAACCATAGAAATTATGTTCGAAGCCAGGATCTAGTAGGAGTAACATCGATTTTCAAGATACCTTGAGAAAGAGAGACAGCATATTAGTTGGAGGCCGACGGAGTCACGACAGGAAATATCAAGTATAAGCTCAATGCCAAAGATGACGAGGTGGGCGATACTGACCCGTTGAAAAATCAAGAGATGACTAGTAGATATGATGTATTTTATTAATTCCGTCCACATTAAAATATGAGGAAGTAAGAAAATGAGAAGAGCAGGAAGATTTTCTTACCTGTAGGAGGAAAAATAACTTGCAGTCCAGTCTGCAGCGAAATACAAAGAAAGAAACAAAGTAAAATGATTAAACCCTTATGAGATTTTCTCACATCAAGAACAATATTACATAAACCTTGACTAAAGTGAAAAGACTCCTCTTACTTGTCTGCGTCCATCTAGTGCAAGGCAACCATTCTCTAAGACACCATGGCAGACAATGAAGAGTTTGGTTCTTCTTCTCAGCTTTGTTTGAAGGTGACTATGAACTGAAGGTTGAAATTGTCGTCAAGGATCCATATCCAAAACTTAAAGAAGCCTGAGGAATCGATCAACCTGAAAGCAGAAGTTCGGCCTCAATCGAGAGCTTAAACCTCGGAGGCACCGAGAATATCAAAGGAGCAGAGAAGAAAAGAAGTAATGAGCTGTAGACGGAACTTCAAAGTATATGTTAGGGTTGGCAAAGTTATGTCAGGCATTCCCGCCGAAATTATTAACCGTTGATCAGGGAATTGATCGATGGTGAAGATCAATAGAGTACCATGGAGAATTGTGAGACAAATTTGCAGGAAATCCGGCAATTTTCAATTGTAGTAAATGCTAGTACTACAGGATTAAATGGCGCTGCCATTCTAGCTAATCCGTTGTTGAGAAAATCAAGGTGGGATTCATATAACGCAATTAATGAATCAACATTATGGTGGACCACTTTGCAACGAAGTTAAAATCTTCCCAAACCTTAACCAAATTTTCCTTCGCAGACTATACATATATTAAAATAATAGTTCCAAAGTCTTGGTGTTTGTTACGTAAACAAGGTTCGAACTTAGTCAGTGGAAAAGTTAACAACTAAAGGTTAGATCAGATGTTGGGGCTCGATGTATGAATGAAGTATTTTCTTTTTACTTAATGATTAGGATTAAAGCTCAGAGAATAATATGGTAATCTATCTCTTTGCACATTATAACTATTTGTGTGTAAAAAAAAAAAAAAAAAAAAAAATTACTAAGTGGATTGAAAGGTTTATCTGTTATAAGTGGTAGCAGAGCAACGCTCACATGCTGGGACCCTAAGGGTCGACTAACGATAAAGTTGTGTGTGTGACTAATGCACAGAGAGAGAGATAATGAGAAGGGGATCAACATCACAACCACCCCAAGATACTGGGAAACCCTAAGCACAACAGATGATGAACCCAAAATTGTGAGTTTAGTTAAGTGTCGAATAGCACCAGGAAACTAGTCGGATGCTGGAAGAATAGCAGCACCAAACCAGTTTCCTATTGAGTACGGTACAACAACTGCAAGAGGAAATGGTCTGTGTTAGAAAAGATAATGAATGATTACTGCAAGACCAGGAAAAGATATTAAAGAGTCTGTCAGATAAACAAAATCAGGAGGTGGAACATCGAAGTACTAACAGAGGCATGCAAGTAGAAGATGAGCAGCAAACGAGAAACAACACCACTGACATAGTGGAAAGAAGCCCATCTCAGTGAAGCAAGAATAAAAGTTACAATGAGGCAGAATCTAGCAATTTGTCAGATAAGAAATAAGTTAAGAAGCAAAAAGTAGAGCTTCAGGGGGAATTTCGAAAGATTAAACGACCAACATTTGATGGTGAGGCTGAGGAGGTGGCAGAAGCATGGTTAATTAACATGAACAAGTATTTTCAGGTGTATGAATATAACAACAACCTGAAGGCTAGATTAGCTATATATCAGCTAAGAGAAAAAGCCACTCTGTGGTGGGAAGAAGTGAAGAATGTACGAAGAAGTGAAGAATGTACACAGCATTGAGGAACAAGATGTCACCTGGGAATCGTTCTAGCAATACTTTAAAGACAAGTATTTGACAGAATGATTCTATGATGAAAAAGCTAAATAATTTCATGACTTAGGGTTGGGACAGATGACCATGGATGAATATATCACCAAGTTCACCTCCCTGTTACGATATGTTCCATATCTTCGAGAGGAAAAGGCTAAGGTGCAGAGATTTCTGAGTAGCCTACCAACACACATGAAGGAGCGGATAGAATTCGTAAACCCCTGAACCATGGATGAAGCCATTTGTAAAGCACAAATGTGCTATCAACAGTCCAAGGAAAAAGGGGAGGTTGGAAAAAATTGGCAACCAAAGAAAGGACAGAAAAGTAACTCAAATTTCAAAGGCGCCAAAAGCAGTAACTTTAAGAATTCTGCACGAAATCCTGTTAGCAAACAGTTTGGCAAAAATCACCAAAGAACTAGATGGCCAGCAGAAGAAAAGCCTACAGAAGCATCCAGTAAGCCTGAGCAAGGACAGATGACTAAGCCACCTCTACATTGTTGGGGGTGTGGTGAGGCACACTGTTACAAAAATTGTCCACAACGAACCAGAAATGATACAGTGGCAAACTTGCGTGAAGCTTCTACAGTAGGTGATGTGGCACGGAACATACCTTGCATCAATGTGGCTTTGGAAGACCGACAGGAAGATTATTAGCCAACAATGATTGAACTCGAAGGTAAATTACTAACTCAGTCTATTTATATTTTGGTAGACCCAGGAGCAAGTCTGAGCTATGTTAGTCCCAAAATAGTTGAAATGTGTAAACTGAAAGAACATAAATTTAAAAGTTCATGGTTGGTACAACTAGCTACCGGAGCAAAATGAAATTTAACTGCCAAAATTCCAAATTGTATTCTGGAAATTTTAGAACAACAATTACAAGTAGATCTTAACATTCTTCCATTAGGATCCTATGATGTTTTTCTAGGCATGGTCTGGCTAGAAAATCATTGGACCTTAGTAGAATGTAAGGAAAGGGTTATCTACTACAGAATGCACGATGGAACATGTAAAGAGATTCAAGGAATAAAAAATCCATTGTAGATATGCCCAATTACAACATCCCAAATGAATAAGTGTATAAGGAAGGGATGCCAGTTATACGCTATTCAAGTAGGGCATGCACATTCTAAGGAAAAATTGCCTATGATGGAAAATATACCTATGGTACAGGAATTTTTGGATGTCTTTCCAGAAAACATTCTTGGTTTACCACCAAGGTGAGACATTGAATTCACCATAGAGTTACAACCAGCAGCTTCTCCTGTGTCAAGGGCTCCTTACAGAATGAGTGTGCTGGAACTAATTGAGCTGGAAATGAAGTTACAAGAACTATTAGATAAGGGCTACATTCATCCAAGTTTTTCCACTTGGGGAGAACCAATACTATTCATGAAAAAGAAGGATGGGACCATGCGAATGTGCATGGACTACAGGCAACTCAACAAGTTAACAGTCAAGAACAAGTACCCTCTATCAAGGATTGATGATTTGTTTGATCAGGTAAAAGGGGCCACAATGTTTTCCAAGATAGATTTAAGATATGGATATCACTAGATTTGAATCAAGGATGAAGGCATTTACAAGACAACATTATGTACCAGGTATGGACACTATGAATTTGTGGTGTTACCCTTTGGATTAACGAATGTACCAGCAACCTTTATGAGGTTAATGCATGGAATGTTTCACCCTTTCTTGGATAATTTCGTACTTATATTTATAGATGATATTCTGATCTATTCTAAAAATCAAGAAGAGCATAAGGAACATTTGAGGATTATTCTAGAAATGTTAAGAAAACACTAGCTATACGCTAAGTTCAGCAAATGTTATTTCTTTAAAACAAAAATCCAACATCTAGGCCATGCTATTTCAGCAGAAGGAATTTATGTTGATCCAGATAATATCAAAAAAATTATGGAATGGTGAGTGCCCCAGAACGTGGTAGACATTAGATCCTTTATGTGATTAGCTGGGTACTACCGAAGATTTATTGCAGGATTTTCTAGAACTGCTTTTCCTATTACTTCTTTGCAAAGGAAAGGAAAATTTTTTAAATGGATAGTTGAATGTCAGTACTGCTTTGAAAGTCTGAAACAACTTTTTACCACTACACCTATGCTAAGGGTAGTTGATCCTAACAAAGAATTTGATGTATGTACCGACGCAAGTAAAGAAGGTGTTGGGGCAGTTCTATCTCAGGAAGGAAAAGTGGTAGCATATGAATCAAGGAAGCTAAAATACCATGAAAAAAGATATTCAGTGTGTGATCTGGAACTAACAACAGTGGTACATGCACTCCGTGTGTGGAGGCACTACTTGTTGGGAAAAAAGTTTGTACTAAAAACAGATCATAGTAGCTTGACTAGTTACTTCAAGCAAGCAGATTTAAACTACATGATATATATGAGCCGTATTATAATCAACTAGAAAATAAATCTTTGGAACAAGTGAGGGAAGAGGCACAAAAATATCCATAATACCAATTTTTATGGCAACAGATAGAAGAAATCAGAAAGAAAAGAAGTACATCCGAATACAGAATCAATGAAGATTAGATGCTAACTTTTCGAGGAAAAGTGTATGTGTCTAATCACATGGCTATGAAAGAGCTGATAATGGATGAGTACCATCGCAGCAATTATGCAGGTCATCCAGGATACCAGAAAATGTTGAATGTAATAAGAAAGGTATACTTTTGTCCTGGTATGCGTAAAAAAATTGCTGAGTATTTAAGTAAATTTTTAGAATGTCAACAGGTGAAGGTAGAGCATCAACATCCCACAGGATTGTTGCAGCCTATACCACTACCCGAATGGAAGTTGGAGGTCATATCCCTGGACTTCATTACCAGCTTACCATGAAAAAAAAGGAAAAATGATTCCATCATGGTGGTGGTGGACAGATTGAGTAAATCTGCACATTTTATACCAGTGCAGTCCACTTACAAGACGGTACATATAGCTGACATATTTATGAAGGAGATTTTCAGGTTGCACAGAATTTCGAAAACCATTATTTCAAACCTTGTTTACGGGACTGGGGACTCAGATAAACTTTAGCACAGCTTATCATCCTCAGACCGACGGTCAAACGGAGTGAGTAAACCAGGTGCTGGAAGATATGTTGCGCATGTATGTAATGAAGTAGCTAGCTAATGGGAAGATTATCCGTACCTTGTTGAATTTTCTTACAATAACAGTTATCAGGAGTCCCTGAAGATGAGTCCTTTTCGAGGCCTTCTATGGGAGGCAATTCCACACACCCATAAATTGGAGCAACCCTAAGACAAAATTAATGTTGGGACCTGAGATGCTTGTTGAAATGTTAATAGAGGTAAAGAAAATAAGACAAAATCTAAAGGCTGCACAGGATCGGCAAAATATCTATGCAGATAAAAAGAGGTCTTATCGAGAATTCGAAGTGGGAGATCATGTATATGTGAGAATTAAACCTAACAGGAGTACATTACGGTGGACCTCCTGTGCCAAATTGGCTCCCGGGTTCTGTGGACCCTTCCAAATTTTGGAAAGGGTAGGACCTGTAGCTTATCGGCTAGCTTTACCTAGCCACATTCAAGTACACAATGTGTTTCATGTGTCCTTGTTGAAGCATTATGTGCATGATGAAAAGCACGTAATACATTGCCAAAATATACAGGTAGGATAGAAATAATAATCCTAACTTGATATATATATATATATATATATTGTGAGAAATTGACATGGAACCTTGCTGTTTATAGGTAGAACCAGATGACGAGTTTCTGGTCGAGCTGCAACACATACTTGACCAAAGGGAAATCGTACTCCGCAGGCGAGTTGTTTTCCAGGTTAAAGTGAAATGGAAGCACTTTGGGCCAGATGAGGCTACTTGGGAGGCCAAAGCTCTTTGCAGATTTAGAGTAAAAAAAAACAACGAGGACGGTGTTACTTCCAGCGGGGAAGTTGTGACAGCCTCATTAAAGATAACTAGTGTTAACTAGTTAAAAGACAATTCTTGTTTATTGTGTTGGGAAAATACATAATTATTATTATTTGTCTGGAAGTATTTTTACTAGTAATTAGTTATGAATAATAAATTAGTGGAGAGAATTTATTAAGGAAAGTAAAAAGCTGATGGTAAAATGTTTTCCAAGAACTAGTAAGTGGTTGGGGACAGCTGGAAACAGTTACCTGCTATCCTAAGGATAAAATATTGATCCCAGTGAGGAGCAGGGGTTATGTTCTAGCTGGAAAAAAGGTTGAGGAATTTCCAGAGCTGGTAGAGACCAGTGGAAAGTTCGCTCAGAGAACCTGGAACTAGTTTTCTGGAATTGACTACACTAGTTGTCCTCAGGTCACAGCAGAAATTGAATCCATTGTTAACCCATACCATCTAGATCTGGAGCTCGGGGGTAAGAAGAGGATGTAATCGCCTCTCTTGATGGTTGGGAGGACCACAGCTTAAAAATAAAAACAGAATGATACAGATAAATACAAATGTTTATTTTGTATTTTGTATATAAGAAAGTAATGTTTGATTACACATTTATTTTGTATTATGTATATAAGCAAGTAATGTTTGATTACACAGTTATTTTGTATTCTGTTTATAAGCAAGTATTGTTTTATTATACAGTTTTATTATCTTCCTCTGAAAATAGAAAAGAAATAGCTGTTGACTGAGACAATTTCTTGCTTACAAAATTCTACCACAGTATAAACTAGATTCTATGGAGAATAATAGGAAATTATGAGGTATCAATAGTTTAGCTGTAATTTTTGGTTCTGTTATTTACTACCAAGAAAATGTATGCAATTAATACAAGGAAACATATAAATGCAGAAAATAGAACTGTTGGTCTTAGGTTCTAGGCAATGCCCTACCCAAGACACATAGTTCTTTACAGTTATTATATGTTATACATGGACTTTAGTAACTGGTGATCCAGACACCCTTTTCATTAAAAATGTTATACAGAATCTTAAAACAAAATATCTGAACCATCATGTGGAACTAGAATCGAGAAGGGAATCGAGTGTTACACAATATACGAGATGTTTTCCATTTCTAGAAATTTTCTAAACTGGATACAAGTATTAAGGAATTATGACAAATGCTCAGTATAAAATATTAAAAGGATAGATAAAATGCATATTCAGCCAAAGAATATGGTAGACTAAATACTCCATAATTCTTAATAAATATCCATTCATAAATATCTTAAAATACTTAAATTCACACTGGCGTTTTTAAACGTTTATTCTCCTACAGAGTAAGTATAATCAATGACTGTACTGTAATATGCTTGAATGAAAAAGGTAAAAGAGTCATTGAATATGTGTATACCAGGGATCATTCGTTAAAAATAAAAATAAAATAGTATATATATTACAGATTTAAAAACCCCTAGAGGGTTCTATAAAATTCGACGGGCAGAGAGCATGAAACAAGAAACCCTTAAAACAAAACCCAAATTTGTTCTTATAACTTGAATTAAAGAGTCCATGTACAATCTCTACAGAATTTGATCTTAAGACTTGACTCAGGAGGTATTCAACCTCAAAAAATAACTTATCGATTTAACCATAGAAATTTTGTTCGGAGCCAGGATCTAGGAGGAGTAACATCGATTGTCAAGATATGTGGAGAAAGAGAGACAACATATTAGTCGAAGGCCGATGGAGTCATGGCAAGAAATGTCAAGTATAAGCTCAGTGCCAAAGACGACGGGGTTGGTGATACTGACCTGTCGAAAAATCAAGAGATGATTAGTAGAGATGATGTATTTTATTAATTCTGTCTATATTAAATATGAGAAAGTAAGAAAATGATAAGAGCAGGAAGATTATCGTACCTGTAGGAGGAAGACTAACTTGCAGTCCAGCCTGCAACGAAATACAAAGAAAGAAACAAAGTAAAATGATTAAACCCATACGAGATTTTCTCACATCAAGAACAATATTACATAAACCTTGACTAAAGTGCAAAGACTCCTCTTACCTGTCTGCGTCCATCTGGTGCAAGGAAACCACACTGTAAAGATGCCATGGGAGACAATGAAGAGTTTGGTTCTTCTTCTCGACTTTTTTTGAAGGTGACTGTGAACTAAAGGTAGAAATTGTCGTCAAGGATCCAGACCCAAAACTTAAAGAAGCCTAAGGAATCGATTAACCTGAAAGCCGAAGGCCGGCCTCAATCGAGAGCTTAAACCCCGGAAGCATTGAGAGTATCAAAGGAGCGGAGAAGAAAAGCAGTAATGAGTTGTAGATGGAACTTCAAATTATGTGTTAGGGTTGGCAAAGTTATGTCAGGCATTCCTGCCGAAATTATTAACCGTTGATCAAGGAAATGATCGACCGTGAAGATCAGTAGAGTACCATGGAGAATCGTGAGACAAATTTGCAGGAAACCCCGACAGTTTTTAATTGTAGTAAATGCCAGTACTGCAGTATTAAATGGCTCTGCCATTCCAGCTAATCCGTCGTTGAGAAAATCAAGGTGGGATTCATATAACACAGTTAATGAATCAACGTTATGGTGGACCACTTTGCAACAAAGTTAAAATCTTCCCAAACCTTAACCAAATTTTCCTTTGCAGACTATACATATATTAAAATAACAGTTCCAAGGTCTTGGTGTTTGTTCTCTAAACAAGTTTGGAATTTAGTTGGTGAAAAAGTTAACGACTAAAGGTTAGATCAGATATTGGGACTCGATGTATGAAAGAAGTATTTCCTTTTTACTTAATGATTAGGATTAAAGCTCGGAAAAGAATATGGTAATCTATCTCTTTGCACATTATAACTATTTGAGTGTAAAAAAAAAAAAAAAAAATTAATTTAAATTTTTATTTATTTATTTACTAAGTAGATTTAAAAATTTACCTGTTACAACATATTTATTAATAAATATTTATACATATATGACTTTTATTTCTTTTGGATTTTTTCATATATATATATATATATATATATATATATATATATATAATTTATAACATTTATTCATAAATATTTATACATATATGACTTTTATTTCTATTTCTTATATGACTTTAATTTCTCTTTCTTATTATTTATTATAAGGGTTATTTTTTTAAATTTTTTATTTAAAAAAAAATTATGATTTTATTTTTCTTTATATAATTGAATGATTACTTAGTTTATTTCCGATTTTTTCTTATTTTGTATATTTATTTCCTTATATTATCTTTTAAATTTAGAAAATTATCATAATATAATATAGTTTTAATATTATTATTATTATTATTAATTGATTTCTTATTTTCAATTTACTTATTTATATATTTTATTTAGTGTTGTTTTTTCTTTAATATACAATTTTGTATAAAAAATAAAATAAAATTATCCATTATATTATCTATTGTATCTCTACAATATTTATTTACTTGCTTACCTAAGTTTATCCAGCTAAATTTTAATGATGAACCACATCCATCTAAATTCTAATAATAAATCATACTAAGAAACACTTCCTGTCAAAAATTCCAATATGATTTTCCTCGAAATTTTTTTTTTTTTAAAATAAATTTTAAATCACTTTAAATAATAATTGAAGTAATAATTCACTCTTGCCATTTAAATTAGAATAAAGTAAGTCATTTGAAATAGTCTGAGTTGTTTTTAGTGGGACTTTTTGGAATGAATCCGGTGAAAAAAATTGAGGTAAAATCTTGATTTCTGTTCATTAAACTGGTTTTTTTTAACTGTACATATAGATTCAGCGCCCTAAAAAAACCCTAAAACACTTGGATTGTGCAATAATACCCATCAAACTTTTATTTTCAATAAATTCTTGCAAGAATTTAAAAAAATTAAACCAAAAAAAACCTATCTTAAAAGTTTTCCAAAAAAAATCGCACTAGAGACTATTCGCTATAGTAATAGACAGAACATTAAAAAAAACAATTAATGTGTCCGTCTCCAGCGTAAAGTTTGCATTGTGAAGCCTGCCAAAAATTAATTATGACGTATGTAAAGGTGTCCATTAATTATGATTTCAGAGTACGTCCCGACGAAACACTGACCGTTGGGTCGCATACGACCGCGGATTAGCTTTGTGCTGCGTAGGCTTTTTATTATTTGTCTAGGAAAGAATTTGCTTTCACACCTTAATGGATTCCGAATTTTTTCTTGTTTATTTGTGGTAACAGCGGGTTTGAAATTATAAATGATATTTTTAGAATCTACATGTCTCGTGATTTATATAAAATTGTAAAAAAAAATTGGTAATAATCATATGTAATGAAATATTGTCAATGCCTTTTGAATCAACCAATGTGGTTCATCATCGGGACTAGGTGAGAGATCAGATCAAGTCATTAAATTTAAATAAATGTAAAGATAGCTAAACTAGTCGTTAAAAAAATGGCTAGTTTAATTTTTTAAAATTTATTTATCAATTTTTAATTATATGTTATGTTTATATATTATGTTTTTTAATTAATTAATAACGACTAGTTCCATTCTATTATTAAAATATTTAATTTATTTATTCAATTAATTAATAAATTAATAAACTTATTAATTATATATATATATATATATATATATATATATATATATATATATATATATTTCTTATTTAGTTGATTAAATTATTTAATTATTAATTTTATTTATTTATTAAAGCACAAAATCCAAATAAAAAGTAACCAATAACCAAAATAAATAAATTAAAATTAAAATAAATAAATAAAATGATGATTTATTTTAAAAGTTGCTCACACTTATCTGTTAAATAATTCAGATAATTAAAGACAATTTTTACTATTAAATAATTTAGATAATAAATTAAGACAAAATTATAAACTCTTCAACTTAATAAAAACGATAAAATAACAAATCTAGAAATTTTAATAATCTATAATTTGACACATCGTGCCAAAGTTACCGGAAATTAGGTTATTTGAAAATGATACGTAAAACTCTTTTTGATAAACCTAACGCTTAGTTCTAAAAACAATAAACACTTTCGTCTTAGTGGACAAGGTTGGCCATAGTGACGACGCTCCCAGGGTAAAATTGAAGTACCATACAATCAGTCACAATTTCAATATTTTTGCACAATAATTACAAGGAAACCATACAATCAGTCTTACTTTCAATATGTTTGCATGATAAATTTTTTTAAATATTTTTAAGATTTAAAAAAAAATTGATAGTAATTTTTAAATAATTAAAAATTTTGATAACACGGAATCTATTTCTACCATAAAAAAATATGATTCAAACATAATGGAAAATAAACATATTCAAACATCATGAAATTGACTGAAACGTCTGTGTCCTGGTTAGATAGTGGATCGATGTGACTTGACGATAGTGATTTTTCTTTGGATGGCCAATGGTCAAGTTCCTTTAGGTTGCTTCCTCCACCAACCAGAAGTCATTCCATTCAAAGGGACCGGTGTCCTTTCACCTTTGTCAACTTCCTTAAAATGAGGAGTACATTGTGACCTGCAAAACGTTATACAATCCATGTTCGAGTGAAAGGCCATGGAAGAACATATACAATGAACATTCTACATGACCTCTTTCAAAATATTTCCATACTTTGAACAAATTTCAGCGTTGAACAGGATTGCATATAACTTAACCTTAGTACAAATATATTTGGGAGGCCAGACTGAAAAAGTTATTTTAATCCTTTATGAACATTCTTTTACTTCTCCACAGTTCTGAGTAATGTTTTCTACAGTTATGAGTAATGTTTTCTATGCGTTATAATATCGTAAACCTAGTTTTGAATGTTAAGGATTACAATATGAATAAATTGTAAATATTTATTTGTTAGGATAGTTTTCAATTCAAGTGATTTTAAGTTCTTCCAAATTTATCTTATTTTTGAATTTTTGGTATTTTATACCATTCTGAAAAGAATTAAATTTGTAGAGGTGCAGACCATGAGAAAGATTTGAATGGTATGATTCCATCCTCGTTACCTTCCATTATCTATAGGTTTTTCAAATGATAAAGAAATAAAATTAATGTTATAGTATACTTTATTTAATTATCTTTAATTATATTTTATATTTTTAAAAAATATAATATTTATTTTATTAATTTTTATGGATTATTATTTATCTATTGAACTATTGGTATTTTTTATGTCTTATATTTATGAGCTTTTTATCATGTAGTTTATTTCAAATTTATTATATTTATGTGGTTTTTTTCTAATTCAAGTTTCTGGCATATGCTAACATTTTGATTTTTTTTTGGAGAGGACTATTACTAAAATAAATGTGAATGGTCTTTTTTCAATTATAATTTCATTTAAATCAATTTGTAATTGTAAATGGTTTGATTTAATTTTTTAATTATATTAAAGGATTTTAGCATGGATATTTTCCATAGTTAAGTACATATTGGTTATGAAGGTTTTGGATTAGTGTGTAAAATTGTTTAGATATAAACATAGTTGTAATGAATAATTGAAGAGTGCTAGACTAGGTATATATGGAGAATAAAATCAAATCATAGTGAGCTTCCTAGCCTTTTAAGATGTCAAAATCAAATAAATGTAGTTGTTGTTAAAAATCAATTTATAAACAATTAATAATAATGAACTAAAAAAATAAGAATTTAAAAATAAATAGAATAAGTCAAATTAGACTTAGTCAAATTGACGATGCAATCACGAATTCATCAAATTGAATTAAATTATTTCCATACATTATTAAATAATTTTATTGATGAATAAAATTAAAGATTAAAAAATTAAGTATAATTAAAGAGTTAATGTATTAGATAATTAAATTGTTAAATTTAAAGGAATTTAAGTATTAATAATAGAAAAACATGGAAAATTTTAGGGGTTAATATTGGTAGGTGGGATAATTTTCCATGATTCGCCAATTTCAATTTTTTTATAAAAATGATTGGCCCAAATTTTACAATATAAACTATTTTATCTTAAAAATCGGCAACATTATATAAACACTATATATAAAATCATTATAAATTTGAATAATTTTATATATATACAATAAACATTTTATAGTTTTCATATTAGGGACCAGTGAGATTCGTCAATGTTTTTGAACTTCAAGATAATTTTCCATCCTTAAAATTTTCCCTACACAAAAAGGGGGAATTTAGGAAATAATTAGAAAGTATCACTAAAATTGGGAGATGTGTTCACCATAAAAGTAGTACATTTCAAAATTTTCACATAGGGCTGCTCGAGAGGCTTTGTGATCAATATATTAATGTGTTTAAGTTACATTTAAAAATAAAAATATACAACTTACATTAACAAAATAAAATATAGTTATAACTTTAAAAAAAAAACAATGGAAGTTATAATAAAATATTTGAAATTTCCTGGACCTTTCAGACCTTGGATGTGCGTGGCCAATCTAGGGGAAGTGTCATTAGCTTTAATAACCAGACCATACAAGTTCACAATCTGTGGGGATTGGATGGGATACTTGGGGCAGACATCACCGACATCACCGCCTTTGATCTTGGTACCCCCTTCAGAATTCTAAATATCTATGGACCTTTCCATAACAGACCAGCTTTCTGGGACAAGTTGTTTCACTCCTCAATCATGCAAAAGGATCATATTATAGTGGGAGGCGACCTAAAATTCTCTTTGGGTGATGTTGAATCTTAGGGTCCCTAAGCATCGCCTGATCCCGTGTCCTATTACTTCAAGAAATTTCTTGACATATCCAATTTGATTGACTTAGAGATGGAAAAAAACTACCCACTTGGACAAATAGAAGGACTGGGGAAGCTGCTCTAACTCGAAGGTTGTATCATTTTTTGATTTCAATAAAGTTTGATGTCTGGATGGACAGGGCTAGGCAATGGGTGGATTGAAGTGGTTTTTCGAATCACTCTCCCATCTATCTTGAGATACATGGCGAGAACAAAAAACCCCATTCCCCTTTCAAGTTCAACTCCCCTTGGCTTGAAGAACCTGAATTCTGACATATATTCAGGGAGAAGTTGAATCGATGTCAACTGATGCATAATACATCGCCTGCAAAATTCATTACCAATAACATGTCAAGCATAAAGGATAAGACTATCAAGTGGACAAAGGTGAAAAGGATCAAAGATGAGGGAGAGTTTGGGAGGATTGAAAGGGAGATTGCCCATATGCTTGATGATGATGGCATGGGTAATACCTCCTTGGAGAATAAGGAAAAACTCACCCTCCTGGAAACGAAAAGAATCAAGCTCTTAAGACTTAAGGAGGAAGCGTGGAGAATCAAGAGTAGGGCTATCTGGCTTTAAGCGGGGGATAATAATACCAAATTATTTTAGCAATGTTCCAAAGGTAGAAAGAACATTAATACCATCTAGGAATTGAATAATCATCATGGAAGGGTGGCTAAAACTCATCAAAAACTTTCATATATGGGAATCAGGCACTTCTCCCACATTTAAAAATATCCAAGGGTGGCCAACATTGGATAAGTGCTCAGCATTGCAAGGTAGATGCCCATTTATGTGGAAGATGATGACTCGGATTCCCTAAATGCCCCTATCACTATAGGTGAGATAGAAGTTGTCCTTAAATTATTCAAAAATTACAAGAGTCCTGGACTGGATGGTTGGCCTATTGAATTCTATCTATCCTTGTTTTATCTTATTGGTAAGGATCTTCTTTTGGTGATCGAGGATTGCAGAGTATCTAGAAGAATGTGTGATAGCTTCAACACCACCTTCATAGCCCTCATTCCCAAGGTGGACAAGCCCCTATATTTGAGTGACTATTGGCCTATCTCCTTGTGTAAATGTCTCTTCAAAATCATTGCTAAAATCATTTCTAATCACATTAAACCTATCTTATCCCAGAACATATCTAAGGAAAAATTTTCCTTCCTTGACAATAGACAAATCCATGAGGCCATTGGCATTGCACTAGAAGCCCTTCACTCTATGAAGCTCAATAGCCTTAAATTCACCATACTCAAGATTGATCTGGCCAAAGATTTTGATTGCTCCTGTTGGACCTACCTCCATCTGATCCTTACCCATATCGACCTCCCCAGTCCTTTCTTTCAATGGATTATGTGATGTATTAGCAATGCTATAACTACTTCTTTTTTCCATGTAGGTCATGGTCTCCACCAAGGATGCCCCTTATCTCCTCTACCATTCCTCCCGATTATGTAGGGTCTCACTAAGCTCATTGCCTCTTCTAGGAATGAAGGGAAGCTCCCGCGAGTCAAAATCACTGATACTATTTATATGACTCACTTTCTTTTCGTTGATGATGTACTCATATTTCTAGATGACTCCTTGTGGGACTCCATTTGTTTCAAAAAGATATTCTCTACCTTCTACACTGCTACTGAAATGCAACCCAATCTAAGAAAATACACCATTATGATAACAAGATGCTCCTTCCAAGAGGGTATATATGCCCTTCATCTATTTCAATTTGATCACAGGAATATTGAAGAGGGCTTAAAATATTTTTGATTCAGACTCAAGCCCAACGATTATAGAATCACGGATTGGAATTGGCTCATAGAAAAAATTGAGCGAAGAATCAACATATGGAAACAAAAACAGATCTCTAGAGCCATAAGACTTGTTCTGATCAAGTCTATTTTGGAGGCGAACCCAATTTATTGGATGGCTCTAGCTTGGATTCCCAAAGGTGTTACTAACATAATACAAAAAATATGTCAACTCTTCCTCTCGCACGGTAACGAGGATGGACACGCCTTTGCTTGGGTAAGTTGGGACAAGATATCCAAGCCCAAACATTGGGGCGGTTAGGGACTCAAGGATCTAAATCTCTTTGCCACTACACGAGCTGCCAAAATGGGATGGTATCTCCTAACCTCCAATAGCATCTGGTAGGAAGTTACATATTCCAAATACATCGCTCTTGTATCTACACTTGATTGGATAAGAAGCCCCAACAGAATTAGGACCATCTCATCCATTGTTTGGCACACTATCTTGAAATCCATAGAACTCATCAAACAAGGTCTAGCTTGGCGCATCGGATCGAGCACACAGGTTCGGATAGGTTTGGATGCTTGGTTTGGCTCTGGGAGGGAAAATTTTCTCTCGTTGGACCTGAGACAATTCCTTAAAGAGAACGGGATCAGTCAGCTTAGTCAGGTGGTGGATGGGAACAAATCTAATTGGATTAATCAAGCTTGGAAATCACCACAAGATCTGAACATCCCCAGCGCACAGATGGAGGGCTTGGTAGAGATATATCAGGGCCCTCAAGACCTCTCATATTAGAGTCTCGGAAGCAGAGGATGAATTTATCTGAGCTATATCCTCAAAAGGTATTTATTCACAAAAACATGGTTATTTTTCTCTGACAGTGGCCCTATAGCCCCTTGAACAGATTTGGTGGTGGAAACCTCTATGGATGTTAAAGGCTCCCCCACAATCCTGACTATTCATGTGGTGCTTGCTTACAAATCGTGTGCCTAGGAAGGACAATCTGGAAAAGAGATCCATTCATGGTCCCTCTAGGTGTGGTCTGTGCAAAGAACAGGCTGGAGACATCAACCATCTCTTTCTCAATTACTCTATGACTTGTAATACCTGGCAGATGGTTACTAAGGAACTTGGCATCAATAAAAATTTTCATGGGGAGACTATCTCCATGGCTTGGCACAACTGGTGGCACTCTAGTACCTCAACAAAGGCTCGTAACCTACCTCTCTTGATCTCATGGGGCATTTGGATGTATCGAAACCACATAATTTTCCAAAGTACCCCTATATCTTGGACTACCATTTCCAATTCCATTTATGCCCTCTATCATTCCATACCTGAAGAGGCCAGCTAAAATATTGATAGAATTATTGTGACTGAAATGATTGACAAAGATATCCATTGGGCATACTTTGATGTTGCTACTGGTATTGATGGATGTGGTGGAGGGGATATTTTGTACCTATTGGACTCACATTTCTTTCAGATCAAGATGGGCTTAGGCCTGGGAACCAACAATTATTCGAGGCTCAACAGTCCCATACTGCTCCTCATTTTTTCCTAAGAAAAAAGATGGAAAAGGATACATATCTTTGGGGATTCTAATATTATTATTAACTGGTTCAATAATAATGCAAGATGTCATGTACATAGACTTAGGAGTTTTCTAGATGAATTGTTGGCTCTTAAAAATATTTTTTACATTATTAATGTCACTCACATTTACAGACAAAGGCAGACTCCTCACAACCTATCCAAAGAAGTCACACACCTAACTTGGGGCAATGACACATCACTGAGCATAAGGGACCAGAGATATATTAGCACTACCATAGGCCTTTCATTGAGGGATTTTGGCTCATGGAACCTGCTAATCAACACTAATGATCAAAGGCATTTTTTCTTTTACAATTTTTTCATACAGGCTCTCTATATATTTTGATGATATTATGTCCATCTAGACTCGCACAGTAAATTGTAAATATTGTTTACAATGCAACGTGTAATTTTCTTTACAATTAATGAAAATTACAAATTTTTCCTGAAAGAAAAAAATTATTTGAACTTTCACTTTAATTTTAAGCTATATATATATATATATATATATATATATATATATATATATAGCATGATAAGTATATATATATAGTTTTTTTGCATGATAGAGTTAAAAGATGACATGTAAAAATAATATTATTAATATAATTGATGTGTAATTTATACTATGTCCAATTGACATGTAATAGTTAAAATAGAAAGTTATTAATAACAAAAAGAATTAGTAACATTTATAAATAAAATAATTTCTATATTAAATAACATAATTTTATATCAATTTTATAGGAAAAAAAATCTCACATATTTTCATTTTATATTGTGAGAGAGATGTGTAATTTATTCCATGCTTAATATATAGTGGATATATAATATTTAAAATTTATTGATAACAAAAATAACTAATGTGCATCATAAATGGAATATTTCAATATGCATTTTGACTAAAATATTTTCACATCAAATATACATATGTGGAGAAAGAACTACTTCTTATTATACTAATATATTCTTTGAATTCAAGGTATCACAAAGATTTATAATTCCTTAAATCTTGGAAAATCACATTTTAAAAAATATTAATAATGAAATAATTCAATGTGGGCCTATATAGATAAACCACTAACATTTTAAAAAAATATTCATAAGAGAGAGAGAGATAGAGAGAGAGAACGATTTATTAGTGTTTTTTTCAAAGGTGCATCCAAATCTAACAAGAGCTGAAAGGAATGAAATCTTTTCTCAAGTTTTGGATGCAAAAAATGGTTTGCATCTTGAGAGATTAAAAATGGTTTACATCTTGAGAGATTTTATCCCTCTCAGTGCTTGGTAGATTTGGAGTTAAGAAGGATCTATGCTAGTGACTATTAACTAAATTTTTTTGACTTGGTAGCTAAAAATATAAATAAATAATAATTAGAAATATAAATAGATCTCTCTATATACCAAGGGTGAAGAACCATCAAATCTATTGAGCTCTAAACCTTTTTTTAGAGTGAAAACAGATTTTATCCCTCCTTCCTCTTGGTAGAATTGAAGTGAAATAAATCTTGTTTTGTAATATTATCTTTATTAAATTAATGTACTTTATTATTAATTATATTATATGGTTGACTTTTATTTATCATAATTAAATATAATAAAGTAATGGTAAAGAAGGGTCAATTATGTTTTTCAATTATTTGACGATGGTTGTTGAAGTAAACTAAAGTTGTCTATGATAGATTACCATTAACTACAATTGACCATGGTTGCCATCTTGAGCATGGTTGAAAATGGTGGCACATGATTGACTATATTTGGTCATGGTTGACCATAGTTGATTGTGATTGGCCATGTTGAACATGGTCTGTTAGAATTAATGGATAAAGCTAGACTTAGATGTTTGTTGTGATGAGGATAGGATTGAGACTCTAAGATTAGATCTCAGATCCTACTATCTAGGGAGTGGTTCAAACCACCCTCTTTGTGTGCAAGTCTATATGTACAAGGTTCTTCTGTATGAAGAGATAGTGTTTTGCGTGGAGTGCTTGGGCGTTCTCCAGATATCTCACCTGAAGAACATTTTTAGTTAATAGAATTCAGTTTTTAACATGGTATCAGAACTTCAGGTCGAGGCTGAGTGGACCTGTGATGTGTAGGGATATGAGGACGTGAGGATCCATGGAGGATTGTTGCAGTTTCACATTGTGAAGTGATCTGCATGAAGTTTTCATTGGTAAAGTCCAGAGTTTGGAGTTGCGTAAGTTTGGAGTAGTTTGTTCATGGTGGTGCCCAACAACATGCCTCTGCAAATTAACAACGTGCCTTTGTGAGTGTTGGAGTGGATTCTTCGATTAGGAGGTTGGAAGGTAGCGCGAGTTAGGGAGAGCAACGTGAATTAGCGTTTCTCCATGCAAAGTTTCTGGAGCGTGGTATGTGGATCAACGTTTGAATATCAAGAGATTTCTTACCAAAGTGACGTAGGATCCCTGTGCAATAGTTTGAAGACCCACTAGTCCAAAAAAAAGCATAATTGGAAGGCCCTATGCATTGAGTCCGACCCTTCCATTGATGAAGCGGAGGAGCAGTGGCCATTGTCGTTTGGTTGTCCTGGAATAATACGCATTGGTGTCCATGTGCATGAACACGTTGATGTCGAAATATAGCCCTCCGTTGCTGCATTGGTTAACTATTCTCATAGATGTTTGTGCTCTTGTCCCCCGGTTGGTCACGCGCAAGAATTTTCCACAGGAGGCCTAGCCACAGGGTCCAACAGGGCCACAAAAGGCAGTCCAGCCATATTTCTATATTTCGATACCATAATTTATTGGTATTTTGGATACGATTATTCAATTTTTATCTAGGACCATTGCCATGATCACATTTGTACTCATAACTACAGGAAATAGGTGTGAATGTTAGTTCGATCGCGTGAATGGGTGACGCAAAGGAGATGAAGGAAACAAATATCACTTTTCCAAATGTGTATTCTTTTGGTTGAGTTGTGTTTTATTCCAAGTGTCTTGACGAAGTCCAGGTTTGAAAAGTTCGAATTCATTTTTGTAATGATCCAACAAATTTCTCTGTTATTCTTTTAGTTGCATTGGTGACTTTGCTTCGGATTCGGTTGTGTGGCATAGAAGCCATCGTTTGCACCATAAGGTTCTACAGTTGAAGAGTTTTCAAAGGGAGAATTTTCCCACCTGCATGGTAACGAGGTTGTTGGAGCTTGTGAGAAGACTGATGTGAATCAAAAATAAATATGGAAGCGAGATAAAGTCAGATAAGTTGGATTTTTTCAATATGGATGCACTTTTAGACATATTTGACCCTGATGATATTTTCTTCATGAGGCTTGGTGGTTTTATTAATGACCACAATTATTGAGATATACTATATGTTCTGCAACAGCGTGAGATTGAAGAATCACGAGTTGTTCCTCATGTAGGATGTAAAGAGGAACATATGGTTGAAGATCAAGAAGACCTAGTAGTCGTTCTTGTTGAAGGAAGTAAAGAGGAAGATATTGTTGAAGATCAATTGGACAAGCCACGTGAAGCTGATTGCAAATACGTGGCAGAAGAAGTCAATATGGAGAGAATTCAAAATATGATGATCTAATGAACATTTATGTGTGTGCGGACATTAGCAACATCAACAAGGAAGAAGCAACAAAGTTTGAAGAGGAATTGAAGTTTCTTGAAGCATGGCTTGAAACACCATGTCTTTATGAAGTTAACACAGAAGTTGCATCAATGAATGATGAAAAAACTATCGCTGATGTTCAGATGGTTGACATTGGAAATAGTGAGAGGAAAAATTCTCCTATCCAGCGTATCATAATTTTGAGAAGGGTGAGGATAAGAGTTCAAGATTTCCATCATTGGGGAAGAAATGAGTTGCAAATATATCACTACCTCATGGAAAGGAAAGTGAAGATGAAGCCTCACCTCGGAATGAACAAGTATGGACTCGCAAGAAAGAAGACCAAAATGAAAACATATGTTACCAAGTTTTTCAAGTTTTTTATGTTTTTTATGTAAGCCTGGATGAGACTGAGACCAGCAGGCATATGTTATTTTTCAGTACCCTTTCTCCATTAAGGGGGAGTGTTGTTATTAATGCAGAAATCTAGACTTAGATGTTTGTTGTGATAAGGATAGGATTGAGACTCTAAGATTAGATCTCAAATCCTACTATCTAGGGAGTGGTTCAAACCACCCTCTTTTTGTGCAAGTCTGTATGTACGAGGTTCTTTTGTATGAAGAGATACTAATTTTTGTGGAGTTCTTTGGCGTTCTCCAGGTATCTCACCTGGAGAACCCATTTAGTTAACATAATTCATTTTTTAACATGGTTGAACATGTTGATGATGGTTGACCTTTTTTCCCATGGTTGACTATGTTTGATTATGGTTAAATATAGTTAAGGTATGGTTGAAAATCAACATGCTTGACAATTGTTTACCATGTAGACCATGGTTGACCTTGGTTTTACCATAGGTGACTACTAACAAAACTTTCATAAATGTGGTTGATATTGATACCATTTTCAAACACTTATTGGCATATGAAAGGTGGAAAGTGGTGTAGATCAATGTACCTCAATCACTTTTACTAATGTGGATGTGCTAGTTAATAGTTGATGTGCATGGGGAGGATTCGTAGACATGGATAACTATGGTAGCGCATATCTAATAGGTGTGGACCATATTGACCATGGTTTGACCATTTTGACCATGTTTGCCCATTTTGACCATGGTTGATCATCATGGTCCATGATAAGCATGGTTAAGCATGGGTCACCATGGTGGCTAAAGTTCTTCATTTTTAACTATGGTTGACCAAATATAATAATGGTTAATCATGGTAGACTATGCTAGACCATAGTTGAGCATGGTTGAATATGGTTGATTAACTCTAGTCATGGTTTAGTATCACTGACTAAGGTTGACCATGGTTGAATAGGATCGACCATGGTGGGAGTAATAAACCATGGATGCCTATGGTGAACATGGTGAGCATAGTGAGCATGGTTGACCATGACCAACTATGGTCAAACATCATCAACTATGTTCACCCATTGTCAACCAAAGTTACCATAGTTGACTATGATTGACTATGGTTGACCATGGATGATCATGGTTGTTCGTGGTTAACTAAGATTGAATATGGTAACTATTGTTAATAAAAAATGATTGGTTGCTCATGGTTGATGAACATTTAACATGGTTGACTATCATTAACCATGGCGACCTCTAGTTTACTAGGTTGATTAAGGTAGACAATAGTTGGCTATGGTTGACCTTTGTTGAACATTGTTTAGCCATTTTGAACATGGTATACCATGGTTGATCACAATGCCTATGAGTGACTTTAGTTAACAAATATAATCATGGTTTACCATGTAGAACATGGTAGATCATAGTTGTCTAAGGTTAATCATCATTGATTATGGTTATTCATGGTTGATATGATTGACAATGTTAAACCATGTTGACCATGGTTACCATTTTTACCATTTTAATCATGTTGAACATGGTTTAACCTCGATGACTATGATTGACCATGATGAATAATTAACCATGTTATCTATGGCTAACTATGGGTGACCATGGTTTACCATGCTAACCAATTGACCATGTTGTCTATGGTGAAATATGGGTGATTGTGGATGTCCTTTTTTTATAATGGTGTTCTTGGTTTACCATAGTTGTCCATGCTCAACCAATTAAATATGGTCGACTATAGTTGACCATGATTGAGTATGTTGACCATCTTTAATCATCATTGACTATGGTTGCCTATGGCTAGTGATGGAAGGTTATAGTTTCCTATGGTTGGCCATATTTGAAGATGTTTCACCATGGTTGAGAATGTTTTGTATAATTAACAATGGTTGAATATGGTTGAATATGGTTGCACCTCGTTGGTTATGGTTTATTATGGTTCAAAGCTTATCCATTTACCTCAAATTCATTGTTTCAAATATTCCAAACAATTATAATTTCCACACTTCAGCTTCTCAAAATCAATTATCTTCCACATATTTCAATACAAGAACATACATGAAAATTTTATGATATGGATTACATAATGAATTAAAAATTCAAATGAAATTAAATGCCATCATCTCCCTTTTTTTATAAAAAAATGTGTTTCTACTTAATAATTTTTCTCTCCCAAATTAAATTCCACCGACTCGATTTTTTCCTGAATTTTTCTCTCCCTAATTAAATTCCATCTTCTGGATTTTTTCATGAAATCACCTTTCTAATTAATATTTTTTCTCTCCCGAGATGTAATTTTATGAAATATCGTTTGATATACATAATAGCCATCATTGTTTTTTTAATTTTCCTAATGAGTATAAATTTCAATCTCATGGATCAAGAAACTCTTAAAAATTTCTTGTTGCATTTAAAATTAATATATTTTATCTCCAAAGGTTGAACTTTTTTTCCCTAAAAAAAAAAGTTGAGGAAAATATATAATTTTTTAAACACCCAAACACTTTTTTGTTAGGATTACGAAACACCGAGAAAAGTAGGAGTGTTTAAAGACACCGTTGTTAGCATCCCACTAGAAACAAGGTAAAATTAACATGGATTATTTTCACTTTTAAATAGGATACATAAACCATGGGTTCTCATAATCCTAAAGTTAAAAAATTATTGGTAACTTGACCGAGTCATGTTTTCCCCAACCAACTTAATAATCCCCCCTTAAAATTGGCCCATGGAGATTAAACTGGTCCCAATAATTCATGAACCATCTCACCTATGATCTCACATTCCCCCCCCCCCCCGCCCCTCAAGCTAGAATACAAATACACTTACCACCGTGGTAGGTATCCAAGAGGTCAATTCTGCAACTTGATGGCTTCATCTGCCATTGCACTACATGTATGATTCATCAAAGTCTTAAGGTATTACAAACATCACACGCTCCTACGCAATATGTATGTGTGAAAAATAGGTCATACAAATTCCTAGGGAAATACAATTACCTATGGTAGCATTTCAGAACTTGGACCAAAAAAACTTGTTTTCACCCACCACTAACATGATCACACACCCCACTGTGGATCTTATTAGACACTAGCTCCTTAACTATCATTAGACACTATTGAATCCGTCTCCATTTTATCGTCCATACGATGACTCTCTCTACATATATAGCTTTGTTGATCCATCTCTTGACCTATCCTTTCTCACTACTTTATCTCTCTCCTTATATCTTTGATCCATGTTATTCATCTGCATCCTCATTATCATTGTGCATCCTCTTCCTGTTGTTGCCATAATGCATTGATTTCCTCTTTTTGTTTATACTAGACCTACCACCAGTAATATCCTGTCTTGAGTCACCATCATCATACAACACAAAATAATCTCTTCCAATATTAGGAGGAGAATGTTTCTTACCAATTTCATCCTAGGGTGAACTAGAAATGATTCGCCATATTCCATTCTTCAATTTTTTTCTAAACCTTTGTTGTTTCAACCTTCTATATTCCACAAAATCCTTTACCTTCAAATGTTCATCCTTTTCATCTCTTTGGGTAGTTGTTAGGATCAAAAAACATCGAGACAAGTAGTGTTGTCTAAAAACACCATTGTTGGGATCCCATTGGACACGAGAACAAACTAACATGGAAATTTTTTATCTTTAAATAGGCTACATTATAGATGAATATTATGAGAAAAACTATAAGTTCTCATAATCTTGGAGCTCCAAAACTATCAGTAACTTGATCCATTAAAATTTATCCAAACCACCTTATCTTTTTTATCCATAATTTCGATAAATATAATAAATACTCAATATATTTTGACCTTATCTATAACCACAAATATAATGCATACTCTGTAAGATTTAGTTTGACCTTAATTATAAGGTAAATACGATGCATGATCTATAAGTTTTTGCCTCAAGTATAACACTTTAGAGCAGGATCATGAATATAAATTTAATTAAAATTTATTTATAACAAAATTCTATATCATAACCAGATAGTATAACACTTTAGAGCTCGATCATGAATATAAATCTAATTAAAACTGATTTATAACAAAATTCTATCTCATAATCAGAATGAATAAATTTAAAAAGATATCGATTTGTAAAAATTAAATTAAATTAATAATAATTTTATAACCATTTTAATAAAAAAACTTTGAACTAATCATTAAAGAAATCATATTTTTCAAAATAGCTTGTTTATAAATAAATTATTAATATATTTTAACTTTTTATTTAATATATATTTTATTGATTTTAATTTATAATGTATTTAGTAATTTCACATGTATATATGATATTTATATTTATATTTAAAGCCTTTTATCAAGTTTGAATGATTTAATAGGTAAGAATATGGGTTGGTTTTAAAGATTATTGACGGAAATTTAAATGGGTAATAGCGAAATTAGATCATTATTATTTTATAATATCATTTATTGATCTAATAACTAAATGACATAATTCGAATTAAAATGAGTAAAGTATATATATTTGTAAGTTTTATCACTTAAATGAGGTTTCAAATATCTTTCTTTTTATTGTTAATATTAAAAAAATCATAAAAAAATAACTAAATTATCACTTTATTTTATATTATTTTTAGTACTATGATTAGTTATAAAAAATAATAAATGAGTTAAACACTTACATTTTAAAAAATATGTAACAACTTTCACCATGGAGATTCATCCTTTGTGACAGCCTCATTTAAAGATTAACTAGCAATAACTAGTTTAAACAAGTTGTTTATTTTAATTCTGACAAGAAAGACTTGAGGGTTATGTGTTGAGACAAAAATTACTATTTTATTTTATTTTTGAATTTATTAAGAGAAACCAATGAATGGAAAGAGAAACTCCTAAGTTGTTGGTGTTAGTTTCTCAGAATAGATGGTGGTTGGGGATAGTTGGAAAACAGTTACCCTCTCATGAGTGGATAAAGTTGAAATCCAGAGGAGGAGAGGGGGTTCTGGAAAAGTTGGAAAGATAGGGAAAGTATTTTCTAGAGCTGGTATGGAGACCAGTGGAAAATAACTTTGGAAACCCTTGTGTGAGCCAGATTTACTGTTGGTGACTGGATAGGAAATCCAGAGGTCACAGCAGATTACTCCACTGTAAATCCCGTGGCACCATCCAGATTCTGGAGCTAGGGGGCAAGCGGAGGACGTAATAGCCTCCCTCGAAGGTCGGGTGGACAACAGCTTGGGAAATTCTACCATTGCAGATAAGTACTAATGAGATTATCCTGAGTCTACAATTAATGTAAATTTTCAGATAGGAAATATTGTATTGCTTCTTTAATGTTTTTTTTATATTTCTTTTCTTAAAGAATGGAAAAATGTGCTCTGTCTAGAGCTATAGTAGAAGAACGAGTTTAAGTTACAGAGTCTATGATTTTTCCCTTTTCCTACGTACTCTAAGAGGGTTTGAAATGCCTAGTTGGAAAGTATTCGGCTAGGGTGCTCTCTCAAATTTAAACCCTGATGAGGGATTCAGAAAGAAACAATCAATTGAAAAAAATGTATGAAGGTGCAATTACTCATTTCTCCTTACTTTTTTCTTTCTGCTATCATGTGTTAAATAAATTGAAAAACGGAAAAGGAACAGTAAATAGTTCTTTCTATACCATCGATAACAAATCTCTCTACTTATTTTGCTGTGAGAACCGTATGGGAAACTAGAAGATTCCAAACAACAGTGAGGAAGAATCATGCTAAAAGGCTACAGGATAGTAAAATTATGATAAAATATGTTGTTAAAACTTAAATATAAACACATGCATGCTACAGAGCTTTGTGTCGCGCTCACAGCGAACAAGTTCGAGTAGCTATACGAAGATTAACCATGTAATAATCTTTATCTGAAAACCTGTTGATTATTGAGAAGCTGAAGTTGTACCGACAGAAAAGAAAGACATGAAACCGAAAACATAAATTCTTTTCTTACATAGTAAAGTTGAAGAACATGTTCATATTTATCAGAACCTATGATTCGCACAGTTGCGTAAAAGAAATAGACTGAAGAACATGTGTATATATATATAAATGTATATACGTTGATAAACTGACTGTATTCACTCAGAGTCAAGAAAAACGGACAAATGTTCGCCATAATAACAGTAGTTATACACGTATAAACTGTAAAGTTAATGCTCAGTGAGCGTTGTTCTAGAACAAGGAAACTCTCGAGGAGAAAACTAAAAACCCTTAACTCTGAGGGTATAGAACTGAGAGCTATTTTTTCCTTAATGACTATAGACTCCTAATTAAAAGTCGGTCGTAGGCCACAGCCTTGACAGGGACTCCGACGAGGGTTCTTTTTCCTCTTTGCCATCGGATAAGCGAGTACCTGTGGGAAGGACTCGGAATGTTAGCCAACGTATAGAAGCTTGAAAACTTGACAGGCGCGAGTAGGTGGCGGAACCGTTCATACCTGCAACCCATGAGTAGTTCAGTTAAAACTCTTATTATAGCTCTGTCGATAGTAAACACAAATAAAAAGAGAGGAAAATCAAGCAGGCTCTGGTGGGATGGTCCTCACAAGAGTGGCTTACCTGTGAATCGAAAAACCTTGAACCCGGTTAACCCTGTAGCACACACAGAAGGGAAGGGTCATCAAATATCATTTCAAAGTAGTGAACAAGAATTTAACACTATCCACAAGTAATGTCGCAGGTATGTAGTTAGAAAGTGTAAGATACTTGAGTGGAAAAGAAAATTCTCACCAGCGCAAACTTGGAAGGATACACACCCTTCTGAGGGAAAACCGACCCCGAAACTTGGATAAGCTTCAAGTTTCCTGTACCCTGCCATCGCGCACGAGAAATATTATTATTACCTGGCATTAAAATAAAAGAAACATCAGGAATTCTTTCAGTTAAAGCAATCGAGACGAAATTTGAGAGGAGCTATTATTATCTTCTCTAAAATGTTGCAGAGGGCAGATTTTACCTCTGTTTAAAGGGAACTGGACGGAATTCACAAAGCAGGAAACCCCAAGGGCGCTATGGACGCCGACAAAAATCATGGGAGCAACATTCTCTTAGCCTCTCGGACTGTTGGTAGAGTATCAGTCAAAAATCGCACAGCGTTCCTGGCAAGCAAGGCTGGAGAGCTGAAAGTTGGGTTACCACGGAAAGAACGGTAGAAATTCGAAACAGGCTGGACAGCTATGCCATGCAAGGCTGGCGGTACAGCTTAGTATTAAATCACATTAAGTGAGAAGCCACAGAAATGGCTTAGGTAAACCCAAGTGTCGACTCCTTCGGAGTCATAGAGTTGGCACATTTAAAACACAAAGCAAACGCAATATCACCATATCCAATGACGTAGGCAGCGTAAAGCTCCAAGTGGAGGATGGGACAGATGTCTCCATTACAATATATATAAACTACAATCCTTACCAACAGGGTAAGAAATCACGAAAATAATTAAATTAACCATAAAGCCAGAATATCAATCACCTCAGATCAACAAATTCGTTGGGTACCAGTATCAGCTATTAAATTACTCCCCTGTACTGTTTGAGGTGGTCAGACTGTGTGATGACATAAGCATAATCGAATGTATCCATTTCATTTGCAAGCATTATTTGGTAATAGTAACAGTAAAAATTTTTTATGGTATTTTATTTTTTATTGACATGTATGTGACAAGTGGTATCAAAGCCAAGTTGCTACACTGGGATCTTAAGGGTCTACTAACAGTGTGCTTGTGATTAGTGCACTAAGGGGAGCAATAGTAATGGCAACCCAAACGCAACCTGAGGGGACTCAAACCCCCACAGTTTTGAACACGGAAATGGGGGTTCAATTAACTCTAGAACAACACCAAAAGACTAGCCGATTGCTTGAAGAGCAGCAGCAGCAAACTACATTTTTGTTAAATACAGTATAGAAACTTCAGGAAGAAATGATAAGAGTCTGGATGGACAATGAGAGGTTATTACAGGATCAAGAGAAGATCTTGAAAAGTTTTTCAGATAGACAGAATCAAGGGATAGGACATCCTAGTGCTGAGAAAGAGTTAACAACCGAACCAGAGGACCAGCAGACTCAGAAAAGGAATTATAATGAGGCAAAGTCAGGCAATTTGTCTAGCCAGCAAGACTTCAAAAGACAAAAGGTGGAACTGCAGGGAGAATTTCGTAAGATTAAGCCACCGACCTTTGACGGTGAGGCAGAAGAGTCGGCTGAAGCCTGGCTAATAAATATAAACAAATATTTCCAGGTCTATGAATACAGCAGCAATTTGAAGGCCAGACTGGCCATATACCAATTACGGGAAAAAGCAACCCTGTGGTGGGAAGAAGTGAATAATGTACGCATCATTGATGAACGTGACATAACCTGGGAACTGTTCCAGCAGTACTTTAAAGATAAATACCTGACAGAAAGATTTTATGACGATAAAGAAAAGGAATTCCATGATCTTCGGCTGGGGCAAATGACCATGGATGATTATGTGGCAAAATTCACCTCTTTACTGCGATATGTACCTTATCTCCGAGAAGAGAAGGCGAAGGTACAGAGATTTTTGAGTAGTTTACCTAATCATATGAGGGAGCGGATATAATTCGTTAACCCCCATACTATGGATGAGGCTATCTGAAAAGCACGATTGTGTTATCAGCAAAGTAAAACTAAGAGTGATGTGGGAAAAGGCTGGCAGCCGAAGAAAGGTCAGAAAAGTAACTCTACGTTTAAGGGCAGTAAAAACAGCAGCTTCAGAAATGCAGCACGAAACATAATCAGCAAGCAGTTTGGGAAAAACCACCAAAGAATCAAGTGGCCAGCTGAGGAGAAGCCCACAGAAGCGTCAAGTAAACCTGAGCAGGGACATAACTCTAAACCTCCCTTACAGTGTTGGGGCTGTGGGGAAGCTCACTATTATAAGAACTGTCCCAGATGGAAAAAAAGTGAAACTGTAGTGAATCTGCAGGAGGCATCTACAGTAGGAGATGTGGCGCGTAGCGTACATCGCATCAATGCAGCGCTAGAAGATCGGCAGGCTGATTTTCAGCCTACGATGATTGAACTCGAAGGTACATTACTAACAAAACCTGTTTCAATTCTGGTTGATCCTGGAGCAAGTCTGAGTTACATCAGTCCTAAGTTAGTAGAAGTATGTAAATTAAAAGAACAAAAATTTAGGAATTCATGGCTAGTACAGTTAGCCACTGGGGCAAAACGTAAGATAACAGCGAAAATTCCTAACTGTGTGCTGGAAGTGGCAGAACAGCAGATAGAGGTAGATCTAAATATCTTACCGTTGGGATCGTACGATGTGTTATTGGGTATGGATTGGTTGGAAAGACATTGGACAATGGTAGACTGTAAGGAAAAGACCATCTCATTCAGAATGAAAGATGGTACGCAGAACGTGGTTCAAGGAGTTAAAAATCCCGTACAAATACGACCAATAACAACATCTCAGATGGGTAAGTGTATTAGAAAAGGGTGCCAGTTGTATGCTATTCAAGTATGATACACAGATTCTAAGGAAAAGGCCCCAATGCTGGAAGATATTCCTGTAGTGCAGGAATTTCTGGACGTATTTCCAGAAGAAATTCCTGGATTACCACCCAAAAGAGATATTGATTTCACTACTGAGTTGCTGTCGGGTGCCTCACCAGTATCAAAAGCCCCGTATAGGATGAGTGTGCCGGAGTTGACAAAATTGAAAATACAGTTACAAGAGTTGCTAGACAAGGGCTATATCCGCCCAAGTGTGTCACCATGGGGAGCACCAGTTCTTTTCGTTAAAAAGAAATATGGGACATTGCGCATGTGTATGGATTATAGACAGCTTAACAAGCTGACGGTTTAAAACAAGTACCCCTTACCAAGAATCGATGATTTGTTCGACCAGGTGAGAGGGGCTAAAGTATTTTCCAAGATTGATTTAAGATCCGGATATCATCAAATTCGGATTAAAGATGAGGATATCAGCAAAACAGCTTTCCGCACTCGATATGGTCATTATGAATTTGTTGTGCTGCCCTTTGGATTAACAAATGCAACAGCAACTTTTATGAGGTTGATGAATGGAATTTTTCATCAATTCCTAGATATTTTTGTGCTCATATTTATCGATGATATTCTGGTATACTTTAAAAATGAGGCAGAGCATAAGGTGCATTTGCGCATAGTATTGGAAACGCTAAGGAAACATCAGCTTTATGCTAAATTCAGCAAGTGCGATTTCTTTAAAACAGAAATCCAGTACTTGGGACACGTCATAACAGCTGAAGGGATAGCTGTTGATCCCAAAAAGATCAAAGCCATCATGGAGTGGCAAGTTCCTCGGAATGTGGCAGACATTAGATCGTTTATGGGCCTAGATGGGTATTACAGAAGATTCATAGAAGGGTTCTCCAAAATTGCCTTTCCCATTACATCCTTGCAGAAGAAGGGCAAGATTTTTAGATGGAAAAAAGAATGTCAGGACAGCTTCGAAAAACTAAAACAACTTCTAACTACAGCTCCAGTACTGAAGGTAGCTGACCCAGAAAAATATTATGAAGTCTGCACGGATGCTAGTAAAGAAGGAGTTGGAGCAGTATTAACTCAAGAGGGAAAAGTAATAGCCTACGAGTCAAGGAAGCTTAAGGAACATGAGCAGAAATATTCTGCTTATGATTTGGAGCTTACGGCAGTAGTTCACGCCCTCCGAGTATGGAGGCATTATCTACTGGGTAAAATATTTGTACTAAAAACAGACCATAGCAGCCTGACTAGCTATTTCAAACAAGCAGATTTGAATTCTTGACAGGCAAGATGGAATGCATTTCTGAGTGAATTTGACATGGAAATTCAGCATGTTAAAGGAAAATAAAATAGAGTTGCCGACGTATTATGCCGGAAATTGCACAGTCTGTTTGCTCTATATTTTAACCAGTTGGAAAGCCAATTGTTGAAGCAATTAAAGGAAGAATCTCAAAGAGACCCAGAATATAAGTTTCTGTGGCAGTAAATGAAGAATGACAAAGAGCATGAAAAAACAACAGAGTTTGGAGAAGGAGAAGAACAGGTGTTGACCTTCCGCAGAAAGATCTATGTGCCTAACCGCACTGATCTTAAAGGAGTAATCCTGGATGAATTTCACCGCAGCAATTACGCTGGCCATCCCGGGTATCATAAAATGCTGACAGCAAGAAGGAAAGTTTATTATTGGCCAGGAATGCGTAAGGACATTGCCGAATACATAAGCAAGTGTTTATAATGTCAGTAGGTTAAAGCTGAGCATCAGCATCCTGCTGGGCTATTGCAGCCTATACCCATTCCTGAATGGAAATGGGAAGTTATTTCATTAGATTTTATCACAGGGTTACCGCGAACAAGGAAGCAGAATGATTCTATTATGGTAGTGGTGGACAGATTAAGTAAATCTTCCCATTTCATACCTGTGCAATCTACCTATAAGATGGTACAAATTGAGGATATATTTATGAAGGAGATCTTCAGGTTGCATGGCATACCTAAAACTGTGATTTCAGATCGAGATGTGAAGTTTACGTCTGCTTTTTGGAAAACTTTATTTTCTGGATTAGGAACCCAGATACACTTTAGTATTGCTTATCATCCTCAAACGGATGGGCAGACAGAGCCGGTAAATCAAGTTCTGGAAGACATGCTGCGAATGTATGTAATGCAGCAACCCACCAAGTGGGAAGATTACTTGCACCTGGTAGAATTTTCATACAATAATGGGTATCAGGAGTCTCTAAAAATGAGCCCCTTTGAAGAATTATATGGTAGGCAGTGTCGCACGCCTATAAACTGGAGCAGTCCCGAAACAAAACTGTTGTTGGGACCAGAAATGCTGGCTGAAATGGAGGCAGAGGTAAAACGAATAAGGCGGAATTTGAAAACCGCGCAAGATAGGCAAAAGGTTTATGCAGACTGGAAAAGATCCTACCGAGAATTCGGGGTAGGAGACCACGTATATGTATGAATTAAACCTAAAAGAAGCACTATGAGGTGGACCTCTTGTGCTAAGTTGGCTCCTCGGTACTGCGGTCCTTTCCAAATATTGGAAAGAATAGGACCAGTAGCCTATAGATTGGCATTGCCCAGTCATATTCGAGTGCATAATGTGTTTCATGTGTCCTTACTGAAGCGATATGTACATGATGAGAAACATGTAATTCATTGGCAAAATATTCAGGTAGGAAGAAGGATAAAAATAATCCTAGTTTGCAGCTTGAATATCTCTAATTGTACTGATTTGGAATCATTTTGTGCCTTTCAGGTAGAACTGGATGGAGAGTTCCTGGTAGAGCCACTACACATACTTGATCGGAGGGAAATTGAACTCTGCAAAAGAGTAGTTGTCCAGGTGAAAGTGCAGTGGAAGCACTTTCGACCAGACGAAGCTACTTGGGAGGAAGAAAAATTTATGCGGGAAGCATACCCAGAACTCTTTCCAAAGAGGGGCTAAAACACTGAGGACGGTGTTACTTCCAGGGGGGGAAGATGTGACAGCCTCATTTAAAGATTAAATAGCATTAACTAGTTTAAACAAGTTTTTTATTTTAATTCTGACAAGAAAGACTTGAGGGTTATGTGTTGAGATAAAAATTACTATTTTATTTTATTTTTGAATTTATTAAGAGAAACCAATGAATGGAAAGAGAATCTCCTAAGCTGTTGGTGTTAGTTTCTCAGAATAGATGGTGGTTGGGGACAGTTGGAAAATAGTTACCCTCTCCTGAGTGGATAAAGTTGGAATCCAGAGGAGGAGAGGGGGTTCTGGAAAAGTTGGCAAGATAGGGAAAGTATTTTCTAGAGCTGGTATGGAGACCAGTGGAAAATAACTTTGGAAACCCTTGTGTGAGCCAGATTTACTGTTGGTGACTGGATAGGAAATCCATAGGTCACAGCAGATTACTCCACTGTAAATCCCATGGCACCATCCAGATTCTAGAGCTAGGGGGCAAGCGGAGGACGTAATAGCCTCCCTTGAAGGTCGGGTGGACAACAGCTTGGGAAATTCTACCATTGCAGATAAGTAATGAGATTATCCTGAGTCTACAATTAATGTAAATTTGCAGATAGGAAATATTGTATTGCTTCTTTAATGTTTTTTTTTTTATTTCTTTTCTTAAATAATGGAAAAATGTGCTCTGTCTAGAGCTATAGCAGAAGAACGAGTTTAAGTTACAGAGTCTATGATTTTTCCCTTTTCCTACGTACTCTAAGAGGGTTTGAAATGCCTAGTTGGAAAGTATTCGACTAGGGTGCTCTCTCAAATTTAAACCCTGATGAGGGATTCAGAAAGAAACAATCAATTGAAAAAAATGTATGAAGGTGCAATTACTCATTTCTCCTTACTTGTTTCTTTCTGCTATCATGTGTTAAATAAATTGAAAAACGGAAAAGGAATAGTAAACAGTTCTTTCTATACCATCGATAACAGATCTCTCTACTTATTTTTCTGTGAGAACCATATGGGAAACTAGAAGATTCCAAACAACAGTGAGGAAGAATCCTGCTAAAAGGCTACAGGATAGTAAAATTATGATAAAATATGTTGTTAAAACTTAAATATAAACACATGCATGCTACAGAGCTTTGTGTCACGCTCACAGCAGACAAGTTCGAGTAGCTATATGAAGATTAACCATGTAATAATCTTTATCTGAAAACCTGTTGATTATTGAGAAGCTGAAGTCGTACCGACAGAAAAGAAAGACATGAAACCGAAAACAGAAATTCTTTTCTTACATAGTAAAGTTGAAGAACATGTTCATATTTATCAGAACCTATGATTCGCACAGTTGCGTAAAAGAAATAGACTGAAGAACATGTGTATATATATAAATGTATATACGTTGATAAACTGACTGTATTCACTCAGAGTCAAGAAAAATGGACAAATGTTCGCCATAATAATAGTAGTTATACACGTATAAACTGTAAAGTTAATGCTCAGTGAGCGTTGTTCTAGAACAAGGAAACTCTTGAGGAAAAAACTAAAAACCCTTAACTCTGAGGGTATAGAACTGAGAGCTATTTTTTCCTTAATGACTATAGACTCCTAATTAAAATTCGGTCGAAGGCCACAGCCTTGACAAGGACTCCAACGAGTGTTCTTTTTCCTCTATGCCATCGGATAAGCGAGTACCTGTGGGAAGGACTCGGAATGTTAGCCAACGTATAGGAGCTTGAAAACTTGACAGGCGCGAGTAGGTGGCGGAACCGTTCATACCTAAAACCCAGGAGTAGTTCAATTAAAACTCTAATTATAGCTCTGTCGATAGTAAACACAAATAAAAAGAGAGGAAAATCAAGCAGGCTCTGGTGGGATGGTCCTCACAAGAGTGGCTTACCTGTGAATCGAAAAACCTTGAACCCGGTTAACCCTGTAGCATGCACAGAAGGTCATCAAATATCATTTCAAAGTAGTGAACAAGAATTTAACACTATCCACAAGTAATGTCACAGGTATGTAGTTAGAAAGTGTAAGATACTTGAGTGGAAAAGAAAAATCTCACCAGCGCAAACTTGGAAGGATACAAACCCTTCTGAGGGAAAACCGACCCCGAAACTTGGATAAGCTTCAAGTTTCCTGTACCCTGCCATCACGCACGAGAAATATTATTATTACCCGGCATTAAAATAAAAGAAACATCAGGAATTCTTTTAGTTAAAGCAATCGAGACGAAATTTGAGAGGAGTTGTTATTATCTTCTCTAAAATGCTGCAGAGGGCAGATTTTACCTCTGTTTAAAGGGAACTAGACGGAGTTCACAAAGCAGGAAACCCCAAGGGTGCTATGGACGCCGACGAAAATCATGGGAGCAACATTCTCTTAGCCTCTCGGACTGTTGGTAGAGTATTAGTCAAAAATCGCGCAGCGTTCCCGGCAAGCAAGGCTGGAGAGCTGAAAGTTGGGTTACCACTGAAAGAACAGTAGAAATCCGAAATAGGCGGGACAGCTGTGCCATGGAAGGCTGCCGGTACAGCTTAGTATTAAATCGCATTAAGTGAGAAGTCGCGGAAATGGCTTAGGTAAACCCAAGTGTCGACTCCTTCGGAGTCATAGAGTTGGCACATTTAAAACACAAAGCAAATGCAATATCACCATATCCAATGACGCAGGCAGCGTAAAGCTACAAGTGGAGGATGGGACAGATGTCTCCATTACAATATATATAAACTACAATCCTTACCAACAGGGTAGGAAATCACGAAAATAATTAAATTAACCATAAAGCCAGAATATAAATCACCTCAGATCAACAAATTCGTTGGGTACCAGTATCAGCTATTAAATTACTCCCCTTTACTGTTTGAGGTGGTCTGACTGTGTGATGACATAAGCATAATCGAATGTATCCATTTCATTTGCAAGAGTTCTTCGGTAATAGTAACAGTAATTTTTTTTTTATGGTATTTTATTTTTTATTGACATGTATGTGACATCCTCACTTTATCATAGTTATTTTTAATCTATAAATAAGTTTTGTTAAAACATCATGGCTTACTAATACCACATACCCAAAAATCATCACTCATATTCATATGATATTTTTTCATTAATCAATTTAATTAAAATTGTAGAAAAAGCATAACTACTTTTAAGACACTACCAAGAATATTCTAAAATATTCTTTGAAGATTAAATCCCTACCATTTATCTAAAAATTATTAAAAAATAAATTAAAATTATGGAATACCTATTCCAGAATATATATTTATATCCACATAATTATAATAAAGTAGTGCTTAATATCATTGATTTTATTCATATAATTTATCATTTTTATTTTTGTTATTATTACACTTGTTTGTCTATTTTGGAAGAAAGCTTTCATAATTTTAATTTGATTAGTGCAACCATAGAGATTAAATGACAAGTAAATTAGTATGGACATCAATCCATAATAAACATCAAAATACTTACTAATAATACTTATTATTTTAAACACCTTGATATTACTTATCAAGGTGTTTAAAATAATAATAATAATAATAATTTATTAACCATGGATATTTACTCTCACTTTACCATAAAAATTCCTAATCATAAGCTATGTTACAATACCATGGCTTGTCAATACCACATGCTCAAAAAACCATAACTCCCTTTATATGGCACTTGTATATATGACATTTTAATTAAATAATTAATTTAATTAAAATGGGAAAAAGCATAATTATTTTGGAGATAAATTTCAACTTTTGATTTGTGTATATTAATATGAATATCCTACAATATTCCATGGAGGTTAAATCTCTATGATCCACTTAATACAAACTGATAATTAAATTAAAATTATAGAAGTCTATTCCAAAATAAATAGCAATAACAATAATGATTTAACTTCCATGTAATATTATAGAATATTCATACTCATATGCACATATCAAAGTTTCAGATTTATCTTGAAAGTAGTTATTCCATTTTTTTATTTTTAGTTAAATTGATTAATTAGAAAATTTGACATATAAAGTGAGTTACGGTTTTTTGTGCAACAAGGCTGTTAAAGATTAGGAATTTTCATGGTGAATTGAGAGTAAATCTCCCTAGTTAAATATTTTGTTCCATGCTTTCTTAAATCTATATATGTTTAAATTGTATATTAATTATTTGTATTATTTAATAATAACGATAATAACTTAAAATAAATTTATAATATAGTGAGTTTTATGATTTGTAACAAAGCCTATTTGCAAATTAGAAACCTCCATGATAAAGTGAAAAAAATTCATAATTAAGAATATTGTTTTAATTGTATATATACGTTTAACTTATATATTAATTCTTTTTATAATTACTATGTTCTTTCATTCATAGGTTTAGTATTTGTTTCTTACATTTCCACTTATATGTATATAGATGATGATGGTGGTGGTGGTGGTTAACGTCCACTGAGACCAATCTTTGGTCTATCGGACCTATAGAAAAGAGTTATTTAATTTGATTTAAGATTTTATTCCTATGCTCAAAAAGCTTGGAGAGAATCCTCCCCAGCTCACTATAATTTTGACATCTTAAAAGGCTAGGAAGGTCAGTATTGCAACAAATATTATGAAATTGAGCTCTAATCTTATATTTCTGGCATATATATATATATATATATATATATATATATATATATATATATATATATATATATATATATATATATATATTGATGATGATGGTGGTGGTTAACGTCCACTGAGACCAATATTTGGTCTATCGGACCTAAAGAAAAGAGTTATTTAGTTTGATTTAAGATTTTATTCCTATGCTCAAAAAGCTTGGAGAGAAGCCTCCCGAACTCACTATAATTTTGACATCTTAAAAGGCTAGGAAGGTCAGTATTGCAACAAAGATTATGAAATTGAGCTCTAATGTGGTTGTACGCAGGGCACTCTAAGAGGAAGTGATTTTCATCCTCGATGTTCATATTCTCACAGAGATGGCAGATCATTTCCATCCATGGTGTTTTAGGAACTGTCCAACAACCTGTTTCACTATGGAGCTCATGAGAGTTCGTTCTAATCTTGGCTATATTAATTTTCTTCTTTGAGCTAGTTAAAACAGAGAGATACTTTTGATCTTCTAAGGTGGGGTTGATGACCTCCTTATAATACCTTAATTTTCTTTTAGCTGCTAGATCTTTCTCACACCACATTTATTCTTTGAACTTAGAAGTAACAATTTTTTTAATGCTATTGATGTTTTGCAATGCAACATTCTCGTCGATCTCCCATTTGTTTAACTAGGCCCTAGTGTCTTTATACCAACCTCATTTAAGCCTTAGGTGGTTTTGGCTGGAATTTGAAGCTAGCTTAGGAAGTCTATGATCTCCTATTCTATTGAGCTTGTGCTTGTACAACAGAAGCCTAGTCATAGCTAGGCGCTCGATAGGGGAAAGACCCACTTCTATAAGGAGAATAGGATAGGGTGTATTGCTTTTAATTTTAAGGTTATACGTTATAAAATTCTTCTGGATTTTCTCAATATTTCTCCGGGATTCTCTAGAGATGTTGCAACCCCAAACCTCACATTCATATAAGATAACAAAAGTGACAAAAGTTTCAAAGAGGAACTTATTTCTATCCCACATTACGAGGTTTGTCGTTTTACAATTATTTTCAAGACCAAAATAATCTTTCCACCCCCCACTAATCCTTTTCTGAATGCTATAGCTCCAGTTGAGCTTGTGATGAATATCAATTCCTAGGTACTTGTAAGATATGAATATCAACTATGCTACTATGTTCCCTATACTTGCATGATATGATAGTTTGACTTAGTTCCATAAAATGATAAAAGAGATTTTATTTTTATTTATTAATTAAACAAAAGATTTGTTAAAAATAGAAACATGTTTTAGAAATAATTATTTTCCTTCTTTATAAACTATTATCTACATTTTATAGATTTTTGAAAGTATATGAGATTAATCAAATTAAGATGGTTGTGAAGGTGGGTGATTTTAGATAATGGTTACAAACTTTGGAGACCATTAATCCTAGCCAAACATCTCCAAAACCATTAAAAAATAATCTATAATTAATTTTCAATAGAACCTTTGTACAATCTATATGTTGCAATAAGAAATCAAAAAGTCATTTTATTAAGAAATCATATTTCAAAAAAAAAAACGAATTAAAAAATAAACCATAGATATAGGCCAAAGTTAAATTAATAGTGATGGATGGAGCAATTAATCACTAAATCTCACAACACATATGTATGTATTACCTGCCTAGAAAAACCAAGTTTCCTACTACAATATATTTGATATTTATGGTAGGATAAAAGGGATGAATGTTGTCATTGATCCAGCCATTTGTTGAAGTTTTTTATTATTGACTCACACAATTACATCGATCTCAAAATTGGAACCCCATTTAGCTTATATTATTGTTTGTCGTAGTTATAACCTGGCTTTCCCATTCATACCTTGATAAACATATATTTTCGTTCATTCCATTTTTTAGCTTTTGAATTATCATATATTAGAACAAACCATGAAGATGTTTGGCCTCTAAAATTTACATGAAAGCCAAATACCACCATTTTTTTTAGGATTGTGAACATTGTATAACTTTTCCAGCTTCTTCTTCAGTTCAGACTTCACACATTTTTGTAACACATTAATTATATTATTCTGTACAAAAAACATACTAGACGAGAGTAGAGAAAATTTGCATGTGTTTCATGGATTAATATTCTTCATTCAAAATACCCCAAAAATTATACCTTTGAAACAATTGATTGTCTAGAACATCAATCATCTTTGTGTATAAAAAAACATAGGATTAACTTAAAATTTCGAGAAAAAATAATTGACCAACAATATCACCATGAAACGATAAATCTGTTAACTATGAGCCTTACAAATTTATTCTTACTCAAAAGCCTGCTTTTCATGAACTTTGTGGTGTGAATATTAATCGATTTTTCCTCTGTAGGCACCATTGATGTTTTCTCAATTTATTTTATGATGTTTTCTACAATCAAATCTATTACAATAACATTATAGCAATGTGAACTGAAAAACAGTAACATTAACAAAGTAATGACCTCCAATACCCTGGTGGAAAGTGACAATTGCACAAAATTAGGTTAAATGAACTATGGTCCATTATGTTCTAATGCAAGTTTCATTCCATGGTGTGAATGTCTTATTTCTCGGAGTTATGACAAAGAATTTTCCAGTAAGACTCGACATTAGGCATTGTTCCTACAATAAAACATCAAAATTTTGTCCATTCAAGTGTTTACAATTTTTTGTTTTTTAATTATAATAAAAAGAACATTATTTATTTATAAATTTTAACTTTTTTTTTGTAATCTGGGAAGGGTTACATCTTAATTAGTTCCAATATATCACCCTCATTGGTGTGGGGAATTGAACTAATGACTTCACATAAAATAGTGTCTTAAAACATCACCCAATCACCATCTATCACCATCTATCCAAAATCCTATAAACTTCTAAAATTTCACATTAAATTTTACATAAATCAATGTTAAATCAATAATAATCAAACTACAAATCAATTACTAAAATCTTTAAATAGAAATTGATTAAAAAATAATGTTTAAAATATAAAATATCTTATTAAAACATATATATATATATAGATATAGATATAATATTTAACTAAAATACTTAAAAAATATTGAGAAAAACTTCCATTCACTATGTGTAACCATGAGACATGCTAACAAAGTACATGTAACAAAATTCTAATTTAGAAAAGGGATTTATTTCAAACACTAATTATAATAATTAAAATAAAAAAATCCTCGAAAAAAGAGTTTTATAATAATAATAAATCTATTATAAAATTTTATAAAATCTAAAATAACCATCTAATAAAATACAAAAAATTCATGAAATTTTCATAACATTTATAAATGCGTATAATTTTTTTATAATAAATATATATAAAAAACAACTATAATAAAATAATACAATTTTTTATAAATAAAACATTTATTAAATAGCATTCAAAATTATTTACATTTTTAAAAAATAAATTTTAAAATTCGAAAACATTAAAAAAAAGCTTAATTATTGATAATTTATAAATTTAAAAGAAGGAATATATATAGAAGGGAATGAAAGCACGAGAAATTTCAAAGTATTTTATCAAATTCTTGATTCGAATTTATGCAGGAACGCAACAGAATACATATATAACTATAAACCGAGATGAAGCGGAAATAATGTTTCATTTTCTTAAAATCAAATAACTGAAATAAACTAGCTAGGGCGCTCGTAGCGTATCTGAGAGGAGATGTGGAGGCTACAGGCTTCTGAACTGTGTTACAGAACTGAAATTTGTTTACATACAAAATGTAAATAAACAGCTATGGTGCTAGTAGGCTTATCTATGAGAAGAAATGTGGCAGCTACAGGCCTCTGAATTGTGTTACAAAAAAAATGACTGAAACATGCTTATAGAAATAATAGAAATAAATAAGCTAGGGCACTGGTAGCGTATCTCTAAGAAGAGACGTCTCAGCTACCAGCCCCTAAACTATGTTACAATGAGACATAATGGAAATGAGCGGGCGAGGGCATTGGTAGCGTATCTCTGAGAAGAGATGTGATGGCTGCAGGCCCCTCCATTGTGTCACAATGCAAACAATAATGCAAATAAATGAGCTAGGGCACTGGTAGCATATCCCTGAGAAGAGATGTGTCATCTACCAGGCCCTGAACTTTGTTACAAAACAAATGACTAAAACATTCTTCCAGGAGTAATAGAAATGATCGGACGAGGGCACTGGTAGTGTATCCCTGAGAAGAGATGCGACGACTCCAGGCCTATTCATTGTGTTACAATGAGGCTCGAAGGCCAATTTATTATTGAGAAATAATGTAAAACCTAAAGTGTCCTATAACTTCCTATGGCTAGTGATGGAAGGCTATAGTATCCTATGATTGGCCATATTTGAAGATGTTTCACCATGATTGAATTTTTTTTCCATAACAAACTATAATTGAATATAGTTAAATATGGCTTCACAACATTAATTATGGTTTATTATGATTTAAAAATTTTCCATTTTACTCTAATTTCTTCTTTCAAAGATTTCAAAAAATTATAATTTCCCCACTTCAGCTTCTGAAAATCAATTATCTTCCACATATTTTAATACACGAACATACATAACAAGTGGAACCCTCCAATATATAATGTGTAATGTATTAAATTTATTTGGAGAGGAATATGGAAATTTTTTTGATATGGATTACATAACAGATTAAAAATTCAAATGAAATTAAATGCCATCTTCTCGTTTTTTTCATAAAAAAAAAATATCTTTCTATTTAATCATTTTTCTCTCCCTAATTAAATTCCATCTACTCACTTTTTTCATGAATTTTTCTCTTCCTAATCAAATTCCAACTGTTCGTTTTTTTTTCATGAAAAAACCTTTCTAATTAATAAATTTTCACTCCCCAAATGTAATTTTATTGAATATCGATTGACCTACATTGTAGGCATCATTATTTTGTTAATTTTGTTAATGAGTATAAATGTTGATCTCATGAACATACTTAATCCTATGGATCAAGAAACTCTCGATAATATATTTTATCTCTAGAGGTTGAATTTTTTTCCCTCGGAATCAAAGAAAAGTGGAGGAAAATATATAATGTCTTAAACACACAATCAATTTTTTTGTGAGGATTTCGAAACACCAAAAGAAGTAGTTGTGTCTAAAGACATCGTTTTTATCATCCCACTAGAAATGAGGTCAAATTAATATGGAGTCTTTCCACTTTTTAATAGGCTACATAAACCATGGGTTCTCATAGTCCTCAACTTCGAAAATTGTTCGTAACTTGACTGATTCATGTTTACCCTAACCAACCTAATAACCCCCCATTTAAATTGACTTAGGAAGATTAATCTGGCCCCAATCATTCATCAACCATCTCACCTAAGATATCACATCCCCCCCCCACCCCCCCTCAAGCTATAATACAAATACACCTACCACCCTGATACGTATCCAAGAAGCTCATTCCACAACTTGGCGAATTCATCTGTCATTGCATTACATGTATTCTTCATCAAAGTCTTAAGGTCTTACATCAATCACGTGATCCGGTGCAACATGTATGTGTGAAAAATAGGTCTTACAACTTCCAAGGGAAATACACTTTCATATGGTAGGATTTCAGAACTTGGACCAAAAAACCTTAGGGTGTTCACCCACCAGTGGCATGATCACACACTCCATTGTGGCTCTTATTAGACACTAGCTCTTTCACTATAATTAAACACCAGTGAATCCATCTCCATTTTCTCGTCCATAGGATGGCTCTCTCTAAATATATATATATATATATATATATATATATATATATATATATATATATATATATATATATATATATATATATATATATATATATATATATATATATATATATATATATATATATTTATCCATATCTTGACCTATCCTTTCTCACTATTATACCTCTTTCTCCTTATATCTCTAACCCATTTTGTTCATCTGCATCCTCATTATCATTGTGTGTCCTCTTCCTGTTGCTGCCATAATTCTTTGAATTCCTCTTTTTGTTTCTACTAGACCTACAACCAATAATGTCCTTTCTTGAGTAACCATCATCATATGACACAAAATAATCACTTACAATATTAAAAGGAGAATATTTCCTACCAATTTCATCTTAGGGTGAAGTAGAAGTGATTCACCATATGAAATTCTTCATTTTCTTTCTAAACCTTTGTTGTTTCAACCTTCGATATTCCATAAAATCCTTTACCTTCAAATCTATATCCTTGTCATCACTTTGGGCAGTTGTTAGGATCACAAAACATTGAGACAAGTAGTGGTGTCTAAAGACACCATTGTTGGTATCTCACTGGTCACGAGGACAAACTAACATGGAGAATTTTTGTCTTTCAATAGGTTACATTAGAGATTAATACTATGGGAAAAACCATAAGTTATCATAATCTTGGATTTTCAAAACTATAAGTAACTTGATCGAGTTAAATTTACCTAAATCACCTTAACTTTTTAATCCATAATTTCCATAAATATGCTCTGTATATTTTGACCTTATCTATGACCAAAAATATAATGCATACTCTATAGGGTTTACTTTGACCTTAATTATAACCATAAATATGATCCATGATCTATAAGGTTTAGTCTCAAGTATAACGCTTTAGTGGTCAGTCATGTATATAAATTTAATTATAATTTATTTATAACAAAATTTTATATCATAATTATAACGAATAAGTTTAAAAAATTATCCATTTTTTAAATTAAATTTAATGGATAATCACTTCATAATCATTTTAATAAAAAAATTTAAACTATTCATAAAATATATCATATTTTTCAAAATAAAAATAAAATAAATTATTAATATGTATTTGATTTATTTAGTAAATTCACAATTAAATATGCAATATTATGTTATGTATTTAATTTTTTTATGATAATTATATTTTTACTTAAAGTTTTTTTATAAAGTTTGAATGATTTAATAGTTAATAATATGTGTTATTTTTTAAAATATTATTGATGGAAATTTAAATGGGCAATCTTAATTTTCATAATTTGAATTTAATTAGTGCAACCATAGAGATTAAATGACTAGTAAATGTTTATAAGAATCAATCCATAATAAAAATCAAAATATTTACTAACACTTTCTACATAATACATATCAAAATGTTTAAAATAATAATAATAATAATTTATTTTAATTTATTAACCATGGAGATTTAGTCTCGCTTTACCATGAAAATTCCTAATCTATAAATACGTTGCGTTACAATACTATGCCTAAAAAACCATAACTCCCTTTATATGACACTTGCATTTATGACACTTTAATTAATTAATTAATCTAATCAAAAGGTGAAACCGAGCATAAATATTTTGGAAATAAATTTCAACTTTTGATTTGTGTATATTAATATGAATTTTCTACAATATTGTGTGGAAGTTAAATCTCTACCATTGACTTAATAAATATTGATAATTAAATTAAAATTATAGAAATCTATTCCAAAATAAACATCAATGACAATAGACATTTAACTTCCATGAAATATTCTAGAATATTATATATTAGTATGCACATATGTAAGCTTTATTTTAACTAGAAAGTAGATTAATCACCTACATATTTTAGTTAAATTGATTCATTAAGAATTTCATCATATGAAGTGAGTTATGGTTTTTGGGCATGTGGTATTGATAAGTCATGAGTATTGTAACAAAGACTTTTATATATTAAGGATTTTCATGGTAAAATGAGAGTAAATCTCCATGGTTAGATCTTGTTCCATGTTTTCTTAAATGTATATATGTTTAAATTTAATATATTAATTCTTTTTATTATTCAATAATACTTAAAAAATAACTTAAGATAAATTTATAATATAGTGATTTTTTTGATTTGTATAAGCCTATTTATAATTAATAATCCCACAATAAGTTGTATTCATAATTAAGAATATCATTTCATTTTATTTTAAATGTATATGTAGGTTTATTATATATATATATATATATATATATATATATATATATATATATATATATATATATATATTTAATAATAATAATATTTTAAAATAGAATTATAATTTAGTTAATTTTCTGATTTTTAAAATTTTAATAATTTAAGATGCATTATGTTTTATTATGAATTGATGTATATCAAACTTACTAACTATTTAATTTATATAAATGTGCTAGTTATTTATATATATAATAATATATTCATTTTATATATATATATATATATATATATATATATATATATATATATATATATATATATACATTTTTTTTTCTGAATAAGACTGATTCTAGTAAAAAGCATATAGTACAAAGTGGTGTTACAAGAAAGAAAGACAAAGAAGCAGGGAACCGAAAATGATCAGTTATCAACCTCGGTCCCAAGCATAGCTAAAAGAGAACAAAGAGTGTTAAGAAGTTAGACAAGGGGATCAAACAAGACAATCACTAGAAGCTACCCAGAAAGGTTAGTTTCCTCCATACGATATTTCTTTCCCTTTTTTTTAAACTTTGAACCAAACATTATTGGGAAAGTGAGTAAGAGCCAGTTGGAGATCGTCATTAGCCACTGGAGGAGTCTCCTTATCTGATTCTGAGGTGGCAGACTCATGAGCTCGTTTCTGGGGATTCGAGATAGCATTGGACCCTTCAGGGTCTACCGAGGCCATCTCATTTTCTGTTATTGGTGCCTCTTCCTCCGCTTCAGGATCCTCATCATACGAGTTCAGGGTCTCCGTGTGACCATCCATGGGAGGTGGATCACAGGGCTTCCAACTTTTAGATTTCAGTTTATGATTGCCTTTTTTCTGTTGGGCGTGGAATATAGTGCATGAACTCTGGAGGTTCCCCGTTTGGTGGCAATGATGACATCGAAACACAGTGTTCTCGTAATCTAGAGTCCGTGGCCAAAGGAATTCATCCACTTTCATATTGATTTGATCCGACAGACCTTTACTTAGATCTATTTCCGCACAAATTCTGTCAAAGGTGTATATTCCTTTCTCTCCCCTAGAGGGATCCATTGCCAAATAGCGACCCAAAGAGTTACCAATTTCTTGGAAGATAGAGGAGTGCCATAGATGAGCAGGTAGATTGGGAATCCTGACCCATATGGGTAGTTTGGTGATGACTACCAAAGAATGGTTGAAATCTAGGAAATAGGGGGTGAGGAATAGCCTTGCTTTTGCCCAAAACCATGGACCCCCTATTAGGGATTTTTGATATTCCTCATTGGAAGAAAATATAACAATGAAGAAACCCTTAGAGCAGAAGATGACCTTGATGTTGTTAGTCCATTTAGATTGAATCCATTGATATAGATCTGTTGTGCGTGGCCATAGTCTATTGAAGCGGCAAATGATGGTAGATTCTGCAAACATTTTACATTGGTTTTCAAGATCTAGGTGGGAGATTTCTACTAAGGGCACATCCTCTGGCCTAGGGGCTTCCATAGGATGAGTATATTTCTTCATGGTTTGTGCAGCATTCTTGGATGGTTATGCATGGATAGCATCTTTGTAAGAGAAGGAATGGGTAGAGGACGGTTGTCCAGTTGCCCCTCCTCGTAGACGGAGAGTTAAAAACACCAAGGAATCCTTTTCAATATCGTAGAATGAAAGCAGGAGAGAGTCATTCATTTGTTCACCTCCATAGAGAAGTTGTTGAGAGGCAGAGGGTATCCTTAGCTTAAGTTCAAGGGTCAGTGAGAGGGATCTCACCAGATCCGTGGAGTAGACCCAAAGTAGCAGATTTTTACTTAATAAAAGAGCGATTTGTATTTGGAAAGAGGTGGGGGAGGGGAGATCTGGAGAACCCAGGATGCCAGATCTCATCTGAGAGGCCAGAGAATCGAAAGTTGAGGGCTTATTTCATATCATTGTCCAGTATTTTTTTCATGCACTGAAAAAAAAAACAAATAATTTATAAGCTACAAGTAGAAAAGGTATGTTTATGGGTTACTATGAAAAATCTAAGGCTTACAGAATATACATTCCTAGTCAAAGGCAGGTTGAGATTAGTAGGGACGTAATCTTTGAAGAAAATGTTGCACTTAGTAAAGCAAGTGACCGTCCTTCGCCTCCCAGGGAATATGATGATGACAAGGATATTCTAGATGGTCCTTTTATGCCAGAGTCAGATGATATTGATACCCCCATGGAGCCTATGGATCATATAGATCCACCTCCCATTGGTCCTCCTATAAGGAAAATATCGCTTTGGCTTCACGACACTCTATAGGACAGTGAAAGAAGTATTCCCATTCACCTATCATTTAGAGAAAGGAAGTAACCTTGCAGGTATCAGGGATATGTAGCTACTATGAGCACCATGATTAAAGTTGAACCATCCTCATTTGAAGAAGTTGTCAAGGAACAAGTTTGGAATGATACTATTGCCAAGGAATATGAATCTATTGCAAAAAATGATGTATGGGATGTGGTGCCAAGACCACATGGGAAGTGTTTTATGACTTCGGAATGGTTATTAAAGATCAAGCATTGAATCGATGGGAGCATGAGAAATACAAAGTAAGGTTTGTAGCTTGAGGTTTTTATCACAAAGAGGGAGAAGATTACGATGACATATTTTCTCTTGTGGCTCGATATAGAACTATCCATTCGATAGTTTCCCTTGCTATTAGTAAAAGGTGGATCCTTCATCAGATTGATTTAAATACCACTTTCCTCCATGGCATGTTATAGGAATAAGTGTATGTGAAACAACTAGAGGAATTTGAAGTGGAATATCGCATAACACATGTTTTCAGGTTGAAGAAAGCATTTTACGGATTGAAGCAATATCCTCGAGCTTGGTATGCTCGCATTGGAAGATATATAATTAAAATAGGTTTCACAAGAAGCAATGTTGATCCCAACCTCTATTTTAAGGTTGTCCAAGGTTTTCCACTAATACTGGTTCTATATGTTGATGATTTATTCTTAACATGAAGTGAACCACTGATGATCGAATGTAAGAGGAAGTTAGCCTCTGAATTTGAGATGAAAAACCTAAATATCACGCACTACTTTTTGGGCCCTGAGGTGTGGCAAAGACCTAGTGAGACATTTCTCTCACAGGGAAAGTATGTAGTGAAGCTGCTAGAAATGTTTGGTATGACCGAGTGCAAATCAGTGACTACTCCGATGGATATGAACTTCAACAAGATGTGTGTAGAAGCATTTGGGCTTAATATAGATGAAATTTATTCCATTTTGAAGACATTGTGCCAATATTATATTATTAAGAGGTATATATCTAAGAATCTTGAAACCATTTTCAATTTTTCAATTTTTTTTAAAGCAACAACACAACACTGAATATAATAGAAAAGTTGAAAGCATATCTTTGGAAATTTATAAAAAACACTATTATAACATTGATGCAAAGTCAGATTTAGTAAGAATTGTATTCATAGTAAAATTTCAATGACCACAGCCATAATTCAGATATGTACGATATCATATTCAAAACATGGTCTTAAAAGTCAAAGTTGTTGAATAGAGTCAGAATTTTGCAAAGAAACCTATAAATTAAATGCATTTGTATGCATTATTTACAATCAAATTATTATCAATAATATATGAATAAATAATTTTATTTTGAACAACAAATATGGTTTATGTTTTAATATTAAAATATTACCAATAAAATGCTTTGTACATGGTGCATACAACTACACAATGAAAGCTTAAAATCTTCCTCTGCATAATTAACTTTCTTGGCACCACAACACATCTCCCTAATTTCATAAACTTAACCATAAATAAAAAAAAAATTCATTGAAATGAGTTTTTGGACAAAATTTTGTTCACACTACACAAAACCTTTATTCAATTGGCTACTGAGGAAGAAAGCATATGGAATAGCCAACTCCCGTTCTTGTTGTAATTTAACTCATTTGTATTCCATCCATCTGAAAGAGCATATTCAGAAGTGCATGCATTAATACACTTCTTTTGAAATTCTTGTCTCCCATGGCTAGCATAACATTGTATTTATTCGAGAATGAGCATTAGTGGAAGATATGTGTGTAGAATTATAGCCAACATTATGATGATGATATCAAATTATTTGAATTGGGAGATGGCTCCATCGAGATTGTTTCCATTGGCTATGATATGTAGAGAAACATCATTAGAGGCCCTAGACTCCCACTTGAAGCAAATGCATGAGAAGTTGAGACTGTAGCCAAAAATATGGATGGCCCCATGCAAAAAATTTCCATGGGGTTATGATATGCAAAGAAACATCATTGAATTTCATCGAATCCTACTTGAAGAAAATACACGAGAAGTTGTGACCTTAGGAAAAAATAGGGTGTAGAATCATATATGCGATATAAAATTTGATGAATGAAAATTGATATTTTATATTGGCTATGAATTGTTTGTGCCAAATTGTATATTAGCATTGAAATTTTCCGCATATAGTCTCTGCACTCAAACAAAGTGTTTGGTGTGGAATGCGAACATCCGCATAATGAAAGCTTAAAAGCTTCCTTTGCCAAATTTTAGAAACATAAGCACAAACACATATTTTGTTCAATGATGTGAGAATTGGACTTGACAACAACAAATATGGATTATCTAATACTAAAATATTAGCAATACAAGCCTTTAGTGTTGAGTACTAAGATCCATACAATGAATGCTTTATTTATAACTAAAATAAAGTGAAAAGGAAATACAAAGGTATGAATTACTTATAGCTAAAATAATACCAATAATATATTTTAGTATGAAGTGTGAAAATCCGCACAAAAAAACTTTCTCTGCACAATCGACTTCCTTTGTACTTCTGAATAATAGCATAAAAAAAGAGATCTTTAGAAATACAAAAATAAACATTATTTAGAATTAAAATAATAGAAATAATGTTGTATACATTAGCAAAACCTACTTATAAATTAATAAAAACTTCCAATGTCAATGCGGAAGTGGCTAGATATTTTCACTATGCGGAAATCTTCATGCAAAGAGAATCAATTAAATAGTGGTGGTATGGATTATTTAAAATTAAAATGTTATCAATAATATAAGCATAAACAATTTTATTCCGAACAAAAAATATGGATTATGTTTTAATACTAAAACATTAGCAATAAAATCCTTCAGTACAAGGTGCATACAATCGCACGATGAAACCTTGAAATATTCCTCCACATAATGGAATTTCTCGGCACTTTGGCACGTCTATCTAATTTCATAAACATAACCATAAACAAAAAAAAATTCAATGAAATGTGATTTTATACAGAATTTTATTCACACTATGCACAACCTTTATTCAATTGTCTGCTAAAGCAAAAAACATATGGAATAGCCAGCTCATGTTCTTGTGGGAATTTAATTCACATGTAGTTTATTCATATGAAAGGTCATAATCAAAAGTTCATGCAGTAATATGCTTCCCTGGTAAGCGCTATCTTCCATGGATAACATAACATTGTATTTATTCGAGAATAAGCATTAGTGAAATATATGTGTGTGAAACTATAATCATCATTACAGTGGGGATCTCAAATGATTGGAATTTGGAAATGGCCCCATGGAGAGAATTTCCATGGGGTATGATATGCAAAGAAACATCATTGAAGATCATCGACTCTTTCTTGAATCAAATGCATGAGAAGCTGCACCTGTAGGAATTACTCCATTGTGTGTCGAATTTCAGTGGAGTCTAAGAGCTAGAGAACCTATGTAAGACAATGGGAAAATGAGTATCGACTCTTTTGTTTTTCTTCATCATGATCAAATTTAGATTTACATTAATTTATTAATTCATTTTGGTTGTTATTTTTTATGGTGTTTTGTGTGTATTGAGAGCTCAAATGAAACTTTATTGTCCCACACTTGTTCAAAAAAAAAAAACTAGGGTTTGAATTCTTTAATGCAGAAGCATAAGAATAATGTGAAAGATAGCAATGCATAGGATGGCTCATTTTGCGAAGAAATGCATATGCTACGCCCTTTCACACAATGAGGTTCATCCCCATGTATTGCGAATTATTATTAATTTAATAATGCACAAATTTATTATTTTTGTTTTTTAAGAGGTGTTATCTAAATTAGCAATAAATTACTTCATTTTATTTTATTTCAGTCGATTGGCCTTTTATTATTTTAATAAAATATTAACCATCTTAATTAAAATAGATAATAATTATGAATGAGAGGAAAAACAATTAGTGAATGTTCGACAAAACGACTTGTTGTGCAGAGGTGGAAGAATATGTGTGAAGGTGGTTTTTGTTGTGTCTGCGGAGGCAGCAATAATGACATATTGAAAGTGTGGAAAGAAATCTTTAATACAGATGAAATGTGGACTCCAAACTAACAACGAAATTTGGATCCCGCACTGCGTTGATCAATTAATTAGTGGTAGAGGAAGGGACTATGTTTCATTGTAGCTATTTCCATTCTTCATTTTTAATTGCATTATATTACACAAAAAGTTCTGCCCATAATTTATTATATGTTTGTATCTATTAATTAAATTATTTATGTTATCAATTTTTTTTTGTTTCATTGAACTCTACAGTAGTGGAAATGTAGAGAAACGATGACTATAATGGGAGACGAAAATCCTTTCTCTCTAGAAAAAAATATGCAAGAAATTAGGGCATAGAGCAGAGATGGTGCCCGTAGGTCCTACAAAACAAGACTAACCCATGAAATAATGAATGTGTTATAAGTATACCGGTAATCTTATATCCCAAAAGAAATAAGTGTTATATTGTAATGTAAAATTTTCAAGAAAATATATAGATAAGTATTTTCGGTTTTCAATTTGAAAAAAAAACATTGGAAGTATTATCATTGTAAGAGGAGCTTAAATATAAATTAAATAATATGTATCGATTTATTTCATGTGTGTGTGTGTGTGTGAATTTTTTGATTCCTAAACAACATGTTATACTATTAAATCAATGAATAATAATTCTACTATTTATCGATTGAAATGATTCTTTGAAAAATATGTATTTTTGTAATATTTATGATGATGGTGGTGGTGGTTAACCTTCACAAAGACTAATATGTATATCGGACCTTAATAAGATAAGTGATTAACTGAGGTTCTTTAATATTTTATTTCTATGATCAAAGAAAGTATGAGCCTAGGTGAGTTTCCATTTCCTCTACATTTCCCATGATTTCTCAATAGAAAAAGAATTTTAACTATGGGAACTTGACCAATTCAGCTAACCCTCATTATATATTAATAGTATTTAAAGAGTAATGAAGTGAAAAATAAAAGGCCATTTTTAATTTTAGTAAATCATTTATAATTGATCCCAATCATATTACTGATCCAACCACTACTAAGTTGGTAGAGATATTCCTTACCTCTACCTTTTATAGCTTTGAAGGTGAGTTCTATGAAAAAAAATGTGTTGTATCCATGGGTTCTCCACTCTCATCGGTCGTAGTGAAAATTTTCATGGAATATTTTGAATCCAAGTAATTGGCTTCAGCTCAATTCTGACCTAAAATTTGGAAGAGGTTCATTGTTGATACCTTCCTCATTTGGCCCCATGGTCATGATAATTTGGATATGTTTCTTCAGCATCTTAACAAACACTCCATCATATTTACAATGGATATGTAAATAGAGGGCAAGTTTCCCTTCCTTGGAGTTCTTGTCTCCAATAAATATGATAGTTCCTTCTGTCACCAAGTCTTTCGGAAGAAAACCCACAAAAAGCAATATCTTCATGCAAATTTCCATCATTGTCCAGCTCAAAATATGGGGGTTCTCAACACATTGGCTCCTCATGCTCTTAGGGTTTCTGGTGAGGATCACCTTAAGAATGAGAAAACCCATCTCTTCAAAAATTTTGAGAATAATAGTTGTAGTAAATGGAAAAGTCTCAAGGCTTTTTCAAATGTGAGAAAAGATCTCAGGATTAGGAATGAGCCTAGGAAATCAATTCCCTCTGTTCAACTTCAAATCCAAAGGACCAAAGACAAGATTAATCAGATTCTTTAGAAGAATATGATCTCTTCCTCCTTTAGTCCCCTAAACACCATTCATAACTCCCTAAGATCTGTAAAATTCCCATTTGACCCAAAAAACATGAAACGTGTTTATTTAATCTCATATTCATGTGGGACCGCCTACATTGGAGAAATTAGTTACTCCATAAATCAAAGGATTCAAGAGAGTGTTATCGATAAACATTGTAGGAGTTTCTCCTTCACTTTGGTCGAGCATGTTGGGAAGATAAAACATCACATTTGTTTAGAGGAGTCCCAAGTCATTGCGAGGATTGATCATTTCCATCATTGGATGTTTAGGGAGGCCATCGAAATTGAGAGAATATCTAACACACTAAACAAAGACGATGGGTGGAAGATTAGGAGTTGTTGAGTCTCGTCTCTTTTTTTCCTAGGTATCATCTTTTTTTTTGTTCCTTTGTCTACTCCCCTTCCCCTTTTTAATGAATTTTCTTTTTTCTTCTATTTTCTTTTCTTAAATTTTTATGTCGATTTTATTTTCCACTTTTTATTTTCTCCTCCCTCTTCCTTTCTATTAATGTTTTTAGAAAATCACTTCTTCCTTTTTCTTTTGATTTTGTCCTTTTTTGTTTTTAGATTTTTTTCCTTCTTAATTTATTATAAATACATATGTGACAACCTCATTAAAGATAACTAGTGTTAACTAGTTAAAAGATAGTTCTTTTTTATTGTGTCAAGAAAAGACTTAAATTATTATTATTTGTCTGGAAGTATTTTTACTAGTAATTAGTTATGAATAATAAATAAGTGGAGAGAATTTCTTAAGGAAAGTAAAAATCTGATGGTAAAATGTTTTCCAAGAACTGGTAAGTGGTTGGGGACAGTTGGAAACAGTTACCTGCTCCTTTGAGGATAAAATATTGATCCCAGTGAGGAGTAGGGGTTCTGTTCTAGTTGGGAAAAAGGTTGAGGAATTTCCAAAGCTAGTAGAGACCAATGGAAAGTTCACTCAGAGAACCTGGAACTAGTTTTTTGTTAATGACTAGACTGGTTGTCCTAAGGTCACAGCAGAAAGTGAATCCATTGTTAACCCGTACCATCCTGATCTAGAGCTCGGGGGTAAGAAGAGGACGTAATCACCTCTCTTGATGGTTGGGAGGACCACAGCTAAAAAAAAAAACAGAGTGATACAGATAAGTACAAATGGTTATTTTGTATTATGTATATAAGCAAGTAATGTTTGATTACATAGTTATTTTGTATTCTGTATATAAGAAAGTAATGTTTTGTTACACAGTTATTTTGTATTTTGTTTATAATAAAGTATTTTTTTATTATATAGTTTTATTATCTTCCTCTAAAAATAGAAAAGAAATAGTTGTTGACTGAGACAATTTCTTGCTTACAAAATTCCGTCACAGCATAGACTAGATTCTATGGAGAATAACAGGAAATTATGAGGTATCTGTAATTTAGCTGTAAGTTTTGGTTATGTTATTTACTACCAAGAAAATGTATGTAATTAATACAAGGAAACATATATATGCAGAAAATAGAATTGTTGGTCATAGGTTCTGGGCAATGCCCTACCCAAGACACATCGTTCTTTACAGTTATTCTGTGCTATACACATACTTTAGTAACTGGTGGTCTGAACACCCATTTTATTAAAAATGTTGAACAAAATCTTTAAAAAAAATATCTGAACCATCCTATGGAACTACAATCGAGAAGGTAATTGAGTATTACACAATAGACGGCATGTTTTCCATTTCTAGAAATTTTCTAAATTAGATACAGGTATTAAGTAATTATGAAAAATCCTCAGTATAAGATATTAAATAAAGGAGAGATAAAATTCATATTCAGCTAGAGAATATGGTAGACTAAATAATCCATAATTCTTAATAAATATCCATTCCGAAATATCTGAAAATAATTAAATTCACACTGGTGTTTTTAAACGTTTATTCTCCTACAAAGTAAGTATAATCTACGACTGTACTGTAATATGATTGAATGAAAAAGATAAAGGAGTCATTGAATATGTGTATACCAAGGATCATTCGTTAAAAAAAAAAAAAAAACGAGTGTATATATTATAGATTTAAAAACCCCCAGAGGGTTCTATAAAATTCGACGGGAAGATAGCATGAAACAAGAAACCCTTAAAACAAAACCCAGATTTTTTTCTTATAACTTGAATTAAAGATTCCATGTACAATCTATACAGAATTCGATCTTAAGACTTGACTCAGGAGGTATTAAACTTCCAAAAAGAACTTATCGATTTAACCATAGAAATTCAGTTCGGAGCTAGGATCTAGGAGGGGTAACATCGATTGTCAAGATACCTAGAGAATGAGAGACAACGTATTAGTCGGAGACCGACGGAGCCACAGCAGGAAATTTCAGGTATAAGCTCAATACCAAAGACAATGGGGTTGGTGATACTGACCTGTCGAAAAATCAAGAGATGATTAGTAGAGATGATGTATTTTATTAATTCTGTCTATATTAAAATATGAGAAAGTAAGAAAATGATAAGAGCAGAAAGATTTTCTTACCTGTAGGAGGAAGACTAACTTGCAGTCCAGCCTGCAGCGAAATACAAAGAAAGAAACAAATTAAAATGATTAAACCCTTACGAGATTTTCTCACATCAAAAACAATATTACATAAACCTTGACTAAAGTGCAAAGACTCCTCTTACCTGTCTGTGTCTATTTGGCGCAAGGAAACCATGCTGTAAAGATTCCATGGTGGACAATGAAGATTTTGGTTCTTCTTCTCCACTTTGTTTGAAGGTGATTGTGAACTGAAGGTTGAAATTGATGTCAAGGATCCAGACCCAAAACTTAAAGAAGCCTGAGGAATCGATCAACCTAAAAGCTAAAGGCCGGCCTCAATCAAGAGCAAAAAACACGGAGGCACCGAGAGTATCAAAGGAGAAGAGATGAAAATTAGTAATGAGTTGTAGATGAAAGCTCAAAGTATGTGTTAGGGTTGGCAAATTTATGTCAGGCCTTCCTGCCGAAATTATTAACCGTTGATCAGGGAAATGATCGACGGTGAAGAACAGTAGAGTACCATGGAGAATCGTGAGACAAATCTGAAGGAAATCCCAGTAGTTGTTAATTGTAGTAAAATATTCTATTACTACAGTGTTAAATGGCTCTGCCATTCCAGCTAATCCGCCATTTAGAAAATCAAGGTGGGATTCATATAATGCAGTTGATGAATCAACGTTATGGTGGACCACTTTGCAACGAAGTTAAAATCTTCCCAAACCTTAACCAAAGTTTCCTTCGCAGACTATACATATATTAAAATAATAGTTCCAAGGTCTTGTTGTTTGTTATGTAAACAAGGTTGTAACTTAGTCGGTGGAAAAGTTAACAACTAAAGGTTAGATCAGATGTTGGGGCTCGATGTATGAATGAAGTATTTCCTTTTTAATTAATGATTAGGATTAAAGCTCAGAAAATAATATGGTAATCTATCTCTTTACACATTATAAATATTTGAGTGTAAAAAAAAAAAAAAAAAAATATTACTAAGTAGATTTAAAGCTTTAGTTGTTACAAGTTGTATCAGAGCAACGCTCATACGCTAGGACCCTAAGGGTCGACTAACGATAAATTTTTGTGTGTGACTGATGCACAGAGAGAGATATAATGAGAATGAGATCAACATCACAACCACCCCAAGATACTGGGGAACCCCAAGCACAACCGGTGATGAACCCAGAAATGTGGATTCGATTAATTGTCGAATAGCACCAAGAAACTAGTCGATTGCTGGAAGAACAGTAGCACCAAACCAGTTTCCTGTTGAGTACAGTAAAACAACTACAGGATGAAATGGTGCATGTTTGAAAACATAATGAACATTTACTGCAATACCATGAGAAGATATTAAAGAGTCTGTCAAATAAACAAAATCAGGAGGTGGAACATCCAAGTACTGACAGAGGCATGCAAGAAGAAGATGAGCAAAAAACGAGAAACAACACCATTGAAAGAGTGGAAGAAGCCCATCTCAGCGAAGCAAGAATAAAAATTACAATGAGGCAAAATTTGGCAATTCATAGCAGCAATAAGTTAAGAAGGAGAGAGTACAGCTTCAGGGGAAATTTCGAAAGATTAAACCACCAACATTTGATGGTGAGGCTGAGGAGGTGGTAGAAGCATTGTTAATTAACATGAAAAAGTATTTTCAGGTGTATGGATATAACAACAACCTGAAGGCCAGATTAGCTATATATCAACTAAAAGAAAAAGTCACTCTGTGGTGGGAAGAAGTGAAGAATGTACGCAGAATTGAGGAACAAGATGTCACTTGGGAATCGTTCCAGCAATACTTTAAAGACAAGTATTTGATAGAATGATTCTATAACGAAAAAGCTAAAGAATTTCATGACTTGAGGCTGGGACAGATGACCATGGATGAATATATCACCAATTTCACCTCCCTTTTATGATATGTTCCATATCTTCAAGAGGAAAAGGCTAAGGTGCAGAGATTTCTGAGCAACCTACCAACACACATGAAGGATCGAATGGAATTCGTAAACCCTCAAACCATGGATGAAGCCATTCGTAAAGCACGAATGTGCTATCAGCAGTCCAAGGCAAAAGGGGAGGTTGGAAAAAATTGGCAGCCAAAGAAAGGATAGAAAAGTAACTCAAATTTCAAAGGCACCAAAAGCAGTAACTTTAAGAACTCTGCACTAAATCGTGTTAGAAAACAGTTTGGCAGAAATCACCAGAGAACTAGATGGCCAGCAGAAGAAAAGCCTATGGAAGCATCCAGTAAACCTGAGCAAGGACAAATGACTAAGCCACCTCTACAGTGTTGGGGGTGTGGTGAGGCACACTCTTACAAAAACTATCCACAGCAAACCAGAAATTATATAGTGGCAAAAATTGCAAGAAGCTTCTACAGTAGGTGATGCGACGCAGAACATACCTCACATCAATGTGGCTTTGAAAAACCGATAGGCAGATTATCAACCAACAATGATTGAACTGGAAGGTAAATTACTAACTCAATCTGTTTCTATTTTGGTAGACCCAAGAGCAAGTCTGAGCTATGTTAGTCCCAAAATAGTGGAAATGTGAAACTGAAAGAATAGAAATTTAAAATTTCATGGATGGTACAGCTAGCTACCGAAGCAAAAAGAAAAGTAATTGCAAAAATTCCAAATTGTATTCTGGAAATTTCAGAACAACAGTTACAATTAGATCTGAAAATTTTGCCATTAGGATCCTAAGATGTTTTTCTAGGCATGGACTGGCTAGAAAAACATTGGACCTTCGTAGATTATAAGGAAAAGGTTATCTACTACAGAATGCATGATGTAACACTTAAAGAGATTCAAGGAATCAAAAATCTATTACAGATATGCCCAATTACAACATCCCAAATGAATAAGTGTATAAGTAAGGGATGCCAGTTATACGTTATTCAAGTAGGGTATGCAGATTCCAAGGAAAAATTGCCTATGATGGAAAATATACCTGTGGTACAGGAATTTTTGGATGTCTTTCTAGAAAAAATTCCTCGTTTACCACCAAGGAGAGACATTGAATTCGCCATAGACTTACAGCCAAGAGCTTCTCCTGTGTCAAGGGCTCCTTACAGAATGAGTGTGCTAGAACTAACTGAGCTGAAAATGAAGTTACAAGAATTGTTAGATAAGGGCTACATTCGTCGAAGTGTGTGCCCTTGGGGAGCACCAGTAATGTTCGTGAAAAATATAGATGGGATCATGCGAATGTGCATGGACTACAGGCAACTCAACAAGTTAACAGTAAAGAACAAGTACCCTCTACCAAGTATTGATGATTTGTTTGATCACGTAAAAGGGGCCATAGTGTTTTCCAAGATAGATTTAAGATCTGGATATTAGCAGATTTGAATCAAGGATGAATACATTTACAAGACAAAATTCCATACCAGGTACGGACATTATGAGTTTGTGGTGTTACCCTTTGGATTAAAGAATGCACCAGCAACCTTTATGAGGTTAATGCATGGAATGTTTCACCCTTTCTTGGATAATTTCGTACTTATATTTATAGATGATATTCTGATATATTCTAAAAATCAGGAAGAGCATAAGGAACATTTGAGGATTGTGCTAGAAATGTTAAGAAAACACCAGCTATAAGCTAAGTTCAGTAAATGTGATTTCTTTAAAATAGAAATCCAGTATCTAGGCCATGTTATTTCAGCAGAAGGAATTGATGTTGATCCAGAGAAGATCAAAAAAATTAGCGAATGGCGAGTGCCCTAGAACGTGGCAGACGTTAGATCCTTTATGGGATTAGTTGGGTACTACTGAAGATTTATTGAAGGATTTTCCAGAATTTCTTTCCCTATTACTTCTTTGCAGAGGAAAGGAAAACTTTTTAAATGGATAGTTGAATGTCAGGATAGATTTGAAAAGTTGAAACAACTTTTGACCACTCACCTGTGCTAAGGGTAGTTGATCCTAACAAAGAATTTGAGGTATGTAACGACGCAAGTAAAGAAGGTGTTGGGGCAATTATATCTCAAGAAGGAAAAGTGGTGGCATATGAATAAAGGAAGTTGAAAGACCATGAACAAATATATTCAGCGTATGATCTAGAACTAACAGCAGTGGTACATGCGCTCCGAGTGTGAAGGCACTACTTGTTTGGCAAAAATTTTGTACTAAAAACAGATCATAGCAGCTTAACTAGTTACTTCAAGCAATCATATTTAAACTCAAGACAGGCAAGATGGAATGCCTTCCTAAGTGATTTTGATATGGACATTCAACACGTAAAGGGAAAATAAAACCGGGTAGCTGATGCCTTAAGAAGAAAAGTACATGGTATATATGAGATGTATTATAATTAGCTAGAAAATAAATTTTTGGAACAAGTGAGGGAAGAGGCACATAAATATCCAGAATACCAATTTTTATGGCAATAGATGAAAGAAATTAGAAAGAAAGTAAGTACATCCGAATATGGAATAAATGAAGATCAAATGCTAAATTTCCGAGGAAAAGTGTATATGCCAAGTCGCATGACTCTGAAAGAGCTGATAATGGATGAGTACCATCACAACAATTATGCAGGTCATCCAGGATACCAGAAAATGTTCATTGCAATAAGAAAGGTATACTTTTTGCCTGGTATGCATAAAAACATTGCTAAGTATTTAAGTAAATTTTTAAAATGTCAACAGGTGAATGTGGAGCATCAACATCCCGCAGGATTGTTACAGCCCATACCAATACCCGAATGGAAGTGGGAGGTCATATCCCTAGACTTCATTACCAGCTTACCATGAACAAAAAGGAAAAATGATTCCATCATGCTAGTGGTGGATAGATTGAGTAAATTTGCACATTTTATACTAGTGCAGTCCACTTACAAGACGATACAGATAGCTGACATATTTATGAAGGAGATTTTCAGGTTGCACGGAATTTTGAAAACCATTATTTCAGACCGGGATGTTAATTCTACTTCTGAATTTTGGAAGACCTTGTTTACAGGACTCGGGACTCAGATAAAATTTAGCACAACTTATCATCCCCATACTGATGGTCAAACAGAGCGAGTAAACCAGGTGCTGGAAGATATGTTGCGCATGTATGTAATGCAGCAGCCAACTAAATGGGAACATTATCTGCACCTTGTTGAATTTTCTTACAAAAACAGTTATCAAGAGTCCCTGAAAATGAGTCCTTTCAAGGCCTTTTATGAGAGGCAGTGTCGCACGCCCATAAATTGGAGCAGCCTTAAGACAAAATTAATGTTGGGACCCGAGATGCTTGCTGAAATTGAAATAGAGGTAAAGAAAATAAGACAAAATTTGAAGGTTGCACAAGATCGGCAAAAGATCTATGTAGATAAAAAGAGGCCTTATCGAGCATTTGAAGTGGGAGATCATGTATATGTGAGAATTAAACCCAAGAGGAATACATTACGGTGGACCTCCTGTGCCAAATTGGCTCCCAGGTTCTGTGTACCCTTCCAAATTTTGGAAAGGGTAGGACTTGTAGCTTATCGGCTAGCTTTACCCAGCCACATTCAAGTCCACAATGTGTTTCATGTGTCCTTGTTGAAGCGTTATGTGCATGATGCAAAGCACGTAATACATTGGAAAAATATACAGGTAGGATAGAAATAATAATCCTAACTTGAGATATATATATATATATTGTGATAATTTGACATGGAACCTTGCTGTTTACAGGTAGAACCAGATGGCGAGTTTTTGGTCGAGCCGCAACACATACTTGACCAAAGTGAAATCGTACTCTGCAGACAAGTTGTTGTCCAGGTTAAAGTGCAATGGAAGCAGTTTGGTCCGAATGAGGCTACTTGGGAGGCCAGAGCTCTTTGTAGATTTAGAGTAAAAAAACACCGAGGACAATGTTACTTCCAAGGGGGGAAGTTGTGATAGCCTCATTAAAGATAAGTAGTGTTAACTAGTTAAAAGACAATTCTTTTTTATTGTGTCGAGAAAAGACTTAAATTATTATTATTTGTCTAGAAGTATTTTTACTAGTAATTAGTTATGAATAATAAATTAGTGGAGAGAATTTATTAAGGAAAGTAAAAAGCTGATGGTAAAATGTTTTCCAAGAACTCGTAAATGCTTGGGGACAGCTGGAAATAGTTACCTGCTCCTATGAGGATTAAATATTGATCCCAGTGATAAGTAGGGGTTATGTTCTAGTTGGAAAAAAGGTTGAGGAATTTCTAGAGCTGGTAGAGACCAGTGGAAAGTTCGCTCAGAGAACCTGGAACTAGTTTTCTGGAATTGAATGGATTGGTTGTCTTGAGGTCACAGCAGAAATTGAATCCATTGTTAACCTGTACCATCCAGATCTGGAGCTCGGGGTCAAGAAGAGGACGCAATCGCCTCTCGTGATGGTTGGGATGACCACAGCTTAAAAAAAAAAACAAAGTGATACAGATAAGTACAAATGGTTATTTTGTATTATGTATAGAAGAAAGTAATGTTTGATTACACATTTATTTTGTATTCTACATACAAGCAAGTAATTTTTTATTACACAGTTATTTTGTATTCTATTTATAAGCAAGTATTGTTTTATTATGCAGTTTTATTATCTTCCTCTTAAAATAGAAAAGAAATAGATGTTGACTGAGACAATTTCTTTCTTACAAAATTCCACCACAGTATAGACTAGATTCTATGGAGAATAACAGGAAATTATGAGGTATTAGTAGTTTAGCTGTAAGTTGTGTGTGTGACTAATGCACAGAGAGAGAGATAATGAGAAGGGGATCAACATCACAACCACCCCAAGATACTATGGAACCCCAAGCACAACAAATGATGAACCCAGAAATGTGGGTTCAGTTAAGTGTCGAACAACACTAAGAAACTAGTCGGATGCTGGAAGAACAGCAGCACCAAACCAGTTTCCTATTGAGTATAGTACAAAAACTGCAAGAGGAAATGGTGCATGTTCTAAGAGATAATGAACTATTACTGCAAGACCAGGAGAAGATATTAAAGAGTTTGTCAGATAAACAAAATTAGGAGGTGGAACATCCAAGTACTGACAGAGGCATGCAAGCAGAAGATGAGCAACAAACAAGAAACAACACCACTAACAGAGTGGAAAGAAGCCCATTTTAGTGAAGCAAGAATAAAAATTACAATGAGTCGGAATCTGGCAATTTGTCAGATAAGCAATAAGTTAAGAAGCAGAAAGTAGAGAATCAGGGGGAATTTCGAAAGATTAAACCACCAACATTTGATGGTGAGGTTGAGGAGGTGGCAGAAGCATGGTTAATTAACATGAAAAAGTATTTTCAGGTGTATGAATATAACAGCAACCTGAAGGCCAGATTAGCTATATATCAGCTAAGAGAATAAACCACTCTGTGGTGAGAAGAAGTGAAGAATGTACGAAGAAATGAAGAATGTATGCAGCATTGAGGAACAAGATGTCACTTGGGAATCGTTCCAGCAATACTTTAAAGACAAGAATTTGACAGAATGATTCTATGATGAAAAAGCTAAAGAATTTCATGACTTAAGGGTGGGACAGATCACCACGAATGAATATATCACCAAGTTCACCTCCATGTTACGATATGTTCCATATCTTCGAGAGGAAAAGGCTAACGTGCAGAGATTTCTAAGCAGCCTACCAACACACATGAAGGAGCAAATAGAATTCGTAAACCCCCGAACCATGGATGAAGCCATTCGTAAAGCATGAATGTGCTATCAGCAGTCCAAGGCAAAACGGGAGGTTGGAAAAAATTGGTAGCCAAAGAAAGGACAGAAAAGTAACTCAAATTTCAAAGGAACCAAAAGCAATAACTTTAAGAATTCTGCATGAAATCCTATTAGCAAACAATTTGGCAGAAATAACCAAAGAACTAGATGGCCAGTAGAAGAAAAGCCTACGGAAGCATCCAGTAAGCCTGCGCAAGGACAGATACTAAGCCACCTCTACAGTGTTGGGGGTGTAGTGAGGCACACTATTACAAAAATTGTCCACAGCGAACCAGAAATGATACAGTGGCAAACTTGTATGAAGCAATAGTAGGTGATGTGGTGCAGAACATACCTCACATCAATGTGGCTTTGGAAGACCGACAGGCATATTATCAGCCAACAATGATTGAACTCGAAGGTAAATTACTAACTCAGTATGTTTCTCTTTTGGTAGACCCGGGAGCAAGTCTGAGCTATGTTAGTCCCCAAATAGTTGAAATGTGTAAACTAAAAGAACAGAAATTTAAAAGTTCATGGCTGGTACAGCTAGCTACTGGAGCAAAATGAAAAGTGACTGCCAAAATTCCAAATTCTGTTCTGGAAATTTCAGAACAACAGTTACAAGTAGATCTGAACATTCTTCCACTAGGATCCTATGATGTTTTGCTAGGCATGGACTGGCTAGAAAAGCATTGGACCTTAGTAGACTGTAAGGAAAAGGTTATCTACTACCGAATGCATGATGGAACACGTAATGAGATTCAAGGAATAAAAAATCCATTACAGATACGACCAATTACAGCATCCCAAATGAATAAGTGTATAAGGAAGGGATGCCAGTTATACGCTATTCAAGTAGGGTATGCAGATTCCAAGGAAAAATCGCCTATGATGGAAAATATACCTGTGGTAGAGGAATTTTTGGATGTCTTTCTAGAAAACATTCATGGTTTACCACCAAGGAGAGAGATTGACTTCACCATAGAGCTACAGCCAACAGCTTCTCCTGTGTCAAGGGCTCCTTACAGAATGAGTGTCCAGGAACTAACTGAGTTGAAAATGAAGTTACAAGAACTGTTAGATAATGGATACATTCATCCAAGTTTTTCCCCTTGGGGAGCACCAGTACTATTCATGAAAAAGAAGGATGGGACCATGCGAATGTGCATGGACTACAGGCAACTCAACAAGTTAACAGTCAAGAACAAGTACCCTCTACCAAGGATTGATGATTTGTTTGATCAGGTAAAAGGGGCCACAGTGTTTTCCAAGATAGATTTAAGATCTAGATATCACCATATTCGAATCAAGGATGAAGGCATTTACAAGACAGCATTCCGTACCAGGTATGGACATTATGAATTTGTGGTGTTACCCTTTGGATTAACGAATGCACCAACAACCTTTATGAGGTTAATGCATGGAATCTTTCACCCTTTCTTGGATAATTTCATACTTATATTTATAGATGATATTCTGATCTATTCTAAAAATCAGGAAGAGCATAAGGAACATTTGAGGATTGTTCTGGAAATGTTAAGAAAACACCAGCTATACGCTAAGTTCAACAAATGTGATTTCTTTAAAACAAAAATCTAGTATCTGTGCCATGTTATTTCAGCAGAAGGAATTGTTGTTGATCCAAAGAATATCAAAACAATTATGGAATGGCGAGTGCCCCAGAACGTGGCAGACATTAGACCCTTTATGGAATTAGCTAGGTACTACCGAAGATTTATTGCAGGATTTTCTAGAACTGCTTTTCCTGTTACTTCTTTGCAGAGGAATGGAAACTTTTTTAAATGGACAGTTGAATGTCAGGACAGCTTTGAAAGGTTGAAACAGCTTTTGACCACTACACCTGTGCTAAGGGTAGCTGATCCTAACAAATAATTTGAGGTATGTACCGACGCAAGTAAAGAAGGTGTTGGGGAAGTTCTATCTCAGGAAGGCAAAGTGGTAGCATATGAATCAAGGAAGCTAAAAGACCATGAACAAAGATATTCAGCATATGATTTGGAACTAACAGTAGTGGTACATGTGCTTCGGGTGTGGAGGCACTACTTGTTGGGAAAAAAGTTTGTACTAAAGATAGATCATAGCAGCTTGACTAGTTACTTCAAGCAAGCAGATTTAAACCACATGATATATATGAGTTGTATTATAATCTGCTAGAAAATAAATTTTTGGAACAAGTGAGGGAAGAGGCACAAAAATATCCAGAATACCAATTTTTATGGCAATAGATGTAAGAAATCAGAAAGAAAGGAAGTACATCCAAATACAGAATTAATGAAGATCAGATGCTAACTTTTCAAGGAAAAGTGTATGTGCCTAATCACATGGCTCTGAAAGAGCTGATAATGGATGAGTAGCATCACAGCAATTATGCAGGTCATCCAGGATACTAGAAAATGTTGACTGCAATAAGAAAGGTATACTTTTGGCCTAGTATGCGTAGAAACATTGATGAGTATTTAAGTAAATTTTTAGAATGTCAACAGGTGAAGGTGGAGCATCAACATCCCATAGGATTGTTGCAGCCCATACCACTACTCGAATGGAAGTTGGAGGTCATATCCCTGGACTTCATTACCGTCTTACTGTGAACAAAAAGGAAAAATGATTCCATCATGGTGGTGGTGGACAAATTGAGTAAATATGTCCATTTTATACCAATGCAGTCCACTTACAAGACAGTACAGATAGTTGACATATTTATGAAGGAGAATTTCAGGTTGCACGAAATTCCGAAACCCGTTATTTCAGATCGGGATTATAAGTTTACTTCTGCATTTTGGAAGACCATGTTTACGGGACTGGGGACTCAGATAAACTTTAGCACAGCTTATCATCCCAGAACGAAGGTCAAACGGAGTGAGTAAACCAAGTGCTAGAAGATATGTTGCGCATGTATGTAATGAAGCAGCCAACTAAATGGGAATATTATCTGTACCTTGTTGAATTTTCTTACAATAACGATTATCAGGAGTCCCTAAATATGAGTCCTTTCGAGGCCTTATATGGGAAGCAGTGTCGCACACCCATAAATTGGAGTAACCCTGAGACAAAATTAATGTTTGGACCCGAGATGCTTGCTGAAATGGAAATAGAGGTAAAGAAAATAAGACAAAATTTGAAGGCTGAACAGGATCGGCAAAAGATCTATGCAGGTAGAAAGGGGTCTTATCAGGAATTCGAAGTGGGAGATCATGTATACATGAGAATTAAACATAAGAGGAGTACATTACGGTGGACCTCCTGTGCCAAATTGGCTACCAAGTTCTGTGGACCCTTCCAAATTTTGGAAAGGGTAGGAATTGTAGCTTATCGGCTAGCTTCACCCAGCCACATTCAAGTACACAATGTGTTTCATGTGTCCTTGTTGAAGCATTATGTGCATGATGCAAAGCATGTAATACATTGGCAAAATATACAGGTAGGATAGAAACAATAATCCTAACTTGATATATATATATATATTGTGAGAATTTGACATGGAACCTTGCTGTTTACAGGTAGAACGAGATGGCAAGTTTCTGGTTGAGCCGCAACACATACTTGACCAAAGGGAAATCATACTCTGCAAGTGATTTGTTGTCCAATTTAAAGTGCAATGGAAGCACTTTGGGCTAGATGATGCTACTTGGGAGGCCAGAGCTCTTTACAGATTTAAAGTAAAAAAACACCGAGGACGGTGTTACTTCCAGGGGGGGAAGTTGTGAAAGCCTCATTAAAGATAACTAGTGTTAACTAGTTAAAAGAAAATTCTTTTTTATTGTGTCGGGAAAAGACTTAAATTATTATTATTTGTATGGAAGTATTTTTACTAGTAATTAGTTATGAATAATAAATTAGTGGAGAGAATTTATTAAGGAAAGTAAAAATCTTATGGTAAAATGTTTTCCAAGAACTAGTAAGTGTTTGGGGACAGCTGGAAACAGTTACTTGCTTCTCTGAGGATAAAATATTGATCCAAGTGAGGAGTAGGGGTTATGTTCTAGTTGGAAAAAAGGTTGAGGAATTTCCAGAGTTCGTAGAGACCAGTGGAAAGTTCACTCAGAGAACCTGGAACTAGTTTTCTGGAATTGACTGCACTCGTTGTCCTGAGGTCACAACAGAAATTGAATCCACTGTTAACCCATACCATCCAGATCTGGAGCTCGGGGGCAAGAAGAGGATGTAATCGCCTCTCTTGATGGTTGGGAGGACCACAGCTTTAAAAAAAAAAAAAACAGAGTGATACAGATAAATATAAGCAAGTAATTTATTATGTATATAAGCAAGTAATGTTTGATTACACAATTATTTTGTATTCTATTTATAAGCAAGTATTGTTTTATTATACAGTTTTGTTATCTTCCTCTGAAAATAGAAAAGAAATAGCTGTTGACTGAGACAATTTCTTGCTTACAAAATTCTACCACAGTATAGACTAGATTCTATGGAGAATAACAGGAAATTATGAGGTTTCAATAGTTTAGATGTAAGTTTTGGTTCTGTTATTTACTACCAAGAAAATGTATGTAATTAATACAAGGAAACATATAAATGCAGAAAATAGAACTGTTGGACTTAGCTTCTGGGCAATGCCCTACCCAAGACACATCATTCTTTACAGTTATTATATGCTATACACGGACTTTAGTAACTGGTGGTCTGGACACCCTTTTTGTTGAACCCTTAGTTAAACTGAGAGGGGGGGGTAAATCAGTTTAACACATTCATGGACTTTTAAAACTTTTTCATTAAAACTTATTTACACCTTCATTTCATATTCAACTTAATATGTGAGTAGTCTTAGAATGTGATAAGAAAGTATTAATATAATGTAACAACATATTTAATATGAGAGCAAAAAGTATTAAGCAGATGAGATAAACCACATCAAAACATAAAAATCACGCACAGAGACACCAGATATAAGTGGAAACCCATAAAGGGAGAAAACCACATATTATTATTGTTGTGATGCAAAGGCAAGCTCAAACTCCCTCTCACCACTGATTTTCTGTAGGCACCAACCTACAGGAGGCTCCTACCTCAATTCTGCAAGCTACAACTTGCAAGGAAGCTCCAACTCCCATCAATTTTTTGCAGGCACCAACCTACAGGAGGCTCCAACCTCATTCAGCTACAACTGACATCTTATCAAGCTACAACTTGATGTGGAAGCACCAACTCCCATCTATTTTCTGCAGGCACCAACCTATAGGAGGCTCCAACCTCAGTCAGCTACAACTGACATCTATCAAGCTACAACTTGATAGGGAAGCTCCAACTTCCTTACTCTTTCAAAAGGAAAACACTTGTTGATTTACCTTGGATATCAACTCTGTTCTGTATCATCTTCACTGTTGTGCATCAATCTTCATATTTGCCTTATATCATATCTGCATCTTCTTGGATTCTATATCAGCTCCATCTTCTTCTCTGCTCAACTCCTTCTTCTTCTCTGCTTCACTGCTTTATTTCTACATTCTCTAACTTCACTGCATCTCAGTCTACTCCTCCTTCTTCTTATATTTTCTGCCTAAATTCCGCGTTCTCCAACCTCACACTCTCTAACCTCTTGCAGCTTTCTTATTTTATTCAAATTTCTTCAATTCTGCTGCACACTCTCTTCTTCTCTCACTCTGTTTTCGTCAACATTCTCCCTTTGGATATTACCCTGTTTTATACAAAAGAGCTTCATGGTTGTTTGTATTCTACTGGGAATTTGAAATGGACAGCCATGTCTCTTTGCCTTCTGCCTTCTCATCTCTTTTATCTTCTCATTCAGAAAATATAACTGTAGGTACCAATTTAACATTACAGTGGGATATTTTTTCTCTTCCAGACACTTGCCAATGCATCACAACAATACAAATTAAAATTATTTACATTCAATTACAATGAGAACTCCAGCTCACTCATTCAACCTATTGGCTAGCTGTGCATTTGTCTTTTCTTTGACTGTGTATTTGTCCCTTTCGGCTCTCTTTGTTTTCTTATTCTCTGTCGCAGGGTAACGGCCATATGCCATAGATTTGTAACTGTGCTTTTTATATCAACACTTTTTATCTATATATGTAACTGCTAGCTTTAAATCTGGGAAAATTCCAACCCTTTACACACAACAAGTGTCTTGTTGATGTGGTGAGTTCCGTAAGAAGAACATACATACACCACGGCCTTTGTTTTATGGCCCGATGTGATTGTGCACATTGCAATCCTTTTTTATTAACAATCACCCTCCACCTTAAGCCGAGGCCCGTGGGTCCACAGACCATGCAGCACATTTCAATACAAACTTCCTTTTTAATACGACGTCAATCAACTCTCGTTGTAATAATAAAAACTGTTTAAACATATAAAAACTGCTTTCGGGGCCACCTGCCACGTTTTCTGATGCGATATACTACTCCTCCAGCGATTTCCGATTGCGATTGATCGCTGTTCAGTGAATTTTGCCGATGGGATTGGAACTGGAACTCAAACACATATTAAACATGATTTATAGACCCATCGGGTTCGAAACTCAATCGCAATCGCAATCCTTTATTTTCATGCTCCGATGTCCTGCTCCTTCTCCGATGTGATTAGGCTGATCCGATGTGATTAGGCCGGACTTCAAATACGTTTGAATCATAATTCATATACCCATCGGGTCCAGAACTCAATCGGAACTCTTTTCGATATGTTCCACTGCCAATCCTTTATCCAATGTGATTGGGTGAGGGTCCCACAACATAAGACTTTTGTTTGACTTAAATTCGAATAAACCTTTTGTATTCTTAATTTTGCATCCATAACTATAACATATATACACCCATCGGGTCCAAGCTTTCATCACAATCGCAACTCTTTGTTAACCTTTTCCACTGCCTTTATAATCTCCGATGCGATTGGGAATGGTCCCACCTTATGGTACTTTGGTTCTGATAATAAAGCGCTCCATATAGTTTAATATATATGCTTTGGACCTTTGTGCATAAGGCACAATATATGTAATGCACTGCATATATACTCCAGCGTGGGTAATGATTCCCGGAATGAGATATATATATATATATATATATATATATATATATATATATATATATATATATATATATATATATATATATATATATATATATATATATATACACTTTGTTGCTCCAATATTTAGTGTATCTTCCAACGGGGGAGGTGATTCTCGGAATTTGTTTGTATATATATATATATATATATATATACTTGCCGCTTTGGGTTATACGATTCCCAGAATTGTGTTTATGTATCCTCCAGCTGGGGTAGCGAATCTCGAAATTAAAAATGGCTCTGCCTCTGCTTGTGATAACGGATCTGCCTCTGCCTCTGCCTCTGATAACGGCTCTGCCCCTGTTGTGATAACGGTTATGCCTCTGCCTCTGCCTCTGATAACGACTCTGCCCCTGTTGTGATAACAGTTGTGCCTCTGCCTCTTTTGTCTGTCTCTGTCTTTGCTGCCTTCATTTCCTTATTGTTGGTTCAGGTACTTCTCCTTTGCCACAGGGTTTATTCAACTCTGTTTATAAACCCTGATAGACTCACAATCATCCATGCACAGTCAATTGCACATAGGAGCCATTTATACTCCTAATTATCTTCTTCTCTTAACTCTGCCCCGTTTTCAAAATCCAATGGCCCTCATTTTTTCCTCACTATTCTGCACCTTGAATAGTTCTCTGCTTCTTTTCTATCCTCTTCTCCTTGGCTGATGTTGCTCCTTACTTCTCTTTTTGTTGTCTTTGCTACCTCTATTTTTGCCTCCTCTGCTCCTTGAATGATGTTTCAGGTGCTCCTCCTTTGTCATCTCCTTTTCCATCAATGACAACATTTCCAACAGTCTCCCCCTTTGGCATTGATGGCAACACATCCACCGATAATCCAATGCTTCCTCCAAGTCTTTCTCTCGCTGGATTCTTTTAGAAGACCCTTTCTTCTATTACCTACTTTTCCTCCCCCTTTGACATCAATGGCAAAGGGTTGCACATTTCTCAGTGTTGATTCTGTCTTTGCATTTCCTCTCTCTGATTTGTGTTTAGACCACCTTCTTCTAACTGTGTACCCTGCTGCTCCAGACTGATGTATAAGACTTGTTGAGAGAACACTTTGAGGATTATTGGACTTGAATAAACACTGTAAATTGATACAATCCAAAGCACTGACTCCTTTCAGCTGTATAAAGCTGAAAGTGAAGATAATGACACTTCATAGAACACATTGTATCAACTTTATCTAATCAGAGATGCATCATTGGATTAAACCTAAAAGACTGAGCATGCTTCAAATATACTTCAGTTTCTAGTATTATCTTCATCAAAAATCCACATCTATTGAGGAAGTTTCCATTGGAGTATGTCTTCTTCTGCTATTCACATCTGCAGTGCCACACTTGTTTAATTGTGATGATGTCAATATGTGTTTTATAGCTATGGTACACCTTTCCTGCCTGTTGGCGATGATATGAGATAGGATGTTGATATTATCCTTAATAGCTGAAGGTTCTTGTTACAGTTGTGATCAATGAATTAACCAGAATTTGATCTAAGAGATCAAATGCCTTTACTGCTTGCATAATCTACTTTCAAAACAAAATCTTGAGGTAGGATGCATTCAATGTATTTGTCAATCTCACTTATCAGCCATGCAATTCATTTATGTCATAAGGAGGTATGTATGTCTATGATCAATCTATCATTTAAAGGTGAATTACCAGCAAATCCTTTGTGCTGAAGTAGTATTTAGGGAAAAAACACTTTTGAGCTTCAGATGGTAATCACAGCTAGTCCTTTATTCTTCAGATACTTTGATTGTTCTATCAGGATGAACTTCCACATGAGCATATTCAAAATGTTTAATTGAAAACTTAGCAAACAGACTTCACACTGTTTTGTAACTGATCTTAAGAAAGAGGCCTTGAAGATATACATGTACCAAATTCAGGAAGGCATGCAATTATATATATAGAAGAAGATATTGCTTCAGTGCTCAATATACTACTTCAAGTGTAAGCAAGATAATGTTATTTTTGCTCTGCTACTGACCTTTTCATGATGAATGCAAATAATACTAGAAATATTACCTTGAGGTTCTTTTTCCATAGTTCTTTGATCCTGTGGACCTGTATCATACTGCTGCTCCACTGATAATGCTTGATAATCTGTTGATAAGCATGCTGCTTGTACCTAAACACCAATTGATATTACTTTGATAAACCATGCAGAGGTTTCACTTCAGCTTGCACATTTACCCATAATTAAGACATCCTTCATAAATTCTATTATTAAGCTCTCCACTGTTTTCAACAACAATCATCAATATACTGAATCTGATCTTGGCCTCACTAATCTTTTGATTTTTCTGTCATTTTTCTCAGAGGAAGTCACAACATTTTCTTTTCTAGGACTGCTCCAGAACCATTGCTACTTTACATACAATTCAACTGTTCTAACATAGTGATCTTAGGGAAGACATCTTCAATTTATTTCCTAGGACTCTTCATGGGTAGATCACTCGGAAATTTATCACTTACTTGACTGTACTCCTCCAAGGGTACTTTTCATAGATGAGTGATGTAATGATATTAATGATGACAGGCACTTTTCTTACTCATTCTTCTTAATGTGATTCATTGTCAATTCTAGAAATATGATGCACAATGTGATCATCATTTAAGGTGCTGATGTTTTCTTTCTATTACCATGGCTTCTTGTTGCCTTCTCTTCTTCCATCAATCTGTCAGCTAATTAAAACATTAGATAATCTTCTTCCTCTATAGTTCTTTGTTAGAGGAATTTCCTTTCACTTCCTGATCTCATAGTTGTTCTCATTTCATGGAGCTCTTCTGAGACTACTTTTTGTGGGGACTACATATGAACTACTCTCCCCCTGAGATGCTGCTTCATATCTATAACTGGTTGGATATTTTCTTTCTTTCCTAGAGCAGCTCCCCCTGAGACTATGCTAGATTCATTATGTTATGGAGATAATAGGCTCCCCCTTTCTCTTTTCCTTCCATACTTTATTGGGGTTCATCATAATGTCTTCTCTTCTTTTATATTCATAATTTTGATTGATCTGTTTTGATCCCATCATCTATCTAGAGTTCTTTAATATATATGGCAGTTTACAATCCTTTTCTTTGTGACCATATTTGAGGCATACATAACATCTTATTTGAACAAGGTGCATTTGAGTTTATGTAAAATATTATGTTCCTCTTCTTGAATACATTTTACAATCAAAAATTTTATGTCCAAAATTATTACATGCATAACAATAGCCATGGAAATGATTTGTGTACCTGGTGGAAGATTGTCTTTTCCCTTTGCTTGCTTGAGGGGTTCTTCTCTTTTGTTGCATCCTTTGCTGGCTGGACTGGGTTTGCTTTGTCTTACAACATGTTGCAGTATGTCCTTGTTTGTGGCAGGTAAAACATGTGATATTTTTCATAGGAGGAAAGAACCTCCTTTGACATCTTCCAAATTTATTCAATTCATCTTCAGGAGCATATGAGCCTTTAGCAACTGATTGTTTCATCTTCTCATTCTCTGTCCTACCATGTTGCTGCTTGATTCTATTTGTTTCTTCACAAATCCTGTTCTTGCTGGCTTCTATTTTTGTAGTAATCTGCTGAGCTGCTTCACTGTCCTTTACAGCTTTTACAAAGATGATTTTCTTGTTATCTTCTGCCTTGGACTTACTGGTTTCTCCTTCATATCCTATCCCAGTCTTTATGAGAGGAGACCTTTGAGCATTTAGAATTTGGTCCAGTTGTTCAGAGCTTTTCATTTGAGGAGTATTCATTAATAATTCTCTTTGGGCTTTTTCTAATTTCTTTCTTAGGCTCGCTACTTCTTCTTCCAGTCTCTCACATTCCATATTTTTCTCTTTCATTTGTTGCAGCAGAGTGTCTTCTATTTTCTTTGCCTCTTCAAGCTGTGTCTTCAGGCCAATAATTTCTTTCCTATCTTCATATTCTTTCTCATCACATATTTGTACCAATCTCTTAAGGTCTTTGTTTTCATTCTTCAATTTTTCTATTTCAGTCAGAGCTATGTCAAGTTTGGATTTTTCTTCAGCTGCAATTTCTTCATGGCTCTTACCACCATTCACACTAGCAGGTACCTCATTTTATTGAGCATCTTCCTTTTGACATGAATTTCTCTTTTTCTTAATTCTCTTCTCCTTCTTGACAATGCAATCCTCAGTGTCTACTCCATGCATGAAATGGAGTCTGTCACAGATTTCTTTTGCTGAAGTTAAATCCATTATCAACTCAAGGTCCTTGTTATGAAGATTGTTATATATCACACATTATTCTTTGGCATTCCTCTGTTGTTCTTTCACCGTGGGGGAGTCTATGCAGTAACCATCACAAACAAGCTTTCATACATCAGGTTCATAATTCAATAATCTTGTTTTAACCTTATCTCTCCATTTAGGAAAGTTTGTTGTATTTAGCACAAGTACATTTTGATAGTCCATGACTCAACCAGGTCTCCTTCAAGCTATTAGGCTTACACTAAAGAAACCTGCTATGATACCAATTGTTGAACCCTTATTTAAACTGAGAGGGGGGGGGTGAATCAGTTTAACACATTAATGGACTTTTAAACTTTTTCATCAACACCTGTTTACACCTTCATTTCATGTTCAACTTAATATGTGAGTAATCTTAGAATGTGAGCATAAATCATTAATATAATGTAAAAGTAGACTTAATGTGAGAGAAGCAAGTATTAAGCAGATGATATAAACTAGATCCACACATAAACATCATGCACAGAGACACCAGATGTAAGTGGAAACCCATAAAGGGAGAAAACCACATATTATTATTGTTGTGATGTAAAGGCAAGCTCCAAATCCCTCTCACCACTGATTTTCTGTAGGCACCAACCTACAAGAGGCTCCAACCTACAAGAGGCTCCAACCTCAATTCTGCAAGCTACAACTTGCAAGGAAACTCCAACTCCCATCAATTTTCTGCAGGCACCAACCTACAGGAGGCTCCAACCTCAGTCAGCTACAACTGACATTTTATCAAGCTACAACTTGATGTGGAAGCACCAACTCCCATCTATTTTCTACAGGCAACAACCTACAGGAGGCTCCAACCTCAGTCAGCTACAACTGACATCTATCAAGCTACAACTTGATACGGAAGCTCCAACTTCCTTACTCTTTCAAAAGGAAAACACTTGCTAATTTACCTTGGATATCAGCTCTGTTCTGTATCATCTTCACTGTTTTGCATCAGTCTTCATATCTGCCTTATATCATATCTGCATCTTCTTGGATTCTATATCAGCTCCATCTTCTTCTCTACTCAGCTCCTTCTTCTTCTCCGCTTCACTGCTTTATTTCTGCATTCTCTAACTTCTCTACATCTCGGTCTGCTCCTCCTTCTTCTTATCTTTTCTACCTCAATTCCACATTCTCCAACCTCACACTCTCTAACCTCTTGCAGCTTTCTTATTTTCTTCAACTTTCTTCAATTCTACTGCACACTCTCTTCTTCTCTCACTCTGTTTTCGTCAACATTCTCCCTTTGGATATTACCTTGTTTTATACAAAAGAGCTTCATGGTTGTTTGTATTCTACTGGGAATTCGAAATGGACAGCCATGTCTCTTTGCCTTCTACCTTCTCATCTCTTTTATCTGCTCATTCAGAAATATAACTGTAGGTACCAATTTGACATTACAGTGGGATATTTTTTCTCTTCCGGAGACTTGCCAATGCATCACAACAATATAAATTAAAATTATTTACATTCAATTAAAAGGAGAACTCCAGCTCACTCATTCAGCCTATTGGCTAGCTATGCATTTGTCTTTTCTTTGACTGTGTCTTTGTCCCTTTCGGCTCTGTTTGTTTCCTTATTCTCTGTCGCAGGGTAACGACCATATGCCATACATTTGTAACTGTGCTTTTTATATCAACGCTTTTTATCTATATATGTAACTGCTGGCTTTAAATCTAGGCAAATTCCAAACCTTTACACACAGCAAGTGTCTTGTTGATGTGGTGAGTTCCGCAAGCAGAACATACATACACCACGGCCTTTGTTTTATGGCCCAATGTGATTTCGCACATCACAATCGTTTTATATTAACAATCGCCCTCCACCTTAAGCCGAGGCCCATGGGTCCACAGACCACGCGGCACATTTCAATACAAACTGCCTTTTTAATATGACTTCAATCAACTCTCGGTGTAATAATAAAAATTGTTTAAACATATAAAAACCCCTTTCGGGCCCACCTGCCACGTTTTCCGATGCGATATACTACTCCTCCAGCGATTTCCGATTGCGATTGATCATTGTTCAGTGCATTTTTCCGATGCGATTGGAACTGGAACTCAAACACATATTAAAGATGATTTATAGACCCATCGGGTTCGGAACTCAATCGTAATCGCAATCCTTTATTGTCATGCTCCGATGTCCTGCTCCTTCTCCGATGCGATTAGGCCGGACTTCAAATACGTTTGAGTCATAATTCATATACCCATTGGGTCCGTAACTCAATCGGATCTCTTGTCGATATGTTCCACTGCCAATCCTTTCTCCGATGCGATTGGGTGAAGGTCCCACAGCATAAGACTTTTGTTTGACTTAAATCCGAATAAACCTTTTGTATTCTTAATTTCGTATCCATAACTATAACATATATACGCCCATCGGGTCCAAGCTTTCATCGCAATCGCAACTCTTTGTTAACCTTTTTCGCTGCCTTTATAATCTCTGATGCGATTGGGAAGGGTCCCACCTTATGGTACTTTGGTTCTGATAATAAAGCACTCCATATAGTTTAATATATATGCTCTGGACCTTTGTGCATAAGGCACAATATATGTAATGCACTGCATATATACTCCAGCGTGGGTAGCAATTCCCAGAATGTTATATATATATATATATATATATATATATATATATATATATATATATATACTTTGTTGCTTCCAATATTTAGTGTATCTTCGAAAGGCGGCGGGGTGATTCTCGGAGTTGTTTGTATATATATATATATATATATATATATATATATATATATACTTTCCGCTTTGGGTTATACGATTCCCAGAATTGTGTTTATGTATCCTCCAGCTGGGGTAACGAATCTCGGAATTAAAAATGGCTCTGCCTCTGCTTGTGATAACGGCTCTGCCTCTGCCTCTGCCTTAGATAACGACTCTTCCTCTGCCTCTGCCTCTGATAACGGCTCTGCCCCTGCTGTGATAACGGTTCTGCCTCTGCCTCTGCCTCTGATAACGGCTCTGCCCCTATTGTGATAACGGTTCTGCCTCTGCCTCTTTTGTCTGTCTCTGTCTTTGCTGCCTTCATTACCTTATTGTTGGTTCAGGTACTTCTCCTTTGCCACAGGGTTTATTCAACTCTGTTTATAAACCCTGATAGACTCACAATCATCCATGCACAGTCAATTGCACATAGGAGCCATTTATACTCCCAATTATCTTCTTCTCTTAACTCTACCCCTTTTTCAAAATCCAATGGCCCTCATTTTGTCCTCACTACTCTGCACCTTGAATAGCTCTCTGCTTCTTTGCTATCCTCTACTCCTTGACTGATGTTGCTCCTTACTTCTCTTTTTGTTGTCTTTGATACCTCTCTTTTTGCCTCCTATGCTCCTTGAATGATGTTTCAGGTGCTCCTCCTTTGTCATCTCCTTTTCCATCAATGACAACATTTCCAATACTTTTTATTAAAAATTTTAAACAAAATTTAAAAAAAAAATATATCTGAACCATCCTGTGGAAATAGAATCGAGAAGGGAATCGAGTGTTACACAATATACGACATGTTTTCCATTTGTAGAACTTTTCTAAACTGGATACAAGTATTAAGGAATTATGAAAAATGCTCAGTATAAGATATTAAAAGGATAGATAAAATGCATATTCAGCCAGAGAATATGGTAGACTAAATATTCCACAATTCTTAATAAATATCCATTCTGAAATATCTTAAAATACTTAAATTCACACTGGTGTTTTTAAACGTTTATTCCCCTACGGAGTAAGTATAATCTATGACTGTACTATAATATGCTTGAATGACAAAGATAAAAGAGTGATTTAATATGTGTATACCAGGGATCATTCGTTAAAAATAAAAATAAAAGAGTATATATATTACAGATTTAAAAACCCACAGAGGGTTCTATAAAATTTGATGGGCAGAGAGCATGAAACAAGAAACCCTTAAAACAAAACCCAGATTTGTTCTTATAACTTGAGTTAAAGAGTCCATGTACAATCTCTACAAAATTCGATCTTAAGACTTGACTAAGGAGGTATTCAACCTCCAAAAATAACTTATCGATTTGACCATAGAAATTCTGTTCGGAGCCAGGATCTAGGAGGAGTAACATCGATTTTCAAAATACGTGGAGAAAGAGAGACAGCATATTAGTCAGAGGCTGACAGAGTCACATCAGGAAATGTCAAGTATAAGCTCATTGCCAAAGACGACAGGGTTGGTGATACTGACCTGTCGAAAAATCAAGAGATGATTAGTAGAGATGATGTATGTTATTAATTATGTCTATATTAAAATATGAGAAAGTAAGAAAATGATAAGAGCGGGAAGATTTTCTTACCTTTAGGAGGAAGACCAACTTGCGATCCAGCCTGCAACGAAATACAAAGAAAGAAACAAAGTAAAATGATTAAACCCGTACGAGATTTTCTCACATCAAGAACAATATTACATGAACCTTGACTAAAGTGCAAAGACTCCTCTTACCTGTCTGCGTCCATCTGGTGCAAGGCAACCACACTATAAAGATGCCATGGCAAACAATCAAGAGTTTCGTTCTTCTTCTCGACTTTTTTTGAAGGTGACTGTGAACTGAATGGTGAAATTTTCGTCAAGGTTCCAGACCCAAAACTTAAAGAAGCCTGAGGAATCGATTAACCTGAAAGTCGAAGGTCGGCCTCAATCAAGAGCTTAAACCCTGGAAGCACCGAGAGTATCAAAGGAGCAGAGAAGAAAATCAGTAATGAGTTGTAGATGTAACTTCGAAGTATGTGTTAGGGTTGGCAAAGTTATGTCAGGCATTCCCACCGAAATTATTAACCGTTGATCAGGGAAATGATCGACCGTGAAGATCAGTAGAGTACCATGGAGAACCGTGAGACAAATCTGCAGGAAATCCCGACAGTTTTCAATTGTAGTAAATGCCAATACTGCAGTATTAAATGGCTCTGCCATTCCAGCTAATCTGTCGTTGAGAAAATCAAGGTGGGATTCATATAACACAGTTAATGAATCAACATTATGGTGGACCACTTTGCAACGAAGTTAAAATCTTCCCAAACCTTAACCAAATTTTCCTTCGCAGACTATACATATATTAAAATAATAGTTACAAGGTCTTGGTGTTTGTTATGTAAACAATTTTGGAACTTAGTCGGTGAAAAATTTAACGACTAAAGGTTAGATCAGATATTGGGGCTGGATGTATGAATGAAGTATTTCCTTTTTACTTAATGATTAGGATTAAAGCTCGGAAAAGAATATGGTAATCTATCTCTTTGCACATTATAACTATTTGAGTGTAAAAAAAAAAAAATTAATTAATTTTTATTTATTTATTTACTAAGTAGATTTAAAGATTTACCTGTTACAACATATTTATTAATAAATATTTATACATATATGACTTTTATTTCTTTTGGATTTTTTCTTTTTAATTTATTATAAATATATAAATTTATAACATTTATAACATTTATTCATGAATATTTATACATATATGACTTTTATTTCTATTTCTTATATGACTTTAATTTCTCTTTCTTATTATTTATTATAAGGGTTATTTTTTTTAATTTTTTATTTAAAAAAAAAAAATTCTTTATGATTTTATTTTTCTCTATATAATTGAATGATTACTTAGTGTATTTCCGACTTTTTCTTATTTTGTATATTTATTTCTTTATATTATATTTTAAATTTAGAAAATTATCATAATATAATACAGTTTTAATAATAATATTAATTTTATTCTTATTTTATTAATTGATTTCTTATTTTCAATTTACTTATTTATATATTCGTTGTTTTTTCTTTAATATACAATTTTGTATAAAAAAAAAATTATCCATTATATTATCTATTGTATCTCTACAATATTTATTTACTTGCTTACTTAAGTTTATCCATCTAAATTTTAATCCACATCCATCTAAATTCTAATAATAAATCATACTAGATGGTTAGAAATACTTCCTGTAAAAAATTCCAATATGATTTTCCTCAAAATTCTTTTAAAAATAAATAAATTTCAAATCACCTTTAAGTAATAATTGAAGTAATAATTCACTCTTGCTATTTAAATTAGAATAAATTAATTCATTTGAAATAGTTTAAAGTAAGGAGTTGTTTTTAGTGCGACTTTTTGGAGTTTCAGAGACTAGAATCCGGTGAAATAAATTGAGGTAAAATCTTGTTTTCTGTTATTTAAACTAGTTTTTTGACTTTATATATAGATTCAGCACCCTAAAAAAACCCCAAGACACTTGAATTGTGCAAAAACACCCATCAAACTTTTATTTTCAATAAATTCCTACAAAAATTTAAAAAAATTAAACCAAAAAAAAAAATAAAAAAAAATCGCACTATAGTAATAGACAGAACATTAAAAAAAACAATTAATGTGTCCGACTCCCGCGTAAAGTTAGCATTGCGAAGCCTGCCAAAAATTAATTATGACGTATGTAAACGTTCCCATTAATTATGATTTCAAAGTCCGTCCCGACGAAACACTGACCGTTGGGTCGCATACGACCGCGGATTAGCTTTGCTGCGTAGGCTTTTTCTTATTTGTCTAGGAAAGAATTAGCTTTCACACCTTAATGGATTCCGAATTTTTTTCTTGTTTATTTGTGGTAACAGCTGGTTTGAAATTATAAATGATATTTTTAGAATCTATCTGTCTCGTGATTTATATAAAATTGTAAAAAAAAAATTTGGTAATAATTATATGTAATGGAATATTGTCAATCCGTTTCGAATCAACTAGTGTAGTTTATTATTAAAACTTGGTGAGAGATCAGATCAAGTCATTAAATTTAAATAAATGTAAAGATAGCTAAACTAGTTCGATTCTATTATTTAAATATTTAATTTATTTATTCAATTAATTAATAGATTAATAAACTTATTAATTAAATATTGAATTAATATATTTTTTTTTCTTATTTAATTATTTATTTATTAAAGGGCAAAATCCAAATAAAAAATAACCAATAACCAAAATAAATAAATAGAATGATGATTTATTTTAAAAGTTGTTCACACTTATCATAATTTAAGTGTTAAATAATTCAGATAATGAAAGACAATCTTTAGTATTAAATAATTTAGATAATGAATTACGACAAAATTATAAACTCTTCAACTTAATAAAAACGATAAAATAACAAATCTAGAAATTTTAATAATCTATAATTTCACACATCGTGCCAAAGTTACAGGAAATTAGGTTATTTGAAAATGATAGGTAAAACTCTTTTTGATAAACCTAACGCTTAGTTCTAAAAACAATAAACACTTTCGTTTTAGTGGACAAGGTTGGCCATAGTGACGACGCTCCCAGGGTAAAATTGAAGTACCATACAATCAGTCACAATTTCAATATTTTTGCATAATAATTACAAGGAAACCATACAATCAGTCTTATTTGCATGATAATTATAGAGAGGTTTTTGTAATTTTTTAATGGAAATTTTGGTAAGATTTTAATAAAATTTAATTGTAAATTTTGTAAATTTATTAAATTTCAAATTTTTAAATAACTAAAAAATTTCATAATGCGGAATCTATTTCTACATAACATAACAAAAAATATGATTAAACATAATGTAAAATAAACATATTCAAACATTATGTCAAGTTTTCATGGAATTGACTGAAACGTGTAAAATAAACCTATTCAAACATTATGTCATGTTTTCATGAAATTGACTGAAACGTCTGTGTCCTGGTTAGCTAGTGGATCGATGTGACTTGACGATAGTGATTTTTCTTTGGATGGCCAATGGTCAAGTTCCTTTAGGTTGCTTCCTCCACCAACCAAGCCCGTGCGAAGTCATTCCATTCAAAGGGACCGGTGTCAACTTCCTTAAAATGAGGATTACATTATGATCTGCAAAACGTTATACAATCCATGTTCGAGTGAAAGGCCATGGAAGAACATATACTATTAACATTCTACATGACCTCTTTCAAAATATTTCCATACTTTGAACAAATTTCAGCGTTGAACAGGATTGCATGTAACTTAACCTCAGTACAAATATATTTGGGAGGCCAGACTGAAAAAGTTATTTTAATCCCTTATGAACATTCTTTTACTTCTCCACAGTTCTGAGTAATGTTTTCTACAGTTATGTGTAATGTTTTCTATGGGTTATAATATCGAAAACCTAGTTTTGAAGGTTAAGGATTACAATATGAATAAATTGTAAATATTTATTTGTTAGAAAAGTTTTCAATTCAAGTGATTTTAAGTTCTTCCAAATTTATCTTATTTTTGAATTTTTGGTATTTTATACCACTCTAAAAAGAATTAAATTTGTAGAAGTGCAGACCATGAGAAAGATTTGAATGGTATGATTCCATCCTGGTTACCTTCCATTATCTATAGGTTTATCAAATGATAAATGATAATGAAATAAAAATAATGTTGATAGTATACTTTATTTAATTATCTTTAATTATATTTTATATTTTTAAAATATAATATTTGTCTTATTAATTTTTATGGATCATTATTTATCTATTGATTAGTGGTATCTTTTATTTCTTATATTTATGAGCTTTTTATCATGTAGTTTATTTCACATTTATTATATTTATGTGGTTTTTTTCTAATTCAAGCTTATAGAATATTCTAACATTTTGATATTTTTTGGAGAGGATTATGGTTAAAATCAATGTGAATGGTGTTTTTTTAATTATATTTTCATTTAAATTAATTTGTAATTGTAAATGGTTTGATTTAATTTGTTAATTACATTAAAGGATTTTAGCATGGAGATTTTCCACAATTAAGTACATATTGGTTTAGATAGAAAATCTTTAGGATTAATCACATCATTAGGATTTGCTTGATGTTTCGAACCATCTAATGTGGTTCATCCTCATGACAAGGTTATGAAGATTATGAAGGTTTTGGATTACTGTGTAAAATTGTGTAGTTGACACTTGGTGTAAACATAGTTGTAATGAAGAATTGAAGAGTGCTAGACTAGGTATATATGGAGAATGAAATCAAATCATGACCATTATAAATAAATGTAGTTGTTGATAAAAATCAATTTATAAATAATTAATAATAACGAACTAAAAAAATAAGAATTAAGAAATAAATAGAATAAGTCAAATTAGACTTGGTCAAATTGATGGATGCAATCAGGGAGTCATCAAATTGAATTAAATTATTACCATACATTATTAAATAATTTTATTGATGAATAAAACTAAAGATTAAAAATTTAAGTATAATTAAAGAGTTAATGTATTAGATAATTAAATTGTTAAATTTAAAGGAATCTAAGTATTAATAATAGAAAAAGGGGGAATTTAGGAAATAATTAGAAAGTATCCCTAAAAATGGAAGATGTGTTCACCATAAAAGTAGAACATTTCAAAAATTTCACATAACTCGACTCAAGAGGTTTTCTGGTCAATAAATTAATGTATTTAAGTTACATTTAAAAATAAAAATCTACATTAATGAAATAAAATATAGTTATAACTAAAAAAAAAACAATGGAAGTTATAATAAAATATTTGAACTTTCCTAGACCTTTCAGAACTTGGACGTGCATGGCCGATCTAGGGGAAGTGTCATTGGCTTTAATAACCAAACCATACAAGTTCACAATGTGTGGGGATTGGATGGGATACTTGGGGCAGACATCACCGACATAACCGCCTCTGATCTTGGTACCCCCTTCAGAATTCTAAATATCTATGGACCTTGCCATAACAGGCCAACTTTCTTGGACAAGTTGTTTCACTCCTCAATCATGCAAGAGGATCATATTATAGTGGGAGGCGACCTAAAATTCTCTTTGGGTCATGCCGAATCTTCGGGTCCCTAAGCATTGCCTGATCCCATGTCTTGTTACTTCAATAAATTTCTTGGCATAGCCAATTTGATTGACTTAGAAATCAAAAAAAAAAACTCCCACTAGGAGAAATAGAAGGACTCGGGAAGTTGCTCTAGCTCGAAGGTTGGATCATTTTTTGATTTCAATAATGTTTGATGTCTGGATGGACAGGGCTAGGCAATGGGTGGGCTCGAGCAATTTTTTGGATCACTCACCCATCTGTCTTGAGATACATGGCGAGAACAAAAACCCCATTCCCCTTTCAAGTTCAACTCCCATTGGCTTGAAGAACCTGAATTCTGACATATTGTCATGGAGAAGTGGAATCACTATCAACTGATGCATAATATGCCACCTGCAAAAGTCATTACCAAAAGCTTGTCCAGCATAAAGGAGAAGACTATCAAATGGGCAAAGGTGAAAAGGATCAGAGATTAGGGAGAGTTGGGCAGGATTGAAAGGGATATTACCCATATGCTTGGTGAAGATGGCATGGTTCATACCTCCTTGGAGAATAAGGAAAAATTCACCCTCCTGGAAACGAAAAGAATCAAGCTCTTAAGACTTAAGGAGGAAGCGTGAAGACTCAAGAGTAGGGCTATCTAGCTTTAGGCGGGGGATAATAATACCAAATTATTTTAGCAATGTTCCAAAGGTAGAAAGAGCATTAATACAATCTGGGAATTGAATGATCATCATGGAAGGGTGGCTAAAACTCATCAAAAACTTTCGGATATGGGAATCAGGCACTTCTCCCACATTTAAAAATATCCAAGGGTGGCCAACATTGGACAAGTGCTCAGCATTGCAAGGTAGATGCCCATGTATGTGGAAGATGATGACTCAGATTCCCTCAATGCCCCTATCACTATAGGTGAGATAGAAGTTGTCCTTAAGTGATTCAAAAAATACAAGAGTCTTGGACCAGATGGTTGGCCTATTGAATTCTATCTATCCTTATTTGATCTTATTGGTAAGGATCTTCTTTTGGTGATCGAAGACTGCAGAGTATCTGGAAGAATGTATGATAGCTTCAACACCACCTTCATAGCCCTCATTCCCAAGGTGGACAAGCCCCTATCTTTGAGTGACTATCGGCCTATCTCCTTGTGTAACTGTCTCTAGAAAATCATTGCTAAAATAATTTGTAATCACATTAAGCCTATCTTACCCTGGAACATATCTAAGGAAATTTTTTCCTTCCTTCACAATAGACAAATCCATGAGGCCATTGGCATTGCATAAGAAGCCATTCACTCTATGAAGCTCAATAGCCTTAAATTCACCATACTCAAGATTGATCTTGCCAAAGCTTTTAATTTCTCTTGTTGGACCTACCTCCATCTGATCCTTACCCATATCAACCTCCCCAATCCTTTCATTCAATGGATTATGTGATGTATTGAAAATGCTTCATTTACCATCGTCATCAATGGGACTACTTCTTTTTCCATGTAGGTCATGGTCTCCGCCAAGGATTCCCCTTATCCCCTCTACCATTCCTCCCGATTATGTAGGGTCTCACTAAGCTCATTGCCTCTTCTAGGAATGAAGGGCAGCTCCCGAGAGTCAAAATCATTGATACTATTCATATGACTCACTTTATTTTCGTAGATGATGTACTCATATTTCTAGATGGCTCCTTGCGGGACTCCATTTGTTTCAAAAGGATATTGCCTACCTTCTGCACTACTACTGGAATGAAACCTAATCTAATAAAATCCATCATTATGATAACAAGATGCTCCTTCCAAGAGGGTAGATATGCCCTTCATCTATTTCAATTTGATCACAGGAATATTGAAGAGGGCTTAAAATATTTGGGATTCAGACTCAAGCCCAACGATTATAGAATCACGGATTGGAATTGGCTCATAGCAAAAATTGAGTGAAGAATCAACCTATGGCAACAAAAGGAGATCTCTAGAGTCGGAATACTTGTTCTGATCAAGTATGTTTTGGAGGCGAACCCAGTGTATTGGATTGCTCTAGCTTAGATTCCCAAAGGTGTTACTAACATAATACAACAAATATATCAAAACTTCCTCTCGCACGTTAACGAGGATGGACACACCTTTTCTTTGGTAAGTTGGGACAAGATATCCAAGCCCAAACATTGGGGCAGTTGGGGACTCAAGGATCTAAATCTCTTTGCCACTACACTAGCTGCCAAAATGGGATGGTATCTCCTAACCTCCAATAGCGTCTGGTAGGAAGTTACATATTCCAAATACATCTCTCTCGCGTCTACACTTGATTGGATAAGAAGCCCCAAAAGATTTAGGACCGTCTCATCCATTGTTTGGCACACTATCTCGAAATCCATAGCGCTCATCAAACAAGGTCTAGCTTGGCGCATTGGATCGAGCACACAGGTTCAGATAAGTTTGGATGCTTGGTCTGGCTGTGGGAAGGAACATTTTCTCTCGTTGGACTTGAGACAATTCCTTAAAGAGAATGGCATCAGTCAGCTTAGTCAGGTGGTGGAAGGGGACAAATTTGATTGGATTAATCAAGCTTGGAAATCACCACAAGATCTGAACATCCTAGCGCACAGATGGAGGGCTTGGTACAGATATATCAGGGCCCTCAAGACCTCTCATAATAGAGTCTCGGAAGTAGAGGATGAATTTATCTGGGCTATATCCTCAAAAGGTATTTATTCACAAAAAACATGGTTATTTTTTTCCCACAGTAGCTCTATAGCCCCCTAAACAGATCTGGTGGTGGAAACCTCTATGGATGTTAAAGGCTCCCCCAAAATCCCAACTATTCATATGGTGCTTGCTTACAAATCGTGTGCCTACGAAGGACAATTTGGAAAAGAGATCCATGCATGGTCCCTCTAGGTGTGGTCTGTGCAAAGAACAGGCCGAAGATATCAACCATCTCTTTCTCAATTACTCTATGACTTGTAATACTTGGCAGATGGTTACTAAGGAACTTGGCATCAATAAAATTTTGCATGGGGAGACTATCTCCATGGCTTGGCACAACTGGTGGCACTCTAGTACCTCAACAAAGGCTCGTAACTAGCCTCTCCTGATCTCGTGGGGAATTTGGCTATCTCGAAACCACATCATTTACCAAAGTACCCCTATCTCTTGGACTACCATTTCCAATTCCATTTATGCCCTCTATCATTCCATACCTAAGGCCAGCTGAAATATTGATAGAATTATTGTGCCTGAAATGATTTACAAAGATATCCATTGGGCATACTTTGTTGTTTCTATTGGTATTGATGGATGCGGTGGAGGGGCTATTTTGTACCTATTGGACTCACATTTCTTTCAGATCAAGATGGACTTAGGACCGGGAACTAGCAACTATTCGAAGCTCAACAGTCCCAAACTGCTCCTCATTTTTTCCTAAGAAAAAAGATGCAAAAGGATACATATCTTTGGGGATTCTAAGATTATTATTAACTGGTTCAATAATAATGCAAGATGTCATGTACATACACTTAGGAATTTTCTGGATGAAGTTTTGGCTCTTAAAAATATTTTTTACATTATTAATGTCACTCACATTTACAGACAAAGGCATACTGTCGATAGCCTATCCAAAGAAGTCACACACCTAACTTGGGGGCAATGGCACATCACTTAGCATAAGGGACCAGATATATATTAGCACTACCATAGGCCTTTCATTGAGGATTTTGGGCTCATGGAACCTACTGATCAACACTATTGATAAAAGGCATTTTTTCTTTTACAATTTTTTCATACAGACTCTCTATATATTTTGATGATATTATGTCCACCTAGGCTCGCACAGTAAATTGTAAATATTTTTTACAATGCAACGTGTAATTTTCTTTACAATTAATGAAAATTTGTAGAATCTGGATTATCCATAGTATCATAAAAAATTGGTCGACATTTCAAATCCCAAGAGGGATCCATCATCAAGACGAGAATGAAGAATGAAAGAAGGTCGCAGAAGGTCAAGGTATAAATAGTGGATGGAAGGGAAATGTTGTTGGAGAGAAGCCGACAATAGATAACAATAAATTTATTTTTTTATTTTTTAATAAAAAAATTTATTTGAATAATAACTAAATTGTTTAATAAATTTTAAAGTTTCAATTTATTAATTTTAATTTTAATTTTAAAAACCTAAGAGCTTAAAATATTTAAAATATTTAATAATAACTAAATTGTTTAATAAAATTTTAAAGTTTCAATTTATTAATTTTAATTTTAATTTTAAAAACCTAAGTGCTTAAAATTTTTACTAAATAATAAACCCTAGGACTAAACTAATTTTATTTAATGCTTAAAAAAAAAATGTCTGAAAATTTTATTCTATTAATGTGTAAAAATTTTATGTCTGAAATTTGTATTTTAATGTCTAAAAATTTTTACTAAATGTCTAAAATTTTTCGGTTAATTTTATGATTAATTTTAACCCATGTCTAAATCTATTATGACTAAATTTTTTTCCTAATATAAGCTGTCTAATCTAAAACGACAGCAGCCCCACCCTTGTCTGCCTTAAGGACAACAATTTCACCATTGTTTCGAAGGGCTTTAAGAGCACCTATTTCCTCCTTGCTAAGGTTTCTCTTAGGGATTTTAGCTTTTCTTAGAATTATGGACCATTCCTGTCAATAATAGATTTAGACATGGGTTAAAATTAATCATAAAATTAATCGAAAAATTTTAGACATTTAGTAAAAAGTTTTAGACATTAAAATAAAAATTTCAAACATAAAATTTTTAAACATTAATAAAATAAAAATTTCAGACATTAAAATAAACAAATTTTAAGCATTAAATAAAATTAGTTTAGTCTTAGGGTTTATTATTTAGTAAAAAAATTAAATATTTTAAGCACTTAGGTTTTTTAAATTGAAATTAAAATTAATAAATTGAAACTTTAAAAATTTATTATACAATTTAGTAATTATTAAATATTTTAAATATATTAAGCTTTTAGGTTTTTAAAATTAAAATTAAAATTAAAAAATTGAAACTTTAAAATTTATTAAACAATTTAGTTATTATTAAAATAAAAAAATTTATTAAAAAAAATAAAAAAATTAATTTATTGTTATCTATTGTCGGCTCCTCTCCAACAGCATTTCCCTTCCCTCCACTATTTATACCTTGACCTTCTACGACCTTCTTTCATTCTTCATTCTCATCCTGATGATGGATCCCCGTTGGGATTCGAAACGTCGACCAATGTTTTATGATACTGTGGATAATCCAGATTCTACAAATAACGATAACCATAGAAGTTTAAAAACCTTAATTAATTAAAATTACGAATTTTTCCTTGGTAAGAAAAAAATTATTTGAAATTTCACTCTATATATATATATATTTTTGCATGATAGAGTTAAAAGATGACATGCAAAAATAATATTATTAATATAATTGATGTGTAATTTATACTATGTCCAGTTGACATGTAATAGTTAAAATAGAAAGTTATTAATAACAAAAAGAATTAGTAACATTTATAAATAAAATAATGTCTATATTAAATAACATAATTTTATATCAATTTTATAGGAAAAAAAATCTCACATATTTTCATTTTATATTGTGAGAGAGATGTGTAATTTATTCCATGCTTAATATATTGTGGATATATAATATTTAAAATTTATTGATAACAAAAATAACTAACGTGCATCATAAATGGAATATTTCAATATGCATTTTGACTAAAATATTTTCACATCAAATATACATATGTGGAGAAAAAACGACTTCTTATTCTACTAATATATTCTTTGAATTCAAGGTATCAAAAATATTTTTAATTCCTTAAATGTTGGAAAATCACATTTTAAAAAATATTAATAAGGAAATAATTCAAGGTGGCCTATATAGATAAACCACTAACATTTTAAAAAATATTCATAAAAGAGAGAGAGAGAGAGAGAGAACAATTTATTAGTGCTTTTTTCAAAGGTGCATCCAAATCTAACAAGAGTTGAAAGGAATGAAATCTTTTCTCAAGTTTTGGATGCAAAAAATGGTTTGCATCTTGAGAGATTAAAAATGGTTTACATCTTGAGAGATTTTATCCCTGCTTGCTAGATTTGGAGTTAAGAAGTATCTATGCTAGTGACTATTAACTATTTTTTTTTTACTTGGTAACTAAAAATAAAAATAAATAATAAATAATAATTAGAAATATAAATAGATCTCTCTATATACCAAGCGTGAAGAGCCATCAAATCTATTGACCTCTAAACCTTTTTTTAGAGTGAAAACAGATTTGATGCCTCCTTTCTCTTGGTAGAATTGAAGTGAAATAAATCTTGTTTTATAATATTATCTTTATTAAATTAATGTACTTTATTATTAATTATATTATATGGTTGAATTTTATTTATCATAATCAAATATAGTAAAGTAATGGTAAAGAAGGGTTGATTATGTTTTTCAATTATTTGACGATGGTTGTTGAAGTAAACTAAAGTTGTCTATGATATATTACCTTAACTACAATTTACCATGGTTCACCATCTTGAGCATGGTTGAAAATGGTTGCACATGATTGACTATATTTGGCCATGGTTAACCATAATTGTTGTGCTTGGCCATGTTGAACATGGTTTGTTAGAATTAATGGAGAAAGCTAGAATTAGATGTTTGTTGTGATAAGGATAGGATTGAGACTCTAAGATTAGATCTCAGATCCTACTATCTAGGGAGTGGTTCAAACCACCCTCTTTGTGTGCAAGTCCATATGTACGAGGTTCTTTTGTATGAAGAGATAGTGCTTTGTGTGGAGTTCTTGGGTGTCCTCCAGGTATCTCACCTGGAAAACCATTTAGTTAATAGAATTCAATTTTTAACATGGTATCAGAGCTTCAAGTCGAAGCTGAGTGGACCTATGCTGTGTAGGGATATAAGGACATGAGGATCTGTGGAGGATCGTTGCGGTTGCATGTTGTGAAGCGATTTGCATGAATTTTTCATTGGTAAAGTCCAGAGATTGGAGCTGCATAAGTTTGGAGTGGTCTGTTCATGGTGGTGCCCAACAAGGTGCCTCTGCAAATTCACAACGTGCCTCTATGAGTGTTGGAGTGGATGCTTCGATCAGGGGGTTGGAAGGTAGCGCGAGTTAGAGAGAGCAGCATGAATTAGCATTTCTCCATGCAAAGTTTCTAGAGCGTGGTATGTGGATCAAAGTTTGAATATCAGAGAGATTTCTTGCTACCAAAGTGACGTAGGATCCATGTGAAATAGCTTGAAGACCCAGTAGTCCAAAAAAAATCATAACTGGAAGGCTCTATGCATTGAGTATGACCCTTCCATTGATGAAGCGGAGGAGTAGTGGCCATTTTCATTTGCTTGTCCTGGAATAATACGCATTGGTTTCCATGTGCATGAACACGTTGACGTCCAAATATAGCCCTCCGCTGCTGCATTAGTCAACTATTCTCATAGATGTTTGTGCTCTTGTCCCTGGGTAGGTCACACACAAGCATTTTACATAGGAGGCCTAGCCACATGGTCTGACAAGGCCACAAAAGGAAGTCCAGCCATATTTTTATATTTCTATACCATTATTTATTGGTATTTTGGGTATTATTATTCAATTTTTTTCTAGGACCATCGCCATGATCACATCTGTACTCATAACTATAGGAAATAGGTGTAAATGTTAGTTCTATCATGTGAATGGGTGGCACAAAGGAGACAAAGGAAACAAATATCACTTTTCCAGATGTGTATTCTTTTGGTTGAGTTGTTTTTTTTTGTAGCTATCTGTTCCAGGTGTCTTGACGAAGTCCAGGTTTGAAAATGTCGAATTCATTTTTTTAATGATCCAACAAAGTTCTCTGTTATTCTTTTAGTTGCATTGGTGACATAGCTTCAATTTTTTTTGTGTGACATATAAGCCATTGTTTGCACCACAAGGTTCTATATTTGAAGAGCTTCCAAAGAGAGAATTTTCCTTTCTGCGTGGTAACAAGGTTGTTGGAGCTCGTGAGAAGACCGATGTGAATCAAAAAGAAATATGGAAGCGAGATAAAGTGAGATAAGTTAGATTTTTTCAATATGGCTGCACTTTTAGACATATTTGACCCTGATGATATTTTCTTCATGAGGCTTGGTGGTTTTATTAATGACCACAATTATTGAGATATACTATATGTTCTACAACAGCGTGAGATTGAATAATCACGAGTTGTTCCTCATGAAGGATGTAAAGAGGAACATATGGTTGAAGATCAAGAAGACCTAGTGGTCGTTCTTGCAGAAGGAAGTAAAGAGGAACATATTGTTGAAGATCAATTGGACAAGCAATGTGAAGCCTATTGCAAATACATGGAAAAAGAAGAAAAATATGGAGAGAATTCAAATTATGATGATCTGATGAATATTTATGTGTGTGCGAACGTTAGCAACATCAACAAGGAAGAACCAACAAAGTTTGAAGAGGAATTGAAGTTTCTTGAAGCATGGCTTGAAACACCATGTCTTTATGAAGTCAACACAGAATTTGCATCAATGAATGCTGAAGAAAATATCGTTGATGTTCAGATGGTTGATACCGGAAATAGTGAGAGGAAAAATTCTCCTATCCAGCCTGTCATAATTTTGAGAAGGGTGAGGATAAGAGTTCAAGCTTTCCATCATTGGGGAGGAAATGAGTTGAAAATATATCACTACCTCATGGCAAGGAAAGTGAAGATGAAGCCTCACCTAGGAATGAAAAATTATGGACTCGCAAGCAAGAAGACCAAAATGAAAACATGTGTTACCAAGTTTTTCAAGTTTTTTATGTTTTTTATGTAAGCCTAACTGAGACTGAGACCAGCAGGCATATGTTATTTTTCAGTACCCTTTCTCCATTAAGGGGGAGTGTTCGAATTAATGGAGAAATATAGACTTAGATGTTTGTTGTGATGAGGATAGGATTGAGACTCTAAGATTAGATCTCAAATCCTACTATCTAGGGAGTGATTCAAACCACCCTCTTTTTGTGCAAGTTTGTATGTACGAGGTTCTTTTGTATGAAGAGATATTGATTTCTGTGGAGTGCTTGGGCATTCTCCAGGTATCTCACCTGGAGAACCCATTTAGTTAATAGAATTCATTTTTTAACATGGTTGAACATATTGATGATGGTTGACCCATTTTCCCATGGTTGACTATGTTTGATTATGGTTAAATATAGTTAAGGTATGGTTGAGAATCGACATGCTTGACAATTGTTTACCATGTAGACCATGGTTGACCTTGGTTTTACCATAGGTGACCACTATCAAAACTTTCATAAATGTGGTTGATATCGATACCATTTTCAAACAATGATTGGCATATGAAAGGTGGAAACTGGTGTAGATCAATGTACCTCAATCACTTTTACTAATGTGGATGTGCTAGTTAATAGTTGATGTGCATGGGGAGGATTAGTAGACATGGCTAATTATGGTAGCACATGTCTAATAGGTGTTGACCATATTGACCATATTGACCATGGTTTTACCATTTTTCCATGTTTGCCCATTTTGACCATGGGTGATCATCATGGTCCATGATAAGCATGGTTAAGCATGGGTCACCATGGTGGCTAAATTTCTTCATTTTTAACTATGGTTGACCAAATATAACAATGGTTAATCATGGTAGACTACACTATAACATAGTTGAGCATGGTTGAATATGGTTGATTAACTCTAGTCATGGTTTAGTATCACTGACTAAGGTTGTCCATGGTTGAATAGGATCGACCATGGTGGAATTAATTAACCACGGATGACTATGGTTGAACATGGTGAGCATAGTGAGCATGGTTGACCATGACCAACCATGGTCAAACATAATCAACTATGTTCACCCATTGTCAACCAAAGTTACCATAGTTGACTATGATTGACTATGGTTGACCATGGATGATCATGGTTGTTCGTGGTTAACTAAGATTGAATATGGTAACCATTTCTAATCAAAGATGATTGGTTTCTCATGGTTGATTAAAATTTAACATGGTTAACTATCATTAACCATGGCAACCTCTAGTTTACTAGGTTGATTAAGGTAGACAATAGTTGGCTATGGTTGACCTTCGTTGAACATCATTTAGCCATGTTGAACATGGTATACCATGGTTGATCACAATGTCTATGAGTGACTATAGTTATCTCATGGTTGTCTAAGGTTAACCATCATTGATCATGGTTATTCATGGTTGATATGATTGACAATGTTAAACCATGTTGACCATGGTTACCATTTTTACCATGTTAATCATGTTAATCATGTTGAACATGGTTTAAACTTGATGACTATGAATGACCATGATGAATAATTAACCATGTTATCTATGGCTAACTATGGGTGACCATGGTTTACCATGCTAACCAATTAACCATGTCGTCTATGGTAAACTATGGGTGACCGTGGATGTCCTTTTTTTATAATGGTGTTCTTGGTTGACCATAGTTGTCCATGCTCGACCAATTAAATATGGTCGACTATAGTTGACCATGATTGAGTATGTTGACCATGTTTAATCATCGTTGACTATGGTTGCCTATGGCTAGGGATGGAAGGATATAGTTTCCTATGGTTGGCCATGTTTGAAGATGTTTCACCATGGTTGAGAATATTTTATATAACTAACAATGGTTGAATATGGTTAAATATGGATGCACCTCATTGGTTATGGTTTATTATGGTTCAAAGCTTATCCATTTACCTCTAATTCATTGTTTCAAATATTCCAAACAATTATAATTTCCACACTTCAGCTTCTCAAAATCAATTATCTTCCACATATTTCAATACAAGAACATACATGAAAATTTTATGATATGGATTACATAATGAATTAACAATTAAAATGAAATTAAATGCCATCCTCTCTCTTTTTTTATAAAAAAATGTGTTTCTACTTAATAATTTTTCTGTCCCCGATTAAATTCCACCAACTCGCTTTTTTCATGAATTTTTCTCTCCCTAATTAAATTCCATCTTCTCAATTTTTTCATGAAATCACATTTCTAATTAATATTTTTTCTCTCCCCATATGTAATTTTATGAAATATCGATTTATATACATAGTAGCCATCATTGTTTTTATAATTTTGCTAATGAGTATAAATGTTAATCTCAAGGATCAAGAAACTCTTAAAATTTTCTTGTTGCATTTAAAATTAATATATTTTATTTCCAAAGGTTGAACTTTTTTTCCCTCAAAAAAAAAAGTTGAGGAAAATATATAATTTTTTAAACACCCAAACACTTTTTTGTTAGGATTACGAAACACCAAGAAAAGTAGGGGTTCTTAAAGACACCGTTGTTAGCATCCCACTAGAAACAAGGTCAAATTAACATGGATTATTTCCACTTTTAAATAGGATACATAAAGCATGGGTTCTCATAATCCTGAAGTTCAAAAATTATTGGTAACTTGACCGAGTCATGTTTACCCCAACCAACTTAATAACCCCCCCTTAAAATTTCCCCATGAAGATTAAACTGGTCCCAATAATTCATGAACCATCTCACCTATGATCTCACATTCCCCCCCCTCAAGCTAGAATATAAATACACCTACCACCACGGTATGTATCCAAGAGGTCAATTCCGCAACTTGATGGCTTCATCTGCCATTGCACTACATGTATGATTCATCAAAGCCTTAAGGTATTACAAGCATCACGCGCTCCTATGCAACATGTATGTGTGAACAATAGGTCACACAAATTCCTAGGGAAATACACTTACATATGACCAAAAAACCTTGTTTTCACCCACCACTAACATGATCACACACCCCACTGTAGATCTTATTAGACACTAGCTCCTTCACTATCATTATACACTATTGAATCCGTCTCCATTTTATCATCCATACGATGACTCTCTCTACATATATAGCTTTGTTGATCCATCTCTTGACCTATCCTTTCTCACTACTTTATCTCTCTCTCCTTATATCTTTGACCCATGTTATTCATCTGCATCCTCATTATCATTGTACATCCTCTTCCTGTTGTTGCCATAATGCATTGATTTCCTCTTTTTGTTTCTACTAGACCTACCACCAATAATGTCCTTGCTTGAGTCGCCATCATCATAAAACACAAAATAATCACTTCCAATAGTAGGAGGAGAATATTTCTTACCAATTTCATCCTAGGGTGAACCAGAAATGATTCGCCATATTCCATTCTTCAATTTTTTTCTAAACCTTTGTTGTTTCAACCTTCTATATTGCACGAAATCCTTTACCTTCAAATTTTCATCTTTTTCATCTCTTTGGGTAGTTGTTAGGATCAAAAAACATCGAGACAAGTAGTGTTGTCTAAAGACACCATTGTTGGGATCCCACCGGACACGAGGACAAACTAACATGGAAATTTTTTTTCTTTAAATAGGCTAAATTATAGATGAATATTATGGGAAAAACTATAAGTTCTCATAATCTTGGAGCTCCAAAACTATCAGTAACTTGATCTAGTCAAATTTATCCAAACCACTTTATCTTTTTTATCCATAATTTCAATAAATATAATGAACACTCTTTTGACCTTATCTATAACCACAAATATAATGCATACTCTATAAGATTTAGTTTGACCTTAATTATAACCATAAATACCATGCATGATCTATAAGTTTTTGCCTCAAGTATAACACTTTAAAGCTCGATCATGAATATAAATTTAATTAAAATTGATTTATAACAAAATTCTATATCATATGAATAAATTTAAAAAGATATCGATTTGTAAAAATTAAATTAAATTAATAATAATTTTATAACCATAATAAAAAACTTTAAACTACTCATCAAAGATATCATATTTTTCAAAATAGTTTGTTTATAAATGAATTATTAATATATTTTAAACTTTTATTTAATATATATATATATATAATCTTTATTTTTATTTTTATTTAAAGCCTCTTATAAAGTTTGAATGATTTAATAGGTAATAATATGGGTTGCTAAGTGGAAAATTCAAAAATCATGAGAAATTAGTCAGTTACGACTGCCTCTCATGGAAATGGTCATAGATGAATGACTTACTTAACGCAATTGAATCCAAAAAATGATATCTAATATAATGCACTATGGAAACCCCTCATACTTAAAATATAAGGAGTAAAGGGATCTCTACTTGAATGGTTCATGAGGCACAATACTTGCTAAGGTTTTGCAAATGGGGTAGCAAACTAAGTGGGCTTGATTGTGGGGAAAAACTCCACAATTAAGCGTGCTTGAGCCAGAGGAGTTCTGGGATGGGTGACCTCCCGGGAAGTCCTGGTTACCGGGTGCAAGCCCCGGAAGTGATGATTGTCGCTATGTGATTCATTTCACTAGTTTCAATCTCACTTCTTCACCCCTGTGAACATCACCCGATGCAATGAGTGTTTAGTGGACTATTCAAAAATCATGATAAATTAGTCAGTTACGACTACCTCTCATGGAAATGGTCATAGATGAATGACTTACTTAGCGAAGTTGAATCCCAAAAATTATATCTAATATAATGCACTGCAAAAATCCCTCATACTTAAAATATAAAGAGTAAAGGGATCTCTACTTAAAGGGTTCATGAGGCACAATAATTGTTAAGGTTTTGCAAATGGGGTAGCAAGCTAAATGGCCTTGATTGTGGGGAAAAACTCCACAGTTAAGCGCGCTTGACCCGGAGGAGATGGTTCATGGGGCACAATACTTGTTAAGGTTTTGCAAATGGGGTAGCAAGCTAAGTGGGCTTGATTGTGGGGAAAAACTCCACAGTTAAGTGCGCTTGAGCCAGAGGGGTTCTGGGATGGGTGACCTCCCGAGAAGTCCTGGTTACCGGGTGCAAGCCCCAGAAGTGATGATTGACGCTATATGATTCATTTCACTAGTTTCAATCCCACTTCTTCACCCCTGTGAGCATCACTCGATGCAATGAGTGCTAAGTGGACTATTCAAAAATCACAAGAAATTAGTCAGTTATGACTACCTCTCATGGAAATGGTCATAGATGAATGACTTACTTAACGCAGTTGAATCCCAAAAATGATATCTAATATAATGCACTACGGAAACCCCTCATACTTAAAATATAAAGAGTAAAAGGATCTCTACTTGAATAGTTCATGAGGAACAATACTTGCTAAGGTTTTGCAAATGGGGTAGAAAGCTAAGTGGGCTTGATTGTGGGGAAAACCTCCACAGTTAAGCGTGCTTGAGCCAGAGGAGTTCTCAGATGGGTGACCTCCCGAGAAGTCCTGGTTACTAGGTGCAAGCCCCGGAAGTGATGATTGACGCTATGTGATTCATTTCACTAGTTTCAAACCCACTTCTTCACCCCTCTAAGCATCACCCGATGCAATGAATGCTAAGTGGACTATTCAAAAATAATGATAAATTAGTCAGTTACGACTACCTCTCATGGAAATGGTCATAGATGAATGACTTACTTAACACAGTTGAATCCAAAAAATGATATCTAATATAATGCAATGTGGAAACCCCTCATACTTAAAATATAAAGAGTAAAGGGATCTCTACTTGAATGGTTCATGAGGCACAATACTTGCTAAGGTTTTGAAAATGGGGTAGCAAGCTAAGTGGGCTTGATTGTTGGGAAAAACTCCACAATTAAGCGCGCTTGAGCCATAGGAGTCTGGGATGGGTGACCTCCCAAGAAGTCCTGGTTACCAGGTGCAAGCCCCAGAAGTGATGATTGACGCTATGCGATTCATTTCACTAGTTTCAATCCGAGTTCTTCACCCCTATGAGAATCACCCAATGCAATGAGTGCTAAGTGGACTATTCAAAAATCATGATAAATTAGTCAGTTACGACTACCTCTCATGGAAATGGTCATAGATGAATGACTTACTTAATGCAGTTGAATCCCAAAAATGATATCTAATATAATGCACTGCGAAAACCCCTCATACTTATTATCTACATTTTATAGATTTTTGAAAGTATATGAGATTAATCAAATTAATATGATGGTGAAGGTGGGTGATTTTAGATAATGGTTACACACTTGGAGACCATTAATCCTAGCCGAACATCTCCAAAACCATTAAAAAATAATCTATAATTAATTGTCGATAAAACCTTTGTAGAATTTGTATGTTGCAATTAGAAATCAAAATATCATTTTATTAAGCAATCATATTTCAAAAAAAAAATGAAATAAAAAATAAACCATAGATATAGGCCAAAGTTAAATTAATAGTAATGGACGGAGCAATTAATCACTAAATATCACAACACATATGTATGTATTACCTGCCTAGAAAAACCAAGTTTCCTACTGCAATATATTTGATATTTATGGCGGGATAAAAGGGATGAATGTTGCCATTGATCCAGCCATTTGTTGAAGTTTTTTATTATTGACTCGCATAATTACATCGATCTCAAAATTGGAAAAATATTTTAGTGCATCTCCCTTTGCTTGGAAAATCCCCATTTAGCTTATATTATTGTTTGTTGAAGTTATAACCTAGCTTGCCCATCCATACCTTTATAAACATATATTTTCATTCATTTTGTTTTTCAGCTTCTAAATTATCGTATATTAGAACAAACCATGAAGATTTTTGGCCTCTAAAATTTACATGAAAGCCAAATACCACCATTTTTTTGAAGATTGTGAACATTGTATAAAGTTTCCAGCTTCTTCTTCAGTGCAAACTTCACACATTTTTGTAACACATTAATTATATTATTTTGTACAAAAAATAGACTAGAAGAGAGTAGAGAAAATTTGCATGTGTTTCATGGATTAATATTCTTCATTCAAAATACCCCAAAACTTATACCTTTGAAACAATTGATTATCTATAACATCAATCATCTTTGTGCATAAAAAAACATAGGATTAACTTCAAATTTTGAGAAAAAATAATTGACCAACAATATCACCATGAAAAGATTAATATGTTAACTATGAGCCATACAAATTTATTTCTACTCAAAAGCTTGCTTTTCATGAACTTTGTGGTGTGAATATTAATCGATTTTTCCTTTGTAGGCACCATTGATGTTTTCTCAATTTAGTTTATGGTGTTTTCTACAATCAAATCTATTACAATAACATTATAGCATTGTCAACTAAAAAAAAGTAACATTAACAAAGTAATGACCTCCAATACCCTGGTGGAAAGTGACGATTGCACAAAATTAGGCTAAATGAACTATGGTCCATTATGTTCTAATGCAAGTTTCATTCCATGGTGTGAAGGTCTTATTTCTTGGAGTTATGACAGAGAATTTTCCGGTAAGACTCGACATTAGGCATTTTTCCTACAATAAAAGATCAAAATTTTGTCCATTCAAGTGTTTACAATTTTTTATTTTTTAATTATAATAAAAAGAACATTATTTATTTATAAATTTTAACTTTATTTTTTGTAACTTGGGAAGGGTTATATCTTCATCGATTCCAATATATCACTCTCATTGGTACGGAGACTTGAACTAGTGACTTCACATAAAATAGTGTCTTAAAACATCACTCAATCACCATCTATCACCATCTATCCAAAACCCTATAGACTTCTAAAATTTCACATTAAATTTTACATAAATCAATGTTAAATTAATAATAATCAAACTACAAATAAATTACTAAAGTCTTGAAATAGAAATTGATTAAAAAAATAATATTTAAAATATAAAATATTTTATTAAAAAAAAAATTATATATATATATATATATATATATATATATATATATATATATATATATATATATATATAATATTTAACTAAAATACTTAAAAAATATATATATTGAGAAAAACTTCCATTCACTATGTGTAACCATGAGACATGCTAACAAAGTACATGTAACAAAATTCCAATTTAGAAAAGGGATTTATTTCAAACACTAATTATAATAATTAAAATAAAAAAATCCTCCAAAAAAGATTTTTATAATAATAATAAATTTACTATAAAATCTAAAATAACTACCGAATAAAATACAAAAAATTCATGAAATTTTCATAACATTTATAAATGCATATAATTTTTTTATAATAAATATATATAGCGAACAAATAATAATAAAATAATAAAATTTTTAATAAATAAAACATTTATAAAATAGCATTCAAAATTATTTACATTTTTAAAAAATAAATTTTAAAATTCGAAAAAATTAAAACAGAAAGCTGAATTATTGATAATTTATAAATTTAAAAGAAGGAATATATATAGAAGGGGAATGAAAGCACGAGAAATTTCAAAGTATTTTACTAAATTCTTGATTCGAATTTATGCAGGAACGCAACATAATACAGATATAACCATAAACTGAGATGAAGCGGAAATAATGCTTCATTTTATTAAAATCAAATGACTGAAATAAACTAGCTAGGGCGCTGGTAGTGTATCTCTGAGAAGAGATGTGGCAGCTACAGGCCTCTGAAATGTGTTATAGAATTGAAATTTGTTTACATACAGAATGTAAATAAACAGCTACGGCGTTGGTAGGCTTATCTATGAGAAGAGATGTGGCGGCTATAGGCCTCTGAACTATGTTACAAAACAAATCACTGAAACATGCTTATAGAAATAATGGAAATAAATGAGCTAGGGAACTGGTAGCGTATCTCTGAGAAGAGACGTCTCGGCTACCAGCCCCTAAACTGTGTTATAATGAGACATAATGGAAATGAGCAGGCAAGGGCACTGGTAGCGTATCTCTAAGAAGAGATGTGATGGCTACAAGCCCCTCCACTATGTTACAATCCAAACAGTAATGGAATTAAATGAGCTAGGGCACTAGTAGCATATACCTGAGAAGAGATGTGTCAGCTACCAGGCCCTGAAATTTGTTACAAAACAAATGACTAAAACATGCTTACAGGAGTAATAGAAATGAGCGGGAGAGGGCACTGGTAGCGTATCCCTGAGAAGAGATGTGACGGCTCCAGGCCTATCCACTATGTTACAATGACGCTCAAAGGCCTATTTATTATTGAGAAATAATGTAAAACCTGAAATGTCCAAAAGCCTAACCCTAGGAGATGAAGCGCCAAAATTGTGGGTCCCGTTTGGGTAAATTGGTGTTTCAAATTCCCGAGGACGTAACTTTGGCATACGATGTTTTTTCGACGCGCTCAATAGCTCGTTAGAAAGATCTATCCAAGGAGTACAACTTTTGGTGTGAGTAACATCTATCCATGAACCTATGTCGCTCCTAATGTTTCCAAAAAACATCGTTTAGGGCCTCAAAACGGCTTTGGAAGTTCAAGACCCGAAAAATTAGTAAAAATAGTAAGCTATACTACAACTTAAAAATTGAAAGAATTGATGTTGTGGGTCCAAATGGAATAGGTGGGCGGCCACCGATATCCACCTAGATCAATTCCATAGATGGTAACTTAGGTAAATTAAAGGTCTTAATTATGGGGCCTCACTCTGAGGGAATATAAGAGACTCCAATCCTGTATCAGCAACAGCTAACAACAATATCAAAGAAATTCAAGTCTAGTTATTGACAACTTGAGCTAGCCCTTGGTAAGGAAAGAAACTTAATATGTTTTATAGGACCTTAAGAAGGTAAGAAATGCTTGAAAAAAAAAATAAAATTCTTTAAATATTGAGAGGATTGTTCCAATATCATCCTATTTTTTCTCATTCAAAAGCTTAAGAAGATGGGTAATTTGGAAATTATTTTAAAATTTAGATCTAATATGAGTATGCATTCGAAAATTTAGAAGAAGTTACTAGTCATTTTCAACCCTCTTCATGTGGTAAAGGTGATATATTCTTTCATCCCATGGTGTTTAATAAACTGAGGAACGTTGAATTTCATTATGGAGCTCACAAGAATTTATTCTTATGTTATCAATTATTATTTTCTTCTTTATACTAGTTATGACAAAGAGATACCTTTTATTTTCAAGATTTGGGTTGATCATAAAAGATGATAGGTTGCCCATGGTTGATTAACATTTAACATGGTTAACTGTCATTAACCATGTCAGCCTCTAGTTTAGTAGATTGATTAAGGTAGACAATAATTGGCTATGGTTGACCTTCGTTGAACATGGTATACCATGGTTGATCACAATGTATACGAGTGACTATAGTTAACCAAATATGATAATGCTTTACCATGTATACCATGGTAGATCATGGTTATCTAAGATTAACCATCATTGATTATGGTTAGTCATGGTTGATATGATTGAAAATGTTAAACCTTGTTGACCATGATTACCATGTTTACCATGTTAATCATGTTAATCATGTTTAACATGGTTTAACCTTGATGACTATGATTTTAGACTATGATTACTAATTAAAAATGTTATCTGTGGCTAACTATGGGTGACCATGGTTGACCATGATGGAAAATTGACCATGTCATCTATGGTGAACTATGGGTGACCGTGGATGTGCTTTTTTACAATGTTGTCCTTGGTTGACCACAATTTTCCATGCTCGACCAATTAAATACAATCGACTATAGTTGACCATGTTTAACCATATTTTATTTTGTAGACGATGATTGAACATCATTGACTATAATTGCCTATGACTAATGATGAAAGGCCATAGTCTCCTATGATTAGCCATATTTTAAAGATGTTTCACCATGATTGATAATGTTTTCCATAACTAACTATAATTGAATATAGTTAAATATGGCTTCACAACATTAATTATGGTTTATTATGATTCAAAAAATTTCCATTTCACTCTAATGTCTTCTTTCAAAGATTCCAAACAATTATAATTTCCCCACTTTAGCTTCTTAAAATCAATTATCTTCCACATATTTTAATACACGAACATACATGACAAGTGGAACCCTCTAATATATAATGTGTAATGTATTAAATTTATTTGGGGTGGAATATGGAAAAATTTGTGATATGGATTACATAACGGATTAACAATTCAAATGAAATTAAATGCCATCTTCTCGCTTTTTTCATAAAAAAAAATATCTTTTATTTAATCATTTTTTTCTCCCCAATTAAATTCCATTTGCTCGTTTTTTTCATGAATTTTTCTCTCCCTAATCAAATTCCAACGGTTCATTTTTTTTCATGAAAAAACCTTTCTAATTAATAAATTTTTACTCCCCAAATGTAATTTTATGAAATATCGATTGATCTAAAGTGTAGGCATCATTCTTTTGTTAATTTTGTTAATGAGTATAAATGTCGATCTCATGAACATACTTAATCCTATGGATCAAGAAACTCTCGATAATTTATTGTTGCATTTAAAATTACTTTAAAATTAATATATTTTATCTCTAGAGGTTGAATTTTTTTCCCTCGGAATCAAAGAAAAGTGGAGGAAAATATATAATGTCTTAAACACACAATCAATTTTTTTGTGAGGATTGCGAAACACCGAAAGAAGTAGTTGTGTCTAAAGACATAGTTGTTATCATCCCACTAGAAATGAGGTCAAATTAATATGGAGTCTTTCCACTTTTTAATAGGCTACATAAACTATGGGTTCTCATAATCCTCAACTTCGAAAAATTTTGGTAACTTGACTGAGTCATGTTTACCCTAACCAACCTAATAACCCCCACTTTAAATTGACTCAGGAAGATTAATCTAGTCTCAATCAGTGATCAACCATCTCACCTAAGATCTCACATTCCCCCCCTCCTCAAGCTAGAATACAAATACACCTACCACCCTGATACATATCCAAGCAACTCATTCCACAACTTGATGAATTCATCTGTCATTGCATTACTTGTATTCTTCATCAAAGTCTTAAGGTCTTACATCAATCACGTGATCTTGTGCAACATGTATGCCTGAAAAATAGGTCTTACAACTTCCAAGGGAAATACACTTTCATATGGCAGGATTTCAGAACTTGGAACAAAAAACCTTAGGGTCTTCACCCACCAGTGGCATGATCACACACTCCATTGTGGCTCTTATTAGACACTAGCTCTTTCACTATAATTAAACACCAGTGACTCCATCTCCATTTTCTCGTCCATAGGATGACTCTCTAAATATATATCTTTTTTTATCCATATATTGACCTATCCTTTATCACTATTATACCTCTCTCTCCTTATATCTCTAACCCATGTTATTCATCTGCATCCTCATTATCATTGTGTGTCCTCTTCCTGTTGTTGCCATAATTCTTTGAATTCCTCTTTTTGTTTCTACTAGACCTACAACCAATAATGTCCTTTCTTGAACAACCATCATCATATGACACAAAATAATCACTTACAATATTAAAAGGAGAATATTTCCTACCAATTTCATATTTTTAATCCATAATTTCCATAAATATGGTGAATGCTCTGTATGTTTTGACAACCAAAAATATAATGCATACTCTATAGAGTTTACTTTGACCTTAATTATAACCATAAATATGATCCATAATCTATAAGGTTTAGTCTCAAGTATAACACTTTAGTGGTCAGTCATGTATATAAATTTAATTAAAATGTATTATAACAAAATTTTATATCATATTCATAACTAATAAATTTAGAAAATTATTGATTTTTTAAAATTAAATTTAATGAATAATCACTTCACAATCGTTTTAATAAAAAATTTTAAACTATTCATAAAATATATCATATTTTTTAAAATAAAAATAAAAATAAATTATTAATATGTATTTGATTTATTTAGTAATTTCACAATTAAATATATGTATTTAATTTTTTATGATAATTATTTTTTTATTTAAAGGTTTTTTTATAAAGTTCGAATGATTTAATAGTTAAGAATATGTATTATTTTTTTAAATATTATTGATGGAAATTTAAATGGGTAATCTTAATTTTCATAATTTGAATTTAATTAGTGCAACCATAGAGATTAAATGACTAGTAAATGTTTATAAGAATCAATCTATAATAAACATCAAAATACTTACTAACATTTTGTACATAATACATCTCAAGATGTTTAAAATGATAATAATAATAATTTATTTTAATTTATTAACCATGGAGATTTAGTCTCACTTTACCATGAAAATTCCTAATCTATAAATAAGTTGTGTTACAATACCATGCCTAAAAAATTATAACTCCCTTTATATGACACTTGCATATATGACATTTTAATTAATTAATTAACTTAATTAAAAGGTGAAACCGAGCATAAATATTTTGGAGATAAATTTCAACTTTTGATTTGTGTATATTAATATGAATATTCTACAATATTTTGTCGAGGTTAAATCTCCACCACCCACTTAATAAATATTGATAATTAAATTAAAATTATAGAAATCTATTCCAAAATAAACATCAATGACAATAGACATTTAACTTACATGAAATATTCTAGAATATTCATATTGGTATGCACATATCAAAGTTTCAAATTTAACTTGAAAGTAGTTATTCCCTTTCTGTATTTTTAGTTAAATTGATTAACTAGGAAATTTGTCATATGAAGTGAGTTATGGTTTTTTTGGACATGTGGTATTGATAAGTCAAGGTATTGTAACAAGGCTTTTATAGATTAAGGATTTTCATGGTAAAGTGAGAGTAAATCTCCATGGTTAAAGATCTTGTTCCATGTTTTCTTAAATCTATATATGTTTAAATTGTATATTAATTCTTTTTATTATTCAATAATAGCAAAAATAACTTAAAATAAATTTGTAATATAGTGAGTTTTTATGATTTGTAACAAAGCCTATTTGAAAATTAATAATCTCCATAATAAAGTTTAACAAATCCATAATTAATAATATCGTTTCATTTTGTTTTAAATGTATATGTAGGTTTACCTTATATATTAATTTTTTTAATAATAATAATATTTTAAAATAGAATTATAATTTAGTTAATTTTATGATTTTTAAAATTTTAATAATTTAAGATGTATTATGTTTTATTATGAATTGATGTATATGAAATTTACTAACTATTTAATTTATATAAATGTGCTAGTTATTTATATATAGAATAATACATTCATTATATTTTTTATTTTTATTTTTTCTGAATAAGACCGATTCTATTAAAAAGCATAGAGTATAGAGTGGTGTTACAAGAAAGAGAGACAGAGAAGCAGGGAACCGAAAATGATCAGCTATCAACATCGGTCCCAAAGCATAGCTAAGAGAGAGCAAAGAGTGTTAAGAAGTGAGACAAGGGGATCAAACAAGACAGTCACTAGAAGCTACCCGGAAAGGGTAGTTTCCTCCATATGACATTTCTTTCCCTTTTTTTCTAACTTTGAACCAAACATTATTAGGAAAGTGAGTAAGAGATATCTGGAGATCGTCATTAGCCATTGGAGGAGTCTCCTTAGCCGAGTGGGAGGTGGCAGACTCATGAGCTCGTTTATGGGGATTCAAGATAGCATTGAACCCTTCAGGGTCTACCGAGGCCATCTCATTTTCTATTATTGGTGCCTCTTCCTCTGCTTCAGGATCCTCCTCATCCGAGTTGGGGATCTCTGTGTCATCCATGGGAGGTGGATCACAGGGCTTCCATCTTTTAGATTTTGGTTTTTGATTTCCTTTTTTATGTTGGGCGTGGAATATAGTGCATGAATTCTGGAGGTTCCCTGTTTGGTGGCAATGATGACATCGAAACACAGTGTTCTCGCAATCTAGAGTCCGTGGCCAAAGGAAGTCACCCACTTTCAGATTGATTTGATCTGATAGACATTTACTTAGATCTATTTCCGCACAAATTCTGTCGAAGGTGTATATGCCTTTCTCTCCCCTAGAGGGATCCATTGCCAAATAGCGACCCAAAGAGTTACCAATTGCTTGGAAGACAGAGGAGTGCCATATATGAGCAAGCATATTGGGAAACCTAACCCATATGGGTAGTTTGGTGATGACTACCGAAGAAGGGTTGAAATCTGGGAACCAGGGGGTGAGGAATAGCCCTGCTTTTCCCCAAAACCATGGACCCCCTATTAGGGCTTTTTGATATTCCTCATTGGAAGGAAATAGAACAATGAAGAAACCCTTAGATCAGAAGATGAACTTGTTGTTGTTAGTCCAAGTGGATTGAATCCATTGATATGGATCTGTTGTGCGTGGCCATAGTCCATTGAAGTGGCAAATGATGGCAGATTCTATAAACATTTGATGTTGGTTTTCAAGATCTAGGTGGGAGATTTCTACTAAGGGCACATCCTCCGATTTATCCACTAGGAAAGGCCTAAGGGCTTCCATATGATGAGTATATTTCTTCGTGGTTTGTGTGGCATTCTTGGATGGTTGTGCATGGATAACATCTTTGTAAGAGAAGGAATGGGCAAACGATGGTTGTCCAGTTTCCCCTCCTCACAGATGGAGAGTTAAAACCACCAAGGCATCCTTTTCAATATTGTAGAATGAAAGCAGGAGAGAGTCATTGAGTTGTTTACCTCCATAGAGAATTCGTTGAGAGGCGGAGGGTATCCTCAGCTTAAGTTTAAGGGCTAGCAAGAGGGATCTTACCAAATCTGTGGAGTAGACCCAGAGTAGCATATCTTTACTTAATAAAAGAGTGATTTGTATCTGAAAAGAGGGGGGGGAGGGGAGATATGGAGAACCCAGGATGCCATATCTCATTCGAGAGGCCAGAGAATCGAAAGTTGAGGGCTTATTCCATATCATAGCCGCTGCAGAGTGAATATTCTTCCCATCGAGCAGCACGCTGCAGTCCATTGGCGTTGCATGATGGCTTGGAGTTGTGCAGACTCGTCGAACCTGAGAGCAACCATCCATAATTTCGTGCATATTCTCAGCCCCGGCAGCTAGCATGGGTATAGAGCTGTCCGTGGTCTGAGGAGCTTCATTCTGCAGTCGAACCCTAGAACTAAGCTAGACCCCAGAGTTACTGCTGTCAAGGTGTGGGCCAAGGGGTAACAATGGCTCATGGCCGTTAAGAAATTCAAAAACGATGGATTCGCTAGTTTTTAGAGCGTGAAGGGTCTCATCCAGATCTACGTTTAAGAGTGAGGGTCGTCGAGAGCGCAAAACTCCATAGCCCGAGAGATGGAGCAACTACGGCATGAGGAAACTCAAGCTACCATGGCCTTTGGTGTCAAGCTCTGGCTTGGCAACAGCAGAGTGAGGGAGAGCAGTAACCCTTGCCATATTTTTCATTACAATACATTCATTATATTATTATAAAAATGATACATATTTATTTTATATATTTAATAATAATAATAATAATAATCCATTAAAGTAAAAATAAAATTAAGTTTATATTTCTAACCTAAATATTGTTTTTAAAAATTAAATGTAACCCATTTTATTTTGCGGGTCTGCGGTGCTACTGGGTTTGCAGGTTTGCGGTGCCACTGGTCTAGTGCGGGTTTTTTTTTAACTATATAATTATTTCACTAGTCTGCGGTGCGGGTTTACTGGTCTACGGTGTGGGTTTAACAATTGTGGAATGATACAATTGTCTGTGGTGATTCAAGATCTATTAATAGAATAAGACTTGTGTATAAGCCCTGCGTACTAAGGATTTTAATTTCAGAGAGCTTACTTCTCACCGGCTTTCACGATCGTTAGGTTTCTCCCTGGAGCAGAACCTTTATTCGTACAAAGAATCGATTTCTTGCAGGAAATTCTTAGATTTAAATTTTCAGGGAGCTTTACCTCTGGACAGCTTCAAAGATCCTTAAATATTCCCAGAAAAGAACTTTTATTAGCACAAAGAATCTTTAGCACGACCTTCGGAAAGCTCTAGAAAATTTCAAGGTCTGCGGTGCGGTTTTACTGGTTTGCGGTGCGGGTTTGCGGGTCTGCGGTTCACAATTGTGGAATGATACAATTAATATGATACAATTGTCTGCAGTGATCCAATTTCTTTGAGCGGGTTTGTTCTGTGGGTCTACAGTGCATCAATATTTGCGTGGGTCTACGGTGCTGCTCTGCGGACTATTACTTTCGCAGGTTTATTCCGCAATTTAGCTTTGCGGCCTTATAGACCTGCAGTTCTTCACCTTTGGGTCTAGTATGGCTCCTAGCTTCACAAAGATAATTGTCGGCCCAATTTCGTCCACCTCTGAGAGTCAAGCTCCTGCCCATATTGTAAGTGAAGCCCCAGCTCCCACTGTGCAGGTGGTCAAGGCCTCACTGGATGAGGCCTTGAAGTTTTCTGAAAGTGCCTTAATCTGCCGGTTTAATGGCTTTTGGCCACGGCTGACAGCTCTCCACAATTGGATCTTGGAGGTATGGAAGCCAGTTATTTCTGATGAAATTAACATATTCCCGTGTGCTAAGGGTTTCTTTATAGTAGATTTTGAAAATTCTGAAAGCGAACAACGCATTTTAGATTCCGGCCCTTGGTTTTGGGAAAACTCGGGCCTATTCATGAAGCCATGGAACCCATCATTCGATCCCTCAACAATAGTCATAACCTCAGCACCAGTTTGGGTTATACTGCCAAACCTACCTTTGCATCTCTGGAATCTCTCCTCGCTAAAAGCCATTGGAAATGCAATTGGGAAATTCTACTGCAGGTGCCCAGAAATAGAGGAATATGTCAGAACCACCTATGCACGCATTTGTGTAGAAATGGACTTTAGCACCACATTCCCAGCTGAAATAATCCTGACAAGCAAAGATTATGTATGGAACCAAAAACTCGACTATGAAAGCGTCCTCTTCAGATGTCGATCTTGCTTTGAGACAGGCCATCTAGCCAAAAATTGCCCAAAAGCCTCCCAGAAAAATTCTACCAGAAAGAATAACCATAGATCTACATGGTGGGAAGGAGCACAAAAGGAACATTACACTGTCATCAAGGAAGAATACTTTAAAAAAAACTCTGAATCACAAGAAATCAGGCAAGAAAGAAACAACCCTCAAGACAAACAAAGGGAAAGCCCCGCCCAACAACAAAAAAACGAACTCGACAACCCCTCAAGCATCAACAATTATGAGGATTTGAATACCGCGCAAAATAAATCTTCATTTAGCAGCAAAGTAGATCTCCCAGATCCTGAAGATAATATACCAGTGCCCCAAGGATCAGAAGAGATGAAGGAAGTGCAAGATAAAGGAAGTTGGAAGACCGTAGAGAAGATAAAGAAAGCTACAACACCAATCTCGCCAAGAAAGACGAGAAGCCAGACAATTAAGAACTAAGAAAATTATCGGTCCAGGAGACCAAAGTTTCGTCTCAATGGACGTTAACCACCACCACCACCATTATCTATTATTGGAATCTTTTGATTTAAATAACAATAATAACAAGTTTTATGTCTCATAGGTTATTAACTATGCTCTATAATATGTATGATTTGGATCTTTTGATATAGATGAACAACACATATTATAATCTTTTGATTTAGATGAACAATAATGACGAGTTTAACATGTATTTCATCTGGTTAAGAATCTAACTTTAAACAATGATTACGGTGATTTCTTATCGGTTCATCTTTGATTTCCAGATTTGATTCTTAATAAAGTTTATGGTATTTTTTTACTGGTTTACATTTGAGTTTAAGAATTGAAAAAATGAATCTCCTAGAGGAAATATATATATTACAATTTGTTTTCAAACATATTGATCATTTATTATAAATTTGTTTGATCCACATGGTTTATGATGCTATTTCATTTTATATTTGTACCAGTTAATAACAAATTAATCCTAATGGTACCACAATAAAATAAACTAAACTTGTGTTCATAAAAATATCCTTCCAGTAGCATAAAAAGACCATTTCATCTGCAGTGAAAACGAAAACGAAAACGAATATATATTATTTAGAAAATAAATTACATAAGATTTACGTATGGACGCACCAAACACGGTCGACCCAACGTGTGACTTACCACCACACACGGTCTACACAACATGTGACTTACCACCAAAAGGGCTAAGACAACGAACATTGAGGGGAACATGTGACTTTTCCATTAAAATTAAGTGTTGAGCCACATAAATTTGTAGAAGGTTATTACTTAATTATTAGTTTTGTAAAAGGTTATTACTTAATTATTAGTTTGAAAAAGGTTATTACTGAATTATTAGTTTGAATGAAATAATTACAAATATTTAATTCCGTTTATATATATTATTATATGAATTTAATTCAATTTATGTATAACATTATATGAATTGAATTTTTATGATTTTATTTTGAATTTTTACAATGTTATTTTAATGAATTTTTTAGTTGATTTAAACACTATTAAATGGTAGAAATTATTCATAAAATTATTATAATAGTCTAATAAAGCATGTGATCTTGTATTATGTAAAAATAATTATTATATTTTAGATAAAATAACTTTCGGATTAATTAGTTAATGTGGGTCATTCTTAGGACAAGTGGAAAGACTAATCAATTTCGATTAATAAATAGTGGAAATGCATCATTGCCTGGAAATAGCCGTTAGAAAATTAGTTAGTAGTTGAAAATAAATTAATTAATTAATTAAAAATAGGCTAATAAATTATTAAGAACTTAAAATACATAAATATAATAAGTAATAGGAGGGGGAATTTTTTTTAAAATATATATAATTAATTAATTGTTTAGATAAAGATAAATCAATAATTTAAATAAAATAATAAGAAACAAAGAAGGATTAGGGTGGACAAAAATAAATAAAATAAAATAACCAAATAAATAAATAAGTAAGTAAATAAACTAATTAATTCAATAAAATTTAAAAAGGAGAGTTTATAAATTATTAAACTAAATATAAGGTAATAGGGAGGGGTAAAAATTTTCGATTTAATAAAATTAAATTAATAAACTAATTAAATATCCCGATAAAATAAAGTAAAATAAAATTAATTAATTAAAATCAAATCAAATCAAATAAAAATAAATCAATAAATTAATTAAAATAAAATAAAACATAAATACTAAAAGCTAAAACAAAATTACGGGGTCCAACTCTTACTTAATTCCCAACCATCATCATAGTTGAGATTCTTAGCATGTCGTTCAATTTCGGTCGCCTCCCTTAATTTCCTATGGTGGAAGTGATCAACCTTAGCAACGACTTTTGAGTCTTCAATACAAACATGGTGTCGAGATTTTTCCACATGTTTAGTAAGAGCTAAGGTACGGGACCGATTATGTCTAATATTCATTGCATGCTCCTGGATTCGCTGCCTAATGGATCGACCTGTTTTACCTATATAGAGGGTTCCACAAGAACAAGGAATCATGTAAACCCCTTTCATGTCCTTAGGGTTGATAGGGTCTTTAACAGACCTAAAATAATTTCTAATAGTGCAGAGAGGTTTGAAAGAAGCAGAGATATTATTTCTCAAGGACATGGGAAATTTTGTCCCCTGGATAAATGGGAGATGGACCTTGGAAAAATCCTCTCACCAGATAATTTTGTTTTTATTTTTAGTTTTTATGTTTTATTTTATTTTATTTTTATTGATTTATTTTTATTTTTATTTGATTTAATTTGATTTTAATTAATTAATTAACTAACTATTTTTATTTTTATTTATTTTATTTATTTTTAATAATTTTTGCCCTTCCCTAAAGTATCTCTATTTATTTATTATTTTTATATGTTTATTATTTATTATTTATTTTATTTATTTTATCGGAATATTTAATTAATTATTTTATTTTATTTTATTAAAACTAAAAATTTTACCCCTCCCTATTACTTGTTATATTTAGTTTAATAATTTATAAACCTCTCTTTCTAAATTTTATTGAATCAATTAATTAATTTACTTATTTATTTACTTATTTTATTTTTTATTTTATTTTCCACCCTAATCATTTTTTGTTTCTTATTATTTTATTTAAATTATTGATTTATCTTTATCTAAACAATATTAAAAAAAATCGCCCCCTATTAACTATTATATTTATTTATTTTAAGTTCTTAATAATTTATTAACCTATTTGTAATTAATTTTTATTTAATTTATTTATTTATTTTTAACTAACTAAATAATTTTCTAACGGCTAGTTCTTAACTACTAATTTTCAATGGCAATTTCAGGGAATGATACATCTCCACTATTTATTCATCGAGATCCATTAGTCATTCCACCTGTCGTGTGGATGAACCACATTAGCGGGTTCGAAACGTCCACCTAATCCTAATGATGTGATTAATTTGAAAGTTCTTTTATCTACATTATGAATCACAGAAGTATTAGATCTAAAATTATTATATTGTGTCATTCAAAGTTTTAATTGTTGTATATTTGTTTCTTACCTTTCCATTTATATTTTTTTTAAATTAAAAATTAAAAAATAAATTATGTTTTTTTTAAATTAAAAATTACAATATAAACTACTATCTACTATATTGTGTCATTCAAAAGTTTAATTGTTTCATATTTTTTTCTTACATTTTCATTTATATGTCGTGAGAATTAAATATTAAAAATAAATTATGTTTTTTTTATTAAAAACTACAATATCAACTATGTTACTATGTTGTCTAAACTTTCATGATATGATATGATAGTTTGACTTAGTTACATCAAATGATAAAAGAGTTTGTATTTTTTATTAATTAAATAAAATATTTATTAAAAATAGAAATAAGGTTTACAAATAATTATTTTCCTTCTTTATAAACTATTATCTACATTTTATAGATTTTTGAAAGTATACTAGATTAATAAAATTAAATTGATGGTGAAAGTGAGTTATTTTAGATAATGGTTACACACTTGAAGACTATTAAGGCTAATCAAACATTCTATAATTAATTATATATCAAACCTTTATAGAGTCTATATGTTACAATAAGAAATAAAAAGTTCATTTTATAAACCAATTGCATTTCAAAAAATATAGATTTTTTTCACGTTAAAAAATAAACATATGCCATTTTAAAATTAAATCATAGATATAGTAAAGGTCAAAGTTAGATTAATAATGGTGGAAGTGGAAATTGATCACTAAAACTAACACAGTATATGTATGTATGCCACCATATATGTATGTATTTCCTTCCTAGAAAAACCTTGTTTCCTACTACTATATATTTGATATTTTATGGCAGGATAGAAGGGATGAATGTTGTCATTGATCCAACCATTTATTGCATCCTAGCTAGAGGATATAAGTTGTAATTTGTTATTATTCACTCCCACAATTACATCAATTTCTAAATTGGAAAAATATTTTAGTGCATCTCCCTTTGCTTGAAAATCCCCATTTACCTTATATTTACAACTTGTTCTAACCAACCATCTCTTAATAAAAATATATTTTCGTTAATTTTTTTTTACAGCTTATGAATTATCATATATTTGAACAAATCCTGAATATTTTTCACCTCTAAAATTTACATGAAAACCAAAGACCACAATTGTTGAGGATTGCAAACCTTTCCAGCTTCTCCTTCAGTTCAGACTACACATTTTCATAACACATTAATTATATTATTCAGTACAAAAAAATCAACCAGAAGAGAGCAGAGAAAATTTACATGTACATTTCGTGGCTTGATATTCTTCATTAAAAATACCCCAAAACTCATACATTTGAAACAATTGGTTGTCGAGAACATCAATCATATTTGTGCATAAAACAACAGAGGATTAACTTCAAATTTCGAAACAAATTAATTGACTAGCAATATCACCATGAAAAGATAAATATGTTAACTATGAACCTTTAAAATTGCTTTCTACTCAAATCTTTTTTTTCATGAACTTTGTGATGTAAATAGGAATCGTTTTTTCTTATGTAGACACCATTGATGTTTTCTCACTTTTCTACGATGTTGTCTACAACCGAATCTAGTACAATAACATTATAGCAATGCAAACTCGAAAACAATTACATTAACAATGTAATGACCTTGACAACAAAATTAGGTTAAATAAACTATTGTTCATTATGTTGTAATGCAAGTTTCATTCCACGGTGTGAAGTTATCACCTCTCAAAATTACGGGAGAGAATTTTCCAGTAAAAATGAGATATATAGTGTTGTTCTTACACCAGAACATCAAATTTTTGTCTAATCAAATATTTACAAATTATTATTTTTTAATTATAATAAAAAACACATCATTTATTTCTAAAATTTAACATTAAATTTTATATAAATCAAAATTAATTTAATAATAATCCATTTACAAATCAATTACTAGAATTGTTAAAATCAATAAAAATAATAATATTTAAAACATCTATTATTAAATATTTTATTAAAAACATAAAAAATAAGAAATAACATAAATTTATGAGCCATAATATAAAATAAAATATTAATAAAATCATATATATAAATAAACATGATGATTATAAATAGTTTTAAAAACAATTTACTAATTTACTAACATTTTATTAATAAATTGAATATTTAATTAGAATATATTTAAAGAATTTATTAAGAAAAACTTCCATTCACTATTTGTAACCATGAGACATGCTGACCTTTAAAAAGTACATGTATCAAAATTCCAATTTAGAAAAGGGGTTTATTAGTCCCTGCCGCCTGCAGCATGGCAGGGAATATTGCAATCAAAAACGATATTTCTATTAGTTTATTCACCGAAACTGAAGTATATTAGTTCCTTTAACCCAATGTTTCATCGAGTGCACCGTTTGGTCAGTGTATGAGATTGCTCCGGCCGATATTTTAGCGAATAAGAAATTTTGAGGTAGAGAAGGCCAAAAACTTATACTATATTTCATTTTTCATTTCAAAAATCGAACTAATCGAACTTAGTTTCATAGCAACGCATGTTATAGTGTCTATACATTCCATCATGCCACCCTTATAAGAATAGTCATATCTACTGGTAAGCTTTGCTGACACATGTTTTTCGACTGCCCATATTTTTTTGTGACATCTGGGCAAATAAGTCTTCAATACCTGCGTAAATAACTCTTCCATACCTGCGTAAATAACTCTTCCATACCTGCAGACCAGACCACAACTTTCGGCAGGATAAGAAATACCTGCGACCACCGCTTTGCAGAGCACCACTTTCGTCAGGAGCATCAGCTAGTTTTGGAGTTGTCTTTGCAATTTATGAATGTATACCAAGTTTAATCGTTTCATTACTGGTAATTTCTATAGTTCCTACTATGCAGACTTTTTGTTGTTTCCTTGATCATACCTGATCAATGTGTGCTATCTACAATATTAAATGTTCAAATTGCGCTATCTACAATATGCAATGTTTATTTTGACCTCCTCTGTTTGGTAATTTTTTGAATATACAATATTAGATTGAATATTTTTTTGTATATCTGGGTATGTGTTTCTTTTCTGTGTAACCTTCGAATGGCATTTCTCGTAGAGTTCCCATTTCTGGTATCTGGCAACTTAGCTACTATCAACCTAACTCAGCTATAAGATTATGTTGTAACCACACTGACTGGTGCCAAGTGATAAAATGGGGGCAGCAAAGGCATGAAGAATCTTACCTGGTACATAGCGTCGGACTACGGCGTCAAGAATTCTTGGAAGAGAGTGGTTGGGGATTACAGTTTCTTCTATATCATAGCGATTCACCGAGAATCACCGTAAATCCCAGAGAACCACTGTAAACCCTACCATGAAAGGTCTTGCGAATTGGCCATGATTTTACCTACCTGAGCTAGAAAGGTTAGTTACCCAAAATCACAGATCAAAACCTTAAGAACCACCTCAACTCTTGCCATGTTTTTGGGGCTATATAATAATTATTTCTTCAGAGAATCACTGTAAACTTTGGCGGGATATATTTGAGTTTGTACCCTAATTACTTGACATGAAGTTAACCACTGTAGACCTCACAATAGAATTGCCTAAAACCTGCCATGATTTGGGAGAATAAAGATGCTTTAACATTCCAATAGCTTGATTTCCTTGAAACAATGTAGAACTACAAGCCATCTGAAATCTTCTGGTTAGTTTCAGATAAAATTGTTTCTAGCTAAAACCACCTAACAGAACCACCACACCCACTGCTAAGCTCAAATCTCTTAGCCAAGAAGTCCTTATTGGCTAATCTGGGCCAAACATCATGCCACAGTCTCATCAAATATCCTAAAATGAAGACTGTTCCTTTCCAATAACCATTTGACTTTTCACATAAATGCTAAGAGTGAAGGACCCACAAATTACATTGAAATGATTTCTCTGCCCACATGAACAGATTCGTGTGGCTCACCTACAATTAGTCTAATATTTTGAGCAAGAAAATGCTGAGTTCTGGTCCTCCAGTGCCATCAGGATTCATCATGTAGAATGCCTTGGAGTCCCTTGAGCCAACTACCCTCTCAAAGCTGGCCCTCATATACATCAATTCTCCATCTGGGCCCTCTACATAAGTGGGGATAACACCAGCACCCATTGAAATAGCCTGCACCATCTCAAATATCTTCTCGTCTGTTATAGAGCAGCTCCTCTTCATGGCATACCCATTCTTCTTGCCAGTGCAATACATGGTCCAGATAGGCTCCTGATAAAGCCTTCGTCTATTCATAGCCCTCTAGCATTCAAGGGAAATTCTCACCAGCCCGCAGGCCATTTCCTTCACCAGAAAATTTGTGGCTATTGCAAACTCTATCAACAACACGGGAGGGGACTTCGAATACTCCTACACTGCAAAATGCACATGTCCCTTTCTGTACCCAAACAAGGTTCCAGTCACAGTAACAGTTCAGCTATACACTATATTTTCACTGTGGGTTCTTTAAAACAGATTTTACTACAATTTTGCCTACCAACATGAATCCTCATCGATTTGCTTCCCTCTCATCTCCTAAGTCCTCCTGTTCCTCTTGACCGATCTACAGAGCACCCAAAAGTCTATTACAAGGTAATACCTCTGATTTAAAGGGAAGCCAAGCGAAAGGAAATGGAGCAAAGGGACGTCACTGTTACTAATCAGGGTGGTGGATAATAAGCTCAGACACTTGTTTTTCATGAAAAAACTCTTAAATTTGAAACTATAGATCTGGTTGTCAAAGAAGAACAACACTTTGACAACTGGCTTGTTAGGGAATTTATCCTTTTTAATGTTATATTTTCCCTGATGTAACTGAATCGCGCCAGGTGTTTTTCTTTCTTAGAATGATGGATGAACAATCCAACATGGCTTAATGGGATGGAAACAAAATTCAGTCAATGGCTATGTTCGATTCACTATGTTAATGGGATGGAAACAAAATTCAGTCAATGGAACTTCATGGATATGTAATTGATGAATTAAAACCCAATTAAATATGACCACATCAATGACACACCTTATAAAAGGAAATAGGAAGAGAGTGAAGGTTGAGAATGACATGTCACAAAATTGGCCTCATTGAATGTAATGGTACTTCTTAATGGAACCCCCCCCCCATCTCTCTCTCTCTCTCTCATGTTTTTCTGATGTACGTAATTCTTGATTTTTACTTATTTTCTAGTGATTAATTTCATGGAAAATATATATGTTTTCTCTCCACATGTCATCCTCCTTCCCAAACAGTATTTCCAAAGTTATCCAAATTTGATTTGAAGTGTTGTATGTTTGAACATGAAATAGTAATTTTAGAGAAAATGATAAGAAAAAGAGATCAAAGGCCTCATCCGTGTGATGGAAATATATGGATTTTCAACTGAGATATTTGGTTCAATCCCTGATACCATGTGAAATTGTAGTTGATCCTGCATAGGATGGATCTAGCTACAAAATAATGAACAAAGCTTGAGGAAACAGGAAAGAAAAATAATAGAGAAAATAATTTAATAAATTCTAGTCATCCTCAAAAGAGAACTATGAATGCAATTCAATGCAATATATTCTACATGGTTGAATTAATATAATATTAAGTATATAGTGATTCTAAAGAGATGTAAACATACCCTAAAGGTAACTAATGGGCCCCAGAATTGGATATTTTATAAGGCCCATTAGGTCTCCTAGACACCTAAAACATTTATTTAACCCCTTTCATTAGAGAAATTTTGAGGTCTAAAATGGGTCTCAAAACAATAATGTACAACCAAAATCAACTTTATAAGAACCAATCAAATTCAAGATGATGATGTCAACTATGGGGGTTGATTCACCATTTTTGGAGTGAAAACATAAAAAGATTAAAAATGATAAAATAATAATAATAATTTTTCGACTCGTATTTTCAACTTATCCTCCTATGATTTTACTCAAATTTCTAGTGAGAGTACTCATTGGATGCATAATTTAATTCCTCATCCAAGGAGTACTAATGTTGCATACTTTTTATGGACCCTTCTAACAAAAAATGAGAAATACATGAAAAAATGTGAGTGCAATCAAGCTTTTCATATATTTCTCATTTTTCGTTTAGTAGGGTCCATTGAAAATATGCAACATAGGTACTCCTTGGATGAGGAATTAAATTCTGCATCCAATGAGTGTTGTCGCTTGAAATTTGAGTAAAAATGTAGGGAGATAATTTGAAAATATGAGTTGAAAATTATTTTTTTCTTTTTTCCCTCTAAAATTTGATGATGTAAGCTAATCTTATTTATTATTTCCACTATTATTTTCTAATATTCTTTAGGAGACCCATTTTATATGCACCAAATTTAGAACCTCATCACACATCTGAATCTATAATGAATTAGAATATATTATGCATGAAACATAGATAATTATATGAACAGTATTGGTCATGTGAGAGTAGGGTTTCATAAGGGCACTAACTTTCATAGTTGAGGGAGTCGATGGCTTTTAACTGTTATCACATGGGTCATCAATGGAATGAGTTTGATCTACGGAATGTGGCGTAGATGGAAGTGATGACGAAGTTCCGCTAGGATTATCCAATAATTCTCTGGCGTTTGCCTAAGCAATATATGGTTTACATTCAATGAAAACAAATTAATAAATCTGCAACACCAAATATACTACCGAAAACTAACGTAACTATGTTATTATTCCAAATAACAATAAAATAAATATGAACATTTATAATCATGTCCTATCATCTACATATACACTCCCAACGGGAGCCTAGAAGAGGTCATCCACGGGAATGAATCCTACCGCATAAACATTGTTTTGATCGTAGATATATCACTCACTCACAACATATCTATTTACAAGAAACCTCATTTTTTTCCTCTATAATTTATATTTCACAATTAAATGAGACTTTAGTCACTACATTCACAACATATATCTTATTTATGTCAAATGGCAAGTTTAAGAAAGCAAGATGTAAGCTTTGAAAGAGAAATGTGGAAAATATATATATCAACTACTGTTGGAGGACACGGAGGGTGATGGAGAAATGACTTTACAAATGGCGTTTTTATCTCTCAAATTTTTTCATCATTTAAATGTTAATATACATAGCTGAGATTAAAATATTTTAATATTTTATATAATACCTACATTGAGATATTTAATTTATGAACTACATTTTCCATGGTTTTTTTGTTATTAAAATATTTATTATGACCTACATTGATTTTTTTATTATTATGAATATTTTAAATATGACATATAAATTTTATATCAACAATCAAATGAATTACACATTTCCCTCTAATTATTTTTTATATTTTTTATTCTTAATTATTATTTTTCATTGAAAATTGAATATTTTACAATTTACAACATATATATATATATATATATATATATATATATATAGTTAATATTGACATAAATTAATTAAGATTATTTAAATTTTGTGTTGAAATAATTATAAAATTATATTAATTTAATTAAGATTTATATATATATATATATATATATATATATATATATATATAAAATATACACATAAATTAATTAATATTATTTAAATTATGTGTAAAAATAAATTTTAAAAATATTTTTTTTCCAATTTTTTTTTTAATTAATATAAAATTATATTCTCCGGATGCGGATGTCTAGCAGCGAGAAGGGGCCAACGGGCCCGGTTACAATCCCAACGCAACCCACTTGGGGTGGCCACATGGCCCCCCATGGCAACTTAAATGCAACGTTAATTGCCCATCTGCGTTGTGCATTCACTCCGGTTCGCCGCCATTACCTGTGCATTGGTCAGTGCACTCATCTTCAAATGGCGCAGGAACGCTCAAATTCTCCCCACTGCTCCATTGATGGCCACCGCCCTCTGCTACCTCTGAACTCGCTCTGCCCAGGAGGTGCTGCTACAGGCGGAGAGCGAACAAATACAGGGCGACGGTGTGCTCTGCATAGCTGTTTGGAAATCGCTCCAGGCCTCCATCACTCCCACAGTAAATTCTGCCCGATTCATTTTAATACTCATGGTTTTCCGGTTTCGTTTGATAATTCTTCTGTTATAGCTGCTGCTCCCTCCAGAGGCTGGGCGAACTCATCCGAGGTTTCCACCATGCCCAGATTAAGGCAGCGAATGGCTTGTAGAAAGGGGGCTTCTCGGGGGAGATCCCTGGGCGAACGCCCTCCCCTCAGCCACCATGTCGACAGACCTCTGGAGCCTACTGCTAGACGTCCTGCTCTCTCATCATCGGGCCCTCCTGGTCCTCGCCCTGTTTTTCTTGACATGGCGCCTCCCCGTTCTGACCCTCCGCCCCTTGTTCCTCCTTCGTTCCCTCCCCAGCCCTTCGTCACCGCCTCCTCCCCTACTCCGAGCGGTGGGTTCCTCAGACAGGCCACGCAACACACTGAATTGCGCTTCGACCATGCTTTTGACCACCCTTTTTCTGTTTTCCTTACTGTCACGTTGAGCGAGGAGCTCCCCTTCCCTCCTGCCTCTCACCCCAGTCTCTTGCAGCCTTCCTCAGCTCCCGCGTTTGCTCCCCCGTCTGTCCCCAACCCGGCTCCTTTCACCCCTTCCTCCTGCGCGCCTCCTGTCCCCTTCCCTTCCTCTTCGGGACATTTCAATTTGCAGGTGGACGCAGGACTGGCTGAAGACGAAGAGAACAAGGCTGCTGACGGGGACCAGGACGACCAGTATGGCTGCAGAATTATGGAGGAGCGCTCTGCTTCAGATTAATTGCTCTCTCACCTCCATGACAAATTTCCAGTATGAACTCTGCTTTAAAAGTTTTGCTAGTTTCAGGCGTTTCAATGAATGCTCATAGCAGATATAGCTGCATGTATTTTTTGTATCTTTACAGCTTTCATATGCACAGAACAGTTAACTCTTCGCCGGTTTCCCAATTATTGGGCGGTGTATCTACTTACAAACGAACTGGTTTCCCGTTAATGGGCAGTTCAATATCTAGTCTGACAGTAGCACTCAAGCCCGGCCTCAGGCTTACTCAGCTGAGCTGTGGCAGTTTTGTAATTTTATGTGCATAATAGAAATAGCATAATTTAGAAAAAAAAAATATAAAATTATATTATTCATATAAATCTAATATTTTATTTATAATTGAGAATGAACAAATATTTTTACCCCTTTATCTTGAGATTTTGTCCTATACATTTCTATTAGGCGGCAATACATCCATTGATTTGAAGGCGGCGTATATTCGAAGAGAGGGTTGGTTGACCGATGGAAGAAATTAGAAATGGTTTACAACCAGCTGTAGGAATACAGAAACTTCGTGGTTGATCGAGCCATACCATGGTCAAATATTGTATTCATGAATCAGATATTCCTAAACCTTCGGTGCGGTGTGATAATTGGAAATTATTATCAATTTAATTTCACTAAATTATAAATAATAGAGAATGCGAATCATATATTCCTAAACCTTCGGACGGGTGTGGTAATTGGAAAGTTTTATAAATTTAATTTATTAATAATGATGTTATTTGATTGTAAAGTATGTAATGTTTCAAAAGATATTTACAATGCATGAGGGGATGTTGTCAACTGTCAAATAATTTTATATTAAAAAATAAAAATAATGGATAAATTTTTAAAAATTACATAAAATTATATTATATAAGTTTTAAAAAATTATGATGATGATGATGGTGGTGGATAATGTTCACGGAGATCAAATTTGGTTTATTGGACTCATAATTTTATTAGTTCTTAATTGTTTGGCTTCTTGTTTTTCTCTTTCTTGGTGTTGTAGCTTTCTTTTTCTGTTGATGCTTGAGAGACTGTCTAGTTCATTTTTTTGTTGTTGAACTGGGCTTTCCCATACTTAATTCTAGTTTTATTTTTATTTTGTTCTAGTTTTATTTTTATTTTAAGTTAAAATTGAAAAAGAAAAAAAATTCTTATAATCAACCTAATAATATTTAAGAAATAGTTTATAATAAATTTATCTTAAATACAAAAATTTAAATATTTAAATATTAAATTTAAATATTTTTTACTTAAATAACATTGGTCAGAATTTTTAAAGTGCATTTTTTTATGTTTTAATAGGAAGAAATTAATACATTATATAAAGTAAATATTAAAAATATATATATAATTAAATATTTAAAATATTTAAAAATAAATTGTAAAATTGCTATATTTTAAGAATTTTTTTTGTTTTAATATTTGATAAATTTACAATTTTACAATATTTATATATATAGACACTAAAAATGGGCGAATTTGACTAATTTTTTTAGGTTTTTTTTTTCTATTTTTTAAATTTTATTAGGATCCGACAGAGTTATTTAATTTTTTTTTAAATTAATGTAAATTCTGTAAAAATAAAAAGTGTTGAGTGATTTTTTTTTAATTTTAATTTTAAATAAAATTATATTTAATTCAAAAATATATATATTATAAAAAAAAATGAATTTAATCTCTTTTTTTTTAAGTTTAGTAGTTCTTCTCTATTTTTTATTAGACTAAAATGAAAAATAGGTTACAATTATAATATATGTTGGATGACTTCAATCTTTTGGTAGGAAATCAGGTTTGTTGGCCATCTCAAAGAGTTAAAGGCCAACCAAAATTGATAAAGTTTAAATCTTACACTATCTACCTTAACAGGTCTATTCTCTACTACATCCAAAAGCTTAACCCTAAAGTAATAAAACTTAATCATGAGGCATCTAGCCCTTAACACTGGACCTAGGCATGTGGCATGTCGACTTAGTTCATACTTTGCAACCGACTTAGTTCATACTCTGCAACTTACCTTCCATCATTAGATTAATTTAGTTTTACCATCAAAATTAATAAGAAATTCAGTACTTATCTTCATATATAAAATTATACACAATTTCCAATGAAAAAGTGCATGGTTTTATTAAACTTAGTTCAAGCTCCTTAGAAGAGAGATTGGTTTTTCTATAAATAATGTTCACTAATTTTTTTTTGGATGAGATAATGCCTCATTTATGATGCATACTACAAATTAGGGATTGGTTTGGTTTGTTGGAGGATGTTGAGAGATTCTCTCAACTACTCCCTCCAATAGTGGAATTAGTTGGATCTCAGCAGCACTATAAATATTGTAATGTATTAGTGTGATTTAATATAGAAATTATTATTGTGTGTTATTCCTGTGCGATTCTGCTCTCTCCAATTTTTAATATGGTATCGGAGCCAAGCTGAGCTTAATCCCTCATGGGAGTGCTCAGAAAGATGAAGAGAAAATTGTGATAATTGATTCTATAGGAATAGGATTTGTGTGTAGATTACTGTGTAAACGTTTGAGTGTTAATTTCACTATATCGGAGAGGATTGCTGCCGTGTTGATTAGTCATTTGAAAATCACCGATTCGTGCCACCAGAACGATCAGGAGAAGAAAAGAATTTTCTTGAGGCTAAAAATAGAGGAATCAAATTTCGTACTAGAAAACGGCGGAAGGAACTGCGCCATCTTGAATTGCACTAGAGGGGATTTGACTGTCTGATAAAGAACGAAAGTCCTTGGCAGCGGATCGGGATAAAGAATGATGCAGAATAAGAAGGGGAGACCAGGAGTCCGGTTCAACGTTAACACTGAAATCTGAGAACATTGGTTCAGGTCCGCAGAGAACCGAGCCCAAATCTTCTGACAGTTTTGTTATACAGATCTTGTGTCCTGGTAGCCATATCATTATTGATTTTCCTACGCATTCACTATTCAAATACGCCGCTGGAGATTCCAGATATATCGCTGCATTTTATTCCCTTCTCGAACAGTCTCGGGGTCATTGCCATTGCCTTTCCATCTTAATTTCTCTTTACTGACAGAAAAAAAAAAAAAAACATGGCTTCCATCTCCATTGTTTTCCTTTTGCCTTTGGCCTCTGCATCGCATTGCTATTTCGCTCACGCTGACTCTAATCCAAGAAGTCTGCTTGATAATGGTTTGGGTAGGACACCTCCCATGGGGTGGAACTCCTAGAATCATTTTGCTTGTGATATCAATGAGACAGTAATCAAGGAAACTGTTGATGCGCTGATCTCAACTGGTTTCAACGAACTTGGATATAAATATGTTAATTTAGATGATTGCTGGGGGGAGCTCAAGCGAGGTAAAGATGGAAAATTAGTTGCAAATTCTACAACATTCCCATCTGGTATAAAATCCCTTGCTGACTATGTACACAGGAAAGGTCTCAAGCTTGGCATATACTCAGATGCAGGACATTTCACCTGTGCAAAAAGACAACCGGGTTTTTTGGGGGATCGAGCCAACAAAATGAAGCTGTAATATTCACTAATTTAGCAGCCAAAAACGCAGTGAAAGTCGTTGCCTATTTTAATAATTATTTGAATGATGTTTGGATAATTTCATAAATTTGTTGTTGTGAGATTTGTAGTGCAGAACTAACTATGAACAATTTAGCATTATTTAAATTAGTCGTTCTCTACGTTCTACAGGGACGAGAGAACAATTGGCTAATTTGATTGTGTGAATTTGTTATATGTTGATATTGTTGTGCTACGGGCCAAGAGCATCAGTTACAGGTTACAGTATGAGATCCATTTGTGTGAAGCAGGTCAAGTTGTCAGATTAGCTCTTGAACACATTCAGTATTCAGACCATTTGCCTAGCCACTGATGGATAGCCGAAAGTGAAATATCCGACAAATGGTGATTGGTCCATAGGATGGTTCATCACTTGTCAGCTCTTATCGCGGAAGCCCCGATGAACCGAGTTGTCAATACTGTTGATCTTGCAAAGTTCATTATTGCTGGTCAGAAACAAATGTATTTTAAACGGGTTGAATGGTAGCTCGAAAATGGTGGAGAAAAGAGCGTTGTCTATGAGATCTCAGAGTGGGTACAAATGTTAATGAAGACCAGGGTAGACAAATGTTTGTATTAAATTAGTGTGTTCTCCATTTTTGTAATGTAGGCATTAAGGGGGGGTGTTGAGATAATGCCTCATTTATGATGCATACTATAGATTAGGGATTGGTTTGGTTTGTTGGAGGATGTTGAGAGATTCTCTCAACTACTCCTTCCAAGAATGGAATTAGTTGGATCTCAGAAGCACTATAAATATTGTAATGTATTAGTTTGATTTAATATAGAAATTATTATTGTGTGTTATTCCTATGCGTTTCTGCTCTCTCCAATTTTTAATATTTTAAAGTAAAATTTAAAATAATTTATATCTTTGTGATCCTTAATTTTATTTGAACAAAATTTAGTTTGATTTAATAAATAACTCAAATTAAAAATAAAAATAAAAATAAAAAATAAAAATTTATTTATAATTCAACAACATGTCTCACTGAACAATATGTTCACCAAAAATAAAATAATATAAACAGAAATAATAATTTAACTTACATTAATATTAATAACAAATAAAAATAATATAAAAAAATGAACTTAAATCCATCTTAAGAGTGTCATGACAACATGGACAAGATCAAGGCACATCTAGGTCTATGTTTCACTGCAAACGAACACAGCTTCTTATTGGCATGGTGTTTTTTTCAATCTAAAAAGAAATTACGTTTGGACTTGCGAGTTGCCCTTAGGTGTACATAATTTTGTGTGGAATTGGATCACTGGATTAGGGATTAAACCTTTACACATAGCTGTTGGATCATAGTCTCAAGACTTTTTTTTAAGTCGTATGTTTATCAAAATTCCAAATTGAGAAAAGGTTAAAAGAAGTATTGATATGCAGTATATAACTTCCAAAAAAACAAACTGAAAGGTTCCCTTCAAAATATCTAGAGATCTGGAATTACCATTTATATTTATATTAAACATAAGATTGAACTTTTAACCATCACTATTTTTTGTTTTTTAATCATAAGAAATCAGTAACTCCTTGAACTAATCTAGAAAAAATCCATAATCAACCCATACACTTGTAACTATGATTATTGTTATAATAAGATCATCCCACCCACCATTGGGATTATCATAATAAGGTCATCCAACCATTGGGATACTCAATACCTCCCACAACCATGTAGGATGGGTATCCGTAACCACTGGCATACGCATTATATACAACTGGAGGAGGTATGCCATTACATACAACTGGAGGAGCCGCCTCCTCCGCCACCTCCTCCTCGGCATCCTTTTTCTCGTCTTCAACAGGACCCACGGTTTGCAGCTGTGCTCGGCAGCCCACTTTCCTTAGCTTTTTGGCCAGATAAACCGGATCTGCATCTCCCGACGCAGTTAGGGTTCCCTCCTCCATGTTCACTTCAACAGAGTCCACTGAAACATAGCAGTTGAAAAATTAGGAAAGCTATACAAATCAACAAACAGATACTAAATGGAAGTAAATACTTTGGTTGCATGTAACGCCATAGATAGAGGAAGTGAAGATTCGAACCTCCTGATCCGGCCACAGCCTTCATAGCCCTTATCTTCATTTTCTCATCCTCCATGATCGATTTAAACACCATTTTCTGCACATGGAAATAATGGTTAATGTTTTAATAGTTTGTTTTGGTTAGTTAATGTGAATTTTGAGATAGGGCTAGGGCTAGTTTATCCTAAGAACATCATTTAGTTATCAAAGTCACATGTGATCCCAAGTGGACTAGGCCATACTAACAGTTAGTACCACAGGTGATATTTCCACCCTAAAATACTTATAAAAACACCTTATAATGTTCTATTCTACTTAAAAGAACACATTATCATGGTCTATTCTACTCCCTGGTGAGCCAACTTCACTGGTTAATGGTGTCTATACAGAAAATCTTCAATCAATCACCAAAAAAAATAATATAACAAATCATACCTTCGACATTTTGATAGCCGCTTGCAGAAATAGAAACGTTTTAATATCTCAAGGTGCAGGCAGATCAAATTAGCATACGGGCCTTGACATTTTTTCCGCAACCGAAAAATGGTTGTGATGGGTGCGTAATTGATTGCGTGAAGAAGATTAATAGTTGCAGGGTGAGCAAAGTCAGCTTGTTGTGGAAAGCAGTAATGACTTGAGGGAAGCTTCTGCGTTCATGTGGGAAGGAAGGAGCAGTATTCACTATATGCTGGTTTCAATAATGTCTGTGAAGCCCATAAAGACATTCTGACACTCTGGCTTAGGCGTCTTCGTGGAGTCAATGTAGACGCGATTGCGTGCAATTAGCAGTACAAACAAACGCCACAACCCATTGACTGACTGGCCCCCACAAGGGAAGACGTGTTAGGGTGAATAACGTGTTAGGTTGAATAACGCAACTCCATGATTGACGTGTTGGGGGCATTCTTCCTCTTTAGTGCATGTGCTTGAAAAAGATGAGGTTATTTCGATGGCACATTGTATTTGGTGATTGACTAGTTTTATCGTCGAAAGGTAATTTATTAATAACAATTAAAAGTATTTAAGAATTTCAAAATATTATTTAATATATAAATAAGTGTTATAGTATTTTAAAATATTTTTTAACATATAAATATAAATAAGTGTTATAGTATTTTAAAATATTATTTAACATAAAAATAGTTATTCTTTTTAGAATATGTAATTCTTATTGACTCTTTATGTAAGGAGCTTATGTAAGGAGTTTGTTTTGTATCATAGGAGGTAGCTAAATTCATATTTTTTTAGTTTGGTGTGTAGTTGAGATATTCTCTCGACTATCTTATTGTGCGTCCAAGATAGTTTTCCTATCTTGAGACTATATTTTATGTATATATATGTAACCATTTTTTATTAATATAATGTAGTGTGCATAATGATATTTTATCTTGGTATCAGAGCCCATACGGACCTGAACCTCGACCTCGACCCTTCCTGGGCTGAGGGAAACGAGAGAAATAAAAGAGTTTATTGGTATTGTTTTATTTAAAAAAAATTGTTTGTCCATTCAAGAAGTTGAATGCCGCAGAAACTCTAATGTAATGTGATTGCGGTGGTGCCTTGTGTTTGGAGTTGTTTGGAGTTGTTTGGAGCCGAGAGCGATGTTGCTTTGGAGCTCGTGGTCGCCGACGAGCCCCTGGTGGAACAGGAACTACGAGGTATGAGCTTCGAGAAGGTGAGGTCGATGCATGCCTTAGATTGAGGTGTTGTGTCGAGAATAGGACGATGTCATCCATGTAATGCGACGCTGAACCTAGTGTAAGAAAGGTGGGAGAAGAGTGGGACGTTGTATGGAGTTGTTGACACTTCGAGCAACAATAGGACACTGGCGTTTCTGAGGCAGAGGGTGTTGTTCTCGACGGAGACGGGTGCAGGGTCGCTAGATTTAAGAAGTATGACGGTGTGAATGGGGCAATGTGAGGGCCTCAGCGGAGCCAGGGCTGTAGCTTATGCTTTTGATGTTGCGGAGCAATCAAAAGGGGTTAAGGATACAAGGATGTCTGATATTCACAACACACGACAACGGCGAGCAACGATTGGCACGCCTTGGGCATGGAGCATATCCATGTGTTGTCCAATAGCCCCCTGGGTGACGATGTGCTGGCGGCCGTGGTCGGGCTGGAGGTGCACCAGATCGGAAAAATGTGTTACGTTCGATGTTGTTGGCGTGCCTGTTGTAGTCAAACTGGTTTTTATATTATAATTACCCAAATCGTAATGATGCAAATTTTCATGAAAGACATTTTAGCAGATGCAGGGAGGAGTTCCTTCTATTGCAGGTTTTCAGTGAAATAATCCATTTTTTTTTCCGGATTAATGTTCATACGAATGAGCAACAAAGCTGACGGCAACTAGATATAAAATAAAATTTTAAAGGTAATTGACAAAACTACAATATGTGTGGATTTCTGTCAAGAATCTCTGTTTGAAGCTAGCATCAAATCCATTGAATTCTGGATTACTGAAAAGGCCACCTCTATTACCGGGGTTTATCGAGGTAGGCATGAGATTTCTTATGGCAGTCTGGTTGGTCGAAGAGATCAGTGATGTTGCATACTACGTTGTGACAGCTCGAGTACGAAGACCTGAAGCATCCAAGCTGATCAGGTTCTAGCATAAAGAAGAGATCTATGGGCTTCGAAAGCACCACTTATTGTGGAAGAAGAGGGCAGGTCTACACCATCACCACCCCTAACAACAATCCCACAAATCCGATGCCGGGGAATTGGATGTAGAAAAGAAAAGTTTGTGTGTAAAAACCTTTGAATCTTATGTATTTCGACAGTGAATTTGTGGGCGACACAGGATCGGATGGTGGATTCCTAGATTCTTGTCCTGAGATGGACAGTTTGTTATTATTTCTCTTCGTGTGGATGTGAGTTTCCACGTCTAGATTTTTTGTGCTGGAATGCATTGCATTGAGACCAGTTGAAAAGACGTTGATCTATTGCTTCATCAGTGGACCCCATAAAGGTATCGTTGGAGAAGAATGGTTGTTGTTATGTTCGAGAAATAGTTATCTCTGGGGAGATAGAGAAATTTGATGTTCTATTTATTTTGTTTCTTGGAATCATGTTAAAATTATTGAGCCTTATTGAGCCTAGCTAACTCAATGTAGGTAAAGTTACTTTGTTGGAATTTGAGACTCTAACAAATGACACATTAAGCATGGAGTTCCAAGATTTAATTGACAAAGACAAAAATGCCCAAGATGTGAACAATGAAAAAAGTGAGTTAAAGAAGCAGCAACACTTATTTTTATGGAGCATGTGGAGTTTTCGGGAGGCTTCCAGCTTCTTGTGTTTGGGATCGTCCTGGTTGAAGGTTGAACGCATTTCTAGCATGGTCTCATGGCACAGTTCAATGAAGTGTGGTACAAAATATTTGTTGCAGTGGCTGAGGGCAGGTGGTGAGCTGCCTAGACGTTTCGTTGTTCGTATACAAGAATGACCTCTGGTAAGTTGTAGTTGAAGCATGGTGAGTTGCAGCTGATGGCAACGTTTTTTTTTTGCAGCATTTGTGCTTAAGGATGGAGACAGGGTAAAGATGAAACTAAAAGTTCCAACATATTTGCTTTGATGAAACAAATTGTCTTCGTGAATTCCTAGTTTTTTCATGTTTAGCCCGATCAACTTAACATGTAAATGCATTCATGTAAATCTGGTTAAAAGTATTATATGTTGTTTTGTTGTGACATTTAGGTTGGCAAACTATTGTCACAAGTGTGAATCTATGTTGGAATTTTCCATTCCAACAATAGACACATTTATTTGCAGGAATGATTTACTACCATATATGATGAAGACATTGACAGTGAAAATGGCATCAAAGGATAGTGGTTGGATCTACATCAGAGAGTGGAGGAGGATGGACAATCGAATTCGTGTGAGTTTTTTGTGATTTTCTTGAAATATACTCTTAATGATGAGTCACACTGTTGAATGGTAAGCAAGTGTAGGATGGTTTTGCAGTGGTCCTTTTATGTACCTGGTAACTCCAAGAGTTAGAGTGTGTAATGTAAGCCTTGTAAAGGCATATGTTTCCCTATGAAGTTCGTGGTTAAAACCACTTTCTAATTGCCACTTTGTAATTACAAGTTTATGGTGAGCCAAAAACCATCTTTTGTCACTTTGAAGTGATGGTTTGTGGTGAACCATAAGCCACATACAAAGACATCATGGCTACAGGAGCCTTCATGGCTATGGTGCCCCGGGTGCACATAGGACCCTTAGTGCTCACAGAGGAGCCTTCATGCTCACAGCGGAGTAGGTGTTCTGCAGAAACACCTTACTCACAGGAGAAACCTAGTTTCTCACAGGTCTCAATTTACTGAGCGCATATTTTCATTTTTATTTTGGGGGGGGGAGGGGGTTTGCACATACAGGTTCAGGTATGCAGTGATAATGGTTGACAAAACCATGTATGCTAAGGACATCCTACGAGACTAGCGGTTGCAGCGGTTGGTACCCATGCATTCTAGCGGATGGTTGCTCCTTTATATGGACCTTGACATATTCTTTTGTTGGTTCTGAACATGGGGTTTGCCCATTTGTGGTGGATCTGAGTCGCAGACACTTCATTTGTTGGTTCTGCACATGGGATTTTCCCGTTTGTGGTGGATCTGAGTCACAGACACATCATTTTTTATGATTGACCACAATTAGATTTTGTGAATCACTATTGATACAAGTAGTAATTAAGGGGGTGTGTTGGAATATGTAATTCATACTTGTCTGCAGTGTTGACTCTTTATTTAAGGAGTTTGTTCCCATATCATAGGAGGTAGTTAAATCTATATTCTCCTAGTTTGGTGTGTTGTTGAGATCTTCTCTCAACCACCTTATTGTTCATCCAAGATAGTTTTCCTATCTTGAGACTATATTTCATGTATATATATGTAACCATTTTTTATTAATATAATAAAGTGTGCATAGTGATATTTTATCTATTATTTGTTACTTAGTTTAAAGATAAGTGAATTCCTTCTGACATTGGTTATGAGAGTTGTCTGCGAGAATATTGGCTATTAGAATAGTTTACCAGAATTCAATTGTGTGCAAGAAGAACATTTTATTTCTACACTTATTGTCATGAGAAAACTTATGAAATTATATTTAATTTGGTTTATAAAGAAATTTATTTTTAAATTTTACAAAAATATAATAAGTATGTAATTGGTTATTAAAATCAAATGTTGTTTGGTAATTTCAAGTTTTTTTGGTAATTTGGAGTTATTGCAAAACTCTATTCATATCTAAATTTATTTTTAACTTAAAATATAATTTATTTTTAATTTAATGATTCAAATTTTTAATTTTCTTTTTCTTTTTTATAAGACTTTAATTTTTTTTTTAAACTTTAGGTGGTATGAAATTAAATTAAATTTAACCATTATGACCACATTATCAAATATTATAATTTTAAAAATATTACAATTATTATCATGCTAATATATATATATATATATATATATATATATATATATATATATATATATATATATATATATATATATATATATATATATAATCTTAGAATAAAAATCAAGTAATTTGGTACAAAAGCAAAAACAACACCTAACATTAACATTTGATCATGGAAACAATTAATAGCTAGTCATTGCCATCCCCAAAAAAAAAAACCAAATTAATATCCTTGATTTGGTAAATTCTGTAATCATAACTTATAGTGTTAAATTTAGATGAAAGAGTAAATTGTTATCAATTTAACCAGTTAATTATGAAGTGGGATCAAATTAAATATATGTTTAAAAGGAAAACATCTTCTTTTGTGCATAATAAAGGAAAAATATTAATACTAATAAAATTTAATATAATAATAAATATAATATGGCATAAAAACATATATATACTTATGGGGAAGAAATTTCAAGACTCGATGTTGCAACGTTTTGAGCATGTTTATAAGGATTTTCTTTCTAACAATATTGATTTCAATGGTCTTCTGTTTTCTCTAAAGGAAATAGAGAGTAAAATAAATAAAATGGATAAATATGCTTCTGCTACTATGAATATTTACAGAGAGACTGAATTTCTTGCTGATATGGATTAGATTTTGTGGAGAATGCATAGCGGAGATGATGGAACTAGGCTTAAGGATGGAAGATTGCTTTCACTTCCACAGAAGGTTTCTTGGCAACAGAAAGAGACAAAGTATTTATGAGATATTTCGTTCTGGAACCTGTCTTTTTATGCAATAGTAGGTTTGTTGGCACAGATAGTGTTTACAGTATATGGAAGAATTACGTTTATGTTTGCAGTTCCTCAATTAGATTTGTTTGTTGTGAATAAATTTGTTGAAATGTTACTTTCAACTGCTCTCTGTACTGAAGCTGCTTTCTAAGTTTGTTTTGAAAAACCTTACACACAGCCGCTTTCCAAATACAGTGAACAGTCAAATTTTTCGTGTGTGGTTAGGCGCTAGTCCTTTGAATTTGAAACATAGATTTCCATTTTCATTAAACAGTCTCTGTATTTGTTCAGGAAACAAAGCATTTCGTTTTAAAATATAAACAAAGCTTTCGTCCTTTGTAAACAGAATTTTGATTTTAGTTTTATGCGCGGGAGGAGTTTTAATTAAACAGTGGTGCCCACATTTCTTTATTGAATCACAATCGGAAAGTTCTTTTTGTTGTTGCGATCAAGTGTCTTGTTGATGTGGGAGATTGCAATGCAATTGAAATCGCAATCGCAAGTCATATGTGTTACCACCGCTTATTGTTATGCCACCATTGAAACATTGCGATGTGATTGGCGCAATCGCAATCGCAAAGATTTAAATTTCCCTCCGCTCAAGCCAAGGTCCACAGAGCAGTGGTCCCACATACCACGTGGCAGGATTGTATTGAATCGCAAGCATTTTTTTGTAATGGCCCGATTGTTATGTTGAGTTCCGGACCCAACGTCATTTTATGGACTCGATTTAATTGTTTATCACGCGTCCAAATGGACCCGTAGCCAAAACCCTCTGGTGGATGCGATGTGGTTTTATGCGATGGATTGGATAATCCATCGCGCGCACAAAAGCTGACGTCACAACTCAAATTTTGTAACGCAAAAAGCTCCAGTTCATTTTGGTTGATAAATGGTTGAAGTCCAACGGGTGGAGATGTGTTATGGTTTTATGTTAAATTTTTAATGTTTTGTTATATATGTTATATAACGCGCAATCGGAGTTTATTTTGTTATGTTGTATTGTTTTAAATATACAACGCGCACAAAGGTTTGTTTAAAACTTGACTTATGTAATATAACATGTGCGCATTTGTAATAGGGCCCCACGGGACTTATGTTTAAATTTAGTTTTATTTTTAATATAGTTCTTTTATGTTAATATGTGCTACACCACATAAAAGGCCTGAGAGCCTTTGTAATAGTAAGTTGTTGTTACACAGCAGAGTGTAATTTTGTATTTTGCACAAAAATGAATTATTAGTGAAGAGATAGAGTATTTTGTAACAGAAAGTGTTTTTGTTCTTGAACAGAGATAGTGAAGTTCTATTATGCACTACGTTTTGTAGCAGTCTTGTTTTCTTTGTAATCTCTCAGTCAGAGGAAGTGTTTGTAACAGTTTTTTTTTGAGTTAATGAAATAGAGTTTTTTCAAAGTGTGAATCTTTGTCTCCAGTGAAGTAAAAATTTTATTAATTTCTCTGTGTTAAGAGGAGAGCATTATTCTCTCTATTATGTTCTGGAATTCTCAGAAATTCCAACATGGTATCGGAGCTAATCCAGGCTCTTTTAAGGTGTCAAAGAAGCTGAAGGAAGGATTTCTTGTTGCAGCAGCTTCTCCAGCAGAGTGAAGACTCAGTCAAAGAAGAATCCAAGGTATTTCTCAAGACAGTTTTATTTGTGTTACTGTTTACAGAACAGTTAATTTATTTTAAATACACAGTCAAGTGTTTTGAAGCATAGTTAGAGTGCAAGAATGGCTGGAGCCATCATTAGCATGAGTATTGGAAATACTCAGCTCCCACAATTTAATGTGAAAAACTATGACTACTGGGCAATAACTATGAGAGCCCTGTTTTCTTCCCAAGACTTATGGGAACTTGTTGAGGATGGTTTTGAAGAACCAGTGGATGAAAATGAGTTTAATGATTTAACTCAGGCAGAGAAGGAACTGTTAAAGAGAAATAAGAAGAAGGACTCTAGAGCCCTCTACTTTTTGTATCAAGTAGTGCATGAGAGTGTGTTTCCAAGGATAGCAGCAGCTAAGAGATCCAAAGAAGCATGAAAAACTCTCAAGACAGCCTATCAAGGCATGGAGAAAGTGAAGACAACAAAACTACAATTGCTGAGGAGAGATTTTGAGACTCTCTACATGAAGGATTCATATAACATTGACTCATTCTTCACACATGTCATTGGAATGGTCACACAGATAAGGTCTCATGGAGAGATTCTTGAAGAAAGGAGGATTGTGGAGAAACTATTAAGGAGCCTACCCTCAAGGTTTGACGTGAGTGTCACCACCATAGAAGAGACTAAGGATCTCACAAATTTCTCAGTGGATGAGCTACATGCATCACTGATGACACATGAGCAGAGATTGGGTAGCAATGAAAACTCATCTCTAGAGCATGCCTTTAAGACCTAGATGTCCTTTGGAAGGCGAAGAGGTTAAGGCAGAGGAAACAAGAGAGGAAGAGGCAGAAGCCAAAACAGAGGTGGAAGAAACAGTGTAGCAAATTCTCAAGGAAGGGGCAGCAATCAAAATCAGAACCAAGGCCAAGGCAGCAGCCAGCAAAGTGGTCAGAAACATGCTCAAGGACAAAGGTATGATAAATCCAATGTCCAATGTAACTATTGTAAAAAATATGTGCATTATGCAAATGAATGTAGGAAGAAGCAGCATGATATGAGTAATAGAACTAGTGAAAATTTCACTAGAGAAAATATCAGCCAAGATAAATTGCTTTTAGCTTGTAATATGGTTGAGGAAAAGAGTGAAGATTTATGGTTTCTGGACTCCGATTGTAGTAACCATATGATAGGAAACAGAGCCATGTTTTCTATGTTAGAAGAGAATGTGAAGTCACAAGTCACATTAGGGACAGATAGTAAAGTTTCTATTATGGGAAAAGGAGATGTAAATGTCTTAATAAGGAAAGGTGAAAAGAAATCCATAGCAGATGTTTATTGTGTTCCTGGAATGAAGTGCAACCTCTTAAGTATTGGACAGCTTGTTCAAAAGGGGTACAATGTTTTCTTTGAGGATGATGTATGCACCATCATGGATAAACCACCCAGAAAAAAATGTATTGTTGAAGTGAAGATGACAAGGAACAGGATGTTCCCTCTCAGGATGAGAGCAGATTTGAAAAATAGAGAAGAAATACCAGCAGTGACACAAGAGGCTCTCCAAATCGAACCAAAAGATGAGAATTGGTTGTGGCACTTGATATTTTGACATCTCAACTTTGGAGGTCTTAACTTGTTGAAAATAAAAGCAATGGTAAGGGGATTTCCATTGATTGAGAAGCCGGACAGCCTTTGTGAAGGTTGTATCTTGGGGAAAAAACACAGAAAAATTTTTCCATCCAGGAAAAGCATAAGGGAAAAAGCACCCTTAGAGATTGTCCACTTAGATTTATGTGGACCGATGCAAACTCCATCACTTGCAAGCAGCCACTATATGCTAACATTTATTGATGATTTTACTAGAAAAACTTGGGTTTACTTTTTGAAAAACAAAATTGAAGTGTTTGAAAGATTCTACAATTTCAAAGCACTTGTTGAGAACCAAAGTGGGCTTCATATCAAATTCCTAAGGATTGATAGAGGAGGTGAGTATATCTCTAAAGAATTTTTACGTTTTTGTAGAGAAAATGGAATTCATAAGAAATTTACAACAAGGTACACTCCGCAGCAAAATGGAGTTTTCGAAAGAAAGAATAGAACAATCATGGATATGGTAAGGAGTATGCTAAAGGAAAAGAATTTGCCTAATTATTATTGGGTTGAAGCTGTACATTGTGCAGCATACATTTTGAATAGGTGCCCAACAAAAGCAGTCATGAACAAAGTTCCGGAAGAGGCATGGAGTGGCACAAAGCAAGGAGTCACCCATATGAAAGTTTTTGGATGTGTGGCTTATGCACACATTCCAGATCAGCTAAGGAAGAATTTGGACAACAAGGGGGAGAAATGTATTTTCATTGGATATAGTGAGGAATCCCAAGCTTACAGGTTGTATAACCCATCCACCAAGAAGTTTATTGTGAGTAGAGATGTTCAGTTTATTGAGGAGGAAGCTTGGGATGGAAGCATAGAGAAAACAGTGAATGTTAAAAATTGTTTGTCTCGTGATGAATATGATGAAGAGATGGCTGAAATACATCCCCAAATAGTAGCACCAACACAAGGGCAGCAAGGAACACCCTTGAGTAGAAATGAAAGTGCTTCTCCAAGCACACCACAAGGAGGAGATTCGAGTGCTACTTCAAGCATTCATACAACAAATGAAAGAGGAAAGAAGTTCAGAAATTTAAATGACATTTATGAGCAAGAGGCAACAAATGAAGGTATGAATTCTTTATTTTCTTTGTATTGTCATGTTGATGATCCTATCCACTTTGAAGAAGCTATTAAATATAGGAAATGGATAGAAGCTATGGATGAGGAAATTAATGCCATAAAAAGAAATAATACATGGGATTTGGTTGAACTCCCAAAAGGAAAAGAAGTTATTGGAGTTAAATGGGTCTACAAGACCAAGAGTAATGCTGAAGGCAAAATTGAGAGACACAAGGCTAGACTTGTTGTCAAAGGGTATAAGGAGCAGCATGGGAGAGACTATGAGGAAACTTTCGCTCCAGTTGCAAGAATGGAAACCGTGAGAGCAGTGTTGTCCATAGCAGCAAAAAACAAGTGGAAATTTTACCAAATGGATGTGAAGTCAGCATTCCTAAATGGAGTGTTAATGGAAGAAGTTTACATTGAACAACCTCTAGGCTACGAAAAGAAAGGCCAAGAGCACAAAGTGTGCGGATTGAAGAAATATCTTTATGGGCTAAAGCAAGTTCCAAGAGCATGGTACAGTAGGATAGATTACTATCTACTGGAAAATGGATTTGAAAAATGTGAGGGAGAACCCACCCTATACATTAAAGAAAAAGATGGTAAGATGTTGATTGTAGCGTTATATTTTGATGATGTAATTTTCACAGGTAATGATGATTACTTTATTGAAAATTTTAAAACAGTCATGAGAGAAGAATTTGAAATGACTAATATGGGTTTGCTGAAGTACTTCTTAGGAATAGAAGTAGAGAAAAATGAAAATGGGATTTTTATCTCACAAGCAAAATATGTTAATGAAGTTTTGGAGAGCTTCAATATGCATGAGAGCAAAGCAGCAACCACTCCCACAGTGATGAGATTAAAACTTAGCAGAGAGGACAGCAGCAAGGATTTTGATCCTAGTTTGTACAAGAACATAGTTGGCAGCCTCATGTATTTGACTGCAACTAGGCCTGATATAATGCATGTTGTTAGTTTGATTTCCAGATTCATGGAGAGGCCAAAAGAAGCACATTGGCAGGCAGCAAAAAGGATTCTGAGGTATGTTAAAGGTACTAAAAGGTTTGGTATTTTATATACTACTTCAGAATGTTCAGATTTAATTGGATATGTTGATAGTGACTGGGCTGGAAGTGTAGATGATCGGAAAAGCACTTCCAGTTATGTTTTTCACATGGGTTCAGGAGCCATTTCATGGGCTTCTAAAAAACAGCCTATTGTAGCATTGTCTACAACAAAGGTAGAATATGTGGCAACTACAGCAGCAGCGTGTCAAGCAGTTTGGATGAGGAGGATGTTGAGAATTTTGTGCCAAGAGCAAGCAAAGGCACAGTGATTTTTTGTAATAATAGCTCAGCTATTGCATTATCCAAGAATTTTGTGTTTCATAATAGAACGAAACACATTGACACAAAGTTTCACTACATCAGAGAGCTAGTGAACAATGGTGAAATAGTTTTATAACACTGCAGAACTTAGGAGCAGTTTGCAGACATTCTGACCAAACCATTGGGGCAGAAGAGTTTTGAGTTTTTAAGAAAATGTCTGGGTATGAATGATAACCCAGCAGTTGAAATTAAGGGGGAGTGTTGAAATGTTACTTTCAACTGCTCTCTGTACTGAAGATGCTTTCTAAGTTTGTTTTGAAAAACCCTGCACACAGCCACTTTCCAAATACATTGAACAGTCAAATTTTCGTGTGTGGTTCGGCGCCAGTCCTTTCCATTTGAAACAGAGCTTTCCATTTTCATTAAACAATCTCTGTATTTGTTCAGGAAATAGAGCATTTCGTTTTAAAATAGAAATAGAGCTTTCGTCCTTTGTAAACAGAATTTTGATTTTTGTTTTATGCGCGGGAGGAGTTTTAATTAAACAATGGTCCCCACATTTCTTTATTGAATTTCAATCGCAAGGTTATTTTTGTTGTTACGATCAAGTGTCTTGTTGATGTGGGAGATTGCGATGCGATCGCAAATGCAATCGCAAGTCATATGTGTTACCACCACTTATTATTATGCCACTATTGAAACATTGCAATGCGATTGGTGCAATCGCAATCGCAAAGATTTTAATCGCCCTCCACTCAAGCCAAGGTCCACGGAGTAGTGGTCCCACAGACCACGTGGCAAGATTGTATTGAATCGCAAGCATTTTTTGTAATGGCCCGATTGTTATGTTGAGTTCCGAACCTGACGTCATTTTATGGACTCGATTTAATTGTTTATCGCGTGTCCAAATGGACCCGTAGCCAAAACCCTCTGGCGGACATGATATGGTTTTATGCGATGGATTGGATAATCCATCGCGCACATAAAAGATGACGTCACAACTCAAATTTTGTAACGCGAAAAGCTCCAGTTCATTTTGGTTGATAAATGGTTGAAGTCCGGCGGGCGGAGATGTGTTATTGTTTTATGTTAAAGTTTTAATGTTTTGTTATATAAGTTATATAACACGTGATCGGAGATTATTTTGTTATGTTGTATTGTTTTAAATATACAACACACACAAAGGTTTGTTTAAACCTTGACTTATGTAATATAACATGTGCACATTTGTAATATGGCCCCACATGACTTATGTTTAAGTTTAGTTTTATTTTTAATAAAGTTCTTTTATGTTAATATGTGTTGCGCCACATAAAAGGCCTGAGAGCCTTCGTAATAGTAAATTGTTGTTACACAGCAGAGTGTAATTTTGTATTTTGCATAGCAGTGCGTTATTAGTGAAGAGATAGAGTATTTTGTAACAGAGAGTGTTTTTATTCTTGAACAGAGACAGTGAAGTTCTATTATGCACTGTGTTTTGTAGCAGTCTTGTTTTCTTTGTACTCCATCAGTCACAGGAAGTGTTTGTAACATTTTTTTTTTGAGTTAATGAAATAGAGTTTTTTCAAAGTGTGAATCTCTGTCTCGAGTGAAGAAATTTTTTTATTAATTTCTCTGTGTTAAGAGAGGAGCATTATTCTCTCTATTCTGTTCTGGAATTCTCAGAAATTCCAACACAATTGTCTACAGATTTGGATTCCTTTCCTCGCACTCGTTCGATATCAGACTTGGCTTTAGGACCTTATCCGACTGAGAAAAATGAGGTTTGGTTTTGTTCGGGACCTCTTGAGAGGATTCCGATGGAATTAAACTTGGGTCGTAGATTGGGCCTTGTTTTGAACCGTTTGGATCTAATAGCGTTTGGAAATATAGGGATCTAAATACCATTATAGGTAACATAAAATCTTTTATGTCTAAAAATAACGGGGGTTAGTGACATGGGGATCCAACAGTCCGGCCAGACCCTATAAGCAATTTGTGACCAAATGGAAATGATCGGTTGACAAGATAAAATTCCTCCATTTTGATTGCATTGCAATTCACTATGACACTTTTGCTACAGAATCCCCCATACTTGTCTTCCAGAGTTTGCAGTATGATATCAAAGACCAATGCTATTAAACAGAGGACATAGACCATTGAAAGATAGACCAATACGATTACATTGATCATTATCAATGTTTTAATACAAAATTTCAAAAAACCTTACTTTCATATGTGCATTCGTATGCTTTCTTCTTGTAGCAAAATTGTGAAGATATGTTGTATCGAGGGAGGAGGATGGAAATCAATACAATTTGATACAAAAATTCAGAAGAGCATTGGACTGATTTCTGGATTACGATGTGTTCTTATTGTAGCTAATGTGTGTAGAAGTGTTGGAGCTCCAAAGAGGAGAAAAAATAATACAAATTGACTATTTTGAATAACATAGTTTAAATTGCATATATGTGATTTGTAGTTGAAATATGAAGAATAATTAGAAGAATACTTAGCTTTTGTTTGGCTTCCATTTCTTTCAACACGTTGGATATCGTTATCTTTGTTGATTGTAAATGTAAATGTACCATGTATTTTGAAATCTCGTAACATATACATGGTTGCTTGTTTTTTTTGAACATAATCTTCAAAAGAAATTTTTTCTAGGTTGTGAACTAACTGTTTCAAGAGTAAATTGTTATTGATGCAACACTGTAAGTTGGTGTTTTTGTTAGACTTGATGATGTAATTAAAACATTGTCAATAGAAAAATAAGGATTTTTTATTGCACTTTAGGCAGTTAACTGTTGTTTCCTCTATCATTGTAGAAGGTGGTATTGGCGAATTGCATCCAACAGAAAGTGGTTCAAATGAATTAGAGTAAATTATTTCAGTTTTCAATGTTCCTTCTATCAATTCAAAGAGATTGTTGGAGGGCTCAATTTTCTCAGTTATTATGTTGCTTTTGCATTCAATTTTTTTATGAATGTTGATTGCGTTGTTTGAAGGGTTATTTCTTTAACATCTTTCTTTTTTGTTATGTTTTTTTATAGAATAATGGTAAAATGCCCTTTTTGCAATTCTTGTTCTACTTCATTGTAGAGTGGTGCAAATTTTTTGAACAACTATAATTGTAACACAAGACAAAGAAGTTTTTTTTTTCTTTTCAAACAACATTGAAATCCACAATGAGAATATAAATATAGAAACAATGCAAAGTAATTGATGTTATCCTTGCTCTATTGTCATCAAAACATTCATCTTTAATTTACAATGTATATTGCAAACCAATTTTTTGTGCATCTGTGACAACTATAACAATTGTTCCAATTGGATATGTTTATGTATTTGTTGCAAGTTGTTTTACTGTTGTATCTGGAATGAATTTGTAATCTTTACAAATTGGTGGTATATTCTGTATAGTACTTGATTCAGTTAGTAGCAGAATTTAGTCACAATCACCGCGGCCATAATTTGTTTTGGGTGTACTTTTAAAAATTGTAATTGATATTTATTTTCCTGGTGATATTTTTTTTTCATGTTGTTCAATGAGCTTAGTCGGTATGGACAATGTGATTGTCATGATTCCTTCAACATTTTTCAAAACTGCATGTAGTATTTATTGTGATTTGTGGACTTTATCAAGGTACGTACTATAAATGACCCTGACATCTCCATTGCACAGGTTTCCAATTTTGTGAATGTTTAGTTCTTGAATTGTAACTGGAACTAAAGATAATGCTTTGGATCTGTGTATGGATCATGTTTATGTGACAAAAGGCATAGTTAGAAATGAAAGGAAATACTGATGAATAAAAATTACATGTTACAATGAAATCTAAAAATTTTCTTAAAATGTACTTACTTGTTTGATTCTATTGCAAGTGATGTTTCTTATTGTTTCTCTATCGTAGCTTGTTTTTTAGAGCTACAAGAGAAGGAAGATGCAACATTGGTGCTAGGATTAAGTATACGAATATAAGTAGTGAAATTTATAAGTAACTACTTAGGCGTAATAGGCATTTTGTGAGGGACCGATTTGTTTTTTTATTTCTCATATTTTGATTGGGTTATTGATGCTAATCAGAGAGGTAACAAAACTATGGCTATGTATTGAATCCTAATCATGTTTTAAAAATAAAGATTCCATAAATGAGCATAGTGAGAATAGAACATAAACAATTATAAATTGCTAAGTTGTTGAGTCTCAAAAATTATAATATCTCATTGTGGGTGGGATTATTGAGCCGTTTTATTTTGTAATTGTAGGTGTGGCTAAGCCCATCAAAAACTAGAAAATGATATTTGAGACTGGTTAGATATTAGATATATATTTCCTATTCTTTACGAAGTGGGTTGTTATGAATATAATATATATAAAAATAATTTCAATAATATAAATAATAAATCAACACAATAATAACTAATTATTATTTAATGCATATCTAAATAGTTACTAATGTAGTATAGTTGTTAATGGAAGATGGATAAGGTTAATGGGGTAATCCATATAGTGAAGATAATTGATATAACGCTTCAAAATATGGCCCATATGGTTGTGATGGTGGATATTTTTGATATCTCGTATTGGATTTGAAGTTTTATTTTATTGCAATAAATAGTCAAACTAGGAACTATTTACATGCTAACCTCCAAAAACCTCAAGCCACCAAAAGAAGAGCCATTTTCTACATTAAATAAACAAAAGCATGAATAGTGCATGAAGATCAGTAATGAGTGTGTGGCCACCTGCAATTCAGGCATGCCACTGGTGTGTGTGTAAATACTATGTAGGATAGTCGATAAATCGATGGGTGTGCAACCAATGCAAATGATAGTCGAGAAACTGATGGGTGTGCAACCAATGCGTGTGACAGTCGAGAAATCGGTGGGTGCGCAACCAATCCGCGGGACATTCAAGCAACCGATGGGTGGACAACCAATGCACGTGATGGTTAAGAAAACAATGCGTAGTCCCTACGAGTGATGGTTAAGCAAGTGGTATGCACACATTTCGGTGGACACTCAACGGTAAGTAAAGCATGAAGCCAGCCCCCCATAGAGGTTGACGTCAGCGGATGGACCATCCAATTAGAAGCGTTTTGGGTGTTGACTCCAAAAGGTCCAAAGACCCTCACGGCCCTCCGAAAAGAGTGGTGGGGACCATCAAAGCAATGTCCAAGGAAATCAAAGGGGAAGGTAAGACTCGAACGTGACATGATCCACACTCCCAACACATGGCCTCTCACCTACCTGGTTATGAATATAATGAGGATGATACAGAGAGAAGATCCTCGGGCTAAAGTTGCTAGGTGCCTAGAGATTGTTGCCAAAGGAGTGGAAGCCTTCGATGGTGAGCTAGCCAAAGATTTTGAGGAATGATTACCTAATTTCTAGGATGCGCAAGGAACATTGATCCCTTTGGCAACTTATGAGCAAAAAATAGTGGAAATCAAATGTAAAGTTGACTCAGAACAGGAGAAAACGACTCGATTGAAGGCCAAAAGTTTGGTGGCCACTCTTAGAAAAGAATTCATGCTTCTGGCCAAGGTAAAACAGCTCTTCATAGCCAACCTGGACTACTCCAAGTTAACTCAACTCTATTCCCTTCTTAATCTTTTCAGCGCAACACCCCTACCCTCAGAGATCATCTGGAAAAGGTGCTAAGAGTACACCAATCCGCCAGCAACCTTCACTTCACAACTGCGAGTCCCCATGTCATCTCATCATTCTAGATCATCATCCAACCTAGCATGGTCGTGACCAATAGGGCCTTCTGCAATCCCTCGCCACATGAGATAAATGTTTCAAAGATTTGGCCTATGTGGCCTCCAAATATTTTTGTTTTTACTTTCACTTTGTCCTGACAGTGAAATTACGGTTTCATTGATGATATTTTAGTTTTTTTAATTTTTTTTATGATGTTTTAGTTTGTTAGAGAAGCGTGCTCGGCTCATGCTTCATTTTGGATCATCATTTTGAATCGCATGAGCAAGGAAAAATATATGGGGTATAGCCCCGAAGAAAATCTCTATAAAAGGAAGAATTATGATGAGACAAGGGGTTCTTAATTTTGTCTAAGTTTTTGGTCCTATCCATAACTTGCCATGTATAAGTTTTTTTTTCCTCTGCAATGTATATTTTGGAAAGCTATTTTGAGGCTAATATAATATGAATATTGTCATTGAATAGATTAAAATTGGATTGATGAACAATATGTATCTTTTTTTCTTCTGTTTACTTCTATGAGCATTTCTATATTTGATATTTCCAAATCTCATATGTGAAATTCGTTGGATGTAGTCAGTTTGATTCATGAAGTTGTATATGTTCTCATAGAAAAAATATGACACTCATGTGTTAAGCTGTTATGCAACCTTAAATTGTGTTCCACAGGATTCCACCATCACATACCTTTGGTCTACCATTGTTTCTTCTAATTCTCGAAGATCTGGATTCTTATTACTATAGGTTTTAACCCTATACATAAATTATCTGCAAACGAATTCTTAAAAACTAAAAATAAACAATAGCGAGAGTATAAAACATAAAATAGGTATACACTGAGATTCTTCTCCTCGATCCAAAATCAGGACTACTAGCTTGATTTTTCATTATGTTCCTTTTAGTGTTACAACACATAGACACACACACACACACACATATATATATATATATATATATATATATATATATATATATATATATCCATGCCGAAACATTCACAAACCCTAATCCATTAACCCAGGATTAGAACATAACCATAGTTCCCTTGACCGGATCTATAAAATACTAGGTCCAGAAAACCATAATGCCCCAAAACCATGTGCAAACTCAAGCAAAAAACCATAGGTGGGTCAGCCCACCTAAAATAGGGTCCAAAAAAAAAATTCACAGGCCCCAGAGCCTGTGTAGGGGGCTACCTGCCCCATGCAAACCCCCGAACAAGGGGAGCTACTGCCACCCCCTGTGACCCCCTCATTTCACCCAACGAAACGAATAGGGGGGGGGGGGGGGGGTTGTTAGCCCCCGTGTGACACGCTCGCACATGTGACTATTCGTAGAAATAATATGACACATACCCAAGATTCTCCCACTTATTGTTTTCTTTCTGCAAGGGGCCACCTGAGACTTTAGTCATTATTCCAACCCTGCAACACTCATTGTTTCTCTACACCAAGAGAACTTTTGAGTGCTCACAAACTTGATCAATGCATCTACAATGTTCTTCAAATTTTCCACCTTTACCAACAACACCTTTTTATCCTCAACCATATCTCTCACAAAGTGATGTTGAACATCAATGTGCTTTGTCTTTGAATGATAAGCTGGGTTTTTAGCTAATAAAATTTCACTTTGGCTATCAAATTCTATCCTTATAGCTCGTTTCACCAACCCCATACTTGAACACAATCTCTGCAACCAAATTTATTCCTTGCTTGCATGATTGGCTACCATGTATTCTACCTCTATCATTGAAAGAGCCACTATATATTGACTTTTACTCATCCAAATGACTGCACCTCCAAATAGGCTAAACACATACCCACTTGTAAATCTTCTTTGGCCCAGATCTCTAGCCCAGTCTACATAAACAAAACCATGGATGTTCAAAAATTTGTCCAATCTTATTCTTACATGGTATCACAAACCATAATCACTAATGTCATGAAAATATCTGAAAACCCGCTTCAGTGTTGTCCAATTCTCCTTCCCTATATTTGACATAAACCTACTCAATATTCCCACTGCATGTGAAATGTCTGGTCTAGTACAGACCATTGCATACATCAGGCTACCCACTACACTTGCATATGGAACACGAAACATATCCTCCTCTTCTTCTTGTGCCTTGGGACACTTTTCAGCAGATAGATTTACACCTACAAGAATAGGAACCTTCATTGGTTTACTATCCTACATATTGAACCTCTACAATATTGTGTCGACATACTACCTCTTGTTTCACTAGAGCTTCCCCTTTCCCCGATCTCTCTTAATTTCCATGCCCAAAATATACTTTGCAGCACCAAGATCCTTCATGTTGAATTTGGATAACAATTGGGTCTTCAAATCTTGGATAATTTCTTTGTCATTTCCAACCAGCAAGATATCATCCACATACAAGACCAAATAAATAACACGGTCACCAGTTAATTTAAAATACACACAATGATCCTCTTTGCTTCTGGTGAAGCCAAGTCCCTGTATATATGTATCAAATTTCTGGTACCACATCCTTGGTGACTATTTTAACCCATACATAGACTTTTTTAACATGCATACCCGTTCTTTCTTACCGTTCACTGCAAAGCCTTCAGGTTTTTTCATGTATATCTCCTCTTCCATATCCCTATGAAGAAATGATGTCTTCACATCCATCTATTCTACCTTAAAATCAAATGCAACAGCAACAAATAAAAGTAGTTTAATAGAAGTAACCCTAGCAACAGGACAAAAAATATCACCAAAATCAATTCCTGCACCTGGGAATAACATTTTTGTACCAACCGAGCTTTTTATTTCTTGACCTTTCCTTCTACATTCATCTTCTTCTTAAACACCCATTCTCTCCCGATGGGCTTCCTTCCGGCCGAAAACTCCACTTGATCCCATGCCTCATTTTTGTGCAAGGATGTAATTTCATCAACCATGGCCTCCTTCCAAAGTTTTCCATCCTTTGAATCCACTGCCTCCCTGAATTTTTTTGGATCATCATCAATGATAGTTAAAGAAAAATTTGAACAAAAATAATATGGACTATACCTTTCTGGATGCCTTCTTTCCCAACCTAGTCTTCTCATAGCTGGAGTTTGTGGCTCTTCCTCCTATAAATCTTGTTCTATTGTAGAGTCTTATTCATCCTCCTTTAGCTCAAACTCTATCTTCTCAGGTTCCTTTGGTAGGACTTCATGTTTAATAACATATTTGACCTCTTACCCAATAAATATGCACCTTTTAGATTTATTATCTAACTTCGTCCTTTTATCCTTTGGAACATGTAAATATTCATCACCTCCAAATACCCTCAGATGTGAAACAGAGGGTTTCTTACCATTCCATACTTCATGTGGAGTCTTATCCTCCAACTCTGATGAAGGTGATTTGTTAACCAGGTAACATGCAATCCCCACTACCTCTGCCCAAAATTCATGTCCTAACCCGGTACCATTGAGCATTCTTCTTTCCTTTTCCATCAATGTTCTGTTCATTATTTCTACAACTCCATTTTGCTAAGGTGTGTATGGAGTAGTCTTCTGTCGTGCTATACCACACTTCTTACATAACTCTTGAAAATCATTATTGCAGAACTCCCCACCATTATCTGTCCTCAACACCTTTATCTTCTTCTTTGTTTGGTTTTCCACCAGAGACTTAAATTATTTAACTCTGTCAAAGACTTTGGATTTCTTCCTCGAGAAATATATCCATGTATTCCTTGATAATTCATCTAGGAATGATACATATTACACAGACTTTCCCAGTGATGGAACCGACATAGGTCTAAACACATCACTGTGCACAAACTCTAATATCTTGTTCTCCCTCTTAGCACTAGAAAGAAAATTCACCCAATTTTTCTTCCCATATACACAATGTTCATAGAAATTGAAATCCAAAGAGCAATTAGACCTACCTTCTACCAGACCATTACCATGCAGTATATGAAGGCCCTTCTCTCCAATGTGTCCAAGCCTTTGATGCCATAGCATGGTATTTTCTCCAGAGACTGCTAGTGTTTCCGCTCCACTTTCAGGAACCATAGAACTGTTGCACCCATCAATAACAGTGCTACCCTGAAGCTTGTACAAAGTTCCAATATGAACTCCTCGCATTAATACTAGTGTTCCTTGAAACATCTTGCAGGTATCTTTATCGAACCCTATTTTTACACCTGCATCATCCATCTTGCATACGGAAATTAGATTTATGGCCAATGTAGGAATATGCAGAACACCGCGAAGTGTTCTAATCCTTCCACCTTGCAGTTTCAGCTTGAATTTTCCATGTCCGACGATTCTAACCTTCCTATCATCCCCTAAGAAGACATCACCACAATCATACTTCTCATACTCGTAGAACCACTCCCTATGGGGAGTGAAGTGAAAGGATGCACCTGAGGTAATCAACCATGCATCATGATCTACATGTGTATTTGAAGAAGAAGCCAAATACACACCCCACCTTCATATGAGGTTATTTTTTCCTCTGCAAAAGGAGCATAAACATATCCCTTTCCTTTCTCAGGAGATTTAGATCTGAAGTCCTTTTTGAAGTTCCCTTACTTTCCGCATTTCCAACACACCTTTACAAGCTTTCCTAGAGATTTAGATCTCCCTCTATATTTAGATCTCCCACTCGAAAAATTATTTTTGTTTCTATTGTAGGACCTTCCTCGTACATATAAGGCATCTCCATTCTGGCCCTCCATATTTCTTTGTCTCATTTCCTCCGACATCAAGGCTAAGACAATTTCATCAAAATTAAAGGTAGTTGTATTGCTACCTATTGCAATAACTAGACTGTCCCACGAATCTGGTAGAGAACACAAAAAAAAAGATGCACTTATCTTCATCTAAGATTTTAATATCAACATATGAAAACTAACTTACCACAATATTGAAGGTGTTGAGATTCTCTATCATCGAGTCTTCATCCTTCATCCTCGGGTTATAAAACGTTTTCCACAGGAACAATTTATTCACCAGAGACTTAGATTGGTACAAATTCCCTAACTTGACCCACAAATTATTTGTCGTAGCTTCCCCAGATACATTCAAAAATACTGAATCTGTGATGCACAACCATATTGTGCTATTCTCCTTATGATCCAAGTTCACCCAGTCTTCATTAGGCATTTTCGTTGGTTTAATACCCAGATCCACTAATCTTTATCCACCAGCAGATCCTCCATATTGATCTCCCACAACTAAAAAATCTGACCATTAAAATTATTGATATCTATATTTCCACTGCTTGCCATATTATTTTACTGCAAGAATCAATCCCACAAATATCCCACTAAACAGGGCCTACCATAAGCTTGACCAAAAAAAACCTTAGCAGTAAAGGCGTCCCCTTGAAGCTGAAACAACTCTGATACCAAATGTAGGTTTTAACCCTGTACATAAATTATCTGCAAATGAATTCTTAAAAATTGAAAATAAACAATAACAAGAGCATAAAACATAAAACAAATATACACAGATATTTTCCCCTTGGATCCCAAATCGGGACTACCAGCTTGATTTTTCATTATGTTCCTTATAGTGTTACAACACATAGATATATACATGCCAAAGAATTCATAAACCCTAATACATTAACCCTGGATAAGAACATAACCTTAGTTACCTTGACCGGATATACAAAATACCAGGGACAGAAAACCAGCATGCCCCAAAACCATGTGAAAAACCATGCATAAAACCATAGGTGGGTCCGTCGGACCCCGTACAGGGAGCTACCAGCCCCCTACAAACCCGTGGATAGGGGGGGATGTTTCCTCCCTGTGACCCCCCCATTGGGCCTGACGCAACGAAAAGGAGGGTCCATCGCCCCCCTGTGACCCCGTACACATGCAAATATTCGTGGAAAGAATATAACACATACCCAACAATATCATCAAAGCCCGTCCCTTAAAAATTTCCCTATTAAATTCTTCATGACATCACTCTTTTAAGTCAAGTTTTGTTCACTAATTCTTATTTGGCCCTATTGATGCATATCATAGAAATTTAGTCTCCCGAAGCCCATTCTTAGCTTGAATTCTTACATGAGATTGACACGAAGAACCTTCATCATTCGTGAAATTGATGAATCATCTTAAATATATTTCCCAGAGGAATTTTTAGTGTAGGATAAAAATCCTTTGATTCTAATATGTCCTAGGCACTGGTCCTTTAATGACCCAGGGGCTATCTCTAGGACCTACAACATCTTTTTGGCATCGTTGTTGGGGAAAAGAATTAGAAAAAATTTCCCTGGAAACATAATCCACCCTCCAGTTAGGTGAGAAAGAAGGGTTGGGGATTGTATATCTCTCATCTTGGTGACTGTTGTCCAGGTAAATACCCTCTGCGGACAGAGGCAATCCCTCTAGCCCTAGGGTGGGTCTAGAAACTACGGGAACATACTAACATCTACCTTCCTAGATTGTAAATGAAATTCGGAGCAAGGAAGATGACCTACCTCGTTCTGATACTATGTTGTCATCTTCCATCGACGCTTCTTGATCTGTCACTCTTCTCAAGCTCGATACACGCTGCTATCAACGTTCGATTACTTGTACAAACATTCAAGACAACACGACAAGCGTAAAACCACGACAAACATAAAAACAATTACAACCTATCTAACTAATCAAGGAATGCTAGAAATCTCATTATAATTGTAAACAAGAGTGGAAGATAAACATCAGATGCATTTTACTATGATAAAGACAAGGGTAGTTTACAACCAAGCCTTGATGTTAAGGCTCTCCTTCAATAGGTCTGTATCCAAGCACGTTTGCCACACCCTCATGAACAAAGGTCCAAGATCTCACTATGTTCTCAACACACACAAATAATCACACTCTGCATTATTCTCCCGAAGCTATGATTGCTTCTTCTCTATGATAACTTTTTCAGCTATCTGTTCAACTAGAACATGTTCAAATAGCACATCAATGGAAGATGGCTATATTTATAGAGCAGAGGAGGAGGTTGGGATCCCTAAAATAGTGGAATGGAGGCCTTATCCCTTGGGAGGTTTCCCCATAAGGTGGAAACAAGAGGCCAAAGGAGGAAGGCCATGGTTATTCAGTCGAACCACTCCCTATGACTCACCCACAAAGTTGTTGTGATCAAAAATTTGCCTCTATTTTTTAAAAAACTTTCCAAAACAGGATTGGCATGGGTCCTTAACTGGGACAAAGCACCAACTGGCATGGGCTTACTGTTAATTTTCCTCATTGGCACAAGGGCATAACGGGCTACCAGCACGAAGGCAAAAACAAGTGTTTTTAGTGGTCTGCTTAGGAAATGGTCAACAGAGGGAATGTTGTCCTCATGGCAAGGGATGCAATGATGGTAATTGCAAGGCATGACACCTCTAATTAGTCACAGAAATGACCCTCCAATGTGCGAGATGGGGATTACAGGGACAGTGACAAATTACTGTGTAACAGATGGGATGCCCCCTAAAGTATGAAGTCCGAACATGAGTGAGGGGTGAAATTATTTACAAGTACACGTAAGAAACCAGACGTTGCTATCAGGAGACCTACAAATCAAGCATAGATACATATACATAACTGAAATATCTGATGAAAATACATGAATCCATGGTATAGGTGCAGCTATCCATCAAGAAGAGGATCATGTGAATGGATCCTCGGCATGGACGCAACCATCCGAATGAAAGGATCATGTGAAATAGATCCATGGTATGGGCATAACCATCCATATAGAGAGGATCAAAACGAGAGAACCCGAGGTATGGTTGCAACCACCTGTCTAAAGAATCATGTATATAATCATGAATGACTCATCACTCCTCGCAACTTGGACTTTTGTGATCGAAGCCCAGGGTCTTGCGCTCCGACACCACCTGATAAAAGTACAAATTCCAACATGTAAATAGACGTGTTGAAGTCGAACATGCTATAAATCAATTGATTACTAGTCAATGATGTGAACCGTTAACAAGTGCGAGAGAAACCACCCATAATGTCAATGGCTCTCAAGGTACTACTAGTACAATCCACAGAATGTGAATAGTGAGTTGAAGTCGAACACCCGTGAAATCACCCGATCGAAGGCCAATGATGTGAACTTGTCGTCGAATGTGAATAACTTGCCATTAGGGCATGCAAGCTTTAAGGTACTAGAAAGGAGTCTCTAGATCAACTTCCCGGATAATGATCTGAAGTTGACAGGAAGTGATCCATCGAAGGAGGTTCATAATGAATCCAACATCATCGTCACAAAAAAGAGAAGGTAATATGAGTGTGAATCAAGACTGAAACAGAGGATCAGGGAATGTACAAATTGTAGAAGGATTTTCTCTTGAACATATTGGCAACACGACTCTGGAATTTGGCAGCATTTGACTCAAATAGGATCAGAGGTCATGTTGACAAAATTGGTAATCGAATGAGAGGCAAACGGATTTCCCAAACCCATGGAGGAAAAGTGACAGAGTGAAGATATCCCAACCCGACACGAACTACAGACAAGTGTCATGTTCAAGAGTGACATACTGCCAACACAACTGACGAATAACTTCCATTTTCCCCCACCATTTCTGGCAAGTACCTCTTTATTTTTACACAAGCTTGAAGAGGATACCATATGCTTGTCATATAAGTTTGTGCTTTGGAAAATTCCAACCTAGTACATTTTACGAGCCCTATGAAGGAGGAACTCAAGTAACGTCATTACGACGGAGTCCGATGTCATCAGTTTTTAATGAGTCTGACAAAGGAAGAACTCGACGTATTTTCATGTTTAGAGAGTTTGAAAAGACAACGAAAAAGAAAACTCCAGCAGTCCCTTTTCATAAATAGTCCCACAGATCCGAAAAGGTAGAAAACTATGTCTGAGAGAACCTCTTAGTCACGATCGGCTTAGGTATTCCTTTTTCGTAAATAATGTATCCCAGCCCGAAAAAGGGGTAAACATATACTGGGTAGATATCGCTTCGCAACCATTTAACGAGTTAAAAACGACAAGCATCTCAGAAATGTTTTCAATTTTAGAGAGTCAGAAAAGAGCTGAAAGGTGACTCCTCCTGAAGGAACGAGTGGTATAAAGGGCGACAACTAGTTGCGGTGATGGTGGAACTACTCAAAACAAGATAAAGGTCAAGATGCTAGCTAAAAAGACCACTCATCACAGTGGTTACTCAAGAATGGGTAAAGCAACCAAGTGAAGGAATATGATCGACCAAGCAGATAGTGACGGTGGAATGAGAAAACCAAGGCTCATCTGGAAAAACAGGCTGATAAAATGGCAATCACGAGAGGTAAAATGGGAATGGTTTAATTTTTACACAAGCTTGAAACAAAGATAAACTATGCTTGGAACCGGTTTCATTTTTACACAAGCTTGAAACGGAAACAAACTATGCTTGAAAATTTTTGCATGCCCCCAGCATGGTGACTCAATTTGAGGTACATGCCCCCCAAGCTTCAATCCATATGAAAGGCAGATGGATTGAAGGTTCAAATTACGAGATCAAGAGAAAGAATTGAATGGGATTTTACGAGATATTATCAAAGACTCTAATTGAATAGGAAAGTTTTTCATTGTTTTAACGAGGTTGACACATTAAAAGAACTATCCTCAAATGACCTTGTTTCATTTTTTAACGAGGTTGATACAGAAGAAAAACTATCCTTGGAACACCTTGTTTCATTTTTTAACGAGCTTGACACAAGAAAACGAACTATGCTCTGGACACCTTCTTTCATTTTTTAATGAGCTGGACAAAAGAAAACGAACTCTGCTCCGGACACCTTGTTTCATTTTTTAACGAGCTTGACACAAGAGAACGAACTCTGCTCCAGACACCTTCTTTCATTTTTTAACGAGCTTGACACAAGAAAACGAACTCTGCTCTGAAGACAACTCATCATGATGAATAAGAAGTCATGGCTTCCAAGAGGTTCTCATCCGATGGGAGAACAACATCTTGGAAATTAGGACCCAATGCCCCCAGCACACGATGCACAATGGCACTATCACTGAATGTAGGCATGGGACAGGTAGCCACATAATTGACCTGTGGTGGGGAAGACACAACCGGCGGATAAATACCAGGAATGGAAGATGGTGGGCCATCTTCCATATCGGGACCAAAGAATGAAAGCTGATCAATGGTCACGATCCAACCTTTTTGTGGAAAACAAATCACACGAAAGAGGGAGGAGACAAGTGCACCCATGGCATAAGTATAATCTCACCCCAAGAGTAAATTTAAATCCAAGGGGCCTGGAACAACCATCACGTCTATATAGACAATTTTCCCTCCGAAAGTAACATGCAACTTTGGAAGGATCCCCAATGGTTGACTGGTTCCTTTGTTAAAAGCCAATAGATTCTACGTAACAGGCATAAGCGGTGGAGAACGAAAAGCCTATCAAGTAGTGTAAGACAAAATACTAATAGATGTGCCTTCATCTGTAATGGTGTTGGGTACGACCAGATGAAAGGTCTGTATTGTTATCTCAAAAGGCACATAGATGGAATGCGGTATCCTGCAAATCAATTCTAATCGAAGGAGGCGACCAAACTACTTGGAGGGGGTGCCATTGGATTGAGATGGTTTTCCCTCGGTGTTACCGGAGCAGGAGGAGCATCTTCATTGATCTCCATCTCGAGAGTAGGGGGAGAAACTTCTTGAACTACAGGAATAGAAGAAACTTTCTCCAAGTCCGAAGAATCTGATGAAATAAGAAGAACATGAGGGAGATGAGAACCACTCTCCGCAGAAAAGACCTGATGAACCATAGATGGGATCAAGTCGACCGATGCCATGTCCAATGATTGGTCGGGAACGGATTCCTGAATTTGAATTTCCAAGGGAGCGGGATCGACCAAGGATGACTCTTGACCAATCGTTGAATCAACTAGTGGAAGACTCGAAGAAAGCTTCTAGTAACCAGCCGGGAAGGCAGGGTGCAGAAATAGTAGGATTTTCCAACACTCTCTTTGCTTCATCCATGTACGGAAAAAGGTGAATGGGATGATGCCCTTCACAGAACTTACAGGGATTGGTAACCTTACCCTGTTTCTTACGAATATTATTAGCACTAGTCGAAGATGTGTTACCAACATGACTTCCGGAAGTCAAAGGTAATGGTGGATGACCTTCGGACCATACTTCAAGTACCTTGGGAATGCCAGGGAAGTCTCGAAGAAGGTGGTCACCTTTGCACAACTTGCAAGGAAATTTGACTTTCCATGGAAGGTTGGATGATTTATCAATGGAAGGCTTATTAGGAGCAATAGCTGCAGCATTAGCCTCTCGCTTATCTAACTTCTTCTTCTTCGTCTTCTCCTTCTTATTCTTAGCCACCTGGTTACTAGAATCCAAACTTTCGAGGACGAAGAAACAGGCGAAGAAGGGGAGAGGTCCACTTTAGAATCAACATGATGTTGTTCAGGTGGAGGAGATGGTTGTACGGTGGGCAGAACACTCGAGGCCACAGAGGTTGAGAATAACCAAACAGGCAACCCAACAGTTAACCCAGGAAGGGACAATGTTGTCATATAAGGAGCGCCAACATTCCCAAAAGAAGGAAAAGGACTAGGATTCCCTTTGGAGGGGTTTCCTTGGTTGGTAAACTTCGGAAATGTTGCCATTGGAAACAACCGTAAAACAAAATTCTAAGGAAAATAAATTTAACCAGGAATGTTTCGTGGGCAGCTGATATTTTAAGAAACTGAAACAAAACTCTACCGTTTCATATTTTAAGAGTCAAGAATCAGGCAAAAGATGACTATCGCTTTCAGGTTGAAACAAGCATGAAAGGACAAGAGCTCGATGATCTTTTCAGTTAAAAGAGTCAGTAAAGATCAAAGTGACTACTCTGGTAATCTAGGTAAATGAGTGTACCAAATATCCGTGAACTGCCATATACACCTTGGTAAAAATGAAAGAGAAATCAACCAAGTACTTAACGTACATGCAGGTAATCTCCCCGAATGCTGTGTCCGATGTATCACGAGTAAAAGGTGGCAGACTCAGCTTCCTACAGATAAAGGATTGCAACCTAATGTGGTCTCCCTTTATATACGCGATGGTATGGGGAGCACAAGTCCGTACTAGCACTGTCTGTAGCCGGATGGTGAGCGATAGCTGCTAGGCTTAAATACGCTAGAACAGGTCTCTACCTTATACTACTAGATGTTTTGTTAATGTTTCAATGTTGCCTTAGGTTAATTCAGTAAATTTTAAAGTTGATCTTCAATTTACGTTTCAATTTCAAGGCCCTATCGAATGTTGGATCTCATAAAACCTCTAGATGCAAACTACATGCCACAAAATATCATTTTGTTCAATTAAGAGCTATCTAGGAGAGTTGAGAGCTTTTCAAATGACAACAAAACGAACACACAAAAACATCCACTACTGTTTCCAATGCAAGCTAATGAAACTAGAAAACTTCTCTCTAGAGTTATATAACACTAATAATGCAAAAGAGCTTTCAATTTTCACTATGCCAATAAAAATGCAAAAGATTTTGTTTTTATATTTTTCAATATTTTAGAGAAAATGCACTAATTGAATGAAAACACCAATTCGAGAAATGACAGAGAGAGAGCTGAAACAAAAAAGTTCACTCAATACAAATGTACACTAGCAAGACTCAAAATGATGATGAAATCCCTTGAAGTGAAGAATAATCTCAAAAGAGACTCCAAAAAACCGTGTAATCTAGGCTTGGAATAACACAAAGTGAAATCGAAAAAAAGAAAGTACAATCACTCAATCAACACAATGATTCAATGGGATTGAACAAGACAAATGTAGAGAAGCGAAAACAAAATTGACCGGGCAAGCAAAGACCCAAAACTCCCACAGGAAGCTCAGCACACTGAAGCACCTAGAAGCCCTGGGCTAGAATGCAAAGCTGGTAGAAAAAGGTGAAAAACTAGAGGAAAGGGGCTAAACATAGTAAAAAATGACTTCAAAGCACTCAAGCAATCAGAAAAATGACACCAGGACCAAAACTCAAGCTCAGAGAGCCCAAAAGCAAGAAAACCCTAACACCAAGCAGAGTTGGCGCACCTGTTTGGCTATAATCTACGCCAAAAAGGCATTGGCACGGGGGCCTAACTAGCAACAAGCGCCAGCTAGTGTGACTGTCAGTAGAAAAATCATGCCAATCGAGTTTACCCTAGAAAAATGATGAAAATGGAAAAACAGAGACTGGATTTGGTTTTATGGTGGCTGAACAAGGGTTTAACACCAAGGAAGGTGAGCCAGAAAAGCAAATAAATCAATCAAAAGCCAAAAAAAAAACAAAAGAGGAATGACTAACTCCAACTGACTCCCCAGCGGAGTCACCAAATTGTTGAGGAGGTAAATCCCCTCTACGGACAAAGGCGATCCCTCTAGCCCTAGGGTGGGTCTAGCAACTATGGGAACATACTAACATCTACCTTCCTAGACTATAAATGAAATTCGAAGAAAGGAAGATGACCTACCTCGTTCTAATACTATGTTGTCGTCTTCCATTGACGCTTCTTGATCTGTCACTCTTCTCAAGCTCGATACACGCTGCTATCAACGTTCAATTACCTGTGCAGACAGTCAAGACAACACAAGCGTAAAACCATGAAAAACATAAAAACAATTACAACCTATCTAACTGATCAAGGAATGCTAGAAATCTCATTATAATTGTAAACAAGAGTGGAAGATAAACATCAAATGCATTTTATTATGATAAAGACAAGGGGAGTTTACAACCAAGCCTTGATGTTGAGGCTCTCCTTCGGCAGGTATGTATCCAAGAACGTTTGCCACACCCTCATGAACAAAGGTCCAAGATCTCACTATGTTCTCAACACACACAAACAATCACACTCTACATTATTCTCCCGAAGCTATGATTGCTTCTTCTCTATGCTAACTTTTTCAGTTATCTGTTCAACTAGAACATGTTCAACTAGCACATCAATGGAAGATGGCTATATTTATAGAGCAGAGGAGGAGGTTGGGATCCCTAAAATAGTGGAAGGGAGGCCTTATCCCTTGGGAGGTTTCCCCATAAGGTGGAAACAAGAGGCCAAAGGAGGAAGGCCGTGGTTATTTAGTCGACCCACTCCCTATGACTCATCGACGAAGTTGTTGTGATCGAAACTTCGCCTCTATTTTTTAAAAAACTTTCCAAAACAGGATTGGTGCGAGTCCTTAACTAGGACAGAGCGCCAACTGGCACGGGCTTAGTGTTAATTTTCTTCATTGGCGCGAGGGCATAATGGGCTACCAACACCAAGGCAAAAACAGGTGTTTTTAGTGGTTTGCTAAGGAAATGGTCAACAGAGGGAATTTTGTCCTCATGGCAAGGGATGCAATGATGGTATTTGCAAGGCATGACACTTCTAGTTAGTCACAGAAATGACCCTCCAATGTGCAAGATGGGGATTGCAGGGACAGTGAAAAATTACTGTGTAACAGATGGGAAGGAAGTCGTTGATAACCCGCCTCCCCCATCTGCCTCTGGTCCTCTTGAGATTGAGAAGCTCAGTGCTGAACCCATTATACGGCCACCTTCCAAAGGTGTTCTCCAAAAGTCTTCATATAATCCAAACACCCGTGCTGCTCAAAATTATAGCATTGTTGAGGATCTGGCACAGACGCCTTCCGCAATGTCTGCATTGGAAGTACTTCAGAGTTGTCCATCTCAATGGAAAGCTCTATTATCTGCAATCAGCAGAATTGATCCTATCGATTCTAGCCTCCTCGCCTTCGATCTAGAGAATTTCGTCCCCTGGCTTCCGCACCAGATTGCCCTTGTTATACAAGTCGGCATCAATGGTCTCAATATTCACAGAGCTGTTGTGGACGAAGGTGCCTCTACCTACATTATGTCATTTTCTTGTTGGAAGGCCATCGGCTCTCCAGCCCTCACTTCATCTCCCAATGCCCTCGAGGCATTCGATGGAAGGGAATCAAAACCCTTGGGTGTTCTCGCGAGTCTACCTATCATATTGAAAGATAAAATAGTCAACATCGAAGTGGAAGTTGTTGATGCCAAATTCAACTATAATCTTCTAGTCGGTCGCAGTTGGACCCACGCCATGTTGTGCGTTCTGTCCGCCCTCTTTCGGCTTTTGAAATTTCCGCATGAGGGCAAGATTATTACTATTGATCAGTCGTCTTTATTTACCTCGTCCTTCGACAACAACATGCCATACATGGATCAAATTCCTAATCCCCCCAATAGTATAGGACCTGGTCTTTTCAAGGACCCTGTTCTCATGGGTATTTTCCCCCTTCCACCACCGAACACCGTTCAATTCAACATGATCTCTAGGTTGGATGACCCGTGGATCATCCCTTCTCCTGAACAGGTTGCCTCTTTTGGAGAATCGATGCCTCTGACCCCAGTTGAAATTAATTATTACGAGATCGTTGCAGCATCAGATCCTCCTCCTACTGAAAATGCTCCTTTGAGCATGGCTCTTGATGTTTATTCTCAATCCCATTAGCTCGGCGATGCAGATTCACCCGATCCTTTGAGAGAAGTTTTTTCATCTGACAAAGCTATCGTGGAGACTATGTCTCTTGAAGATCTGCCATGGAGCGATGGACCTCATCGTTCCTTGTTCATGCCTAGCCTGGGGGCAATGTCTAATTTTCTCGAGCGTTTTGCATCTAGTTATCCCCCTCCTAAACCTGCTCCTTTGAGCTCATTGGAGCATAGTTCCTCTTCTTGTGTCAAGCTCCCTAAACAATGAAACAAGCTGCTTTGAGGATAGTTCTTTTAAGTGTGTCAACCTCGTTAAAATAATGAAACACAATCCCGTTCAATTCGAGTTTTGTTAGATTTTGTAAAATTCAAATCGAGTCTCTCTTAATCTTGTGTTTTGAACCTTCACTCCATTTTCTATGGACTGAAGCTTGGGGGGCATGTACACCTCGAATTGAGTCACCATGCTGGGGGCATGCCTAGTTTCCCTTCTTATTTCAAGCATAGTTTGCGTTTGCGCTTTTAAGCTTGTGAAAAAATAAAATATGTTGGTGTGATGCATTTTGTGAACCTTTAACTTTTCCAATGGGTCGTTATTTATGCAGATTATTTAGCTGATACATTAGATAACATTGTAGTAGACATTTGCATAATATATAAAAACATCATCATATGTAAGAAAGTTCCATGTAGAAATATATATATATATATATATATATATATATATATATATATATATATATATATATATATATGTCAAATTTTTGTAGCATGTGCATCATATGAAATCCCAAAAATATACATGTTTGTTTTAAATACATCTAGAGATGACATGTCTCTCAAAAATATGCAAATAAAAGCCTAGGCAACTAATTGGCATGGTGCTCATGGTAGCACGTCACTACCCACACCAACCACCTCAGTAAGCGATGGAGGTGACTTGGCACCACCACGGTGTGCCTCTTGTAAGCCATAGGGACATCAGCTAGGCGAGCATAGTCCGGAACCCCACGAGCAATCCCCTCAAGGTTCTATACCAATGCATCCCCTTTAGGGTCGTAAGTGAGCGGAGTCCTCATTCCTATCGGTGACATCCTAGCAGGCCTCTCTGGGCCAACATTTGCATACATATAGGACCAATTGTTAGAACATGCATGTATACCAAAAATTCATAAAATTCATAAAAATAAAAAAGAGTCTTACCCAGCTCCTCATCACAGTCCTCTCCTTCCAGGAGCGGAAGGTCTAGGTCTCTAGTGAAATCAGTGCCTGCATAGGGCCAGTCCTCTACGACGATCAGTTTTCATCGCACCCATCCAAAGAACTTGGGCTGCCATGACATTTGCTGGCTGCCCGCTGCCCTGGGCATTAATGCTGCCCATCGAGCCGCCCGTGGCTCTCTCAATGGTGGATCTGGGACTATCACCCCCTGGCCCAGGAAGATAAGTAGTCATTCTAAGAAGAAAAATACCAAGATTGATCCGTACCCAAACTACTTCAGTTTTTCCTTTTTGCATTTGGTCAATTTCCATTTGATGTTCATCGTTATGGCTGTGGCCGAGTCAAACACTGTGGGATTCATGCATTCTGACGCCAGGAGGAGCTGTGTTTTGGTAGCCTCTTGGGGTGCCTGCGACCCTGTAACCCACGTAATCGTATGTAGCACCACTCTAAGTGCTAGATCAAGAATAGTATGGATGTTGACTTTGCCACTACCTGATCCAGTTTGTGCCCCCGGGCACACCCTTTGCATGACCATTGTCATTTTTTCACCAGAGGCCCTGGTACCTGTCATAAGTGAAACTGGACCTCTGCAAGAAAGTCCAGTGATGAAATAGACATTGGACACTTCAAGTTCAAGTACTTGATCTCGAAGTTTAAACTTCTCTTCTTCCTCATCCCAAATACTTATCAAATATTGTAATAATTCGGGTTGAGCCCTGAGACATGGTGTTAAGAATAATTTCTTTAACCTGCAATTCTAAAGAGCACTCATGCATTGCTCATTCTCCATTGCCAACTCATCTTCTTCACTGTACTCCCTTTCTTTCCATTCAATCACCATTTTCGCTGAGTACCTGCACCAAATCAAACATAGGAGTGTTAGAAACCTCCTCAAGTATTCAAATTTTCTTTTCATTGGTTCATTTTTTATAATTTTTGACTGGAATTTGCGTTGCGCCATTGGTGCAGCTGTCTGGCTGACATTCGCGCCAGCTGGCGTGACCTATGTGTAAAACAGAGTGGATTGGCGAGGGTTCATGCCTGGTACCCGCGCCAACTGCGGAGCCCTATATTTTGCAATTCCTCCCCTCAAGGAGACCAAATGACAATGAAAAAATATAAAATATAGCTTAAAAAATGGCTAATGGAAGCGGCTCTTACCTGGAGAAGACCAAATCTGAATTCGTCCATTGGATCGTCTGCAATCGTCACCTCAAGATCGCAAAGGAAATATCTCACTATCGCTCTACACAGAGGTAAAAAGGTAAAAATTAAATATGTTTTTACTATTGGTCATATTTATAACTTTTCGAAACAAAAATTAGGTTTTGGAGCTTATTTTTTTGATATTTTATCATATTTTTGTCAAAAAATGGGTTTTACACTTACTTTTTGTGCAGTGAAAGGTTTTCGTGTGACTAGGATGACGAAACAAGTTGCATTTTATACTTTTTTGGACTCGGTAAAAACACAAAAAACTCACTACTGGAGTCATCTTTCAGCTCTTTTTTGACTCTCTAAACATGAAAAGATTGTTGAGTCACTTGTCGTTTTGAGCTCGTTAAATTAGCTGCGAAACGACATCTACCCAGTATACATTTACCCCTTTTTCAAGCTAGGATAAATTATTTACGAAAAAGGAATACCCTAGCCTATCGCGATTAGGAGGTTCTCTCAGACACAGTTTTCTACCTTTCCGGATCTGAGGGACTATCTACGAAAAGGGACTGCTGGAGTTTTCTTTTCCGTTGTCTTTTCAAACTCTCTAAACATGAAAAGATGTTGAGTTCTTCCTTTTTCAGACTCGTTAAAAACTGATGAAATTGGACTCCGTCGTAATGACGTTACTCGATTTCCTCCTTCCTAGGGCTCGTTAAATGTACTAGGATGGATTTTTCTGAAGGACAAACTTATATCGCAATCATATGCTATCCCCTTTAAGATTGTTTCCAAAAATAATTGGGGTACTCGCCAGAAATGGTGGGGGAAAATGGAACCAGTATCACTGTCGTGTCGACAGTTTGTCGCTCTTGAACATGGCACTTGTCTGCATTTGTGTCAGTTTAGGGACATCTCATCTCATTATCTGCTTACCTCCATGGGTTTGGGTAATCTCTTTCGACCACTCATCTGCTCTTTGCCACATCATCATGACCTCAGATCCTTTGATGTAAAATACTGCCAAATCCAGTGTCGTGCCACCGATATGTTCAAGAGAAGTTGGCCTCTGCAGTTTTCAACCTCCCTCTGATTCTCTATTGATCTTGATTCACAAACATCATGTTCCTCTGTCTCGTGTCGATGATGTGGGAAACACTATGGCCCACCTTCAATCAAAGTCACTTCCTGTCGACTTCAGCTCATTATCTAGGAAGTTGACCTAGAGACTCCCTTCAGGTACCTTAGAGCCTGCATGCCTCAATGGTAGGTTCTTCACATTCTACGCAATATTTTCATTATTGGCCTTCAATCAAATGATTCTGCGGGTGTTCGACGCCATCTCACTGTTCACATTCCATGGATTGTACCTCTTGTACCTTGAGAGCCATCATCATTATTGGTGGTTCCTCTCGCGTCTATTAATAGCTTCCATTATTGGTTGGTAATTAGACGATGTTCTTGCATGTTCAACTTCAGCTCACTTATTTACATGCTCAGACTTGTACTATGTTCAAGTCGAGATGGAGCACAAGACTCTGGATCTTGTCTGATAAAATCCAGGCTGCAAATTCTTTGTGGATTATCATGATTGGTTACATGACTCATTTGATTGGATGGTTGTGACCATACCTGAGTCTACTTGTTGATCCTTCTTTGTTGGATGGTTGCGTCCATACCTTGGATCCCAGTTATTGAACACTCTATTATGGATGGTTGCACCCATACCACATATCATGTATCAGAGATATCAGTTGTATTCATATTTTCAGGTCTTCCGACGGCAATGTTTTCAGTTGGGCACGTTATCATAAAGCATTTCACCCCTCCCTCTCTCTCAGACCTCATGCTTTAGGGGGCATCTGTTACACAAATTTTTGTCATTGTCCCTGCAATCCCTCGTCTCGTACATTGGAGGACTATTCCCATGACGTGTGAACAGTAAAATGTCCTGAAAACACCTTCATGGCATCCTCCTGCATAAGGACAAACATTCTCTTGAAGAACATTTTCTCTGGATAACCCTAAAAACTGATTTTTTAGCCTTGGCGTAACTAGCTAGTTCATCCCTAGCGCCAATGGGGGAAATCCACACTAGAGGGCATGCCAACTGGCACTCTGTCCCTTTGTTTCACTTGCACCAAGCTTATTAAGGGGATTTAAAAAAAAATAAATGGCAGAAATTTGATTCTAACAAAATCCATAATGAATCATCAAAAGGAGTTGAGTGGTTTGGCTACGGATCTCCATGTATAGGAAGTGGTTTTCCACCTCTCATGGAACCTTCCTAAGATATAGGACCTATCCCATGATTATAGGGATCCCAACTTCCCTTCCTCCATCTATAAAAGCTTGCCCTCTCCATTAGCAAGCTAGCTGAACTTGTAGGAAGGAAACTATAGCTGAACTTTTGGGAAGGAAATGATAGCTTAGTGATGATCAAGAGTAGAGCTGAGGAGAACCCTGTGAGAGAGAGAGAGTTATGTCAAATCCCTGACGAGATTTTTGAGACGTGCTCTGTTGCAAGCCTCGCCAAAGGAAGATCATAGCATCATAGAATTTGGTTGTAATCTCCCTTTTTTTCATCTTTAATATAAGCGACTCTGATTTTGGTTCCATTCGCGTGTTTACTCTTTCATGAAATGCAATGAATTATATCCTCTCTGACTGATATATAGTTACATGCTTTAAGTATTACGTTGTATGTCGTCGTTTCTCTGCATGTGTACAGGTGTTCGGACAGAGCAAACGAAAGGATTGTGATATGTCAAGCTAGGGACAAGGGGCACCTCTTCTTCATCGACAACAGCAGTGTGGGATTCGAGGTAGGCTACTTATCGCAATCTTTGTCTTTCTTGTAACTAGGAACCAACGCCATTTCGTGATTCGATTGTTGCTAGACCCAATCTAGGGCTAGTGGGATCGCCTCTGTCTCGCAGTGGGACAGAGGCTGTCCCACTGTGAGACAGAGGCGATCCCACTAGACCTAGATTGGGTCTAGCAATAATCGAATCACGCAATGACGTTGGTTCCTAGTTACAAGGAAGACAAAGATCGCGATAAGTAGCTTACCTTGAATCCCACGCTACTGTTATTGATGAAGAAGCAGTGCTCCTCATCCCTAGCTTGACAGATCATAATCCTTCTGTTTGCTCCCTCCGGACACTTGTACACATGCAGAGAAACGACGACATACAATGTAATATTTAAAGCATGTAACTATATATCAGTCATAGACAATATAATTCATTGCATTTCATAAAAGAGTAAACACACAAATGGAACCAAAATTAGAGTCGCTTATATTAAAGATGACAAAAAGGGAGGTTATAACCAAATGCTCTGATGCTATGATCTTCCTTCGGCAGGGCTTGCAGCGGAGCATGTCTCAACAAAGCTCGTCAGGGATTTGACAGAACTCTCTCTCTCATAGGGTTCTCCTTGGCTCTGCTCTTGATCATCACTAAGCTATCATTTCCTTCCCAAAATTTCAGCATAGTTTCCTTCTTACAAGTTCAGCTAGCTTGCTAATGGAGAGGGCAAGATTTTATAGATGGAGGAAGGGAAGTTGGGATCCCTATAATCATGGGATAGGTCCTATCTCTTAGGAAGGTTCCATGAGAGGTGGAAAACCACTTCCTATACATGGAGATCCGTAGCCAAACCACTGAACTCCTTTTGACGATTCATCCTGGAGTTTGTTGGAATCAAACTTCCGCCATTTATTTTTAAAAAACATCCCTTAATAAGCTTGGCGCGAGTGAAACACAGGGACAGAGTGCCAGTTGGTGCGCCCTCTAGTGTGGATTTCCCCCATTGGCGCGAGGGATGAACTGGCTAGTCGAGCCAAGGCTAAAACATCTGTTTTTAGGGTTTTCTAAAGGAAATGTTCTTCGGGAGAATGTTTGTCCTTATGTAGGAGGATGCCATGAAGGTGTTTTCAAGACATTTTACTGTTCACAGGTCACGGGAATAGTCCTCCAATGTGTGAGACGAGAGATTGTAGGGACAGTGACAAAATGTTGTGTAACAGTGACTCCACTGATATAAAATTCAAATTATAAGTAATCCTAGCTTTCACCAGGCCTCTTACCCGGTCAGATACCACTCAGAAAGAAACACCCTTTGTGTCTAACCCAGAGAAATTAATCTTAAAAATAATATGGAAAGAAAAGTTCCCCAGTCAATCTGATATACCCCCGTTCTCCCTTGAAGCATATTGTTGTTTAACATATTCTTTCTCATTTGAGGCCTAGGGAGGACTATAGTCTAATTTTGGATGTGTAAGTCATAAAGTCATATTTGTTATGTGAAATGGAACTTCATAGATATGTAATTGATGAATTAAAACCTAATTAAATAGGACCCCATCAACGACACACCTTATAAAAGGAAATAGGAAGTGAATGAAGGTTGAGAAGGACATGTCACAAAATTGGCCCCATTGAATGTTACAATGGTACTTCTTAATGGAACCCTTCTCTCTCTCTCTCTCTCTCTCTCTCTCATGTTTTTGTGATGTATGCAGTTCTTGCATTTTTACCAGTTTTCTACTGATTAGTTTCATGGAAAATATATATTTTTTCTCTCCTGTTTTGGCCCGCAAGCCTGCTAAATCTTAGGCACTAAGATTTGTATCATTGATATTAAAGCAAGTTAACACTCCATGGGAGTTAGGATTTTAAGCGTATTTTAGTTTTAAAATTTTGAATAAATATCCAAACTCATTTTAGCACCCTTGGATTCAATTTGATATGTCATACATTTTAAGTATTACAATTGGTCTAAAAGCATAAAAAAAATTTCTACCCTCTAACCTTCATCCACCACTACAGGAGCATCTTTGCATGGATTCACTTCATCCATTGGTCTACAACATGGAGCTTCCATGACATCTATAACAACCCATGTTGTTCTACAAACACTTAGGATATTTTATGGCCCTCTAAACTTGGTGTTCACACATTCATTGTTATTGCAAACTTATACAATCATGCCATACCTTAACAACAATATGTATGTAGCATCTATAAGCTTGGGTTACCTCATTTTAGTTGTTTCACAACTTTCCCACATTGGTATGGCCACCATAAAAGCACAATAATGGATGGAACACATGGCAACAATATCCAATTAACTTCATTTACATACCACAACATCTACATAAAATTTAAAAGAGTGTACACTAACTCATTTTAAAGGATTTTCCATTAGCTCAAATTGGTTTTTCATGTAATTTGATTTTATTTCATAATTTTAGAGATATCATTAATTGAAGTCACACATTCCTATAAAGAAGCATGAACACACATATATTTAGTTTCGAGAATGATTTTCTCATTCCAAAAATCATTATAGACAAAACATATTATGTCAATAAAGATGTATCTTTCATACTTCAAATGGGTCTTTGACAATATTTTATTTCATCACATGTAGAAAAATTTATCAACAAAGTTGCAGCAAGAGATCTAGTGGTAGAAAAATTCAAAAAAAAAAAAACCAAGTTTATGGGTTATCCACAAACCCACGGTTATGGATAAACCACAAAAAACCCTTCCCCAATCTTGTCATTGCTAACTTTGTTATGGGTCATCCAAAAACATATAGTTATGGGTTAACCACACAAAATTGTTCTCTTCATTGATGCTTCATACATTCTAGTCATGATAGTTATGAGTCATCTACAAATCCATGGTTACATTTTAACCATATAAAAATCTTCTCTTTGTTGGCACTTATCACATTTTAATGTTGATGGTACATTTAACATAATGGGGTCCCTCCTTTTTTTGCATGATTGAATGACAAGGACCATCATTTTCTTGGGGGGGGGGCATGGAAGGATTGATATGAATATTAAGAGGGCTTATACCATAAGTTTTGATGTACAATTCATAACGTTATACTTTTATACCAAAGGGAACTTGATAGATATGTTATTGATGAAGTAAAACCTAATTGAAGTTTACTTTGTCAATAAGAAACCTTTTAAGAAGGTAATAAGAATAGATTGAAGGATGAGAAGGGGAAGCCCTAAAATTGGTCTTGTTGCATGTAATGGTTCTTCTTAATTGAATTATTATTTTGTGATGTATTTATTGTTTGAATTTTTTTCATTGTTCTTATGATTAGTTTCATCAAATATCTCTATGTTTTCTTTCCTCCTCTCTTAGCAATCAAGCATTTTAGATCTCAACCCCCAAGGTCCAAACCATTGGAAGAAGATGTCCCAAAATTGGCCTCATTGCATGTAATGGTTCTTATAAATCTCTCTCTCTCTCTCTCTCTCTCTCTCTCTCTCTCTCCATGTATTCAATTTTTACAATTTTAGCAATGTTCTTATGATTATTTTCACGGAATATATGTATGTTTTCTCTCCTCACCTCTCAACATTAAAGCCTCGTAGATATTATCCCCCAAAATATAGAACACTTACACATTAGTCACATGGTCATATCTATGCTATCAATGGTGCTTTCTTCAGTTAAGAGGATAAGATAGGGTGTGTTTCCTTTAATTTTGAGATTGTAAGTTATAAATTTCCTTTGAATATTTTCTATCTTTACAACTTTTTGGGGAAATTGCATCCATAATTCTCACATCCATATAAAACAGTATGGATAACATGAGTCTCAAAGAGGAATTTTCCTTTATCCCAATATCACTTGATTTACAATTATTTTAAAGTCTATAATAAACATTTCACCCCTCATTTTTCCTCTTCTCAATGCTATAATTCAAGTTGACCATATGATATATATCGATTCCAATTTATCTGCATGAAGACACTTCCTCCAAGTTGATTTTGTCATATTAAAATGTATCATAAGTGATATTCTTAGCGTTAATATCATGACTTTCATCCATACCCATCTTGGAACATAAATCATGACGAGTTCTTACTTGTCAAGATCATAATATTGCCTTACTAAAGAACAATATTATCAACATAAAGAAGTGTGATGACTATACCAACACTAGTTGACACCAACACACCTTCTTCTTCCAAAAACTCGTGTTTCATATTTATCCATATATATATATAAAATAAAAATAAAAATAAACCATTTTTTAATTACTATAGTACATTTAATTTTTTTAACCAACCTTTTATAATCCTAAACTTAAAAATAACATTTTCATATAACTTTTATATATATATATATAAATTTCTAACATTTTTATAAATCGAAAAGTCACTACCATCACAATTCAAAATCACCTCAATTACCATAATCACAATTTAAACCAACTAAATCGCCACAATCACTCCTAAAACCCAGTAAACCCTTGTATCTAAATGTGCACAATTCAAAACCTACTAAATCACTACAATCACATGAGAAACTCTAAACTCTCGTATATAAATATATATGGTATTTTATCAAACCTTAATTGATATATAAATGTTTTGGCATAAGCCCACTTTAGTTTTAATATTTTAAATTGTCACTAATTAGAGGTCAGTATCATGAAACTTTATATTTTATTAAAAATATTAGCATTATCAACTTAACTAAAAATATTTGAGTTGCAATCACCACCCAAGCTCACACTGAAAAAAATGAATGGTTCATATAACAACCATATTATAGTCCGTGAGTTGTCAATGACTATAGCATTAGCCTCACATCAAAGTGCGTTGAATTTCAAATATTTTTCTTAGCTTGTGTAATTTTAATTAAAATTTCAAGAAAATGTTTAATTTCTTATTTTCTCATAAATTCAACAATATTTTTTTAAATTTTTAGAAATGTTATTTCTAATTTTTAATTGGCTTAGCCAGTTCTAATAAGACATAACTCACTGGTGGAAGATGTTTTATTTTTTATATTTGTTAGTGTTTGAAAAGTCATTTCAAAATTAAAAAAAGACTAATTTTGTGAATGACTATTTCAATGTGGAGAAGTGGAAGTGCGAAAGATTAAACCGCTCGGAAAGAACCCTAGAAAGACAGAAACTACCTGTAATCACGAAAGTTGTAAGCACTCGTCCCATGGGGAAGAAGGTCGTCGAGTCTGTTGGAAACACTGCGCATGAAGGAGAACAAGTCCATAAATACTTTTTCTAACTTGCAGGAAAATACAGAGAAACATAGAAATGCATAAACACCTATGTTGTATATTTGAACAGAGGAAGTAATACATGTAAGAAGCCGTAAATACGATATTGGAACATCCACTGGAGCATAACGACGACAACACAAAACCAAAATCACAGATAGGGTTTCATCGAAGGACAGGCCGCCAGCAACTGGTTTTGCTAAGCTCTAGCATGAAAAATGATTGATGGAAACCAAAATACCTCAGTTAGTTACACCTTTAAAAAACCTTAAGCACATCTGAGCCATAGGAAGAAACCCTAGACTGATCGGCGGTTGGATGACACCACCTAAACCCTCTTGGGATATCGACGCAAAGATCGCTTCGATCAAGAGTTCTGACACCTAGTGTCCATTCAACGCCATTTGGGAGATGCATCATTACTCCATGTAACGAGTAAAATAAAAAATCACACTTAAGGTCGTCTGTTAAATCTAGGCGGAGCTTACAACCCAAGACATTGTATCAAATCACTATTACCCCAGCACCTTAGATACAATGTAAATAAATTGACATGACCTATAATTTGTTGTATATGACTATGCATAGAAATTAGAGCAAACATAGCGCTCGTAAATGTAATTAACTCAAGGGCGGGGTATGGTATGGTTAATTGATAGGTGTAATTTTTTTTCACTATGTTCTAATGTATTAGATTAATGCATGTGACCAGAAGTGCTATGACATTGACACTAGAACTCGTAATGTTTTGCTACCTCTATATTCAATGATGCCAGTACTGATGTGGATGTGGTTGCAGGTCCTTTATGTAGACAAGATGTGGGCCTAGATAATTTTTAATGGATATTGTTTTGAGCTTTCCAAATGTGAAGCTTTCACTGTGCGAAAGAATCTCTGCACAATGCTCATATTTAAAGTGGTGGAATAGCTGACTAAAGCATGATCATAAAAAAGCTCTATTCATAACTATTAATATTACTTAGATTTCATTAAATCACTTTCATTTTATTTCATACTAAGGTTTATTTCATTAAATCACTTTCATTTTATTAGGTTCTGATTATTTTATGAATTTATCATCATCATGGGAATCCATCTAGCGACAAATTTGGGCAATACCCGTATAGACAATACGTCACAATAGTTGCTAGATTTTTTCACAATTATCAACTTTCCGTATCCACAATTGAATTATATGCATAATTAAATGTTGAGTGCTGTGGATGAAACTTTTTTATAGTCCTTCTATCCTGCATGTTACTATATTCGAAGATAGAATATAATACAAAGACGTGACCTTTTCGGTGCCTCCTGCCTTCTATGCTATGAATGGACTATGGCTCTAAGATGTTTATAATTGTTTAATCGCAAAGACACTGAGTGAGTGGAGTAACGCTGGGTTGTTGGGTCCTTTGTTACGGGTGGAAAATGAACTAATCAATCTCCAAGTGAACTAAACTAGTCTTTAATTAATTGATTAATTAATTAATTTAGTTGTTCACACACATCATATATTGATTTTCCTACGGTCGATTGCGTCATTCCAACTTTCAAGGATATTCTACAATAGGTGGTGAGAGATCTATTTAAGATTCAAAATTACCGTGATCATTGCATGAGATACAAAACACATGAGCGAGTTATAACTGCTTTACCTCTTTTAATTTCTTTTATTTTATGTTCCCATTATCGCTTGTATCTTAGACTTAAATCTTCGTATAATATTGCAAAAACTAAACTACTTTTCTTATCTTTTGCTAAAAGCGATGGATATCCCTTTGAATCAAAAGACTCAAATATCCAAGTACCATTTCGTTTGAGAGGCCAATTAAAATTTGAACACTTTTACTTCCCAAAAAACAAAGGAAGATTAATGAGATGACTACCACAAGACTCTATTTATTCGAATTTTATTTAGAATATGGCAATATACCAAATCGACATGATATTGCTAGATGCCATATTTTTTTTCTCACGGGTAATGAGAAAAATGAGAAGCATGTACGTTCAAATTATGAGAAGTTCCATAGCCTAGAGAGATGGACAATTAAAGTATTGTGCAATGCCTTTATAGTTATGAGTCTGAGCGGAGGCACATCTGCCATAATTTGCATAATGTGCAATGTGATTAAGCTTGGTGGCTTCTACTGGCCTAGTTATTTCCATCCATAGTAAACCTGAAATGAATGGTAGGAAAGAATATGTGTAAGCTTCACTCCCTAGCTCCATTTCTCAAATAACTACAACATGCACAGTGACAAATGAGTTTCTTCTTTGCTACAAGTAGCCAGTTATGCAGCAAGGAGGAGAAAGGTGAATTTTTAGAAATTTGAATGCACAACATGAGTTAAAGGATTGACGATAATGTGCTCATACCACTCTGCATATTAAGGAGAAACGTTAATGTAAATAAGGTCACCCATTAACAAAGAATTCCATGTACGGTATTTTTTCTTTGGAATCAATGATGCGGAAAAGTGAAAATAAATATTGTACGGTACACCATACTCCCAGAGGCAAAGGAGATTCAGAAAATGTTCTAGCATACTCGTATTATACGGAGGATGATTCATCCTCCACAAAAACCCCTCTAGTGCACGTCCGCACAATCCATCCTTCGCGCATGACCTTCCTACTCACACAAGTCTTGCTCTTCCCCTGCATCTTCTTCGATCCCATGTTGCATAGAACAACCTGAAACACTCTGCCTTTGGTTTTTCAATAGTTACGATAAACCTCCATATATCAACGAAATTTGCAGAAATTTGTCACAACAGAACTTTCTTTCGTTACAATCTTTATTACACACGTTTCCTTCACTCCTCGTCACAATTTCATAAATCGAAATATCAAAAGGAAGTAATATATTTCGCAGAAGTAGCCAACAAGATGGGATTACAATTCCAAATACTTGACATAACCAGTGCAGCATATGAGATTGCAATTTATAGGCTCCCTCTCCAAAACACCATGTCTGACCAAGTTGCATGATAGATGTAAATAAACATACAGTTTTGTTTGGAGAATGGTAACGTGTTGGTGCAGAACGAGTTTGTGCGGAGTTTAGCACTCTTGTATAATGAGTTGGATCATTGTGTCAGAACGGGGAGCTCCGCATAATGAGCTAGTTCATTGTGCAGGATTGGGGAGATTCATTCCACAAAATAAGCTAATAAAACAAACAATACACACTTTCCAATAAAAAATACTTTATTTTTAACAAGTCCCCCGATCCAAACTACCAGGAAAGCTAGTCATTCCAAATCTATGGACCTCCATCCAAATCTCATGTTCTAGTCATAAACCGAATTTAATAATAACCATAAATACAAGTATATGGTGCTTCAGCAACCCAAGTTGTAGATTGTTGCCTACAAATATGCGGAATAACCAATTTTTGTATCAAGGGTTTAAAAAGGGTTTACGTGACCAATATATTTTCTCAGTTCTGTAAGGAGTTATTCAGGAAAAACTCAATGGACACCGATGTACTGTATAGTACGAAATGGAAACCTTTTGAATCGTTAAAAAACAAGATGTACGTAATCAAATCAATTTCAATTTCATGTATAACTCATATTTTCAAAACCTTAGAGTGGTGGGGATTGTCACCATTTAGTAAATTCTGGTTGCTTGTTGGCACATTGCCATGAATGCGATTGTATTAGAGACCAAAATCAATTAATAACAATTTTGAATGTTAATGATTGACTAAAAGACATCATAGTGTGTAGAGAAACTGTGTGAAGAGGAAGTTCTACAGAGGTGGTTGTGCATAGAACAATTATTTGTGTCCAGAAAATTTTTGTGGGGAGAATAAATTAATTAGGGATAGAGGTATGGATTATACTTTATTATAGATATTAATCTCGTACATTAATATAATAACTTTGTATTTTAAAAATGTTGTAGGAAGAGAACTGCTTATATGCACTGAATTTAGGCTAGGTCTAGAAGAAAAGGAATAACCTTAAACCTCATTACACATCTGAATCTGCAATGAATTAGACTATATTATGCATGAAACATAGATAACTATATGAATTGTATTGGTCATGCGAGAGTAAGGCTTTATCAGGGTACTGACTTAATATTTGAGGGAGGCGATGGATTTTAACTACTATCACATGAGACCATCAATGGAATCAGTGTGATCTATAAAATCCGACATAGATGGAAGTGATGAAGAAGTTCCACTAGGAGTATCCAATAATTCTATGGTGCTTGCGTAAGAAATATATGGTTTACATTCAATGAAAATAAATTAATAAGCATGCAACCACAAATATACCACCGAAAACTAACGTAACTACGATATTATTCCAAATAAAAAGAAAATAAAACTAAACATTTTTAATCATGTTCAATCATCTGCAAATAAATGCCAACAAGAGCCTAGAAGAGCCCATGCACGAGAATGAATCCTACCGCATAAACAGTATTGCAATTGTAGATATGCCACTCACAACGAATCAATATACAATAAACCTCATTTTTTCCCTCTGGAATGTATATTTTATTGATAAATGAGACTTTAGTTGTGACAATTAACAACTTATATCTTATTTATGTGTAGAGTATCTATATATATATATATATATATATATATATATATATATATATATATGGAGGAGAAGAGAGCAATGATGACCCCTGCATCTCGCAAGAGGTTTCTGGTCACATGGACGAATCCCTTTCCCACCATGAATCTGAATTTGAAACAGATTCAGAGGAAGAAACACAATTATTTATCGAATCACTTGACCGGAATGAATTAGAAGAAGTAGAGGCATTCAATTGCGATGAATGGGCACCTCCCACTCACATGTTTGATACCCACCCCTGCCCAGATCCATAAAATACTGAGAAGCCCATTCACGTTTACGCGGATGGAATATACGAGCTATTCCACTTCGGCCATGCTCAATCTCTGGAATAGGCCAAGAAGTCATTCCCAAATGTGTATTTGCTAGTGGGATGTTGTAGCGATGCAGTCATGCTCATATATAAGGGCAAGGCAGTGATGACTGAAGCCGAACGTTTATGAATCCCTTCGTCATTGCAACTTTGCGATGGAGGTCGGTGGAAACCCTAGGTCTTACAGTTTTGGGTTGTTGGTTCGCATGGCAGCGGACACCCTTGGTTGGGCACCAAATGAGAAGATCATCACTGTTTCACAGGCTTTTGGCCTCACACTTGAGCCGCATTGGCGACTTGTATGGAGCGAGTTTTCCTCTATTAGCACAGAATTCACCTTCCTATTCCCCATCGACCTCTTGGGCCTATGGATTTGCCAAGAGACAGACACCCATCACCAACGATGGGCTCAGGTGGTGTCACTTAGCTACTCCCTTCAGGCTTTTGTTCGTAGTGGATCTACTAAGAAAATCTGCACAGAAACTGCATTGGCAGTTTACAAAAGGAAATGGCGACTATCTCAACCATTGGGCACTATGTCTGCATTAGCACTTTGTGGTGGTTGCCCCCAAGACACTCCATTCCAAGGACACTTGTCATTTGGCTCCTACAACAACCCGTCCAAGATACCAGAAAAAAAGGCCAAAGGAACTCACGGAGCTACCACAGGAAATGAGATTCAGGTAAGCTTGGCACTTTTCCAAGTTTTCATAAAGCCCCCAGTGGGGAATAGTTTTATTGTTTGGGTACGGGACACAGACACTATTTCAAATATGAAGGAAAAAATTAGGGTTGTCTCAGGTTACACCTTCCACATTCAGTCACTGATTCATGGGGGGTTTATGTAGAAATTATTTACTGTTAATCTGGTTATGCACCTCCTACTTAGAAAAGTTATTAACTGAATAAATTCAAGTTAAAATCGGAGCAAAACACATAACAGATATCCACCAATCCAGATATAGAACAAGTTCATGCACACATAGACAAAGTGACATAATTATTTTTGGACAAATAGTCCCCAGAAAAAAACCAATACGGGAAAACCGGTCTCTGGCTGCTGGAGGGTTTTATTATTAATATTTTTTTCTGAATACAACAAGCCTAGGTTCCAGATATGGAAAACCCGACAAAGATAAATAGATCTAAAGCTCACTGGCTGATCTAGGACCAAAATAATGATTGATCGACACCCTCAAATGGGATTTACAGAACTCAACCAAAATTAGGGCCTAGAAACCCCAGCGCTGCCCCTAAAGCCTCTGAAGCCCCTATGACCCTCATTGTTGCTCTGGAAAGGTCCGTGTTACCCTAGACTGGGTGACACAGGCCTTATGCTACCGCTTAGAGTCTCTGCGTAACCCCTGATGGTTTCCTGTAGCAAATCATGTTGTCCTTGAGGGACTGCGAAGAACCTATGTAGCATAGTTTTTGCCCTTAATGTTGTTGTTCTCCTGCTTCTCTGAGTTGCCTCTCTGATTTGATCTCTATCTCTTGTTGATTCTAGACCCTGGGATCAGATCATCCCCTTGGTCTAAATTCCCCTCTCTGCAGCTGAAATACTTCTCAGAATTCTTAGCAAACCTGCCCTAGAATATCAGCTTAGCTTCAATGCTCTACCTCTATGTGCCTTTACAAATGACCCCAAGCCTTTCCTTTATACTTTTCTTGTTGGGAAACCAACAATTGTGATCATATTTTGAATCAATGGCTAAGATTAAAAGAGATCCGTGTGACTTAAGAAAATTTCATCACATGTTTAATTAAATTCACTTTAATTATTTAAGTTCCCTAAGTTTTAACTTAGGAAATACATTGAAATAATTAATTAATTTAATATCTCCTAAACCAGATGAAATCTCCCAAATCCCTTTCTGGGTCTTGTAGATAAAGTGTACTCTAGTCCCTCCACATAATTTAGGAGCTAGAACACAACTAATGCTACCCCAAATACACAAAATATTTTCACTCTCTCTTAGCATCAAGGGTGTGCTCTAGCAATACATCACACCATGCATTACAAGACTTTAGGTACTAGTTTTGTGTTGTTGATGCTTTTCTTATTGCCACTCAACTCTGCACTGCTGCTGTCATTCTATACTGCTGCCCATGACTCTGCCACTACCATCGCAACCTCTGTACTGCAGCTCCCTCTCAATATGATGCATTTGTGTTGCTCATAGCACTGCCACTACTGATCTTCTGCACTACAACTTCAATTGTTGAGAGAAATAACTAAATCTCCTGCCTAATGTTTGACAAACAAGTGAGTTGGGATGCATTCTTATCACTGAAGCTCCATAGGCTATGGATATATGCTAGCATCTGAAGGATGATGCACAGCTATAACTCTGCACTGCGTAAGCAGACTCCCTCTACAGTACTGAATTCACATCAGCTCCTTGTGCTGAAATCTCTTACGTTGCTGCTGCATTGCGTTGTCCCTCTGAAGCCTTCTATGTTTTTGTAGCTCTGCACTGCATAAGGAGCTCTGCTCTACGCTACTGAAGTCACATCAGCCTCTGCGCTACTGCTACTTCTACATTGTTGCTGCTCTGCTCTGAGCTGCTCCTTCCAACCTTCAGATCTTCCTCTGCTTCATCTGTGATCTATGCTTCCACTGCTCTACTTGTCCTGCTACTGTCTTAACAATGTCATAGCTCGCATGTGATCCAAGAGATGAGATGATCCTGCCTTACTCTTCTATGTAGCTTCTCTACATATCCATGTCACCCCACCTCCGTGGTTCATGAGCACTCATGATTGTCCCATCTTCTGACCCATCATCTGCCATAACAACCTTGGAAGAAGAGGCTTCCTTGTCCTTTTTCTTCTGAGGACAATTGCTGGCAAAATGTCCCATTTCACCACACTGGAAGCACTTGATCTTTGAGAGATCCTTCTTCTTCTTTGGTTGCTTCTTTGGTGCCAAGGCTGCATCTTCCTCATCTTCCTTCTTCACTTTGCTAGATCCAGAGATATATTGCCTCTTGGTGAATCTGTGGAGTTCTTCTTGTCGCAGAACTGACCACAAGTTGTCCCAATCTAGGAGGTCCACTCTGCCCAAGATACTTTAGACAAATTTTTCCCACTCATCCGTGATTACATTGAGGGAAGTCCTAACCATCACATCGTCTTCCACCTTAGCACCAATTGCATTGAACTGATCTTTGATTGACTGCAGTCTGAAGAGGAAATGCTCCATGTCTTCTCCCTTGGCCATCATGAAATACCTCATCTATGTCTCCAACAACATCTTCCTTTAAACATATTTTCCCTCATATAGGGAGATCAAGGCCTTCCACATCTCATTATTTGTCTTCTTCTCAGCTATGTGTGGTACAATATGGCCCTTGATTCCATCCATAATTAGCTGTTCGGCATGCCCAGCAGCCTCCTTATTCTTCACAAGGAGATCCGGATTTGTCGGTGTGGCCAGAGTTTGCTCTACATGGTCTCTAATATTGTATGCCTCTAGGACTATCAGGATCCTTGCCTTCCAAACTGAAAAGTTTGAGAGGCTATCTAGCCTGTCCTAATCACACAGTCCATGAGGAGCCATCTACTCAAAATGTGTCGAAACTTCCTTTTCTCTTTGCTAGAGAAATGGATCTATGGCCCTTGGTGAAACATGCACCTTCTGCTTCCTCTGAAAATTTCTTTCCCTCCTTGGAAATCTGCCAAATAAAATATGATTCAACTCTCTTTGATCGTCTAATAAAACTGCAAGTTATTTTAGCTATAAAATTTTTGAGAAGTTGATCTCCTCCCACTCTTTGTCACTAGTGCTTAGGTTAAAAAACATGAAAACTTCAGAAATTTAACCCCACCAACACCTTCTGAATTTATGCATATTTTCTTCAGTATTTTCTGGATCTGACAGATTCATATTTGCATCACACTGGCATGCTCCAAACTAATCCATCATTGTTTCTGAGCTGCCTCTACGCAGTAATTGTGTGGGCTTGCTAGGAGACAACGTTAGACTATGTCACCCTTCCCTCTGCGTGAATATGCCTCTGAAAACTTATTTGTCCCTTCAGATCTGTGTTTCTGCTGCTTTTCCAGTTGCTACCTGTAGCTAGAACCTTCAAATTCTTGTTGGTGACCCTCCTAGATCTACAATTGCTCCAATACCATGTGGAAATTTCTAAATCTTTATAGTTTATGCAGAAAATATTTACTATTAATCTGGTTATGATCCTCCTACTTAGACAAGTTATTAACTAAATAAATTCAAGTTAAAATCGAAGCAAATCACATAACAGGTCTCCACCAATCCAGATCTAGAACAAGTTCATGCACACATAGATAAAGTGATATAGTTATTTCTGGACAAATAGTCCCCAGAAAAAAACCCAATGCTGGAAAACCAGTCTCTAACTGTTGGAGGGTTTTATTATTAAGAATTTTTTTGAATACAACAAGCCTGGGTTCCAGATTTGGAAAACCCGACAAAGATAAAATAGATCTACAGCTCAGTGGCTGATCTAGGTCCAAAATAATGACTTGTGCAGACCCTCAAATGATATTTATAGAACTCAAACAAAATTAGGGCCTAGAAACCCCAATGCTGCCCTTGAAGCCTCTCCATCAGCCTCTGAAGCCCCTCTGACCCTTAGCGTTGCTCCGGAAAGCTCTGTGTTACCCCAGACTGGGTGACGCAGGCCTTACACTACCCCTTAGGGTCTTTGTGTAACCCCTGAGGGTTTCCTGCAGCAAATCACATTTTCATTGAGGGATTGCGCAACACCTGCATAGTACAGTTGTTACCCTTCCTGCTGCTCATACTCTCCTGCTTCTCTGCACTACCTATTTGAGCTGATCTCTGCCTCTTGTTAATTCTAGACCCTGGGATGAGATAATCCCCTTGGTCTAAATTCCCCTCTCTGCAGCTAAAACACTTCTAATAATTCTTAGCAAACCCACCCTAGAATCTCAGCTTAGCTTTAGTGCTCTGCTTCTGTGTGTCTTTACAAATGACCCCAAGCCTTTCATTTATACTTTTCTCGTTGGGAAACCAAAAACCATGATCAGATCTTGAATCAATGGCTAATATTAAAATAAAGCTTGATCCATGTGACTTAAGACAATTTCATCACATGTTTAATTAAATTCACTTTAATTATCTAAGTTCCCTAAGTTTTAACTTAGGAAATACATTAAAAATAATAATTAATTTAATATCTCCTAAACCATATGAAATTTCCCAAATCCTTTTTTGGGTCTTGTAGATCAAGTGTACTCTAGTCCCTCCACAAAATTTGGGAGCTAGAGCACAACTGATGTTACCCCAAATACACAAAATATCAGCAATAACAACAAGAACTGCACCGGCAGAGAGTACCCCCAAGTCATACATCATAGAGCAAAAAAATAGTGTGCCTGAACTGAATATAGACACTCCAGAGATAGACAAGCAACAATCCACATTTGAATCTCAAGCAATAATATGCAGGTTCAACTACTTTTGGCCCAAACTAATGGAGCTTTTTCATTGGATCTTCACCAGCTTGACCATGGATTATGAAATACATCTATGTTCTAAGGGCTTCTTCATAGCCAAGTTCCCATCATCAGAATCCAGAGATATCATACTACGGGAAGGACTGTGGTTCTGGGGATCCACCAGACTCTTCATCACACCATGGTTTCCAAATTTTGATGCAAACACAATGGAGGTACCAGAATGTCGGTTTGGTTCCGACTATACAAATTCTCTCTTCATTTTTGGAATGAAAGTGTTCTAGGAGGCACTGGGAACATCCTCGAGAGATATATAAAAACAATTACCCAACATTTGGAGGACCGCATCTATACTTTCACATGAATATGTGTGGAAGTGGACCTTAGAAAAGGCCTACGAGAGAGAATTCAGCTGACTCAAAAACAACAAAGATGGACGCAACATTTAGAATATGAGAACACATCATTCAGATGCATAATATGCAGAAACACGAGACACTTACAAAACACATGCCTGGGAGCAAAATAAGATAACAGAAAAACAAGAAGACATGGAAAGCAGCCAAAGGATGGAAATTTCCTTCAGAGTATCCAGAGCAGGAGACAAATGAAGAACAGGAAGACCCCATCCCAAATGAGAGTAAATAGACAACAACCTCTCCAGGTGCACAAGAATAGGGAATGCAAGATCCTTTTGACATCACCACCATGGCATAACCGGCAATGGATCTTGGGGCACCGGACAGTGGGGGAAATAAAAGACAACACACTTCAGATACTTCAGACTCAGATAAGCACAATGAAGCACTCACAGAAGAAAACCAACTCGCCCTTATCTCGACCATGCCAACACAATGTGTTTGGTGAAATGTTGAAAAAAAAAAAAAAGATCTTAATTTTCTTCCCTTGTAATATATTTTTTACTTGCAGCATACTAGCGTGTCTTAATTGACAATTACCAGCACATGTTAAATGTAATTTTGTTTTCATTAATAAAACTACACTTTTTTCCGAGGAATATATATATATATCCACTAGTGTTGGAGAATAGGTGATGGAGAAATGACTCTACAAGTAGTCTAATAATCAACAAATTAGTTATCCCATGATTATTTAGGGTCAATACTAAGAATAGTTAGAACTATAGAGGACTTAGTACTCTCTCTCACATCCCATTCCCATCGATGTATGTTCAAAGTTTTGATCTCACATCACTCATTGCTTATTTACAAATACATGCCCAATTGGAGGGAAACAAATGCCTTGCATGCTAAGGGATGTTGTCAAAGCGATCTGTTGGAACACTGTGTCATGAGGCATAATGTCGCGATGGGTGTTACAGTGGTGTTAAATCCAATAAAATTCATCCCAGCTCCAACTTGAATGCCCTTATTGCAGACTTTGGGCTCGACTATATTATAGAGACAAACATATCAATGTAAATGGACTAGATTATACAAACAAAGATATTAATGTCAATGGTAGGAGTACGCATGACTATATTATACATAAAAATATATTAATGTCAATGGTAGCATGTCCAATGTTTCTGGAGATACTCTATCCATTTATCTCATTTTTCTTCAAAGAAAAATGTCAACATAGGATATAACCAAAATACATGAATCATAGCTCCTCAAAACGAGATAACTTCACAAATTTCACTTTGCTCTTTTTTCTTCCAAGTAACACCCTTGAGCATATGAAAAATTGACATCTATTTTTACTATTTTTTACTTTACATGTGCTTATGTAAAACCTGGTAAATTAGATTAACATAGAATCGTAAAATAAGATAGGAATGAATGTTATGGTTATTATTTTTTTTTTTTAAATCATGTCTAACTAAATAAATGAAAGAAAAAATTGATAAATAAGATCTCAAGCTCCAGGTGGTTAGACAGTTACTTCCTCCCTAGAGGGATTTAAGGAAACTGCTATGTTGGGAAACATTACAATGTTATGATAGGAAGTAGTGTGAAATAAGGAAGAAACCTCTGACAGGACATTGTTAAGAGCTCTAAGGGGCTTCTAGAGCTAGTAGCAACTAGTGGAACCCGGAATGAACATTTTGGACTCGAATGGGGTCTTGAGGTATAGAATGGTTACTGCAATTAATCACTCTCGGAGCTAGGGGGCTCGGGGAGAGATCTGGATGTTATTACCACTCTCACAGGTTGGGTGGCTAAGAGTTTATTCTTGGACAAATTCTTTAGCAAGACTGAGAAAACATATAAGTATACATTATTGAACTGGATACATGAAAATGTTGTATATGATGTTTATCCCACAACCTGTAAATAGATGTTTACATTTAAAGAAGATTTGGAATTTTACGAGATTCAAGAAATGCATGTTGCATAGGTTAACAGTGGCATCTATTCTTAGATGAATTCCTATTGATATTAATTTAGTTATATATAACTAACAAAGAATACACCATGTGTTTATGTTAACTTCAATTCTATCTGGAAAATAAATTCAGTAATAAACACTAGGTTAAGTTCTTTAAGAAGAAAGGCAGAGTATCATTTTCTTACCTCCTCGGTTCGGATCAGTATCTCATATAATAATATCATTTTTGGGGATTCAATTGCGTTAAGTAAGTCATTCATCTATGACCATTTCCATGAGAGGTATTCGTAACTGACTAATTTCTCATGATTTTTAAATATTCCACTTAGTACTCATTTCATGAAGTGGGATTGAAGCTAGTGAAATTAATCACATAGAATCAATCATCACTTTTGGGTCTTGCACCAGGTAAACATGACTTCTCGGGAGGTCACCCATCCTAGATCGCCTCTGGCTCAAGTGCGCTTAATTGTGGAGTTTTCCCCACAATCAAGCCCACTTAGCTCGCTACCCCATTTGAAAAACCTTAGCAAGTATTGTGCCTCATGAACCATTTGAGTAGAGCTCCCTTCACTCTTTGAATTTAAGTATTGAGGGGGTTTCACAGTGTATTATATTAGATATCATTTTTTGGGATTCAACTGCATTAAGTATGTCATTCATCTATGACCATTTCCATGAGAGGTAGTCATAACTGACTAATTTCTCATGATTTTTGAATAGTCCACTTAACATTCATTGCATTGGGTGATGCTCACAGGGGTGAAGAAGTAGGATTGAAACTAGTGTAATGAATCACATAGCGTCAATCATCACTTCCAGGGCTTGCACCCGGTAACTAGGATTTCCTAAGAGGTCAGCCATCTCAGATCGCCTCTAACTCAAGCATGCTTAACTATGCAGTTTTCCCTACAATCAAGCCCACTTAGCTTGCTACCCTATTTGCAAAACCTTAGTAAGATTTGTGCCTCGTGAAGCATTCAAGTATAGCTCCCTTCACTCTTTGTATTTAAGTATTCAGGGTTTTTCGCAGTGTATTATGTGAGATATCATTTTTTTGGATTCAACTGCGTTAATTAATTCATTCATCTATGACCATTTCCATGAGAGGTAGTCGTAACTGACTAATTTCTCATGATTTTTTAATAGTCCACTTAGCACTCATTACATCGAGTGATGCTCACAGCGGTGAAGAAGTGGGATTGAAACTAGTGAAATGAATCGCATAACGTCAATCATCACTTTTGGGCTTGCGCCCAGTAACCAGGGCTTCCACAGAGGTCACCCATCCCAGATCACCTCTGCCTCAAGCGTGCTTAACTGTGGAATTTTCCCCACAATCAAGCCCACTTAACTTTCTACCCCATTTGAAATTTTTTGGCAAGTATTGTGCTTCATCAAGAAGGGACACTACAGAAACGATAAAGAAAATAAGGAAATAGGTAGAGTTGGAGAAAGCACAAGTTCAAATGATCATCCAGAGTAACAAACAACTCATCTCATTCATCGCCAATATTAAAGCCTCATATGCACGATTATACAATAGTGTGGATATCATGGTGAAATCACCCAAGATCCCTTCAATTGGCTCACTCACCGAGGCCAAACGTAGGAATCAAGTTAGGTATGAGGTTGAAGAATACTTGGACCAGCTCAAGAAGATCACCACCAAGGAAGATATGTAGGTGAACAAGACTAACATGTTGAAGTACGTTGGCGGCCCTATCGAGCTAAAAACTATGTTGCTCTTGCTGAAGAAGGAAATTCAAACCGGTTCCAAAGTAGTGTACCGAGATGCAATGGAGGCTAGACTCTGCTTCTAGCCTTATCCCATTGCACAGTTTGGGGAAGTCGTCACATAGTACAAAGTTTGGCACCACTGTATGAGTTAGAGATTCCCCAAACTCGAGCTTAACTTGTTTTATCTTATTAGTTTGTCTAGTTGACTCTACCCAATTTTGTTTTATACAGTTATGAGCGATATTTTAATATATTTTGTAATTAATTGTAGGTGAAATTCCAAGTGTCAATTGTCGAATTTGAAGAGTCATTTTGTCATGAATTCCAAAGGTCATGGTTGAAGGAATTCAAAAAATCATGAGGGAAGTCAAAGAGTCACAAAGGGAGATGAGTATTCACCCCTTTTTTTATAAATATACCCGAGTCATTGGTCAAGTAAAAGGAGGAAGATGAATAATCACCCCTTTTGTTATAAATATACCGTCATTGGTCAAGTAAAAGGATTTTGGGTCGGGATTTTGGTTTAAGATCAGAATTTTGGGAGTTTTGTTGAGATCATTGGCTTCTCCGTAGCATAGAGGGAATATCTTTCTTTGGAGGATCATGTGTTTTGTTCATGTCCCACTATTGGGACTAGTGGTTTGTCAATTATATATATATGCTTGGGACTTTCACTTTAATAGAAGCTCAAAGCGAGCACATTTTCATGCATATGTTGTGAATATAGTAGGACTATTCTTGTTATGTTTGCAATATATGTTATTTCATTTACGCTAACATTTATGAACTGTTTCATTTGCATTAGCATCAATCTTATGGAATGCGTGATGTTGTATATTTCCATCATGGTTAACTTGTGAACTATTTTACAAGCTAACTTATGATCCCTTTATGCTCGTGCATTCCTTTCAAGTTGAATACTATTATAGGCTTCTAAGGGGCCTAGTCACTTTTCCTTCGTCGTGTTAGAACCTTCCATGCATTGCACTTGACCCTCCACAAAGCTATACACTTATTTCACCAAAGTAATGAATACATCATTCTATACATTATCGCAAAGAATACATAATACTAAAACTCATTATTTGGACAACTAAGTATGGTACTCCTATTCCAAATAAGTGAAATATAAGTGAGATTCTATATCAGGAAAACGCCTTAAATGTGAGTGGGTTCAGCACCATCAACACTACAAAATAACAAATATGTTATAAGTAGAGAGTTAATCTTATATCCCAGAAGCAATAATTGTTATATCGTAATATGTTATAAGTAGAGAGTTAATCTTATATCCCAGAAGCAATAATTGTTATATCGTAGTCTCTACTTTTACAGAAAATATATAGTCACCTCAGTAACCTCACTAACAGGGCACGTGTTATTGAGAACTGGTCACATAGAAAACTATACTGATCACGGACTATTGGGACTGCCCCTTCACTAATTGACTTACTCACTGACTAAGCTTCCTCCAGCTAGGTCCAGCCGCCGAAAGAAGTGGAAAGGTGGTTTTTTTTTTTTTTTTGCCTTTCTATTGAAGAGAGGGAAAGCAACTTCAAGTTAAGTATTTTAGGTTTTCAATTTGAAACTCAAACTTGAAAATTACTCTCGTTGTAAGAGGAGCTTAAATATAAAGTAAATAATATGTATGAGTTTATTTAATATTAAATGTTGTGGATATATGTAGATTTTTAAAATTTTCGACTTTTAAACAGCATGCTATAATATAGAGCCATTGAATAATAATTCTACTATTCATCGATTTTGATGATTATGTTAAAAATACGTATTTTTGTGAATAGATTACTTGTATATAAAGAGTAGCAAAATTAAATTTTAATGATTATGTAAAAAATACGTATTTTTGTGAATAGATTACTTGTATATAAAGAGGAGCGAAATTAAAAATAAAAGGTCATTTTGAATTTTAGTAAATTATTTATATTTATAAATGGAAAATATAAAATAATTGAATCTTGTCATTTGAAGTAGAATAAAGTGCCGGGTAAAGTTATGGAGTTGTTTAAGGAGGTAGACCAATTGTTAAGATTGTGAAAATTGGTTGGACAAAAAAACTTAAGAAATCTTGCTTGTTTGAATCATATTTTTAATGCTGGAAATAGACTCAGCACTATAAAAAAAAAACTTTTAAAGCACTTAAATTTATTAAAATTTGATAACTATAACTTAAATTTACAAAAATCCCTACTAAATTTTCTTAAAATTTTACCAAATTTTCTATAATTTTCATTCAAAAGCAGTGTAGTTAAACTAGAGCTAAAGTTACTATTGCTATTGCTGGCCTTCGCGATTCGCGAAGCCTTTCAAAAGTTAATTATGACGTAGGTACGCGTTTCCATTAGATGAGATTTCAAAGTCCGTCCGGAAGAAACATTGACCGTTTATTCTAATCGCATACGACAGCGGATTTTTTCTTATTTATTTATGAAGAAAGAATTTGCTTTCACACCTTAATGGATTCGGAATTTTTTTCCTGTTTATTTGTTGTAACTGGTTTTGAAATTATAAAAGATGATTTACTTTAAAAGTTGCTCATACCAATTGTTAATGAATTAAGTCAAAATTACAAACTTTTTAGCTTTATAAAAACGATAAAATAACAGTGTAATTACTCGTATTTGATTGAATATGAACTGTAATACTACAGTGTTTTTTTCTTACTAAAAAACGATAAAATAACAAATCTAGAAATTTTTATAATTTATAATTTGCCACATCCTGAAAATTAGGTTATTTGAAAACGATACGTAAAACTCTTATCTCTTTTTATAAACCTAACGGCTTAAGGTACAATGATTGAAGATTAATGCAGAAGAAAATAAATGATTGAAGATTAATGCAGAAGAAAATAAAATATATAGACGTATGTGGTTGGGTGTGTGGTTTGATTCGATCAATTATTTTAAATGTTGCTGGTTTTTAAGTGCTTTGCATTTAATGTTGTTTATGGAAGGAAGAAACGTGATGATAAAAAATTACATGAATGATTGGTTGAAAATTGTTGAGATTTTTTTATAAAAAGATGTTTTTATTTATGTTGATAGGAAATTATTATAGAATATTCTTATATTTATTTATATTTTAATCTAAATCTTTATCTAATGGTCATAAATGAAAGATATTAATATATTTTGATTATCAATATTTACGTTTTTACATTTACTTGATACAATAACAAAATCACCAGAAGGTCATCTAGTTAATTTTAAAAGGTAAAAAATAATGATTAACATATCAATCATATTTATTAATATAACTGTATCGATCTTAAATGTGTTTATAATTCATATTTAAATTATTATTAGTTATAAAAATACATTTATTTATATTTTAAATTTATTAAACATTAAAGTTTAAAAAATGATCATTCATATACAATTTAAAAAAATTTCATTAGCCCATAAGAAAAAGGTATATTAGCATTCAAAGGCATTTGAGAAAAAAGTACATTTATTTTTCATATTTACCTTTAGATTGAATCTCAATATATTAGTTAGTAATTTTATTTTTCTTCTTTTACAAAATATATAACTTTATACCTTTATATGTGGATAACGGGTTTTATGAAATCTAGGATGATATTAAAATGTAAAAGTGCATTTTAATTGTCTTTTTTTGAGTAAATTTTGTGGTTAATGGATTTGTTGGATTGTAAATTTTAGTTATATATTCCACACAATTTAAGTACTCCAAAGGTTTTTTAGGGCATTCAATCCATTTATGCATTCAAAAACACAATATAAATAACAGAAAATTACAATTTTGCTAAAAATATTATCATCAACTTTTGACAAAAATACCAAATATAGAACAATTAAAATACACCAAATATTAAGAGAAAAAAGCATATATACCTACTTTCCACCATAAAAATCACAAGTCAAGCTTAGGCACCATATCCATAATACCTATGAGAGGGAATAAGATTAATGACTATCATGACACCTTGAGCTCTTGATATAGAAGCTAAGGGAATGTCCTCCAACAAAGAAGGGTCTAATACCTACAAAGAAAACACCAATTAAAAAAACTTTTAACAAACACACGTGTTCTTGTTATCTTTTAGTGGAGGTTTGTCCAATCACTACAAACAAAACACCAATTAATAAAACTTTTAACAAACACACTTGTTCTTGTTATCTTTTAGTGGAGGTGAATAGACAAGGAAAAGTTTGGAGGAGAGTATTTTTTGAGCACATAAACCTTTAAAGTCTTGAAAATTACATTTTCATAACACCTCTCTCTCTTTATAATTATACATCCTCCAACTTTATTTTTTTGTAAAATACATACATTAACATGGTAAGGAAAACATATAATTTTTCTTATGCTTGTTATTAAGTACAACACACATGTACATCATGTTACAAGACATAATAGTTTTAGGGTTAATATTAAACCTAAATTTTGCTAAAATGACAATTTAAAAAGAAGAGGCACTCATGTGTACAATACCATGCACACTACATTAGGCTAAAATTTGATTAAAAAAAAATGTTAATGCACTAAATAAAATAGCTACATTGATTCAAGTGATACAATGTGTAGTATAATACGTTTTAAAAGGATTGTTGTGCAATATGCACTAAACATACGATTGCTCTAGTGTGCTCTAAATATTCCATTTCATGGATGTATCTTTATCCAAGGAGCATTGCATGAAGGTCCCATTAAATTATTTTATTTTGAAAATGGATGTTGATGTGTACTAAACATAGCTACAGATTCGTACATAACACAAACATATGTAACAAGGTAGGTTACGATATTTTATAGAGGAAAACATGTTTGCAGTGTGCCCTATACCTATCAATGCAAAAATTCATTGGAATATGAGGCACATTGGAGAAGGGTAAAAAAAAAACACCATCCAAATTATTATTTCAATTTTCTTTTAGTACTTCACACATGTTCAAGTTTCAATTTTCATTTAGTACTTCACACATGTTCAAGTTTCAATTTTGTCTGAGAATGTAATAATGAAGGAGGAAAACATATCATAATCCTATAACATGATGTTAAGAGATCCACAATGTCCATATATTATAAGTTTAGTTTTTTTTTTCATTTTTAAAAGGTTGAGATACTATGCATTTAATTTTATTAATATCAGTGTATATCCCATGACCAAAGAAATGCTAAAATATATATGGTAAAATGTATATTTTATCTTTAAATCCAGTAGTATATATTAGATTATGTAAACCATAACATAAACCATACTAATTAATCTACTTTTGAGTTTTTATTGTGTTAGTCATCTTATACGTCCCATAACATCTCATTAGTCATATGTCATATATATAAATGCAATCATCTTATATGTCCTATAAGATCTCTTTCTTCATATGTTATATATATAAAGGAAATGGCATGTCAGTGTCAAGGAATTTGATTTTAGGTTCCAAAGATTTTATTGTGAGTGTTCCATACAATTTCAAACCAATATTCAAGATTTAATAAGTTATTTTTGTGTTATGTTAATTTATTTTTTTCTTGTGATATATATGTGAAAAAATTTAACATAATTATGTTATTGAAGGATAATTTTTTAATTAAATGTTTATTGGTAAAGGGCTAATTTATTATGAGAACATCACCTTTTAAGGGAAAAAAATTATTGACGGTAAGCATAAGGACCCAAAACTTCAAAAACATTTGTATGAAAATTAAATAGAAATCCAAATTCCTGCCCTAGTGGGAAGGACAATCCAAACGACTTGAACACCATGATTTGAATCTTGAAATACGCAGACTGAAAAAGTTATTCTAATCCTTTATGAACATTCTTTTACTTCTCCACAGTTCTGAGTAATGTTTTCTATCTGTTATAATATTGAAAACCTTTTGAAGGTTAAGGATTACATTATGAACAAGGATGGTTGCAAGGAAGCTAGTCCCTGCCATGAACCGGAGTTGGAGCAATGAATAGATAAGTTGTTTTGGATAGAAATCACCAGAGTTGGAACAAATTTGGAGCTTCTAGGACATATGTGTCTCAGATAAAGTAAGGAATATGAATCTGATGACTTATGTCCAAAAATTTCTTGTTTACCAACCTGTAGGCCGCAGGTTTTTGAGATGACTTCCTCTAAAGGATGAGAAGGATGTCTCAGATAGTCCTTCCAGTCATGGAATTTCTCTTTTCTCACATTAGTGCTTGTCGAGAGCCGAACCAGCTACCTCGGGTTCTCTGAGTAAGTCAAAAACACGAATTCCTCAAATATTTCAGACCTGGGATTTCGTCATTAAAATCAAATATCCTCCACATATTTCAATACAAGAACATACATGACAAGTGGAACCCTCCAATATATAATGTGTAACGTATTAAAGTTTTTTGGAGTGGAATATGGAAAAAGTTGTGATATGGATTACATAACAGATTAACAACTCAAATGAAATTAAATGTCATCTTCTCCTTTTTTTCACTAAAAAATGTCTTTCTACTTATTCATTTTTCTCTCCCAAATTAAATTCCATCTGCTCTTTTTTTCATGAATTTTCCCCCTAATCAAATTCCAACTCCTCATTTTTTTTCATGAAAAAACGTTTCTAATTAATAATTTTTCTCTCCCCAAATGTAATTTTATGAAATATCAGTTGATGTGCATTGTAGCCATCACTGTTTTGTTATATCATACTTATTCCTATGGATTAAGAAACTCATAGTTAATCCATAGGATTAAGAAATTCTTGATAATTTATTGTTTAATTTAAAATTGATTTATTTTATTTCTAAAGGTTGAATTTTTTTCCTCTCAAAATTAAATAAAAGTTGAGGAAAAGACATAATGTTTTAAACACATAATCATTTTTTTGTTAGGATTGTGAAACACCGATAAAATTAGTTGTGTCTAAAGACATCGTTGTTAGCATTACACTAGAAATGAGGTCAAATTAATATTGATTCTTTCCACTTTTTAATAGACTACATAAACCTTGGGTTCGCATAATCCTTAAGTTGAAAAATTGTTGGTAATTTGACCGAGTCGTGTTTACCCCAACCAACCTAATAATCCCCCTTAAAATTGAATCAGGAAGATTAATCTGGTCCCAATCATTCATCAACCATCTCACATTCCCCCCTCAAGCTAGAATAAAAATACACATACCACCCTGATACATATCCAAGCAGCCCATTCCACAACTTGATGACTTCATCTACCATTGTATTACATGTATGCTTCATCAAAGTCTTAAGGTCTAACATCAATCACGTGATCCTGCACAACATGTATCTGTCAAAAATAGGTCTTACAACTTCCCAAGGAAATACACTTGCCTATGGTAGGATTTCACAATTTCGACCAAAAAACCTTAGGATGTTCACCCACCACTGGCATGATCACACACCCCATTGTGGATCTTATTAGGCACTAGCTCCCTCACTATAATTAAACACCATTGAATCCATCTCCATTTTCTCATCCATAGGATGACTCTCTCTAAATATATATCTTTGTTGATACATATCTTGACCTATCCTTTCTCACTACTTTACCTATCTCTCCTTATATCTCTAACCCATGTTATTCATATGCATCCTCGTTATCATTGTGTGTCCACTTCCTATTGTTGCCATAATGCTTTGATTTCCTCTTTTTGTTTCTACTAGACCTACCATCAATAATGTCCTTTTTTGAGTAACCATCATCATATGACACAAAATAATCACTTCCAATATTAAGAGGAGAATATTTCCTACCAATTTAATCCTAGGGTGAACTAGAAGTGATTCACTATATGCAATTATTCAATTTCTTTCTAAACCTCTATTGTTTCAACCTTCGATATTCCACAAAATCCTTTACCTTCAAAAATATATGCTTGTCATCATTTTGGGCAGTTGTTAGGATCACAAAACATCAAGACAAGTAGTGGTGTCTAAATACACCATTTTTGGTATCCCATTGATCACGAGGACAAACTAACATGAAGATTTTTTGTCTTAAAATAAGCTACATTAGAGATGAATACTATGAGAAAAATTATATGTTCTCATAATCTTCGAGATTCAAAACTATGAGTAACTTGATCGAGTTAAATTTACCTAAACCACCTTAAATTTTTATCCATAATTTCCATAAATATGGTGAATACTCTGTATATGTTGACCTTATCTATGCCCAAAAATATAATGCATACTCTATAAGGTTTACTTTGACTTTAATTATAACCATAAAGATGATGTTTGGCCTCAAATATAACACTTTAGTGCTCAGTCAAGAATATAAATTTAATTAAAATTTATTTATAACAAAATCCTATATTAAATCATAATGAATTAATTTAAAAAAAACTATCGATTTGTGAAAATTAAATTTAATTAATAATCACTTTATAATCATTTTAATAATCTATTTTAAACTATTCATAAAAGATATCATATTTTTTTTAAATAAAAATTAAATTAAATTATTAATATGTATTTTATTGATTTTAGTTTATAATGTCTTTAGTAATTTCATAATTAAATACAATATTATGTTATGTATTTTTTTTTTATATTTATATTTTTATTTAAAGTGTCTTTTAAAAAGTTTGAATGATTTAATAGCTAAGAATATGTAGAAATTTAAATTGGTAATAGTAAAATTATATCATTATTATTTTACAAGAATATTTATTAATTTAATAAGTAAATGACATAATTCAAATTAAAAAGAGTAAAGTATATATATTTTTGTAAATTTTATTAATTAAATTCTTTTATAAAAGGAGGTCTCAAACATCACTTAGTATGTAACTTAATTATGATTTTATTATTATTATTATTATTATTGGTGCAATTATAGAAATTAAATGGTTCTTAATGTCTATAAGCATCAAAACTATATGATACATCTCTCATTTCTAATATTAAAAAATTAATAAAAATTAACTAAATTATAACATTATTTTCAATTATTTTTAGTACTATGGTTACTTATAAAAAAATTTAATAAATGGCTTAAACACTTATACATTTTAAAAAACATGTAACAAAATTTTTAACCATGGAGATTCATCTCTACTTTACTATGTGTATTCTTAACATATATATAGGTTTTTTACAATACCATGTCTTACTAACAGAGCATACCCAAAAATCATCACTCATATTCATAAGATATTTTTTTTATTAATCAATTTAATTAAAATGGTTGAAAAGACATAACTACTTTTAAGATACTACCAAAAATATTTTGTAAAAATTAAATCCTTACCATCTACCTAAAAATTATTAATAATTAAATTAAAATTATGGAATCCCTATTTCAAAATAATATTTCTATCCACATAAATACAATAAAGTCGTGTTTAATATCATTGATTTTACTCATATAATTTATCATTTTTATTTGTGTTGTGATTACACTTGTGTGTCTATTTTGGAATAAGACTTTCATAATTTCAATTTAATTAGTGCAACCATAGAGATTAAATGACTAGTAAATGCATATAGGAATCAATCCATAATAAAAATCATAATACTTACTAATACTTAGTACATAATATATCTCAGGGTGTTTAAAATAATAATAATAATAATTTATTTTAATATATTAACCATCGAGATTTAGTCTCACTTTACCATGAAAGTTCCTAATCTATAAACAAGCTTTGCAAAAAAATATAACTCCCTTTATATGGCACTTGCATATATGACATTTTAGTTAATTAATTAATTTAATTAAAAGGGGAAATAGAGCATAATTACTTTAGAGATAAATTTCAACTTTTGATTTGTCTATATTAATATGAAGATTCTACAATATTTAGTGGAGGTTAAATCTCTACCATCCACTTAATAAATATTGATAATTAAATTAAAATTATGGAAGTATATTCCAAAATAAACATCAATGACAATAGGGATTTAACTTCCATTAAATATTCTAGAATATTCATAGTGGTATGCACATATCAAAGCTTCAAAGTTATCTTGAAAGTAGTTATTCCCTTTTTGTATTTTTAATTAAATTGATTAATTGGGAAATTTGTCATATGAAGGGAGTTATGGTTTTTTGGGCATGTAGGCTTTTAAAGATTAGGAATTTTCATGGTGAAGTGAGAGTAAATCTCCCTAGTCAAAGATTTTGTTCCATGCTTTCTTAAATGTATATATGTTTAAATTGTATATTAATTATTTGTATTATTTAATAATAACAATAATAACTTAAATAAATTTATAATACAGTGAGTTTTATGATTTGTAACAAAGCTTATTTGCAAATTAAAAATCTCCATGATAAAGTAAAACAAATTCATAATTAAGAAAATTATTCTATATATATATATAAATTCTTTTTTACAAATAATAATTATTTAAAGTTCAATAATTAATAATTTAGTTAATTCTTATGATTTTTAAAATTTAATAATGAAATGTATTATGTTTTATTATGAATTGATGCATATCAGATGTACTAACTATTTAATTTATATAAATATGCTAGTTTTATATATATATATATACATATATATATATATATATATATATATATATATATATACATATATATATACATACATATATACATATATAAATATATATATATATATATATATATATAAAATATATTTATTTTATATATTTAATAATAATAATAATGTAAATAATTTAAGAAAAAACAAAAAAACAAAACAAAACTTTTTAAATAAATAATAATAATAATCCATTAAAGTAAAAAGAAAATTAATTTTGTATTGTTAACTTAAATATTATTTTTAAAAATTAAATGTAACTAGTTATCACTCTGCCAGATTCTCAAAGTTGAGAAAGGAATCCCAACAGTGGTAACCTCAAACCAAGTTTTTGACTTGATAGCTAGCTCTATCAAGCCGAAGAGGCCTCTCTCCAAAAGGGTCACACCCAGGAGGGCTGGAGCAATTAGGGCTAGATATAGAGTGCAGGGGGTTTTTTGAATTTATTTGGTTGCATACATCAGTGGAAAATGAAATTAGGTCAAGGAAAGGTAGGTGAGGGAAAATGAGTTAGGGTTGTAGGGATAAATGGGGAAATGTAGGTATAATGTCAATCACTTGACGGAAATGGTTGTGAACTGGTTAAGAAAATGTAAGAAGGTTGAGAGAAGAATAAGAGATGTATTTCTCTCAGATAGAAGATAATGAAACAATTTATGATCAATTATCCAAAACAGAACATGTGCAAGCATGTATTTTGCATGTATTTTGAATTTCTAACTTATAGAATATCATAACATAGACATGAATGAAGATGAATAATAAATTCAAACATATTTTACTGAAGAAGAAACAATGAAAGACATTCAATACCATAGGTATCCCATAAATATAGTTGCAACTCCTCTTTATTAGCTTGGCCAAAAAATCTACAATTTCCCTTGATCAAGAAAGAAAAATGAAATTGATTCCAACAATTCCCACCTCTGAAAATGAGTCAAAAAGTACAATATATAGGCCTCAAACAACCTCTCTCAACCTCAGTGGTCGAATCCCTAAGAGGAGGAGCTGATCCGCCAAAGTCTGAACTAAAACTTAAAGTGTAGGGTGGTCAAAGTGACTCAACCCTAACTTTTTTCAAACTGATTCATTACACCTCATCATGAGTTTTAAACTAATGTATTTACCCTGGGTAATAGTAAAAACATGATAATTAAATTTACATCATCAATTACATGAGGTAAAAACATGATTCCCCAAGGTAAAATTCAAATTTGTAGAAAAACTCAAAAAAAAGCAGTCAATTGTTAAACAAGCAGCGCCATTTTACCCAACCTGACAAACTATTTTTTATTGGGTTTTAGGTGTCTAAATTGGCTCCAAGTTAGCTCGTTGGAAATCCCTTCAAGTATAATTTCCATAAATACCTTCTGTTTGCAAAATGAATCCAATTTTCTCTGTCAAAAATCACTTCTCCCAAGACTGGTCAAAAAGTGTAGAATAAGGGTACAAAAATGAAGAGTGTTGTTGCAGGAAACTTTTGGAGGCCTTCCTCAACTCCAAATTGAGCTCATGATATCTCATTGGAAATATATTCTATTATAGTTGTGATTTTTCTCATCAAGAAAGTCATTTGGACAATCCAGCTAGGATAAAACTTGATTTTCCCAAGGTCACTCTAGAAGTGCAGCAACTCTCCTGTGGCACCTGTATTTTTGACATTTCTTAAAAACCACGATACCTATGTAAAAATGGAAGGACGTTTTTCTTCCTTGACCTATTATGGGAAAAAAACCTCTCTCATGTTTGTTAAATTCATCTATGTTTGGTTAGAAACATAGTTTGAAGTAAAACTGGCCCTATGAGTGGCAAATGACTCAACCCTTCGAATGATTTCTTAAAAAATGATGGATACATGATCTTATGAGTTGGACTGGCCTCATAATTACATATATTACCTACCTTATTCCTCCTCGACTCAAATTTCTCTGTTTCTATAGCAAACCCTAGCTCAGCGAGAGAGGAAATTAGGGTTTAGTGCTTGTGAACAATGATGACTTGGGTACCCTTGGGAAAAATGATTAAAAAACACAGTGAGGTCAATGATAATGATGGAGAGGAGGTGAAAGTAGAGTAAAATAAGGCGTAATGGGTGGGATGTAAATACCAATGCTAACATCAGCTCTAGCTAGGGAAGATAGCTTCGAAGGAGGTGTCTAGAACTGCGGACCTCTGGGAACTCGTTGATCAGTGCCTTATCCGCTGGGAAATGGAGTCCAATTTGTAAAATGAAACCAAAATTGAAACTGAAAACACACTGCAAACTTCAACCCACACTAATAGATCATAAACTCCTTAGGGCCTTCACCTCGGGCTTCAAACCTTGATGAATTCTATCAACACTTGCTGAAAATAAAAATAAAAACAAACTAAAGTGATACCAACCTACTCTAATCTACTGCACAATTGGTGATTTAGGTGAAATTATCCTTCCAGTGTAACCAATCCAGGAGATGGATACTTACTGAAGTTTTTCTCTCACTTTCCTCAAGCAGGAAAAATGATGTACATGTAGGCAACTCATGATAAAAACTGAAACCAAGGCTTATGCTAACAAACAAAACAACATTCATCTTCTCTAATGCTTTAAAAAGACTGCCGAAGGGATCTTGAAAATCCTGAAGCATTACCTTGTTTTGAGATCCAGCAGCAAAAATACAACTACTTCCTTCATTCTGATCTGAAAGAACACTTGGTTGTTGATGAATAGGAAGGCATAGGGAAGTATAACCTTTTTTTATCTAAGTGTTGGCTGAAAATTCCTTAAGCATGAGAAATTCTGACTCAATCTCTGGCATTTTGTCTCTCTCAGGTTCATACTCCTTAAATTCATATTCTAGGTCATCCTTAGACAAGAAAAAATCTTCAAGATTAATAAATATGACAGCCCTATCATATTTATGAAAGACAACAGTATCTGCTAGTTGATCTCTTTTTAGGGAATCATCATCATAAATTGGTTTACTCACAACAATTTCTTGTATAGTTTCATCAAGCTCCTCATCGAAATTAACTTTAGATTTAACATACTTGGGAAAATTAGGTTCAGGAGAAACTTCATCAAATATGAACATTGAAAAAGGAGATTGTCTTTCTTCATGATGATCTATAAATCTAGTTTCAGGATTGTCTTCATTTAAAATTAGATTTTCATTTCAAAAATGGAAGTTTTACCAACACTTTCTTGACTATGTGAACATTGCAAACCTGCTTTAGCTTGGACTATAATATGAATTTTCAGGAGTTGATCTATCTCATATTCAGATAAAGGAGAAAGTACTTTTTGTTTTCTTTTGATAACATAGTAATTGTATTCTTTCTCTCCTAAAGATTCACAAGGATGTTGAATATCTTCTTTAACCTTTGGTTGATCAACTTGTTGTACTGCTGAAAGAATTGTCTCCTATGGGAAGTCTTTATGAACATCAAGACAATATACATCATCTTTTTCTTCCATGAGAGAAAACACTTGCTCTTTTTGGTGATGAAAAGGATTTTCATGCAAAGCCTCCATGATATCTTCATCCATGAACTCATTATCATCATAAGAATACTCTAGGTTTTGAATGAACACCTCAAATTGATCACAACAATTATTAACCAAAGACAAAGAAGGGTAGGACTCTTTGTATTCTTTATAAAATATTGAATGGAAAACTCTAAGAGAAAAAATACTAGCAGGTGGGAAACCTTCATACCAAGATCATGCTTTTCCTTCAAGAGAAGCCATGAACATATTTAAGAGACAATCTTTAGTAAATTCAATCTTCAACTTGGGTGTATGCATGTGAAATTTAACCAGATGTAAAGCAGCATCATTCCTATCATCATCTTTAAACATAGGAAAATTCCTTTGCCAATCTACCTTAGGAATTTTATTTGGGAAACCTAGAATGTGATCCCAGCTCATGGGAGCATACCTTCTTGCAACAGTTTCCATCTTGAAAATTCTTGAAGCTACTGATCTTCATGCAATGGAGTCACCATGAAATGTTGATTTTATGGATCTTTCAGTCAATGGACTCGCCAGGTGAATGGTTCCACCTTCATATGTGTCCAACTGTTGTTCACCATCAACAATTAGATCTAAATATTTGTCGTTCTTTCCCATGGATTTGTCCTTTCGCCTCCCTGATAATGACACCAGTATTTTATCACTCCACCATATTCCCAAGGTTGAGAAAGGAATCCCAATAGAGGTAACCACAAACCAAGCTTTTGACTTGATAGCTAACACTATCAAGCCAGAGAGGGGTCTCTCCAAAAGGGTCACAGCCAGAAGGGCTAGAGAAATTAGGGTTTTAGGCTAGATATAGAGTGTGGTGGGCTTTTTGAATTGATTTGGTTGGGTACATCAATAGATAATAAAATTAGGTCAAGGAAAGGTAGGCCAGGGAAAATGAGTTAGGGTTACAGGGATAAATGGGGCAAGGTAGGTATAATGTCAATCACTTGAAGGAAATGGTTGTGGAATGGTTAAGAAAATGTAAGAAGGCTGATAGAAGCATAAGAGATTTATTTCTCTCAGACAGAAGATAATGAAACAAAATATGATCAGATACCCAAAATAGAGCATGTGCAAGCATGTATTCTGCATGTATTATGAATTTCTAACTTATAAAATATAATAACATATACATGAAAGAAGATGAAAAATACATTCAAACATATGTGACTGAAGAAGAAACAATAAAAGACATTCAATACCATAGGTATCCCATAAATGTAGTCGCAACTCCTCTTTATTAGCTTGGCCAAAAACTGAGTACAATTTCCCTTAATCAAGAAAGAAAAATGAAACTGATTCCAACAATTCCCAAGTCTGAAAAATGAGTCAAAAGTACAATATATAGGCCTCAAACAACCTCTAGCAACCTCAAGGGTAGAATCCCTAAGAGGAGGAGTTGATCCACCAAAGTCTGAACTGAAACCTAGAGTGTAGGGTGGTCAAAGTGACTCAACCCTAAATTTTTGCAAACTGATTCATTACACCTCATCATGAGTTTTAAACTAATTTATTTACCCTAGGTAATAGTAAAAACATGATAATTAAATTTACATCATCAATTAAATGAGGTAAAAAACATGATTCCCCAAGGTAAAATTCAAATTTGTAGAAAAACTCAGAAAAAAATCAGTCAATTGTTAAACATGCAACACCATTTTACCCCAACTTGTAGGTTGTTTTTTATTGGGTTGTAGGTGTCAAAATTGGCTCCAAGATAGCTCGTTGCAAACCCCTTCAAGTCTAATTTCCATAACTACCTTCATTTTACAAAATGAATCCCATTTTCCCTGTCAAAAATCACTTCTCCCAAGACTGGTAAAAAAGTGCAGAATGAGGGTGCATAAATGCATAGTGCTGTTGCAGGAAACTTTTGAAGGCCCTCCTAAACTCTGAATTGAGCACATGATAGCTCACTAGAAATATATTTCATTATAATTCTGATTTGACTCATCAAGCAAGTCATTTGGACAATCCAGATAGGAGAAAACTTGATTTTCCCAAGGTCACTCCAGAAGCAACTCTCCTATGGCACCTGTATTTTTTACATTTCTCCAAAACCATGATACCTGTGTAAAAACTGAAGGAGTTTTTTCTTCCTTGACTTATGATGGAAGAAAATCGCTCTCATTTTTTCTAAATTAATCTCTATTTGGTCAAAAACATAGTTTGAAGTAAAACTGGCCCTATGAGTGGCAAATGACTTGACCCTTGGAATGATTTCTTAAAAAATGATGGAGACATGATATTATGAGTTGGAATGGCCTCATAATTACTTATATGACCTACCTTATCCTTCCTCTGCTCAAATGTATCTAATTTTCAGTGGTAGAGGAAATTAGGGTTTAGTGCTTGAGATTAATGATGACATGGGCACCCATTGGGAAAAATGATTAAAAAACGAAGCAAGGTCAATGATAATGATGGAGATGAGCTAAAGGCAGAGTAAAATAAGGTGGGATGGGTGGGATGTAAATACGAGTGCTAACATAACCCATTTTATTTTGTATAATATCTATTATTGGAATATCTTGATTTAAATGACAATAACAACAAGTTTTATGTCTCATAGGTTATTAACTATGATCTATAATATGTATGATTTGAATTTTTTGATTTGGATGAACAATACATATTAATAATAATCTAAATCTAACTTTAAATAATGATTATGGTGATTTCTTATCAGTTCATCTTTGATTTCCATATTTGATTCTAAAAAATATTAGTTGCAGAGCAACAAGTCCCTGCCCACGGGAATGATGTCAAGTGATCTCAAATGATTTTGCAACAAAATATTTGTTCAAGTTAATTATAAGGTAATGGGGAGCATGTTGATTTTCTCAATGAGGAATACAAAGAAGACTATAAATCATTTAAAAATTTTTAATCATAACACATTCTTCTAATGGGATTATAGAATTGCATTTGAAGCATGCAAACTAGTAAAAGACAACTACCCTTGGCTTTGAAGTGATTGGTGGTGCTAGGAATTCCTTGATCGTTTCTAGGTATTCTGATAGTTATAGCTTCTAAGCAGTTTCTAAGACATTTTGAGATACGTTTCCAACCAAAAGGTTTCTAAAGGCCTAAATTATGTCAACTTTTGTTTTCTAAGCTCCAAAAGGATGAATCTTTTCATCAAAGTCAGGACCATGTACTATGTCATTTGCAAATGGTGTCCCCTGGAAATAGAAAATTAAACGTTACCCTATTGTTTAAATAATACATAAAAATAACAACAACAACTGTAATCCTATTTTATTCTTCTACAAGTTTTCTTTTTCATCAAAAACAAGTTGTTATGTGAGATTATTTTCGATATGTGAATGCATGCATGATTTAGTGTACACGATAGCAACAGTAATTATTACACTATATTTATTATTGTAGTGAAATGGAAATGTTAGCATTTCAACAAAAGGTATCATTCTAATTTTTAAGTTAATCAAAACTCATCTATACTATAGCCATAACACAATATGCTTATGTGGAATTATTCTCATCTTCTACATAATGTCATGCCTTTAGTTCAATCAGCACCTGAGTGTATTATGAATGTCAACCTATCAGTAACTGGAGGATCAAAGATTTAGTCGATGAAGAAAAGGGGTTGGGTAAATTTATTCTGAAGTGATATATAGTATAAATGTCAGATTTTTAAATATGTTAGGTGATTCCCAGCTAAACCAAGAGGTAAACCATAAGACTTGACCCCAAGACCCTATTTTATCTCCTCAAAAAAAATTCAAGGACCTAAAATAGCTTAGAGTATGAATGTTTATTATTTACTAATATTCAATATGAACAGAAAAAAGGTGTTTTATCATTTCAGTTGTTGTTATATCTTATGTTGACATGAATGGTTTAACGATAGAAAGTGTAGTTTCTGAATGAAATGGTGGGTGTGACAACTAGAGAGGCCAAGTAAAAGAGTGACAGAGTCAGAAATATTGAGCAGAAGAAAAAAATAGCCTTACAGGAGTGTTTAAAGCAAGATAACCTCCCAAAGGGGAATGGGGCAACGAGAGATGTGGTTGAGGCCATGGTGATATCAAATGGCATAGAAAGCAAACTTAAGGGCAGTTACTTAAAATTGCTTCCAAGAAGTATATAATAAGTGGAGGACACTAGCATACTACTTGACATAGTCAAGGCAAGAAGTAAAAAATTGGTAAAAGCGATCCAGATGATAAATGAAAATAAGTTCAATTATCAATGAGAAGAGGGCTATGAGTAGTATTTTGTCCAGATGATAGAGAGGGCTTCCATACATGAGACAAATCCCTAATGTTCCTGGCCAAGAATGGAGGGGGTAGTGAAGCATAGGCAATGAGGAATTCAATTAAGTTGGAAAATTATCCAAGTGGTGGTTGATATTTTAATGTGCATCATGAGGAGAACAATATGTAAACAGTGGAAATGTCAAAAAATAGATGTTTAAACCATGTATGTCCAGTTTTTCTATCAATTTCTACCAACTTGTGGACTGAAGCTATAGTCCTAGGTTCCTAAATAAGATCAACTTTTTTAAATAGAAAATATTTTTTCCTTGCTAAAGAAAAGAAGAAAGTGAAACTTATAAATCTTTCATGTGCAGCATGTGATCGTCTTAGGAAAAAGCGATCGCAAAGCGCAATTGAACTTACAATTATCATTGGTGGCCTACATGCAACATGTAAAGTAGTATAGCTTCATAAAATAGCAAACACCTTCAAACATCTAATCTTTTCATTTAAAACAACTCAAAATTTGTAGGAACTATTCATTTATTCATCCAGGCTTCTGATTTGCTCCTATGAGAAGCAAAATCCTAATCCAACATGTTACACATTGAAAACAAGTGATGAGATGATGTAAAAAAATAAAGCAATAATAAAATAAGGAATGGTGCAATGAATTTTGGAATCTACACTTGTGATTAGACAAGCAAAACATTGGTGAGACCACACGGAAAAAGGTAATTATGCAGCAGAATAAATGGATATGAATATAATATATTTTGAGCTGTTAACAAAATTTCAACCATAAATTTTCTCCATATTTTTCTGCACAATTTAAAGCACTAGATTCTTTGTATCTTTACACTCAAACAAATATGGATACCTATCAACTTTATAATGCTACACATTTTAACAACACATTTACATGCTCTTATGATTTGGAATAGGTTTATTTTTTGGTAAAACTATGGACTTAGATAAAATTACTTTACAAAAACAAAACCATGTACAGATATCAAAACAAGAGGCCCTCCCAAGGAGAAAGGTTAAGTAAACTGGAAAAACCTATATTTCTTTGAGAGTGAAATTTGACAGCATAATGGAAATGAAACTGGAATAATCAAGTATTAAACACATACATAAATTTGCATCACTACTAACCTAAAAATCAAAAATTTCATGGGGCATCTGCATACTGACCATTCAAAGCAACAAATATTTACTCAAAAATATGTGATTGGTCGATATTTCTCCATTATAGAAACAAATGTAACTTCATTCCATTTGAGCTAGGGCTAGAAATTAAGAATGAGAAACAAAGATGAAAAGAAAAGAAGTTCTACAAAAAAAAATGTTAAGGAACATTAAATGTTGCAAGAGAAAGTAGCAAAAAATAATCCCTTGGAATTGTACACTAAAAATGAATCCAAGTCAATCAACAAGAATTGTGCCTCAAACATACAAAACAGACCCTCGAGAGAGGCAAAGCCATTGAGTTCTCTTGTAGTTAAATTTGTAGTCGCAGAGAATTTCACCTAGCATTCAATCTAAATGATGCACTACTTTGAAGTTCGGCTGACTTAAAAAAAGAGAATCCAGGATACTTGGTGGAAAGGTTTAAGTAAGAGGATGATCCAGAAAAGGATTAATTTCATTGATCCAAGAAGTTTGCTTGTGATTAATAGTTTCTTATTGATTTTTTTTAATAGCCTTATTAAAAAAGGTGTTTCATGGGTTGATTTAATCAAAATTGATTCCTCTCGTCGTAGTTGACCAATTATCTTAACAGCTCGTTAAGGGAGTGGAGAGGCAAGACAAAAGGGGATCCATCACTATGTTGCTCTATAGTCTAGCAAAAGAACTAAGGTTAAAAAGAATTCCTATTGATGTTGTTGCTACAAAGTTAACTGGGATTCCTAAACTCGTTCTACCACCGTTACGTGATGACTAAGTAAAGCAAGATAACAGTTGTGTTTGAAGATCATTTCTGAGAATTTTAAAGAGGAAGTAAACTCTCTCAGCTAGAGAGCTTTAGTAGTCTGATTTTTTATCGTGTGGCTCTTTCAATGGCGGCTTATCTCAGCACTGCTGCCATGGAAGATTTTTTTCAAAGAGTAATGTAAGTTCTAGACTGTACGATCCAGCAAGGATTTGTTTTTTCTCATGTTCATCTCTTGTTGAAATGGTATTATTCCTTCTTACCGGTGTGTACAAAATGAATCATGATTCTTCTCAAGGTAGTTTTACATGGAGGATCATTTGAAAAATAAATGAAAGTAACCCAAGTTGTCTCGATGTGATAACTCAATCAGATAAAGTCTCGATGCTACAACTTAATCAGATAAAGTGTGAACATAGGTATGTTTATATGAGTGCATAAAATATTCAAGATATTTTGGTATCATAAGAAACAACAATTAAAATATTATGTCACATATCCTACCCTTTGAATTTGTAACTACTCCATTCTAGTCTACCTAAACATTTTTATCTAATGTGAAGGGTTGTTAGCCCGATGATCAAAAAGTTCCAACGGTGTATAGCTTTGTCAAATATTGACTAAATTTAATAGGACTGGAGGTCCATGCCATTCATTTTTTACTCTGTGCACACCTTTAAGAAGACTTGATTCAGTACAAACACAACTCAACAACATCATTGCAATTACAATTTAGTTCTCACTTCCACTTGATTCCATAAACTCTTATCTTAATGCTACAGCTCATATTTTTCACATAATTGGCATCCCCAATTTTAGCCTACAACCAAGGCCATATAGGCTCTACCCCTTGTTGAACCATGTGTGTATGCATGCCAAGTGTTGGTGCTGGAATTAGCACTTGCACTGCAGCAAGCGCCTGACCAGACACATCTTAAACTATAAAGAAATTTAATGATTTTTTTTGTGATATTGGTAGGTGGTACAAACTTTGATTCATTGAAAAGAGATTTTAGTCAAATCCACATTTCTACTAATGAGGGTATTGTAACTTGATGTGGTATCAGGGTGCAAGTTTGTAGTCTATGATGAGAGGAGAATCAATAGGTCTATAAAACTGAAATCTACTGATTTAGTAGAAATTGACAAAAGTAGAAGTTTCACAATATTCCATTGAGAGAAAGCTATTTCTATTCTAGCAATATTCTCACTTAAATATCATGAAGAATAGCTATCATGAGTGATGCTCTTCCACTGTTATAACATATATTTTATCAGGAATTCTCACTGTGTGAGACTAAAAAAAACTGATAAAACACATAACATGCTTAAGAGACTAATAAAAAAACATAACAGTATGATGATTTACAAACTGGAATTGGAAGAAAGGAAATATGGAAACACAAATAAAGTAGACAATACACATAGAAAATTGGTAATAAGTCCTTAGTAGTATTATTTCATTTCATTCACAAAAAAATATTATAGTTCATATAAGTCAAAATTCAATAACCACCAACCAACACGGACTTCATATCAGTTTGGCATATATATACAAAATATGATACTGTCATCTTCCACATAAAAAGGTAAATTTGTTTCAAAATTCATTACAACCTCGTGCAAGAGGTGAGGCTTATCCCTTAATCTTAATTACAAAGTGCTACATTAAAAACAATAACAACATTAAGGCTGACAATTTGAAGTGGTTTGTATGATGTGGCAGTTTTATGGGAAGACTCCTCTTCCATTCTGGTACAACCAACTCCATAAAAAGTGCAAACAACAGTAAAATGGTGTGTGGCTTTTCCTTGAATGCTACTCGGTCCCTGGTAAAAACGTGCTAGTACTGAGAGTAGTGGTAGAAAACTGTTTGAGAGAAATTATGTTGTTTTTTCGTTGTTCCTTTCCCTTTTTTGTTTTAAGACCCTTTTTAATGGCGCAAAAACTCGAAACTTTGGGATAGAATGATGAAGGTTCATTTTATGAGAAATTACAAAGAAAATCATTTGAAACAGGTTTAAGTGATAGAGGAGACATGGAGTGGAATAAATGACAAGCGAGGGGGGGTGGTGACCTGGCAAAGAAGTGGGACCGATCGCAGATCACGCATTGGAAGTTTTCTTGTGAAATGCGGGAAGTTAAATGTTGAAAACGGCAAAGTGCGATGTATGATGAGGGTGGAGATGATGTGGCATAGGAATGGACTGATTACAGATCCTGCATCGGAAGTTTTATAAACATACATACATGTGAAATCAACATCATTTATCGAAATTTTAAACAAAACCGAAATTGCTCCCAGACAATATGAATTCACGTGGAATTGTGGTTCTTGGGCCCCATAATCAGTTGACCAATAGGAAGCAATCGCAAATTAGTGGCTTCAAATTTAACTTTACATTGATAATGGCTAAACCATGAACTCTGTGATTTGTGAAATCATGTTGGTGCACTACGCCGACACATGTCCCTCGCCTCATCGCATTGCAAATCGATTAACATACCATGTGAAGCCTTAGTGATAAACTTTAAAAACTGCGATTTGCGAAGTTGCCCCATGTGCGCTTTAATCTCCACCGTTGATCTACACCAATATCTGACGGTCTTCCTTGCTTTCCCCTTAGCCTTATCGCATCACAAATCACTTAACATACCATGCGATTTGACTTAAGGATGAAACTTAAAAATTGTGCTTTGCGAAGTTGCCCCATGTGTGCTTTAATCTCAGTCGTCGGTCTGCTCCCCTTTGGATCTGCGATTATATCATGGTCATTCATTCTTTTTGCACGCGGTTCTTCCCCGTTGCTTCATTCCTTAGTCTATTTCCCGGCCAGCTTCCTTTAAATAGTATCTGCTGCTCTTCTCCAATCTCCAACTTTGTTGGTTTAGTTGTTTTCTTCTAGCTGTGCTTTGATTTTAAGGAACTCTGGTTGCCATGAAGCATTAATTTTCCTGCTTTGAAAATTGATTACCTGTTTACCCGTAGCCTCTTTTATGATATAACGAAAATCTTAGTGAAATAGCTGCGCTTTTCACTATGTGGAATATATGACTTCCATTTCTGAGAAATAGTTGTCTTGTACTTTAATTATTGTTTTGACAATGAATTTGCAACAACGGTAGCTATTATTCCAGACTAGATGATTGCAATTTTATTTCCCAAACATCAACTTACCTTCAACACTAACATAAACCAAAATAGTGATTTTAACTTATTTTGGGACTCTAAAACACTATGACACCTATTCACTTAAAACAACCTTGATGTTGGTACTTTTTAACTTTTATTGGAAATGACTGAAACTTTGGACATGGACTAGGACTCTATAAAATTTTGAAAACAATAGTACAATGGAAATTACACCATTAACATTTTTAGTGCTAACAGTGGCTGCTATTGGGGATTAAGTCCTCCATGTGAGGCTTCAAGGAATGTAGACTCAGTGCCTCAAAAACTCTTGAAACTTAGAAGACTTCTTAAAATAGAGAATAGGATTGACCATTGACATACTGGACTCAAGACTGACCATATATATAGACATAAGTACCATTGGGCATGGATTTTATTGACACATCACACCAGATATTTACAATGGAGTGACTCAACTGACTTACTAAATAAAGAACCTTTTAAGAAAATGACCATTGACTGGGCCTCTAGTCAGTTGATCATCATTGAGATGTTTGAGCAAAAAAGTATTATTCTCCAAAACTTTAGCAATTCTAAATGGCCCAAACCACATATTGTCGAACTTACCATGCTTTCCATGGTATTCTCTCCTATCATCCCAACGCAGCACCAAATCATTCTCCTAAAACAACTGTTGGCAATATGATGGAGAGTGTTGTCCTTGATGGCAACCCACTTGATGAAGATGATGGAAACCTACTTAATGAAGTTGTTCTTGATGCTTGATAAGTTTATTAATGATGTAAATTTGATGTTCTACAAGTAGTACAAAAGTTGCAGAAGAAAGAAATATCAGTATGTGCAAGAATAATGATGAAAAAGGTGTGTTACAAGGCATACGCGGGTTTGTCAAGGAGAATGTGCATATGCACGCGGAAAAATACATGCCAAGTCACGTATGATCAATTGCGCTCTAAATGTGTAAAACCAGGGGTTACTACCATGGTATTGACCCATTGTATTGAGCGCTGGATTGTCTATGAGATCCCGTCCAGGAATACGATCGGAAGTGATGTGGTTTTGGCTCATGGTATTGACAAAGGCTAAATCTATATAAGGAGAAGAAATTAATTTTGCAAGGTGTGAAAGATGTTTGGGTTTGAATGAATACTTCACTCTGAAGTGTGTCTGAATGGAAAGGGTAACAGTTTGATGATAGATCTGAATCTATGATGCACCTATGAAGAAAATGATGAAAAGGGATCTCTAGATCTGAAATGTATTTGTATTTTCTAGATCTGTTTGTGGAATGTTTAAATCTGAGATGAGGCGAACATCTGTCTGAAGTGAAGGGTAAAATCTGAGATATATATTTGTTCTGAAGAATTGTGCTGCCCCATAATCTTTGAAGATCTATATGCTTGTTTGCAGCAGAGGAAGCGCGTATATACGCGGGTTGAATTCAGCGAAAACGTGTATCGAATGTGAAACTAGTTCTAAAGTATGTGCAGATGTATATGCGGGTTTATATGCATTAAAGCGCATATATACGTAGGTTCTGTGAAGTGAAAGTGCGTATGAAAACTAGGGTTTGCTGAAGTATGTGGTATGAAATGTCTGATTTGTTCTACTGTATTACTGTTATCTGTCTATGATGTATTCATACAGATCTGGGCTTTCTGAATATTGACTATGTTGCTGACTATGTTGAGAAAAGATCAAGTTGTTGATTGATTGGTTGATGATTCATTGAATGAATTGATAAGGGTATAAGTTTCAGTTTGATGTGTGATTGAGCTTAAATGTGTGGAGTGGGTCCAGTCTGAAAATATGATGAAAAGTGGCCTGCAAGTTGTGATATATTGAAGCTATTGGATCCAGTATGAAAATTGATGAAACGTGGTCCATGTTGGTGCTGAGGGTTGTAGCCTTCAGTCAGGGGGTTGTAGCTCCCTTCCAGGAGAGACTGGTAAACGAGATAAGGTTGTAGCCTTTTGCAGGTGGGTGCCTGCATGCTGGTATGAGTCTGCGCCAGTACATGGTTGTAACATGTTTTATTTATATAATAAATATTGAAGACTGAGACGACGGCAGCGGTGGTTTTCTCCCGACTTGGGTTTCCACCTTAAATCCTGGTGTTCTTGTGTGATGCTTATGTGCGATGGTTTATTCTGTTATTACTGCACCTGCCTACTGCTAACTAAACATCTGATGAATAAATGATGCATAGATCCAAGTAAAGAATTAAATGCATAATAAGATCTTTATGTATACGCGAGTTGTATAAAGGATATCCGCATTTATACGCGAGTTTTCTTCACTAAAGTAGCGTATGGGTTTTAGAGTATGAAAAAGTAAAAGTTTTGAGTATGCCCTAAATAATGATTCACCACCCCTCTCAGTATTTTTCCCAACAATTGGTATTAGAGAAGGTCCTTCTGCAGAAGCTTGATCACTTGAAGGAGATCCGTCGAATTGGGAATTCATGAAGGGGTAATGTCTATAAGGCCACCTCTATTCAATGGAAATAATCTGTTATTATGGAAGATACGAACAAAAGCATATCTGAAAAATCTTGGTGCAGAAGTATGGGCAATCGTGGAAGGAGGTTATCAGTATCTAGCAAGTATTCCTACTGATGCAGCAGAAAGGAAGAAATATGAAATCAATGCCAAGGCCTTCAATGTCTTATTATGAAGCATGTCTGAACCAGAATTTGCTAAAGTGATGCAACTAAATTTAGCAAAAGAAATATGGGACAAAATCATTCTGAGCTATGAAGGAGATACAAAGGTAAAAAGTGAAAAACTCCAAACTCTCATAATTGAATATGAAAATTTAAGGATGCATAGTGATGAGAGTATTGCCAGTTTATTTTTACGTCTAGATGATATTGTAAATCGTATGAGAATTTTGGGTGAAACCATAACCGATACTACTCTGGTGGAAAAATTCTTAAGATCTCTGACTTCAAAATTTGAGTCAAAAGTATCAGCTATTGAAGAAAGGCAAGATCTGCAAACTCTTACTATTGTTCAACTACATGGTATTCTGACTGCTTATGAAATGAGACAAGGAGGTCCCTCTCAAATCAAAGAAGTTGTTTTTAAGGCGTGTGCAAAAGGAAAAGAAAAGGAAGTTGTCAAGGAATCAAGTTACATATCAGAAGAAGAAGAAGAAAATTTTGTGAGAAGACTCCAACCAGGTACTGGAAGATTCAAAGGTAAGCTTCCCTTCAAATGTTTTGATTGTGGAAGAGTTGGTCATTATGCTGCGAAATGTCCTTATAGAGAAAATCATGATAAAGGGAAACAATTTGTAAAGGGAAAGAGTTATTATGCAAATGAAGATAATAATGAAATGACAAGTGAAGATGAAGAAGATTCTGACCAAGATCTGAAAGCGCTCATGGCAAGGAAGCAAAAGAAGAAGGCTACTCAAAGAAAGAAGATACCTCAGAAAACATGTGCAGCAGAAAATGAAGAAGAGGAAATAGGTATGGATTGTTGTTCTTGTGATCCACTTTCTTGTGCATGCAATAATGAAGATCGTGAAAGTAACAGTATAAGTCTAGAAGCAAACCTCAATATCAATGATGAAAGCAATGATTGGAATCAATTTCATAAGAGAGAATCTATCTACAAAGATATGATCTCTAGAATGAATGAACAGAAAGAAATACTGAATGGACAGATAGACAAGTATCAAAAGTTGTATGTTTAGGCAACCAATCAAAGTGAAAGACTTGAAGTAGAAATCATCTCTCTCAAAGAAGATCTAGAAAAATCAAATAAGAAGAATGAAGAACCCCTACCATTTGAAAAGGAATGACTTGAAGCATAAATCATCTCTCTCAAAGAAGATCTGGAAAAATCAAATAAGAAGAATGAAGAACTGCTACAAACATGTGAAGAACAAGAAAATTGGTTGAAGGAAGAAATTTTAAAATTAAATGATCAAGTAGAAGAAGGAAAAAGGGTCGAAGAAAGCATGAAGAAGAAATTCCAAAAATTGGAGGTTGAGGTAAACATTCTCAAAGGTAAATTAGAAGAAAAGGATAAACTCTTGAGGTTTCAAGATAGTACTAAGATTTTGGACAATATTCTTAGTAATCAAAGATCTCTTTCTATTAAACTTGGTTTTGGTTTTCATGAAACTGTTAAAGGAGAATCTAGTTCCCAAGGAAGTGCTAAAGACTCAAAGGATATCAATGCAAAGCCTGAAGTGTTGAAAGAAACAAAAGGTCAATCAACAATCATGAACTCTCAAAAGAAATCATTCCCTCCTTTGATCAATAATGTTGAATGCTTTAAATGTCATAAATATGGGCATGTTGCAGCCAGTTGTAGGAGCAGATTGTTTCAGTCACAAACAAGCAGATTCTACACAGAAAGGTACTTAGGTGTCTTCAAGGGGTATTGTTTTTCATGTAGCAAGTATGGTCATAAAGCAGCTGATTGCAATAGAAGAAGGAATAGAAAAACACATTATGATCCGTATGCTTACTTTTCTAGACACGCAAGATGTTATGCCTGTAACAAGTATGGACATGTGGAAAAGGAGTGCAGGATGAATAGATCTGAGAAATTGGATAATTTCCAACACACAAAAATAAAGTTCAAGCAAAGCTGGAAAAAGGTGGAGGACCGGTCAAAAACGTAGGGGATAATAATCCTACTGCAGTCATCCACTTCTACATATTACTTCTCATAATGACTGCAGGAATGATGTGAGATACATTATAGAGATTAATAATGTATCATCACAGGGGGAGAAATGTATGATGATTCTCATTATTCTGGTTATATTTATTTCTAACAGAGCATGTGATGTGAAGAAGACAGGTACAGGTGGTACAACTTCAGGACGAGATGAAGGAATGTGAAGTTTTCAATGTTTCACTTCCCATACGCAGGTTCAGTGAACTAAATACGCGTATACACGCGAGTTACAATGGAGACAGTCGTGTATGCACTTATGACAAGAAAATTTTACGACAGCTGAAGATCAGGAGCACAGCTTCAGGGGGAGCATCAGTCTGACTATTAATGATTGTATTATTGGCACTGTATCTACTTATTATTCAGTTCTAAATGGTGATGAAATGATACATGGTTTCTTATGATGAGATTATGAATGAGCCTTGTTTGCTTTTTGTTGAAGAGTATTCCTTGCTTTCACACATGGATGAGATAGAAGTCCTATGATTCAGAGATAAGGACAGATCATGCAAGAGATTGTTGTTGATGACTTTCTATTGAAAGTGTTCAGGCTGCACAAGCTAAGGAGGAGCCTTGGTCATATGGAAAGGATGCTTGGATGTACGTTTTTTAGGGGGAGCATTAGACTTGCTAAGTATAATGCATTATTGGCATTATAATGGTTCTAAAACATGATCTCTTTTGAGGTCTTCTTGGTAGTGGTCATAAAAGGTCATATTTGTAATTTGATGAAAAGGTCATGATGAGATCTATGATGTAAAATTGTAATATTTAGTCATGTAAGGACTCGTTCATTTTGTAAACCCACTTGGTTGGGTAGTTGAGTCAAAATATGTAAACCCACTTGGCTGGGAAGTTGAGTCAAAATGTGTAAACCCACTTGGTTGGGTACTTGAGTCACATATGTAAATCCACTCGGTTGGATCTTTGATGTAAGTATGAGTCCTTGGTGATAGGAAGGTCATAGAGTCATATACTTCTTTGATAAATATGGTGGAATATTTAGCTTGAATTCATGGGGAGCATGGTAACTTCAGTGCACATCAGATCTACAACGCTCTTCTTTCTACATGAGGAGAAAAACCTTGTGTTGGTTTTGATCCGCCCTTTGCCCTTGATGTCAAAGGGGGAGAGTAACATGGTGTTTTAATAAGGGGAGAGTAACATGGTTATTTTATAATGGTTATAATCAATGTATCTATCTGTTGTGGTGATCAAACACTATCGTGGTTTCCATCAAGTCCAAAGGGGGAGATTGTTGGAAATATGATGCAGAGTGTTGTCCTTGATGGAAACCCACTTGATGAAAATGATGGAAACCTACTTAATGAAGTTGTTCTTGATGCTTGATAAGTTTATTAATGATGTAAATCTGATGTTCTACAAGTAGTACAGAAGTTGCAGAAGAAAGAAATATCAGTATGTGCAAGAATAATGATGAAAAAGGTGTGTTACAAGGCATACGCGGAGAATGCGTGTATGCACGCGGAAAAATACGTGCCAAGTCGCGTATGATCAATTGCACTCTAAATGTGTAAAACCAGGGGTTACTACCATGGTATTGACCCATTGTATTGAGCGATGGATTGTCTATGAGATCCCGTCCAGGAATACCATCGAAAGTGATGTGGTTTTGGCTCATGGTATTGACAAAGGCTAAATCTATATAAGGAGAAGAAATTAATTGTGCAAGGTGTGAAAGATGTCCGGGTTTGAATGAATACTTCACTCTGAAGTGTGTCTGAATGGAAAGGGTAACAGTTTGATGATAGATCTGAATCTATGATGCACCTATGAAGAAAATGATGAAAAGGGATCTCTAGATCTGAAATGTATTTGTATTTTCTAGATCTGTCTGTGGAATGTTTAAATCTGAGATGAGGCGAACATCTGTTTGAAGTGAAGGGTAAAATCTGTGATATATATCTATTCTGAAGAATTGTGCTGCCCCATAATCTTTGAAGATCTATACGCTTGTTTGCAGCAGAGGAAGCGCGTATATACGTGGGTTGAATTCAGCAAAAATGCGTATGGAATGTGAAACTAGTTCTGAAGTATGTGCAGATGTATACGCGGGTTTATATGCGTTAAAGTGCGTATATACGCAGGTTCTGTGAAGTGAAAGTGCGTATGAAAACTAGGGTTTGCTGAAGTATGTGGTATGAAATTTCTGATCTGTTCTGCTGTATTACTGCTATCTGTCTATGATGTATTCATACAGATCTAGGCTTTCTGAATATTGACTATGTTGCTGACTATGTTGAGAAAATATCAAGTTGTTGATTGATTGGTTGATGATTCATTGAATGAATTGATAAGGGTATAAGTTTCAGTTTGATGTGTGATTGAGCTTAAATGTGTGGATTGGGTCCAGTCTGAAAATATGATGAAAAGTGGCCTACAATTTGTGATCTATTGAAGTTATTGGATCCAGTATGAAAATTGATGAAACGTGGTCCATGGTAGTGCTCAGGGTTGTAGCCTTTAGTCAGGGCGTTTTAGCTCCCTTGCAGGTGAGGCTGGTAAACAAGAGTAGGGGGTCGTAGCTCCCTTCCAGGAGAGGCTGGTAAACGAGAAAAGGTTGTAGCCTTCTACAGGTGGGTGCCTGCATGCTGGTATGAGTCTGTGCCAGTACATGGTTGTAACATGTTTTCTTTATATAATAAATATTGAAGACTGAGATGACAGCAGCAGTGGTTTTCTCCCGACTTGGGTTTCCACCTTAAATCCTGGTGTTCTTGTGTGTTGCTTATGTGTGATGGTTTATTCTGTTATTACTGCACATGCTTACTGCTAACTAAACATCTGATGAACAAAAGATGCATAGATCCAAGTAAATAATTAAATGCATAATAATATCTCTGTGTATACGCGAGTTTTATAAAGGATATCCGTGTGTATACGCGAGTTGGCTTCACTAAAGTGGCATATGGGTTTTAGAGTATGAAGAAGTAAAATTTTTGAGTATGCCCTAAATACTGTCACCCCCCCCCCCTCGCCCCCCCTCTCAGTATTTTTCCCAACAACAACTGTTGATTTTCTCTTTTATCAAAAAACAGAATTGACTTTAGCTTGATACTTCTGAACTTTTTCCAGCAGTGATTCTCTAATTTGGTGTGCCTCTGTCAACTATAACATTCTTCTTTGGACTAGGTTTTCATGATCAACTTCATCTTGTAGGAACTTCATCACAGGAAGAGCTAATTGCAAAGGCATTAAAACATATGTACCATATACAAGCTGAAATGGAGACATTCCCATTTATTTTTTACCACTTACTCTATCTGTCCACAGAGCATGTATCAACTGAGTGTACCAATTCCTCTTTTTCTTATTAATCCTTACCAAAATTTTATTGGATGGCTCAACCAATCCATTACCTTGAGGGTAATAAGGCGTGGGATGAGTCAATTAAATACCATATTGCTAACAAAAGTTGTACATCTTAGCAGACTTAAAGGCCATTGCATTATTAGTTACTAATTTATGTGGACAACCAACCCTTGAAATAATATTTTCCAACAGAAATTTAATAATTACTGTATCAGTAGCATTTCTGGTGGGTACAGCTTCAATCCATTTAGTGAAATAGTTTGTAGCTATAAGAATCCTTCTATGTTGTCCTAATGAAGGTGGATGAATTTCACTAATGAAGTCTAGCCCCCACTGCTGGAAAGGAACATCTGCTGAAATAGGAATAGGAGGTAATGGTAGCAATTTCTGTTTACTAACAAATTTTTGACATTCGACACAGCTCCTGACTTTTGCAAAGACATCAGAGAAAAGAGCTGGCTAATAATAGCCAGCTCTTAAGATTTTTTTTGTAGTAGCTCTCTAATGTAAATTCCCTCCACACACTTGCACATGTATCTCTGTCACAATCTCCTGGGATTCTAATTCATCTACACATCTTAACAAGACTCCAACAGGATATTTCCAGTAAATATGGTCTTCCAAAATGCAGTACTTCACAACTCTCAGTTTAAAAGCTCTTCTTTTAGATTTCTCCATTTCAGGTGGACAGTTGAACTTTAATAAGTAAACTATATCCTTGTACCAATCTGAATTAAATATTTTAGGATAATTAGCAATACCTTCCCCATCCTCTCCTTCAACTACCTCTACATTCATATTTAAAGCTTTGCAGTTAGATTCATCCATCAAGTGATCCAAGCCCTGATCCTTCATAAATTTAGTTGGTTTGATTTGAACATCAAATTCCAAAATCTTGGTCAGCCATCGTCCTCTCCTTCCATCTGTATCTAGCTGTAGCAACACATCTTTAAGAGTGATATCGGGCACAAAGAAAATATTTTTGAATGCAGAACATCAACTCGAAAAGACTTCAAAGCCTTAACTAGTGCACATGATTATTTTTTAGTCAAGCTATACTTTAATTCAGCATCCCTTAAATCACGACTGAAAAATGAAATTGGCTACTCCAAACCCTCCTTATTCTTATGTAGTAAGACATTTGCAATTGTTTCTTCTCAAGCATATGAAAAATCAGAAACTCCTTTTCAAAATCAAGACTAATCAAAACTAGTGCTTCAGTCAAAGCAAATTTAATTGTTGAAAACAAAATTCTTTGCTTCATCTTGCCACTTAAATTCTACATCATTTTTCAGCAAAACATTTATATGTTTCATCAGCGCTGCAAATTTAGGAACAAAATGCCTTAGAAAATTGATTTTCCCTAAAAATGACTGCAATTCCTTCTTATATCTGGGCAAACCAATCTTCTGAAAATCTTCTACTCTTCTTGGATCAATACAGATGCGACATTTTGTTACAATGTGTCCCAATAACTTACCTTCTTGGACAGCAAAAGACCACTTTTTTGGGTATAAGGACAAACCAAACTTTATGTATTTGTCAAAAACTTGCTTCAGATGTTTCAAGTGGTATTCATAAGATTTTGAATATACTATGACGTCATCCAAATAGATGACCACAAATCTGTCATTTTCTCCTGTAAAGGCAATATTCATTGCCCTTTTAAAGGTTGCACCTGCATTCATCAAACCAAATGGCATTTTTTGTACATGAATGTGCCCTAGGGTGTGGTAAATGTTGTCTTTTCTCTATCTTGCATGTCAAATGAAATATGATTATAGCCTGAAAAGTCATCAATCATTGACAGTCTTTTGGATCCTACAACCTTCTGCAAGATATAATCCATCTTGGGCAGTGGATAGTTATCTTTCAAGGAGCACCGGTTCAGGTTATGAAAATAAACATAAATCCTTATTTCTCCATTATTTTTCCAGACTGGGACTATATTAGCTACTCAGTTAAAAAATCTCAAAGGAAGAATAATCTTTTCTTCCCATAATTTTTTGATTTATTTCTCAATGATTGGAAGCAGCATGGGATTGATGTGTCTAATTTTTTGTGCTACGGGATTTGCATATGTTTTCAAATGGATCTTGTGCTCCATTATGCTCTTATAATAAGTTTTCAACTCACTATAAGACCATACATATATATTAGCAAATTCCTTCAGCAGTTTGATATATTTTGTTATGGTTTCTAGAGGAAGGAATTTAGACACTTTGACTAATCTTGGCTAATCTTTTGTACCAATGTTACACTCTATTGTACTCTCTCCATCATTCTTGCTTTCAAGCTTGATAAAAACATCATTATTATCAAACATTCTTTCTAAAGGAACCAAACCCTTAGGAATAAAGTTAGTTTTCAGATCTATAATTTTTTTCCCAGCCATAGTTTTCTTAAAAGGGCTGTTATTTTGGTTTTCAACAATTTCCTGCTCATCATCAATTTGTATGTCTACAAACTCTTCTACAAACTCCAAAAATTTCAGAATCTCCCTATCATCTTCAAATACTTGTTAGTGCTTGATGTTATCAAGAATTTAAGGTCTATTTTTTATTTGAACATCATAAACTTCCTTGACATCTAGAGGAACTTTGAAATTACTAGCAGCAATAGCTAGTGAATCATCGATTTGATTTTCTTCTCTAGTGACAAAATGTATATTAAATGTTGAAAAGTATTGTTCAATCAAATCCCATACTTCATTTCTATAATTCTTCAATTTGAAAATTTTCACTTGGTAATCATTTCCCACCTGCTTAATCACCAAAGGCAATTAGTTGTTCTGCTCCCAAATCTTTCACTACCTTCATACCCAGCAAAAGTGCTTCATACTCAGTATTGTTGTTAGTGGTAGAAAATTGCAGTTTGTATGATATGGTTACCTCCTACTGAGTAGGATAAATGAGGACTACACTGAATCTCGATCCTTCTCTTGAAGAAGCTCCGTCAAAGTACAATTTCCAGATCTGTCCTCCTTCTGAATGCTGCTCATTTGTACCTTGATAGTGTTTTTTTTCTCTTATTTTAGGTTGGAAATCATTATCATCAGCAACAAGGTGCAGAATTGATGACCCCAATTCCTTTTCTTCAGCATATATGGGATGGTTTGATCGATTGTCCTGATCACTAATGATGTAGGCCATTTGAGTTTCCCTATACATCCTTTTGAATTCCCCTCCAAATACTGGGATGGTAGTATATGACATGTCCATATAAAGGGTACCTCCCAATTTCTTAGACCAAGATCTGGAAATTAACATCCCAAATCTAGAAGGAATGTCAACAACCACAATGTCCATCACTAAGCTCTTCATAGGCAGCTAGGTAAGGGAAACAGCCAAATCCTTAATCACTCCTAGACATTTGAATTTTTTGGATTCAAAGGTGTAAAGGTCATGATATTTCTTGGTGATCTCTAACCCCAATTCATCCATTACTTTCTTTGCCACGAGATTGTGGGAAGCTCTAGAATCTAACAGAAAATTATGTGGCAATTTGTCATGTATATTGAGTGACAGGTAGAAAGGAGGAGATTTATCATCATTTTTGTCTTTGACATGAAAGCCTAGCTAAATGGTGGGATGCTCATCCTCAAGGTTGATTGAATCAGGGGCGAGAGGAGGCTGCAACGGACTCTTAAGCGACTCTTTATATGCTATATTTTTCAATAATTCCAGGAGTGGAACTGGAATTTTGATTTTATTCAAATCAAATTTGAAACTGAAATAAATTGGAACTAATTCTTTATTCTTTGCAGTAATTTTAACAATTGGGGCAGAATTTTGAGGTGGAGGAACCTCATTTACCTTGGCCTTATGTTTAGTAGCTTGTTTATCTGAATCTGATTTTTGTTGAGGCTACTGAACATGACCTTTTGACCTCAAAGGGTAATTTATGTTTTGAAATTCTTGTTTTTTTTATCATTCTGTGCATAAATTTGAGCATTCATATCATCAGAAAACAAGAAAATTCTTGATCTATCTTCATATTCCTGCAATTTCAAACGTGTTGACTGTAAAGTTTCTCCCAAATGGTTTATTTCTTCATTTTCTTCCTCATTTCCTTTTTTTTGTTCTTCAGCAAAATTATTCAAAGGAGGTTGAACATTTTGATCATCAACATTCCTCCTTGGGCACTGTAGGGTTTGTTGAGGCTGAAAAGGCCTCCTAAAGGGAGCCTGATTTCTATTAGCTTCGTTTTTATTGGCTCTAGCAACTGGTTTATTTTACACCTCTAATTTTGACATCTTAGAGGCAAGTTCCTTGATCAAATTGGACATTTGATCGATATTTTATTCTTCTGAAAGAGATTTGGAAGAAGGATTTTATTCTTTCATCTTCGTTTTGTCTTTTTCCGCCTTTTATTCCTCCATTTTTAATTTATTAGAAGCCATGAGATTAGACTGTACTCCAATTGCAGCCTCTTACATAGTTGTCAATGTTTTTGCTTTTTCAGCCCTCAACCATAAGGCAAACTCGGAATCTAAAGCATTTGAAAAATTTATCATAGTTGTGGTTTCAATGGATTTAATCTCTTCAAGAATTTTCTGATAAATCTTATTAAACCTCTTAGTAAAATCAGCTAAAGACTGATCTGCATTTTTCTTCAAAGTTCCAAATTTTGTAAGATAATGTATATATTCTTTCCTATCACCCCAATTTTTCAAAAATATCTCTTCCAATTCATCAATTCCTATAATTGAATTTGGAGCCAAAATTCTAAACCATTTTTGAGGCTTCACCATCCAAATTCTGAACAAAGAGTCTTGACCAGACGTCTTCATGTTCAATATGTTGATTGTAAGCATAAATATAGAAAGCCACTAAATGTTCCTCGGCAGAAACTCCTTCTCCCTCCCCGGTGTATTTTGGAAGATATTTCAAGTAATCTCCTTGGGGAAGTGCATGCATGTGTTGAAGGATAACAAGTGGTGCATATCTTGCAGCCACTATCTGTTGCATCCTTGTAAGTGCAGGTTGAGCCATATTTTTCTAATGTACAGTTGATGTAGCAGTTTGAGAAATAGGAATTAAAATTGGTGAATTCTGATTCTGATTTAGTATAGCAGAAAATTGGGGGTCTTGAGATGATTTTTCAGGCTTTGGAACGGAGAAGAGTGGGTTTTCAAAAAGATGAACAAAGGATGTCTTGAATTCTCCTTCAGTAGAAGAATCCGAATCTAAAGTTGTCTCATGAGGGGATGGAGTTAATTCAGCTTTATTTTTCAGATCAAGGAAATCAGATAAGTTAAAGGTAAGACCTTCGAGTACATTTTTTTCAAGTGGATGAGAAGAAGATGCCCCAATAGCTAGATTTGAAGAGAAAGGAAAATATTCTTACTGAGGGGTGACAAGGGACTGGTATTCAGGATGAGTCTAGAGGAAATTTAAAAATAGTCTTGAAGTCTTCTTTAGTCAAAATATCCCTATCAAGAAAGGGTACAATAGCCAATACTTGTTCTAATTCACCATCAATCAGCACAAACTCTTCTGACTTCTTTTCAACACTTAGAAATTCAATTTCTCCTTCTTTAACTAGAAAAATACTTATTTCATATTTAATAGGTGATGAGTAAGAAAAACCTTAAACTGAGCCTAGGTTAACAACATCCACTTTATTTTCTAGAGGAGTAGCTTCAACTTGAGTTTTTTCAACAGAATTTTTTGAAACTAAAACCCCTTAGATTCTAAAGTAGTTAGAGGTACCTTTTTCTTTGGAACGTACTTTTTGTGTAACTTCTTCACTGACTGAGATGTGGCTTAAACTTATTTTTGTTTTCCTTTATCATCTTTTGATGATTTTCTCTAGGTTAGCAACTAGGGTCACAGTTGGAAATCTCTGATTCCTGTTGTAGAAGGAGGTCTTGAAACCCCTTTTCCTCTTTGTGGAGTTACCAGGTGAACAAATTTGCAGTCTTCTTCAGGTCACCAATTCTTTTTCACCATCAAGAACTAATTATCAATAATTCATAACAATAGACTCAGGAGAATACTTCGTTATAAGGCCTTCATCTCCCGGTAGACGCACCAAAATATGTTGGCGTTGGAATCAACACTTGGACTGCAGCAAGTGCCTAACCATACACATCTTAAACTATAAATAAATTTAATGATTTGTTTTATGAGATTGGTATGTAGTACAAACTTTGATTCACTAACAAGAGATTTCAGTCAAATCCACAGTTCTACTAATGAGGGTATTGTAACTTGATGTGGTAGAAAGGTGCAAGTTTGTAGTCTATGATGAGAGGAAATTGAAAGATGAGAGGAAAATCAATAGGTCTGTAAAACTGAAATCTACGGATTTAGTAGAAATTGAAAAAACTAGCAGTTTGACAATATTCCATTGAGAGAAATATATTTCTAGTCTAACAATATTCTCACTTAAATATCATGAAGAATAATTATCATGAGTGATGCTCTTCCACTGTTATAACATATATTTTATCAGGAATGCTCACTGTGTGAGACTAACAAAAACTGAGAAAACACATAACATGCTTAAGAGACTAATAAAAACACATAATAGTATGACGATTTGCAAACTGGAACTAGAAGAACGAAGATATGGAAACACAAATAAAGTAGGCAGTACACAAATAAAATTGGTAATAAGTCATTATTATTATTCCATTTCATTCACAAAAAAAATTACAATTCATATAAGTCAAAATTCAATGACCACCAACCAACACCGACTTCATATCAATTTGGCATATATATGCAAAATATGATACTGTCATATTCCACAGAAAAGGAAAATCTGTTTCAAAAGTCATTACAACCTCGTGCAAGAGGTGAGGCTTATCCCTTAATTTTAATTACAAAGTGCTACATTAAAAACAATAACAACATTAAGGATGACAATTTGAAGTGATTTTTATGATGTGGCAGTTTTATGGGAAGACTCCTCTTCCGTTCTGGTACAACCAACTCCATAAAAAGTGCAAACATTAGTAAAATGGTGTGTAGCTATTCCTTGAATGTTGCCCAGTGCCTAGTAAAAATGTGTTGGTACTGAGAGTAGTGGTAGAAAACTGTTTGAGAAAAATTTTGTCGTTGTTCTGCTATCCTTTCCCTTTTTTGGTTGAAGACCCTTTGTAAAGGCGGAAAAACCTTAAACTTTTCGATAGAATGATAGAGGTTCATTTTATGAGAAATTACAAATAAAATCCTTTGAAACAGGTTTAATTGATAGAGGAGACATGGAGCGGAATAAATGATAAGCGAGGGGGGGTGGTGACATGGCAAAGAAGTGGGACCGATCGCAGATCAGGCATCGAAAGTTTTATTGTGAAATGTGGGAAGTTAAATGTTGAAAATGGCAAAGTGCGATGTGTGATAAGGGTGGAGGTGACGTGGCAAAGAAATGGGACTGATCGTAGATCCTGCATCAGATATTTTATAAACATACATACGTTTGCAACCAACAGCATTTATCAGAACTTTAAACAAAACCACAATTTCTCCCAACAATATGCATTCATGCGGAATTATGGTTCTTAGGCCCCACAACTAGTTGACCAATAGGAAGCAATCACAAATCGGCCGCCCGCAATTTTAACTTTACACTGATAACGGCTAAACCATAAACTCTGTTATTTGTGAAATTGCACTAGTTCGCTATGCCGACACATGTCCCTCGCCTCATCACATTGAAAATTTCTTAGCATACCATGCAAAGCCTTAACAATAAACTTTAAAACTATGATTTGCAAAATTGCCCCATGTGTGCTTTAATCTCCACTATTGATCTGCGCCCATATCTAACAGTCTTCCTTGCTTATCCCTTAGCCTTATCACATCGCAAATCACTTAACATACTATGCGATTTGACTTAACGATAAAACTTAAAAACTGTGCTTTGTGAAGTTGCCCATCTACGCTTTAATCTTAGCCATCGGTCTGCTCCTCTTTGGATCTGCAATTAGATCATGTTCGTTCGTTCTTTTTGCATTCATTTTTTCCCCGTTGCTTCATTTCTTAGTCGATTTCCTGGCGAGCTTCCTTTAAATATTATCTGCTGCTCTTCTCCGGATCTCCCACTTTGCTGGTTTAGCTATTTTCTTCCGGCTGTGATTTGATTCTAAAGAACTCTAGTTGCTACGAAGCCTTAATTTTCCTGATTTGAAAAATGATTACCTATTTAACCGTAGCCTCTTTTATGAGATAACCAAAATCTTAGTCAAATAGTTGCGCTTTTCACTGTGTGGAATATATGACTTCCATTTCTAAGAAATAGTTGCCTTTTACTGTATTATTGTTTTGAAAATGAATTTGCAACAAAGGTAGCTATTATTCCAGACTAGATGACTGCAATTTTATTACCCAGAGATCAACTGACCTTCAACACTAACATAAGCCAAAACATATATTTTAACTTATTTTGGGACTCTAAAACATTATGACACCTATTCACTTAAAACCACCTTGATGTTGGGACTTTTTAAATTTTGTTGGAAATGACATAAACTTTGGACATGGACTAGGACACAATAAAAATTTTAAAACATTCATACAATGACAATTACACCATTAAAATTTTCAGTGCTAACACCAAGGATGAATGTTTGTTTCAGTAATGATTGTTCAAGATGCATGTGTATTTAAAACCAATTATGTTCCTCTTTTGCACAGTCCCTCCCTACTAAGGCATAATTTCCAAGAATCCAATATTTACTTGATAACATGAGAGAAACCAAGTATTTACCTGATCAACATTATGAAAAACATCATTTACCCATAATAATTATTTGTTTCAACAAACTAAATATTAATTGAGTCTCACCTTGAATATAATACGAAATGAAATAAAGAGGAATAATAGCTATAATATTTTAACATAACAAGAAAGAAAAACAAAGTAATGACATGTTTAACAAAAATAGCTAAGCAGAATCAGTTACCCTGTTGCGAGATCTAGAGAAATTTTTAGCCAATAGGTACACCCGGTGGGAACAAAGTGATTGTAACCACATTTTATGCACTTTTGACAGATCAAATATTCCCAGTGTTAAATTTCATGTATGCATTCAATGTCATTGTGGATGGAAAATATGTTGAAATGGTAACAAACCTAACCATGTCCTTCGGGTCTATATCTCTCTTTAATATATTGCATGAATTGCCTCATAATGCAATCCATAACCTCTTCAATATAGTTTTCATTGTGCGATAATTTCCTTTGCAATGTTTTCCTTCTTGGCAACTATCAGGACACAAAATATACAATCCAGATGTTATGCAATGAAGGTATTGGGTACGTAGCGATTGTGGAGAGGAAAGTGTTAATTTATACCCTAAGTAAGCCTCAGACAACACTTTGATTAGATATGCTCCAGTTGTAGAGCCTTATGAGCCCATGGTAGTTCCTGCCCTATTTAGCAGTCTCCTCATCCTTTGTAAGCCCCTATGTCTGCGTGTTCGAAAACATAAGGAACATTTACTGCAAGACCATGAGAAGATATTAAAGAGTCTGTCAGATAAACAAAATCAGGAGGTCGAACATCCAAGTACTGACAGAGGCATGCAAGCAGAAGATGAGCAAAAAACGAGAAACAACACCATTGACAGAGTGGAAAGAAGCCCATCTCAGCGAAGCAAGAATAAAAATTACAATGAGGAAAAATTTGGCAATTCGTAGCAACAATAAGTTAAGAAGGAGAAAGTATAGCTTCAGGGGGAATTTCAAAAGATTAAACCATCAAAATTTGATGGTGAGGCTGAGGAGGTGGTAGAAGCATTGTTAATTAACATGAACAAGTATTTTTAGGTGTATGAATATAACAGCAACCTGAAGGCCAAATTAGCTATATATCAGCTAAGAGAAAAAGCCACTCTGTGGTGGGAAGAAGTGAAGAATGTACGCAGCATTGAGGAACAAGATGTCACTTGGGAATCGTTCCAGTAATACTTTAAACACAAGTATTTGATAGAACGATTCTATGACGAAAAAGCTCAAGAATTTCATGACTTAAGGCTGGGACAGATGACCATGGATGAATATATCACCAAGTTCACCTCCCTTTTACGATATGTTCCATATCTTTGAGAGGAAAAGGCTAAGCTGCAGAGATTTCTGAGCAGCCTACCAACACACATGAAGGATCGAATAGAATTCGTAAACCCCCGAACCATGGATGAAGCCATTCATAAAGCACGAATGTGCTATCAACATTCCAAGGAAAAAGGGGAGGTTGGAAAAAATTGGTAGCCAAAGAAAGGACAAAAAAGTGACTCAAATTTCAAAGGCACCAAAAGCAGTAACTTTAAGAATTCTGCACTAAATCCTGTTAGCAAACAGTTTGGCAGAAATCACCAGAGAACCAGATGGCCAGCAGAAGAAAAGCCTACGGAAGCATCCAGTAAACCTAAGCAAGGAAAAATGACTAAGCCACCTCTACAGTGTTGGGGGTGTGGTGAGGCACACTATTACAAAAACTATCCACAGCAAACCAGAAATGATATAGTGGCAAAAATTGCAAGAAGCTTCTACAGTAGGTGATGCGGCGCAGAACATACCTCGCATCAATGCAGCTTTGAAAAACCAATAGGCTGATTATTAGCCAACAATGATTGAACTGGAAGGTAAATTACTAACTCAATCTATTTCTATTTTGGTAGACCTAGGAGCAAGTCTGAGCTATGTTAGTCCCAAAATAGTGGAAATTTGAAAATGAAAGAACAGAAATTTAAAATTTCATGGCTGGTACAGCTAGCTACCGAAGTAAAATGAAAAGTAACTGCCAAAATTCCAAATTGTATTCTGGAAATTTTAGAACAACAGTTACAAGTAGATCTGAACATTTTTCCATTAGGATCCTAAGATGTTTTTCTAGGCATGGACTGGCTAGAAAAACATTGGACCTTAGTACACTATAAGGAAAAGGTTATCTACTACAGAATGCACGATGGAACACTTAAAGAGATTCAAGGAATCAAAAATCTATTGTAGATATGCCCAATTACAGCATCCCAAATGAATAAGTTTATAAGGAAGGTATGACAGTTATATGTTATTCAAGTAGGGTATGCAAATTCCAAGGAAAAATCGCCTATGATGGAAAATATACCTGTGGTATAGGAATTTTTGGATGTCTTTCTAGAAAACATTCTTGGTTTACCACCAAGGAGAGAGATTTACTTCACCATAGAGATACAGCCAACAACTTCTCCTGTGTCAAGGGCTCCTTACAGAATGAGTGTGCTGGAACTAACTAAGCTGAAAATGAAGTTACAAGAACTGTTAGATAAGGGCTACATTCATCCAAGTTTTTCCCCTTGGGGAGCTCCAGTACTATTCATGAAAAAGAAGGATGGGACCATGCGAATGTGCATTGACAACAGGCAACTCAACAAGTTAACAGTCAAGAACAAGTACCCTCTACCAAGGATTGATGATTTGTTTGATCAGGTAAAAGGGGCCACAGTGTTTTCCAAGATAGATTTAAGATCTAGATATCACCAGATTCGAATCAAGGATGAAGACATTTACAAGACAACATTCCATACCAGGTATGGACACTATGAATTTGTAGTGTTACCCTTTGGATTAAAGAATGCACCAGCAACCTTTATGAGGTTAATGCATGGAATGTTTCACCCTTTCTTGGATAATTTCGTACTTATATTTATAGATGATATTCTGATCTATTCTAAAAATTAGGAAGAGCATAAGGAACATTTGAGGATTGTTCTGGAAATGTTAAGAAAACACCAGCTATAAGCTAAGTTCAGCAAATGTGATTTATTTAAAACATAAATCTAGTATCTAGGCCATGTTATTTCAGCAAAAGGAATTGATGTTGATCCAGAGAAGATCAAAAAAATTATCGAATGGCGAGTGCCCCAGAACGTGGCAGACATTAGATCCTTTATGGGATTAGCTGGGTACTACTGCAGATTTATTGAAGGATTTTCTAGAATTTCTTTCCCTATTACTTCTTTGCAGAGGAAAGGAAAACTTTTTAAATGGACAGTTGAATGTCAGGAAAGATTTAAAAAGCTGAAACAACTTTTGACCACTGCACCTGTGCTAAGGGTATTTGATCCTAACAAAGAATTTGAGGTATGTATTGACGCAAGTAAAGAAAGTGTTGGGGCAGTTCTATCTCAGGAAGGCAAAGTGGTGGCATATGAATAAAGGAAGCTGAAAGACTAGGAACAAAGATATTCAGCGTATGATCTGGAACTAACAACAGTGGTACATGCACTCCGAGTGTGGAGGCACTACTTGTTTGGAAAAAAGTTTGTACTAAAAACAGATCATAGCAGCTTAACTAGTTACTTCAAGCAATCATATTTAAACTCAAGACAAGCAAGATGGAATGCCTTCCTAAGTGAGTTTGATATGGACATTCAGCACGTAAAGGGAAAATAAAACCGGGTAGCTGATGCCTTAAGAAGAAAACTACATGGTATATATGAGCTGTATTATAATTAGCTAGAAAATAAATTTTTGGAGTAAGTGAGGGAAGAGGCACATAAATATCCAAAATACCAATTTTTATGGCAACAGATGGAAGAAATTAGAAAGCAAGGAAGTACATCCGAATACGGAATAAAGGAAGATCCAATGCTAAATTTCCAAGGAAAAGTGTATGTGCCAAGTCGCATGACTCTGAAAGAGCTGATAATGGATGAGTACCATTGCAACAATTATGTAGGTCATCCAGGATACCAGACAATGTTGACTGCAATAAGAAAGGTATACTTTTTGCCTGGTATGCATAAAAACATTGCTGAGTATTTAAGTAAATGTTTAGAATGTCAACAGGTGAATGTGGAGCATCAACATCCCGCAGGAAAGTTGCAGCCCATACCAATACCCGAATGGAAGTGGGAGGTCATATCCCTAGATTTCATTACCAGCTTACCATGAACAAAAATGAAAAATTATTCAATCATGCTGGTGGTGGACAGATTGAGTAAATTTTCACATTTTATACCAGTGCAGTCCACTTACAAGACGGTACAGATAGCTGACATATTTATGAAGAAGATTTTCAGGTTGCACGAAATTCTGAAAACCATTATTTCAGACCGGGATGTTAATTCTACTTCTGCATTATGGAAGACCTTTTTTATAGGACTCGGGACTCAGATAAAATTTAGCACAGCTTATCATCCCCAAACCGATGGTCAAACGGAGCGAGTAAACCAGGTGCTGGAAGATATGTTGCGCATGTATGTAATGCAGCAGCCAACTAAATGGGAAGATTATCTACACCTTGTTGAATTTTCTTACAAAAATATTTATCAAGAGTCCCTGAAGATGAGTCCTTTCGAGGCCTTTTATGAGAGGCAGTGTCGCATGCCCATAAATTGGAGCAGCCTTAAGACAAAATTAATGTTGGGACCCGAGATGCTTGCTGAAATTGAAATAGAGGTAAAGAAAATAAGACAAAATCTAAAGGCTGCACAAGATTGGAAAAAGATCTATGCAGATAAAAAGAGGTCTTATCGAGCATTTGAAGTGGGAGATCATGTATATGTGAGAATTAAACCCAAGAGGAGTACATTACGGTGGACCTCCTGTGCCAAATTGGCTCCCAGGTTCTGTGGACCCTTCCAAATTTTGGAAAGGGTAGGACTTGTAGCTTATCGGCTAGCTTTACCCAGCCACATTCAAGTACACAATGTGTTTCATGTGTCCTTGTTGAAGCATTATGTGCATGATGCAAAGCACGTAATACATTGGAAAAATATGCAGGTAGGATAGAAATAATAATCCTAACTTGAGATATATATATATATATATATATATTGTGAGAATTTTACATGGAACCTTGCTGTTTACAGGTAGAACCAGATGGTGAGTTTCTGGTCGAGCCGCAACACATACTTGACCAAAGGGAAATCGTACTCCGCAGGCGAGTTGTTGTCCAAGTTAAAGTGCAATGGAAGTACTTTGGTCCGGATGAGGCTACTTGGGAGGCCAGAGCTCTTTGCAGATTTAGAGTAAAAAAAACACCGAGGATGGTGTTACTTCCAGGGGGGGAAGTTGTGACAACCTCATTAAAGATAACTAGTGTTAACTAGTTAAAAGACAATTATTTTTTATTGTGTTGGGAAAAGACTTAAATTATTATTATTTGTCTAGAAGTATTTTTACTAGTAATTAGTTATGAGTAATAAATTAATGGAGAGAATTTATTAAGGAAAGTAAAAAGCTGATGGTAAAATGTTTTCCAAGAACTGGTAAGTGGTTGGGGATAGCTGGAAATAGTTACCTTCTCCTATGAGGATTAAATATTGATCCCAGTGAGGAGTAGGGGTTATGTTCTAGATGGAAAAAAGGTTGAGGAATTTCCAGAGCTGGTAGAGACCAGTGGAAAGTTCGCTCAGAGAACCTGGAACTAGTTTTCTGGAATTGAATGGACTGGTTGTCTTGAGGTCACAGAAGAAATTGAATCCACTATTAACCCGTACCATCCAGATCTGGATATCGGGGGCAAGAAGAGGATGCAATCGCCTCTCGTGATGGTTGAGATGACCACAGCTTAAAAAAAAAAACAGAGTGATACAGATAAGTACAAATGGTTATTTTGTATTATGTATATAACAAATTAATGTTTGATTACACATTTATTTTGTATTCTGCATATAACCAATTAATTTTTTATTACACAATTATTTTGTATTCTATTTATAAGCAAGTATTGTTTTATTATACAGTTTTATTATCTTCCTCTTAAAATAGAAAAGAAATAGATGTTGACTGAGACAAGTTCTTGCTTACAAAATTCCGCCACAGTATAGACTAGATTCTATGGAGAATAACAGGAAATTATGAGGTATTAGTAGTTTAGCTGTAAGTTTTGGTTCTGTTATTTACTACCAAGAAAATGTATGTAATTAATACAAGGAAACATATAAATGCAGAAAATAGAACTGTTGGTCTTAGGTTCTGGGCAATACCCTACCCAAGACACATCGTTCTTTATAGTTATTCTGTGCTATACACGGACTTTATTAACTGGTGGTCTGGAGATCCTTTTTGTTAAAATTTTTAAACAGAATCTTAAAACAAAATATCTGAACCATCCTATGGAACTATAATCGAGAAGGGAATTGAGTGTCATACAATAGACGACATGTTTCCATTTCTAGAACTTTTCTAAACTAGATATAGGTATTAAGGAATTATGACAAATGCTCAGTATAAGATAATAAATAAAGGATAGATAAAATGCATATTCATCCAGAGAATATGGTAGACTAAATACTCCATAATTCTTAATAAATATCCATTCCAGAATATCTGAAAATACTTAAATTCACACTGGTGTTTTTAAACGTTTATTCTCCTACGAAGTAATTAGAATCTATGACTGTATTGTAATATGCTTGAATGACAAAGATAAAAGAGTCATTGAATATGTGTATACCAGGGATAATTCATTAAAAAAAAGAAGGAGTATATATATTTCAAATTTAAAAACCCTGAGAGGGTTCTATAAAATTCGACGGGCAGAGAGAATGAAACAAGAAACCCTTAAAAAAAACCCCACATTTTTTCTTATAACTTGACTTAAACAGTCCATGTACAATCTCTACTAAATTCAATCTTAATACTTGACTAAAGAGGTATTCAACCTCCAAAAAGAACTTATCGATTTAACCATAGAAATTATGTTCATTTCCAGGATCTAGGAGGAGTAACATCGATTGTCAAGATACCTTGAGAAAGAGAGACAGTGTATTAGTCGGAGACCGATGGAGTCACAGCAGGAAATGTCAAGTATAACCTCAGTGCCAAACACGAGGGGGTTGGTGATACTGACCTGTCGAAAAATCAAGAGATGATTAGTATATATGATGTATTTTATTAATTTTGTCCATATTAAAATATGAGAAAGTAAGAAAATGAGAAGAGCAGGAAGATTTTCTTACCTGTAGGAGGAAAACTAACTTGCGGTCCAGCCTGCAACGAAATACAAAGAAAGAAACAAAGTAAAATGATTAAACCCTTACGAGATTTTCTCACATCAAGAACAATATTACATAAACCTTGACTAAAGTGAAAAGACTCCTCTTACCTTTCTGTGTTCGTCTGGTGCAAGGCAACCATTCTCTAAGACACCATGGCAGACAATGAAGAGTTTGTTTCTTCTTCTTGACTTTGTTTGAAGGTGACTGTGAACTGAAGGTTGAAATTGTTATCAAGGATCCATATCCAAAACTTAAAGAAGCCTGAGGAATCGATCAACTTGAAAGTCGAAGGCCGGCCTCAATCGAGAGTTTAAACCTCGGAGGCACCGAGAATATCAAAGGAGGAGAGAAGAAAAATAGTAATGAGTTGTAAACGGAACTTCGAAGTATGTGTTAGGGTTGGAAAAGTTATGTCAGACATTCCTGCCGAAATTATTAACCGTTGATTAGGGAAATGATCGACGGTGAAGATCAGTAGAGTACCATGGAGAACCGTGAGACAAATCTGTAGGAAATCTCGGTAATTGTCAATTGTAGTAAATGCCAGTACTATAGGATTAAATCACTCTGCCATTCCATCTAATCCGCCGTTGAGAAAATCAAGGTGGGATTCATATAATGTAGTTAATGAATCAACGTTATGGTGGACCACTTTGCAATGAAGTTAAAATCTTCCCAAACCTTAACCAAATTTTCCTTCGCAGACTATACATATATTAAAATAATATTTCTAAGGTCTTGGTGTTTCTTATGTAAACAACGTTGGAACTTAGTCAGTGGAAAAGTTAACAACTAAAGGTTAGATCAGATGTTGGGGCTTGATGTATGAATGAAGTATTTCCTTTTTACTTAATGATTAGGATTAAAGCTCAGAAAATAATATGGTAATCTATCTCTTTGCACATTATAATTATTTGAGTGTAAATATATATATATATATATATATATATATATATATATATATATATATATTTAAAGGTTTATCTGTTACAAGTGGTATCAGAGCAGTGCTCATACGTTGAGACCTTAAGGGTCGACTAACGATAAAGTTGTGTGTGTGACTAATGCACAGAGAGAGAGATAATGAGAACGGGATCACCATCACAACCACCCCAAGATACTGGGGAACCCCAAGAACAACAGATGATGAACCCAGAAATGTGGGTTCAGTTAAGTGTCGACCAACACCAAGAAACTAGTCGAATGCTGGAAGAACAACAGCACCAAACCAGTTTCCTATTGAGTATAGTACAACAACTGCAGGAGGAAATGGTGTGTGTTCAAAAAGAGAATGAACGATTACTGCAAGACCAGGAGAATATATTAAAGAGTCTGTCAGATAAACAAAATCAAGAGGTGGAACATCCAAGTATTGACAGAGGCATGCAAGCAGAAGATGAGAAAAAAACAAGAAACAACACCACTAATAGAGTGGAAAGAAGCCCATCTTAGTGAAGCAAGAATACAAATTACAACGAGGCAGAATCTGGCAATTTGTCAGATAAGCAATAAGTTAAGAAGTAGAAAGTAGAGCATCAAGGGGAATTTCGAAAGATTAAACCACCAACATTTGATGGTGAGGTTGAGGAGGTGGCAGAAACATGGTTAATTAACATGAACAAGTATTTTCAGGTGTATGAATATAACAACAACCTGAAGGCCAGATTAGCTATATATCAACTAAGAGAAAAAGCCACTCTATGGTGAGAAGAAGTGAGGAATGTACGAAGAAGTGAAGAATGTACACAGCATTGAGGAACAAGATGTCACTTGGGAATCGTTCTAGCAATACTTTAAAGACAAGAATTTGACAGAACGATTCTATGATGAAAAAGCTAAAGAATTTCATGACTGAAGGCTGGGACAGATCACCACGGATGAATATATCACCAATTTCACCTCCCTGTTATGATATGTTCCATATATTTGAGAGGAAAAGGCTAAGGTGCAGAGATTTCTGAGCAGCCTACCAACACACATGAAGGAGAAAATAGAATTCGTAAACCCCCGAACCATGGATGAAGCCATTCGTAAAGCACGAATGTGCTATCAGAAGTCCAAGGCAAAATGGGAGGTTGGAAAAAATAGGCAGCCAAAGAAAGGACAAAAAAGTAACTCAAATTTCAAAGGCACCAAAAGCAATAACTTTAAGAATTCTGCACGAAATCCTATTAGCAAACAGTTTGGCAGACATCACCAAAGAACTAGATGGCTAGCAAAAGAAAAGCCTATGGAAGCATCCAGTAAGCCTGCGCAAGGAGAGATGACTAAGCCACCTCTACAGTGTTGGGGGTGTGGTGAGGCACATTATTACAAAAATTGTCCACAGCGAACCAGAAATGATACAGTGGCAAACTTTTATGAAGAAACAGTATGTGATGTGGCGTGGAACATACCTCGCATTAATGTGGCTTTGGAAGACCGACAGGAAAACTATCAGCCAAAAATGATTGAACTCGAAGGTAAATTACTAACTCAGTCTATTTCTCTTTTGGTAGACCCAGGAGCAAGTCTGAGCTATGTTAGTCCCAAAATAGTTGAAATGTGTAAACTAAAAGAACAGAAATTTAAAATTTCATGGCTGGTATAGCTAGCTACCGGAGCAAAATGAAAAGTAACTTCCAAAATTCCAAATTGTATTCTGGAAATTTCAGAACAACAGTTACAAGTAGATCTGAACATTCTTCCATTAGGATCCTATGATGTTTTGCTAGGCATGGACTGGCTAGAAAAGCATTGGACCTTAGTAGACTGTAAGGAAAAGGTTATCTACTACAGAATGCACGACGGAACATGTAAAGAGATTCAAGGAATAAAAAATCCATTACATATATGACCAATTACATCATCCTAAACGAATAAGTGTATAAGGAAGGGATGCCAGTTATACGCTATTCAAGTAGGGTATGCAGATTCCAAGGAAAAATTGCCTATGATGGAAAATATACTTGTGGTACAAGAATTTTTGGATGTCTTTCTAGAAAAAATTCTTGGTTTACCACAAAGGAGAGAGATTTACTTCACCATATAGATACAACCAACAGCTTCTCCTGTGTCAAGGGCTCCTTACAGAATGAGTGTGCTGGAACTAAATGAGCTGAAAATGAAGTTACAAGCACTGTTAGATAAGGGCTACATTCATCCAAATTTTTCCCCTTGGGGAGCTCCAGTACTATTCATGAAAAAGAAGGATGGGACCATGTGAATGTGCATGGACTACAGGCAACTCAACAAGTTAACAGTCAAGAACAAGTACCCTCTACCAAGGATTGATGATGTGTTTGATCAGGTAAAAGGGGCCACAGTGTTTTCCAAGATAGATTTAAGATCTAGATATCACCAGATTTGAATCAAGGATAAAGGCATCTACAAGACAACATTCTGTACCAGGTATGGACACTATGAATTTGTGGTGTTACCCTTTGGATTAACGAATGCACTAGCAACCTTTATGAGGTTAATGCATGGAATCTTTCACCCTTTCTTGGATAATTTCGTACTTATATTTATAGATGATATTCTGATCTATTCTAAAAATCAGGAAGAGCATAAGGAACATTTGAGGATTGTTCTGGAAATGTTAAGAAAACACCAGCTATACGCTAAGTTCAGCAAATGTGATTTCTTTAAAACAGAAATCTAGTATCTATGCCATGTTATTTCAACAGAAGGAATTGTTGTTGATCCAGAGAATATCAAAACAATTATGGAATGTCAAGTGCCCCAGAACATGGCAGACATTAGACCCTTTATGGGATTAGCTGGGTACTACCGAAGATTTATTGAAGGATTTTCGAGAACTGCTTTTCCTGTTACTTCTTTGGAGAGGAAAGGAAACTTTTTTAAATGGACAGTTGAATGTCAGGACAGCTTTGAAAGGCTGAAACAGCTTTTGACCACTACACCTGTGCTAAGGGTAGCTGATCCTAACAAATAATTTGAGGTATGTACCGACGCAAGTAAAGAAGGTGTTGGGGAAGTTCTATCTCAGGAAGGCAAAGTGGTAGCATATGAATCAAGGAAGATAAAATACCATGAACAAAGATATTCAGCATATGATCTGGAACTAACAGTAGCAGTACATGCGCTTCGGGTGTGGAGGCACTACTTGTTGGGAAAAAAGTTTGTGCTAAAAATAGATCATAGCAGCTTGACTAGTTACTTCAAGAAAGCAGATTTAAACTACATGATATATATGAGCTGTATTCTAATCTGCTAGAAAATAAATTTTTGGAACAAGTGAGGGAAGAGCCACAAAAATATCGAGAATACCAATTTTTATGGCAATATATGGAATAAATCAGAAAGAAAGGAAGTACATCCGAATACAGAATCAATGAAGATCAAATGCTAACTTTTCAAGGAAAAGTGTATGTGCCTAATCGCATGGCTCTGAAAGAGCTGATAATGGATGAGTAGCATCACAGCAATTATCCAGGTCATCCAAGATACTAGAAAATGTTGACTGCAATAAGAAAGGTATACTTTTGGCCTGGTATTCATAAAAACATTGATGAGTATTTAAGTAAATTTTTAGAATGTCAATAGGTGAAGGTGGAGCATCAACATCCCACAGGATTGTTGCAGCCCATACCACTACTCGAATGGAAGTTGGAGGTCATATCCCTAGACTTCATTACCATCTTACCGTGAACAAAAGGAAAAATGATTCCATCATGGTGGTGGTGGACAGATTAAGTAAATCTGCACATTTTATACCAGTGTAGTCCACTTACAAGACGGTACAGATAGTTGACATATTTATGAAGAAGATTTTCAGGTTGCACAGAATTCCGAAAACCGTTATTTCAGACTGGAATTATAAGTTTACTTCCGCATTTTGGAAGACCTTGTTTACGGGACAGGGGACTCAGATAAACTTTAGCACAGCTTATCATCCCAGACCGACGGTTAAATGGAGCGAGTAAACCAGGTGCTGGAAGATATGTTGCGCATGTATGTAATGAAGCAGCCAACTAAATGGGAATATTATCTGTTCCTTGTTGAATTTTCTTAAAATAACGGCTATCAGGAGTCCCTAAAGATGAGTCCTTTCGAGGCCTTATATGGGAGGCAGTGTCGCACACCCATAAAGTGGAGTAACCCTGAGACAAAGTTAATGTTTGGAGCTGAGATGCTTGTTGAAATGGAAATAGAGGTAAATAAAATAAGACAAAATTTGAAGGCTTCACAGGATTGGCAAAAGATCTATGCAAATAAAAAAAGGTCTTATCGGGAATTCGAAGTGGGAGATCATGTATATGTGAGAATTAAACCTAAGAGGAGTACATTACGGTGGACCTCCTGTGCCAAATTGGCTACCAGGTTCTGTGGACCCTTCCAAATTTTGGAAAGAGTAGGACTTGTAGCTTACCGGCTAGCTTTACCCAGCCACATTCAAGTACACAATGTGTTTCATGTGTCCTTGTTGAAGCGTTATGTGCATGATGAAAAGCACATAATACATTGGCAAAATATACAGGTAGGATAGAAACAATAATAATCCCTAACCGAATGACTATATATATATATATATATATATATATATATATATATATATATATATATATATATATATATTGTGATAATTTGACATGGAACCTTGTTGTTTACAGGTAGAACCAGATGGCGAGTTTCTGGTCGAGCTGCAACACATACTTGAAAAAAGGGAAATCGTACTCCGCAGGCGAGTTGTTGTCCAGGTTAAAGTGCAATGGAAGCACTTTGGGCCAGATGATGCTACTTGGGAGGCCAGAGCTCTTTGCAGATTTAAAGTAAAAAAAACACCGAGGACGGTGTTACTTCCAGGGGGGGAAGTTGTGACAGCCTCATTAAAGATAACTAGTGTTAACTAGTTAAAAGACAATTCTTTTTTATTGTGTTGGGAAAAGACTTAAATTATTATTATTTGTATGGAAGTATTTTTACAGTAATTAGTTATGAATAATAAATTAGTGGAGAGAATTTATTAAGGAAAGTAAAAATCTTATGGTAAAAAGTTTTCCAAGAACTAGTAAGTGTTTGGGGATAGCTGGAAATAGTTACCTGCTCCTCTGAGGATAAAATATTGATCCCAGTGAGGAGTAGGGGTTATTTTCTAGTTGGAAAAAAGGTTAAGGAATTTCCAGAGCTGGTAGAGACCAATGGAAAGTTCACTCAGAGAACCTGGAACTAGTTTTCTGGAATTGACTGCACTGGTTGTCCTGAGGTCACAGCAGAAATTGAATCCACTGTTAACCTATACCATCCAGATCTGGAGCTCGAGGGCAAGAAGAGGACGTAATCACCTCTCTTGATGGTTGGGAGGACCACAGCTTAAAAAAAAAAAACAGAGTGATACAGATAAATATAAGAAAATAATGTATTATGTATATAAGCAAGTAATTTTTTATTACACAATTATTTTGTATTCTATTTATAAGCAAGTATTGTTTTATTATACAGTTTTATTATCTTCCTCTAAAAATAGAAAATAAATATCCGTTGACTGAGACAATTTCTTGCTTATAAAATTCTACCACAGTATAGACTAGATTCTATGGAGAATAACAGGAAATTATGAGGTCTCAATAGTTTAGATGTAAGTTTTGGTTCTGTTATTTACTACCAAGAAAATGTATGTAATTAATACAAGGAAACATATAAATGCAGAAAATAGAACTGTTGGTCTTAAGTTTTGGGCAATGCCCTACCCAAGACACATCGTTCTTTACAGTTATTATATGCTATACACAGAATTTAGTAACTAGTGGTCCGAACACCCTTTTTTATTAAAAATGTTAAACAGAATCTTAAAAAAAAAATATCTGAACCATCCTGTGGAACTAGAATCGAGAAGGGAATCGAGTGTTACACAATATACGACATGTTTTCCATTTGTAGAACTTTTCTAAACTGGATACAAGTATTAAGGAATCATGAAAAATGCTCAGTATAAGATATTAAAAGGATAGATAAAATGCATATTCAACCAGAGAATATGGTAGACTAAATACTCCATAATTCTTAATAAATATCCATTCTGAAATATCTGAAGATACTTAAATTCACACAGGTGTTTTTAAACGTGTATTCTCCTACGGAGTAAGTATAATCTATGACTGTACTGTAATATGCTTGAATGAAAAATATAAAAGAGTCATTTAATATGTGTATACCAGGGATCATTCATTAAAAATAAAAAAAAAGAGTATATATATTACAGATTTAAAAACCCACAGAGGGTTCTATAAAATTTGACGGGAAGAGAGCATGAAACAAGAAACCCTTAAAACAAAACCCAGATTTGTTCTTATAACTTGACTTAAAGAGTCCATGTACAATCTCTACAAAATTCGATCTTAAGACTTGACTCAAGAGGTATTCAACCTCCAAAAATAACTTATCGATTTAACCATAGAAATTCAGTTCAGAGCCAGGATCTAGGAGGAGTAACATCGATTGTCAAAATACGTGGAGAAAGAGAGACAGTGTATTAGTCAAAGGCCGACAGAGTCACGTCAAGAAATGTCAAGTATAAGCTCAGTGCCAAAGACGACAGGGTTGGTGATACTGACCTGTCAAAAAATCAAGAGATGATTAGTAGAGATGATGTATTTTATAAAATTATGTCTATATTAAAATATGAGAAAGTAAGAAAATGATAAGAGCAGGAAGATTTTCTTACCTTTAGGAGGAAGACCAACTTGCGATCCAGCCTGCACCAAAATACAAAGAAAGAAACAAAGTAAAATGATTAAACCCGTACGAGATTTTCTCACATCAAGAACAATATTACATAAACCTTGACTAAAGTGCAAAGACTCCTCTTACCTGTCTGCGTCTGTCTGGTGCAAGGAAACCACACTATAAAGATGCCATGGCAGACAATGAAGAGTTTGGTTCTTCTTCTCGGCTTTTTTTGAAGGTGACTGTGAAGTGAAGGTTGAAATTTTCGTCAAGGATCCAGACCCAAAACTTAAAGAATCCTAAGGAATTGATTAACCTGAAAGTCGAAGGTCGGCCTCAATCAAGAGCTTAAACCCCGGAAGCACCGAGAGTGTCAAAGGAGCAAAGAATAAAATTAGTAATGAGCTATAGACGGAACTTCGAAGTATGTGTTAGGGTTGGCAAAGTTATGTCAGGCATTCCCTCCGAAATTGTTAACCGTTGATCAGGGAAATGATCGACCGTGAAGATCAGTAGAGTACCATGGAGAACCGTGAGACAAATCTGCAAGAAATCCTGACAGTTTTCAATTGTAGTAAATGCCAATATTGTGGTATTAAATGGCTCTGCCATTCCAGCTAATCCGTCATTGATAAAATCAAGGTGGGATTCATATAACACAGTTAATGAATCAACGTTATGGTGGACCACTTTGCAACGAAGCTAAAATCTTCCCAAACCTTAACTAAATTTTCCTTCGCAGACTATACATATATTAAAATAATAGTTCCAAGGTCTTGGTGTTTATTATGTAAACAATTTTGGAACTTAGTCAGTGAAAAATTTAACGACTAAAGGTTAGATCAGATATTGCGGCTCGATGTATGAATGAAGTATTTCCTTTTTACTTAATGATTAGGATTAAAGCTCAGAAAAGAATATGGTAATCTATCTCTTTGCACATTATAACTATTTGAGTGTAAAAAAAAATTTAATTAATTTTTTTTTTAATTTACTAAGTAAATTTAAAGATTTACCTGTTACAACATATTTATTAATAAATATTTATACATATATGACTTTTATTTCTTTTAGATTTTTTCTTTTTAATTTATTATAAATATATAAATTTATTTAATTTATAACATTTATTCATGAATATTTATACATATATGACTTTTATTTCTATTTCTTATATGACTTTAATTTCTCTTTCTTATTATTTATTATAAGGATTTTTTTTTTAATTTTTTATTTAAAAAAAAATTCTTTATGATTTTATTTTTCTTTATATAATTGAATGATTACTTAGTTTATTTCTGTTATTTTGTATATTTATTTCCTTATATTATATTTTAAATTTAGAAAATTATCATAATATAATATAGTTTTAATAATAATATTATTTTTATTTTTATTTTATTAATTGATTTTTTATTTTCAATTTACTTATTTATATATTCGTTATTTTTTCTTTAATATACAATTTTGTATTAAAAAAAAAATCCATTATATTATCTATTGTATCTCTACAATATTTATTTACTTGCTTACCTAAGTTTATCTAGCTAAATTTTAGTGATGAACCACATCCATCTAAATTCTAATAATAAATCATATTAGATGGTTAGAAATACTTCCTGTGAAAAATTCCAATATGATTTTCCTCAAAATTCTTTTTTTTTTAAATAAATTTCAAATCACTTTAAGTAATAATTGAAGTAATAATTCACTCTTGCCATTTAAATTAGAAGAAAGTAAGTCATTTGAAATAGTCCAAAGTAAGGAGTTGTTTTTAGTGCAATTTTTTGGAGTTTCACAGACCAGAATCTAGTGAAAAAAATTGAGGTAAAATCTTGATTTCTATTATTTAAACTGGTTTTTTTACTTTATATATAGATTCAGCACCCTAAAAAAACCCTAAAACACTTGGATTGTGCAAAAATACCCATCAAACTTTTATTTTCAATAAATTCTTGAAAAAAAAAAAAAATCACACTATAGTAATAGACAAAACATTAAAAAAAAACAATTAATGTGTCCGACTCCAGCGTAAAGTTAGCATTGCGAAGCCTGCCAAAAATTAATTATGACGTATGTAAAGGTTCCCATTAATTATGATTTCAGAGTCCGTCCCGACGAAACACTGACCGTTGGGTCGCATACGACCGCGGATTAGCTTTGCTGCGTAGGCTTTTTCTTATTTGTCTTGGAAAGAATTTGCTTTCACACCTTAATGGATTCCGAATTTTTTTCTTGTTTATTTGTGGTAACAGCTGGTTTGAAATTATAAATGATATTTTTAGAATCTACGTGTTTCGTGATTTATATAAAATTGTAAAAAAAGAATTTGGTAATAATCATATGTAATGGAATATTGTTATTGGGTTTCGAACCAATCAGCGTGGTTTATTATCAAGACTAGGTGAGAGATCAGATCAAGTCATTAAGTTTAAATAAATGTAAAGATGGCTAAACTAGTCGTTAAGAAAATAGCTAGTTTAATTTTTTAAAATTTATTTATCAATTTTTAATTATATATTATGTTTTTTAATTAATTAATAACGACTAGTTCCATTTTATTATTAAAATATTTAATTTATTTATTCAATTAATTAATAGATTAATAAACTTACTAATTAAATATTGAATTAATATATTTTTTTTCTTATTTAATTATTTTATTTATTTATTAAAGGGCAAAATCCAAATAAAAAATAACCGATAACCAAAATAAATAGAATGATGATTTATTTTAAAAGTTGTTCACACTTATCATAATTTAAGTGTTAAATAATTCAGATAATGAAAGACAATCTTTAGTATTAAATAATTTAGATAATGAATTAAGACAAAATTATAAACTCTTCAACTTAATAAAAACGATAAAATAACAAATCTAGAAATTTTAATAATCTATAATTTGACACATCGAGCCAAAGTTACCGGAAATTAGGTTATTTGAAAATGATAGGTAAAACTCTTTTTGATAAACCTAACGCTTAGTTCCAAAAACAGTAAACACTTTCGTTTTAGTGGACAAGGTTGGCCATAGTGACGACGCTCCCAGGGTAAAATTGAAGTACCATACAATCAGTCACAATTTCTTTTGCATAATAATTACAAGGAAACCATACAATCAGTCTTAATTTCAATATTTTTGCATGATAATTACAGAGAGGTGTTTGTAATTTTTTTTGGAAATTTTGGTAAGATTTTAATAAAATTTGATGGTAATTTTTGAAGTTTTCATGGAATTAACTGAAACGTGTAAAATAAACATATTCAAACATTATGTCAAGTTTTCATGAAATTAGCTAGTGGATCGATGTGACTTGACGATAGTGATTTTTCTTTCGATGGTCAATTGTCAAGTTCCTTTAGGTTGCTTCCTCCACCAACCAGAAGTCATTCCGTTCAAGCTAAGAAAAATGGTTGTGATGGGTGCGTAATTGATTGCGTGAAGAAGATTAATAGTTGCAGGGTGAGCAAAGTCAGCTTGTTGTGGAAAGCAGTAATGACTTGAGGGAAGGTTGTGCGTTCATGTGGGAAGGAAGGAGCAGTATTGACTAGATGCTGGTTTCATTAATGTCTGTGGAGCCCATAAAGATACCGATCCGATGGATGCGGACAGCCTGGAAATTGACGTCCGGACGTACGTATTTTAATTTTGAGGACGTATTTTATGGTCACGCAAAAATTGTGCACGTCAGGTTTGACGTGTAAAATATATTGACTCTCGTCATTTTGACGTTCACTTAAAAATAGAAGCCGTAATATTTTATTGTATTCAAAAATATAAATTCTCAAATTATTTATTATATATTATAATTCACATACTACAATAATTTCTATTTGGGAATTTCTAAATTTACGGGAGATTTTAGATTGCATATGATCTGATAACTTAGCAATAATAATAATTATCTACAATGTACACACTGCACAGTACACGCGGCGGCCACTGTAACAACTTTCCAATTCGTTCCATGATTTTACTATTTACTAATTTCCAAATAAATTTACCAGACTGCTTTACTGCTTTGTCATCTCGTTCTATAAATTTGTTGAAGAATTTGTCATCTATTTCCATACTTTTCTCTACTTACTAATTGCCAAAAGTAGTAACTATTAACATTGCTCAATATATCAAAGATTCACATACATTTTTTAATTTGCGTAGAATACTGCACTGTTAAAGAATTTGTGGTTGAAGTGTGCATTCTTTCTCGATCCGAAGTGTTACTACTATCAGCGTAATCTCTAAAGTGTTACTGCAATCGGCCTAATCTAACTAGCGTGGGGAGCATCTTAAACTAAGGTAAGGTTGGTAGCTTGAGCTTTGATGCATTTTCAAATTCAAGAGAAAAATGTGTGAATTTTATTTTTTTTGTATTTCATTTCATTTGTATTTATTCTATTTTGTTAATATTTTGTGGGTTATAATACATTAATAATTTATAATATTTTTTTTTCTCATATGATTCTGCCCATGTTATATTAGTCCACCAAACAAAATTATGAGTTTTTTGGGTCAATAATTAAATTAATTTATTATATAACTTGCTCAAGTGTTTTTGAAAACTCTGTATTGCTAGCATTTTTGCGATAAGAATTGTAGTAATAGACCAATACGTTGTATACTGGAACATTCTTGTAGAGGCTCAGAAAATTTTCACCTTGAAGGCACACATTTAGACAACTCAGACTTCTGATAGGGACAATTTCAAGTAGATTGCAAACTATGGTAGATATTTCAGTGTAAAATGAACTCAGTCTATATGAAAATCAGCAGTGGAAGCTAATGCTCAAATTTGTGTCATTTACTTGAAATTTATTAACTGTGATAAGGCTCCTTCAAGATCGGTCTTATTTGCAGTTGACAAACCCATGAACTATTGCAAACTTATTTGTTGAGACCACTACTAGAACATTCTTATAGAGGCTCAGAAAATTTTCACCTTGAAGGCATACATTTGGACAACTCCGATTTCTGATAGGGACAATTTCAAGTAGATTGCAAACTATGGTAGATTTTAAATTTCAGTGTAAAATGAACTCGGTCTATATAAAAATTAACCGTGGAAGCTAATGCTCAAATTTGTGTTATTTACTTGAAATTTATTGACTGTGATAAGGCTCCTTCAATATCGGTCTTATTGCGGTTGACAAACCCATGAACTATTGCAGAGTTATCTGTTGAGAGTCGTTCACCAAGGCTTGGATGGCCAAGGCTGCTGGATGTTGCACACTGCTTATTAGAATCACTACAAATCTATTGATAAGTCACTACTATATGTGTAAACTATATGATTTTAAAATAATATTTTATGAACAACTTATGAACAAAATAGAGTTATCGCTGGATTATTGCATAAAAAAAAAAAAATCTTAGAAGATATAATGCTACTCATTTAGTTTATTAGCATTTGCACTATATGATTCTATCCTTAATCTTTATGAAGAAAACATAGAGCTATGGCTTATTTATTGCATAAAAGAGCTGAAGGCTGGAAGGATGGAATATCTAATACTACTAGTTTAGTTTATGAAAGGTGGATAATTGAGATAAAACATAAAATGAAAGGCACACAAAATTTAAAAACGTCATAAAATTTTCATTTGACAGGCAAAAGGGATTTGAAATTCCAGGCCTGGATGCGGACACTCTCGCTTAGGCGTCTTCGTGGAGTCAATGTAGACGCGATTGCGCATTTTCGAAGAACAACTTCAATAATGACTCTTCCAAGAATTTCGAGTGCAATTAGCAATACGAACAAACGCCACAACCCATTGACTGACTGGCCCCCACAAAGGAAAATGTGTTAGGTTGAATAACGCTACTCCATGATTCACATGTTGGGGCATTTCTTCCTCTTTAGTTCATGTGCTTGAAAAAGATGAGGTTATTTCGATGGCACATTGTATTTGGTGATTGACTAGTTTTATCGTCGAAAGGTAATTTATTAATAACAATTAAAAGTATTTAAGAATTTCAAAATATTATTTAATATATAAATAAGTGTTATAGTATTTTAAAATATTCTTTAACATATAAATATAAATAAGTGTTATAGTATTTTAAAATATTATTTAACATATAAACATGTTTTATATAGTAGTTATTCTTTTTAGAATATGTAATTCTTACTTATTAGTCGTGTTGACTCTTTATGTAAGGAGTTTGTTCTGTATCATAGGAGGTAGTTAAATTCATATTTTCTTAGTTTGGTGTGTGGTTGAGATATTCTCTTAGTTTTCCTATCTTGAGACTATATTTTATGTATATATATGTAATCATTTTTCATTAATATAATATAGTGTGCAAAGTGATAATTTATCTTGGTATCAGAGCCCATACGGACCTAGACCCTTCCTGGGCTAAGGGAAACGAGAGAAATAAAAGAGTATATTGGTATTGTTTTATTTTTAAAAAAAAAATTGTCCATTCGAGAAGTTGAATGCCGCAGAAACTCTAATGTGATGTGATTGCGGTGGTGCCTTATGTTTGGAGTTGTTTGGAGTTGTTTGGAGCCGAGAGCGATGTTTCTTTGCAGCTCGTGGTCGCCAACGAGCCCCTGGTGGAGCGGGTACTACGAGGTATGAGCTTCGAGCAGGTGAGGTTGATGCATGCCTTGGATTGAGGTGTTGTGTCGAGAATCGGACGATGTCATCCATGTAATGCGACGCTGAACCTAGTGTAAGAAAGGTGGGAGAAGAGTGGGACGTTGTATGGAGTTGCTGACACTTCGAGCAACAATAAGACGTTGGCGTTTCTGAGGCATAGGGTGTTGTTCTCGACGGAGACGGGTGCAGGGTCGCTAGATTTAAGAAGTATGACAGTGTGAATGGGGCAATGTGAGGGCCTCAGCGGAGCCAGGGCTGTAGCTTATGCTTTTGATGTTGTGGAGCGATCAAAAGGGGTTAAGGATACAAGGATGTCTGATATTCACAACACACGACAACAGCGAGCGACGATTGGCACGCCCTGGGCATGGAGCATATGCGTGTGTTGTCCAAGAGCCCCCTGGGTGACAATGTGCTGGCGGCCGTGGTTGGGCTGGAGGTGCACCAGATCGGAAAAATGCGTTACGTTCGATGTTGTTGGCGTGCCTGTTGTAGTCAAACTGGATTTTATATTATAATTACCCAGATCATAATGATGCAAATCTTCATGAAAGACATTTTAGCGGATGCAGGGAGGAGTTCCTTCTATTGCAGGTTTTCAGTGAAGTAATCCATTTTTTTTTTCCAGATTAATGTTCATATGAATGAGCAACAAAGCTGACAGCAACTAGATATAAAATAAAATTTTAAAGGTAATTTAAAAAACTACAGTATGTGTGGATTTCTGTCAAGAATCTCTGTTTGAAGCTAGCATCAAATCCGTTGAATTCTAGATTACTAAAAAGGCCACCTCTATTACCGGGGTTTATCGAGGCAGGCATGAGATTTCTTATGGCAGTCTGGTTGGCCGAAGAGATCAGTGATGTTGCATACTACGTTGTGACATCTCGGGTACGAAGACCTGAAGCATCCAAGATGATCAGGTTCTAGCATAAAGAAGAGATCTATGGGCTTCGAAAGCACCGCTTATGGTGGAAGAGGAGGGAAGGTCTACACCATCACCACCCCTAACAACAATCCCACAAATCCAATGCCGGGGAATTGGATATAGAAAAGAAAATTTTGTGTGTAAAAACCTTTGAATCTTATGTATTTCGACAGTGAATTTGTGGGTGACACAGGATCGGATGGTGGATTCCTAGATTCTTGTCCTGAGATGGACAATTTGTTATTATTTCTCTTCGTGTGGATGTGAGTTTCCACGTCTAGATTTTTTGTGTTGGAATGCACTGCATTAAGACCAGTTGAAAAGACGTTGATCTATTGCTTCATCAATGGACCCCTTAAAGGTATCGTTGGAGAAGAATGGTTGTTGTTATGTTCGAGAAATATTTATCTCTGGGGAGATAGAGAAATTTGATGTTCTGTTTATTTTGTTTCTTGGAATCATGTTAAAATTATTGAGCCTTATTGAGCCTAGCTAACTCAATGTAGGTAAAGCTACTTTGTTAGAATTTGAGACTCTAACAAATGACACGTTAAGCATGGAGTTCCAAGATTTAATTGACAAAGACAAAAATTCCCAAGATGTGAACAACGAAAAAAATGAGGTAAAGAAGCAACAACACTTATTTTGATAGAGCATGTGGAGTTTTCGGGAGGCTTCCAGCTTCGTGTGTTTGGGATCGACCTGGTTGAATGTTGAACACATTTCCAGCATGCTCTCATGGCGCAGTTCAGTGAAGTGTGGTACAAAATATTTGTTGCAGTGGCTGAGGGCAGGTGGTGAGCTGCCTAGACGTGTCGTTGTTCGTATACAAGAATGACCTCTGGTAAGTTGTAGTTGAAGCATGGTGAGTTGCAGTTGATGGCAACGTTTTTTTTTTGCAGCATTTGTGGTTAAGGATGGAGACGGGGTAAAGATGAAACTAAAAGTTCCAACATATTTTCTTTGATGAAACAAATTGTCGTCGTGAATTCCTAGTTTTTTCATGTTTAGCCCGATCAACTTAAAATGTAAATGCATTCATGTAAATCTGGTTAAAAGTATTATATGTTGTATTGTTGTGACATTTAGGTTGGCAAACTATTGTCACAAGTGTGAATCTATGTTGGAATTTTCCATTCTAACAATAGACAAATTTATTTGCAGGAATGATTTACTACCATATATGATGAAGACATTGACAGTGAAAATGACATCAAAGGATAGTGGTTGGATCTACATCAGAGAGTGGAGGAGGATGGACAATCGAATTCGTGTGAGTTTTTTGTGATTTTCTTGAAATATAATCTTGATGATGAGTCACACAGTTGAATGGTAAGCAAGTGTAGGATGGTTTTGTAGTGGTCTTTTTATGTACCTGGTAACTCCAAGAGTTGGAGTGTGTAATGTAAGCCTTGTAAAGGCATATGTTTCCCTATGAAGTCCGTGGTTAAAAACCACTTTGTAATTACAAGTTTATGGTCAGCCAAAAACCATCTTTTGACACTTTGAAGTGATGGTTTGTGGTGAACCATAAACCACATACAAAGACTTCACAGCTACAGGAGCCTTCATGGCTATGGTGCCCCGGGTGCACATAGGACCCTTAGTGCTCACAGAGGAGCCTTTGTGCTCACAGTGGAGTAGGTGTTCTGCAGAAACACCTTACTCACAGGAGAAACCTAGTTTCTCACAGGTCTCAATTTACTGAGCACTTTTTTTTTTTTTGGGGGGGGGGGGGGGGATGTGGGGTGGTTTTCACATACAGGTACAGGTATGCAGTGATAATGGTTGACAGAACCATGTATGCTAAGGACATCCTACGAGACTAGCGGTTGCAACGGTTGGTACCCATGCATTCCAGTGGATGGTTGCTCCTTTATATGGACCTTGACATATTCTTTTGTTGGTTCTGAACATGGGGTTTGCCCATTTGTGGTGGATCTGAGTCGCAGACACTTCATTTGTTGGTTCTGCACATGGGATTTTCCCGTTTGTGGTGGATCTGAGTCACAGACACATCATTTTTTATGATTGACCACAATTAGATTTTGTGAATCACTATTGATACAAGTAGTAATTAAGGGGGTGTGTTGGAATATGTAATTCCTACTTGTTTGCGGAGTTAACTCTCTATGTAAGGAGTTTGTTCCTATATCATAGGAGTTAGCTAAATCTATATTTTTCTAGTTTGGTGTGAGGTTGAGATATTCTCTCAACCATCTTATTGTTCGTCCAAGATAGTTTTCCTATCTTGAGACTATATTTCATGTATATATATGTAACAATTTGTTATTAATATAATATAGTGTTCATAGTGATATCTTATCTATTCTTTGTTACTTAGTTTAAAGATAAGTGAATTCCTTCTAACATTGGTTATGAGAGTTGTCTAGCAGAATATTGCTATCAGAATAGTTTACCAGAATTCAATTGTGTGCCTGAAGAACTTTCTTTCTACACTTATTATCATGAGAAAACTTATGAAATTATATTTAATTTGTTTTATAAAGATTTTTTTTTTTAATTTATTTATTTATTTAATTTTACGAATTTTTGTTTTATGTAATTGGTTATTAAAAACAAATATTGTTTGGTAATCTCAAATATTTTGGTAATTTTGAGTTGTTGAAAAACTCTATTCATATTTAAATTTATTCTTAATTTAAAATATAATTTATTTTTAATTTATTGATTCATATTTTTATTTTTATTTTTCTTTTTTATAAGGCTTTTTTTTTTTTTTTAAACTTTAGGTGGTATGAAATTAAATTTTAACCATTATGACCACATTATCAAATATTATAATTTTAAAAATATTACAATTATTATCATGCTAATATATATATATATATATATATATATATATATATATATATATATATATATATATATATAATCTTAGAATAAAAATCAAGTAATTTTGTACAAAAGCAAAAACAACACCTACCATTAACATTTGATCATGGAAACAATTAATAGCTAGTCATTGCCATCCCCAAAAAAAACCAAATTAATATCCCTGATTTGGTAAACTCTATAATCATAACTTATAGTGTTAAATTTAGATGAAAGAGTAAATTGTTATCAATTTAACCAGTTAATTATGAAGTGGGATCAAATTAAATATATGTTTAAAGGGAAAACTTCTTCTTTTATGCATAATAAAGGAAAAATATTAATACTAATAAAATTTAATATAATAATAAATATAAGATGGCATAAAAACATATATATACTTATGGGGAAGAAATTTCAAGACCCGATGTTGCAACGTTTTGAGCATGTTTATAAGGATTTTCTTTGTAACAATATTGATTTCAATGGTCTTCTGTTTTCTCTGAGGGAAATAGAGAGTAGAATAAAGAAAATGGAGAAATATGCTTCTACTACTACGAATATTTACAGAGAGACTGAATTTCTTGCTTATATGGATTAGACTTTCCGGAGAATGCATAGCGGAGATGACAGAACTAGGCTTAAGGATGGAAGATTGCTTTCACTTCCATAGAAGGTTTCTTGGCAACAGAAAGAGACAAAGTATTTATGAGATATTTCATTATGGAACCAATCTTTGTATGCAATAGTAGGTTTTTTGGCACAGATAGTGTTTACAATATATGGAAGAATTAGGTCTATGTTTGGAGTTCCTCAATTAGATTTGTTTGTTGTGAATCAATTTGTTGAAATGTTACTTTCAACTGCTCTCTGTACTAAAGCCACTTTCTAAGTTGGTTTTGAAAAACCTTGCACACAGCCGCTTTCCAAATACAGTGAACAGTCAAATTTTCGTGTGTGGTTCGGCGCCAGTCCTTTGCATTTGAAACATAGCTTTCCATTTTCATTAAACAGTCTCTGTATTTGTTCAGGAAACAGAGCATTTCGTTTTAAAATAGAAACAGAGCTTTCATCCTTTGTAAACATAATTTTTATTTTTGTTTTATGCGCGGGAGGAGTTTTAATTAAACAATGATCCCCACATTTCTTTATTGAATCGCAATCGCAAAGTTCTTTTTGTTGTTGCGATCAAGTGTCTTATTGATGTGGGAGATTGCGATGTGATCGCAATCGCAATCGCAAGTCATATGTGTTGCCACCGCTTATTGTTATGCCACCATTGAAACATTGCGATGCGAATGGCGCAATCGCAATCGCAAAGATTTTAATCGCCCTCCGCTCAAGCCAAGGTCCACGAAGCAGTGGTCCCACAGACCACGCGGCAGGATTGTATTGAATCGCAAGCGTTTTTTGTAATGGCCCAATTGTTATGTTGAGTTCCGGACCCAACGTCATTTTATGGACTCGATTTAATTATTTATCGCGTGCCCAAATGGACCCGTAGCCAAAACCCTTTGGCAGATGTGATATGGTTTTATGCGATGGATTGGATAATCCATCACGCGCACAAAAGATGACATCACAACTCAAATTTTGTAACGCGAAAAGCTCCAGTTCATTTTGGTTGATAAATGGTTGAAGTCCGGCGGGCGGAGATGTGTTATGGTTTTATGTTAAAGTTTTAATGTTTTGTTATATATGTTATATAACGTGCGATCGGAGATTATTTTGTTATGTTGTATTGTTTTAAATATACAACGCGCACAAAGGTTTGTTTAAACCTTGACTTATGTAATATAACATGTGCGCATTTGTAATAGGGCCCCACAGGACTTATGTTTAAGTTTAGTTTTATTTTTAATATAGTTCTTTTATGTTAATATGTGCTGCACCACATAAAAGGCCTGAGAGCCTTTGCAATAGTAAGTTGTTGTTACATAGCAGAGTGTAATTTTGTATTTTGCACAGTAGTGCATTATTACTGAAGAGACAAAGTATTTTGTAACAGAGAGTGTTTTTGTTCTTGAACAGAGACAGTGAAGTTCTGTTATGCACTACGTTTTGTAGCAGTCTTGTTTTCTTTGTAATCCCTCAGTCAGAGGAAGTGTTTGTAACAATTTTTTTTTTAGTTAATGAAATAGAGTTTTTTCAAAGTGTGAATCTCTGTCTCCAGTGAAGCAAAAATTTTATTAATTTCTCTGTGTTAAGAGGAGAGCATTATTCACTCTATTCTGTTATGGAATTCTCAGAAATTCCAACATGGTATCAGAGCTATTCCAGGCTCTTTGAAGGTGTCAAAGAAGCTAAAGGAAGGATTTCTTGTTGCAGCAGCTTCTCCAGCAGAGTGAAGACTTAGTCAAAGAAAAATCCAAGGTATTTCTCAAGACAGTTTTATTTGTGTTACTGTTTGTAGAACAGTTTATTTATTTTAAATACATAGTCAAGTGTTTTGAAGCATATTTAGAGTGCAAGAATGGCTAGAGCCAGCATTAGCATGAGTATTGGAAATACTCGGCTCCCACAATTTAATGGGAAAAACTATGACTATTGGGCAATAACTATGAGAGCCCTGTTTGCTTCCCAGGACTTATGGGAACTTGTTGAGGATGGTTTTGAAGAACCAATGGATGAAAATGAGTTTAATGATTTAACTCAGGCAGAGAAGGAACTATTAAAGAGCAATAAGAAGAAGGACTCTAGAGCCCTCTATTTTTTGTATCAAGTAATGCATGAGAGTGTGTTTCCAAGGATAGCAGCAGCTAAGAGATCCAAAGAAGCATGGAAAACTCTTAAGACAGCCTATCAAGGCATGGAGAAAGTGAAGAAAACAAAACTACAATTGCTAAGGAGAAATTTTGAGAATCTCTGCATGAAGGATCCATATAACATTGACTCATTCTTCACACATGTGATTGGAATGGTCACACAGATAAGGTCTCATGGAGAGATTCTTGAATAAAGGAGGATTGTGGAGAAACTATTAAGGAGCCTACCCTCAAGGTTTGATGTGAGTTGTTAGAGTCGGTCCTTACAGCCCTCCATCAGAGATCATTTCGCTTTTTGCATATCATTTTTAGGTGTCTCGCTCATTTCACTTCATTGCATTTCGCTAGGGGCATGCCATTGACTGACGAGAGGGTCTGGTCGTCTTGTATTTCCTCATGCTTGTACCCGCAGGGCTAATTAAAATTCCTCAAAAATCACTGAAGTTCAGGTCACGTCATTCATGGTCATAAATGATTATTTTCGTCAAAAAGAGTCTTTAGTCCTAGAGCCTATGGTTTTCAGTCTTTTGATACATGTAATAAAAGCCCGCAGGCCATGAGGTTGGTTTTGAAAAGGTTCCTATTTCATATTTTTATTCTCAAAAACATTTGAAGACATTTCTAGTCCAAAACTCTGTTTTGGAACTAGAAACTGTCAAATTTATTTTTTGTAATAATTATGTATTTGTTCCACCATAGAAAGTTCAAAGCAGCCTCTGGTCTTTGCCGAAGTCAAAATGCCAAAATCCCTGCAAAAACAACCAAGTTTCGTCAGTCCAAGACTCAGAAAAACAGTGAAAAGCCAAAAGACAGAATTGCATTAAATGACAAAGTGCCAAGATTGCCAAACATTACAAAGTGGGTTATGGAGAAAATTAAAATCAAATCTGATTCTTGTGAGATATTTTCCAACCTATATAAAGCATTGAAGACAAATCATTTTCACAAATTTCCAAAGCAAAATCGAGTTTGGAGGGTTGGAGAGAAAAAAACTCATTTTCAGAGCCGTGGAGTTGAAGTGGAAGTGCGCGCGGTGCATACAAGTGGCGTGCGACGCACATACCGCGCGGGACACACTGGGCATCATAGGCCTGTGCAATTTTGCACGCACGCGACGCACACACAGCGCGCGATGCACTGGGCATGCACGCGGCGCATAGAGTTTCAGGGCTGAAAACTTCAGTTCATCACCCAGATTCGTGCCAAATCACTTCATTTACTTGCAAGTAAGTTCTTCATGCCTGCTTAGTGACTCATAAACATGCTGTGGTGTTTGGGAAGTGGAGAAAACAAATGTTTGATGGGGTGAAATGTAAACCCTATATTCATTGAAAATTCACTTCTTAGGGTTTTGAAACAAATGTTAGTGATATTGTGGGGGTTTCCAAACTTGTGTTATTGATATATATGTTCATACCATCTGCTGTCAGTAGTGTCCCTGCTTATTACCTTAGCCTCACGCTCTCTCTTTGCTATTAAATCACTTCTGTCATTACCACTGTCATTGTCACACTGTTTATCATTTATATTGTAACACAGTCCCATATTCATTATTCCCATTCCCCATTTCCATTGACAAAGCCTAAATATCATTGCAAGGGCTGTACGCTACACTATATTTCTTCCTACTCACTTGTCAAAATCCCCATGTAGTCAAAGCAGTGACTATTTTCCATTCAAACTCATTTGACAGAACCTTTATCATTGTGGCTTTCCTATAACACTTTGATACACATGTGACACATTTGGGATTAGAGCATACACTGAACTCTTGTTTTCACTATACCTATATCAGCATATATTTTGCAAACATCTTGATTTCAGCGCCATGTCAGAGACGGATTCAGTTTATGAGCAGGAGTATGACAATGATTCCACAACAGAGATTAATGTGCCACGGAGGTCTCACAAAAGTGGCAAAAGTGGTAGGCATGTCAGGGAGGAGCCTACTTCTTTGGCTCAATTGCAGGCTTGCCCGCTTGCAATGGATTGTTTTCAGCATCAGTCATGTTTCCAGTACTGTGAGATGATTTCACAAACCCAGCATCATCATGAGCTAGCTCATCTATTTGTTCTACATTTACATGATGGCCGTGTAAACCTTGCCAGAGTTAACTTCATTCTGTCACCAGAGACTATTGCTCAGGCCACCGAGATACCAAACATAGGAGAGGAATGGAACAAACCACAGCAGCTAGAGAAATCCTAATATGAGCCATACATCAAACCTGGGTACATGAGGCAGCTGAGCAGGGTATTTCCATTCAGATTTCTGAAGGATGAGTTTGCACCATTGATGAAACTCATCATTCGATATTTCAGTTGCGAGGGCAGATTCTCGCGCCTCTATGTGTACCATATCCGCTTGTTGATGCATTTCACGAGGGTACGTATGATGAGCATTCCATACTTCATGTATCGCAACATAGAGGGGATGAAATTTCTTGTACAGAAGAAGACCCCAGCACAGCAGCATAGCAGTATATATCATTACGCGCTGATCAAAATCATGGTGGTACATCAGCTAACACAGCAGGGCATTGCATGGGATGAGTTCATCTCCCGTGATTTCTTCACAGCATCACAGCTGCCTCCCAAGGTAGTTCATGATGAGGGAGAGCCTTCACACCAACTTGACATTCCTGAGACCGAGCATATCAGTGCTCCAGTGTATGTGACATATCAGCGAGGCCACAAATCCTTATTTGCAGCTACACGACGAGTACTATCTCCACCCGAGGTGGAAGGGGTCTCGTTGACTTCATCAACAGAGCGAGTATTATCTCCACATGATGTGGAAGGGGTATCGCCTTCTTCTTCAGCACAGGTACAGATTCAGGATAGAGGCAAGAGGCCTATGCATGATGAGGGCCCCTCAGGAGGCCAAGATACTGAATTTACATTGATTGATGTTGATGCGAGCTCTCCTAGCTCGAAACTGAAAGAGATCGTCCAGGAGCAGAAGGCCGAGATTGACACGCTAAATGTTAAGTTGCAAAGAGCTCAGTGGGTGATAAACTACCTGGAGCAGCGTAACAAACAGCTAGAGGATCAGCACACACTTGTAGAGCTGCGGCAAATCCGTGAAGATCGACAATTGGCCCGGAAGAGACCTGGTGACATGACACCAATTGAGCGAGAGACATGCCTCACACATGTTAACATTCATCTGAAAAAGTTGTTGGAAAAGGCCAATAGAGACAAAGACATTCTTCGTCACATGAAAGGTCATTATTGGGCCCGCATGCACGTCTGCAAAGCAAAAATGAAGATTCTGAAGAGAAGGTTGAGTAGAGCACTGAAATGGCAAAAGAGGCCTAATCCACTCTGGATTTTGGCCGAGGCTTCATTGGCTGAACATGATACATGATGGAGGGTCTTCTCTCCGAATTTGAGAAAATTTGGAGAATTTTTTGTCATTTTGAGAATTTTGGTCTCAAAACAGGTTTATGAGCCCAACGCGTAGCGCGTCACGACGCGCGCTTATGATTGGGACACTTGCTGGAGGAAAAATTTGTATTTTTGGATTTTTCATGGTAAGCTATGCATTCTCAAAAATGGCCGAAGCATTTCACCAAGTTCTGGATGATCAAAAGGGCCAAAAACACCATGAAAATCACCTTTCTGCCACCTTTTGCACCAGCAAGAAGTACTTGTGGGAGAATGAAGTTTTGGAGGGGGAAATGAGCTCCAAATTGGGAAATTCCACTTGGGTTGGATAGCAGACATCTAGGGCTTTCCAACACGCTATCATGAGCTTGATTTTGATGCCGGGAAGTGCCCCAAAAGCAGGCTGAAAGGCGCGCGACGCATAGAGCTCAGGCGCGTGGCGCATAGAGAAAATTGGTCAATTTTTCATTTTCCAGCTCAGGATTTCGGCCAGTTGGACCAGTTTTGATTGTGGATGTAATTTTTGAGTTATCTTGATGTAATTTTGTGGTTTTAATGTAATTTTGATTCACTTTTACCTGTTCTAGATGATTCACTCCCAAAAAAGTGAAAATCAAGTGAAAGAATCAGTTTCCTTCCTTTTAGAGGCAAGTTGTTTGGCTGCCTAGATTCTAGCTCCTTGTTTAGAATTAGTTGAAAATGCTCCTAGAAGGAGGAATTCGAACCCTAGAGGCATGGGAAGGAGTTAGGATGGTCTATATGATGTAATTTCTGAGACATTATGAGTGTTGGACTCTTGGGAAAAGTTCGGCACACTATTGTACATATTTTCTACATTTTGGCTAAGGAAAGATCAGAGGTTTTGCAGCACCTGTTGGGATTCTTGTGGCTTTCAGTTCTTGATGGTGTTTTCTCTCAGTTTATTGTAAGTTCCTTCATGTTTAATGTATGCCATTCCATTCTTATGCTTCTGAAACTAAATGAATGAGTAACTGAGGTTGAATCCATTGTTTCCAGTGCTCTGCCTTTAAATTTGTTTAGTTTTACATGTTTTCACCTGTTTGGAGAGGATTCCTCTTCTCCCTTGCCCTCTTCAGCCCCTTGTCATTCTGATCCATCCATACACATAATCAAAAGCATCAAGACTACTGCCTACCTTGCCCCAACTCTAATTCTGCAAAGATCTGGCCTCATCCCCGAGCCCAAAATTGTTTTTCCCATTTTTTCAACAAAAACCCAAAAAATCAAAATCAAACTTTCCTATCTCTTTACTAGCCTAAAATCAGTATTCATTATAAGTCATCTCAGCCCCTTTGAAGACCTTTTGCCGAGATAGACCCGGAGAGAGCCCTCTCCTGTCCTCATAGGGCTAGCTACGAGGCTGAGCGTGGTTTGATGTTGCCTTGAGTTTTACCTTATTTCAGCCTAAGGTATATTTGAGCGCTAACATGAGTGTCACCACCATAGAAGAGACTAAGGATATCACAAATTTCTCAGTGGATGAGCTACATGCATCACTGATGACACATGAGCAGAGATTCGGTAGAAATGAAAACTCATCTCTAGAGCATGCCTTTAAGACCCAGATGTCCTTTGGAAGAGGAAGAGGTCAAGGCAGAGGAAAAAAGAGAGGGAGAGGTAGAAGCCAAAATAGAGGTGGAAGAAACAGTCCAGCAAATTCTCAAAGAAGGGGCAGCAATCAAAATCAGAACCAAGGCCAAGGCAGCAGCCAGCAAAGTGGTCAGCAACATGCTCAAGGACAAAGGTATGGTAAATCCAATGTCCAATGTCACTATTGTAAAAAATATGGGAATTATGCAAATGAATGTAGGAAGAAGCAGCATGATATGAGTAATAGAACTAGTGCAAATTTCACTAGAGAAAATATCAACGAAGATAAATTGTTTTTAGCTTGTAATATGGCTGAGGAAAAGAGTGAAGATTTATGGTTTCTGGACTCCGGTTGTAGTAACCATATGACATGAAACAGAGCCATGTTTTCTATGTTAGAAGAGAATGTGAAGTCACAAGTCACATTAGGGACAGATAGTAAAGTTTCTGTTATGGGAAAAGGAGATGTAAATTTCTTAACAAGGAAAGGTGAGAAGAAATCCATAGAAGATGTTTATTATGTTCCTGGAATTAAATGTAACCTCTTAAGTATTAGAAAGCTTGTTCAAAAGGGGTACAATGTTTTCTTTGAGGATGATGTATGCACCGTCATGGATAAACCACCCAGCAAAAAATGTATTGTTGAAGTGAAGATTACAAGGAACAGGATGTTCCCTCTCAGGATGAGAGCAGATTTGAAAAATAGAGAAGAAATAGCAGCAGTGGCACAAGAGGCTCTCCAAATCGAACCAAAAGATGAGAATTGGTTGTGGCACTTGATATTTGGACATATCAACTTTGGAGGTCTTAACTTATTGAAAAGAAAAGAAATGGTAAGAGGATTGCCATTGATTGAGAAGCCGGACAGCCTTTGTGAAGGTTGTATCTTGGGGAAACAACATAGAGAAATTTTTCCATCCGGGAAAAGCATAAGGGAAAAAGCACCCTTAGAGATTGTCCACTCAGATTTATGTGGACTGATGCAAACTCCATCACTTGCAAGCAGCCACTATATGCTAACATTTATTGATGATTTTACTAGAAAAACTTGGGTTTACTTTTTGAAAAACAAAAGTGAAGTGTTTGAAAGATTCTGCAATTTCAGATCACTTGTTGAGAACCAAAGTGGGCTGCATATCAAAGTCCTAAGGATTGATAGAGGAGGTGAGTATATCTCCAAATAATTTTTACATTTTTGTAGAGAAAATGGAATTCATAAGAAATTTACAACAAGGTACACTCCGCAGCAAAATGGAGTTTCCAAAAGAAAGAATAGAACAATCATGGATATGGTAAGGAGTATGCTAAAGGCAAAGCATTTGCCTAATGATTATTGGGTTGAAGTTGTACATTGTGTAGCATACATTTTGAATAGGTGCCCAACAAAAGCAATCATGAAAAAAGTTCTGGAAGAGGCATGGAGTGGCACAAAGCAAGGAGTCACCCATATGAAAGTTTTTGGATGTGTGGCTTATGCACTCATTCCAGATCAGCTAAGGAAGAAGTTGGACAACAAGGGTGAGAAATGTATTTTCATTGGATATAGTGAGGAATCCAAAACTTACATGTTGTATAACCCATCCACCAAGAAGTTTATTGTGAGCATAGATGTTCAGTTTATTGAGGAGGAAGGTTGGGATGGAAGCATAGAGAAAACAATGAATGTTAAAAACTATTTGTCTCGTAATGAATATGATGAGGAGATGACTGAAATACATCCCCAAACAGCAGCACCAACACAAGGGCAGCAAGGAACACCCTTGAGTAGAAATGAAAGTGCTTCTCCAAGAACACCACAAGGAGGAGATTCGAGTGCTACTTCAAGCACTCATACACCAAATGAAAGAGGAAAGAAGTTCAGAAATTTAAATGACATTTATTATCAAGAGGCAGCAAATGAAGGTATGAATTCTTTATTTTCTTTGTATTGTCATGTTGATGATCCTATCCACTTTGAAGAAGCTATTAAATATAGTAAATGGATAGAAGCTATGGATGAGGAAATTAATGCCATAGAAAGAAATAAGACATGGGATTTGGTTGAACTCCCAAAAGGAAAAGAAGTTATTGGAGTTAAATGGGTCTACAAGACCAAGAGTAATGCTGAAGGCAAAATTGAGAGACACAAGGCCAGACTTGTTGTCAAAGGGTATAAGCAGTAGCATGGGAGAGACTATGAGGAAACTTTCGCTCCGGTTGCAAGAATGGAAACCATGAGAGCAGTGTTGTCCATAGCAGCACAAAACAAGTGGAAATTTTACCAAATGGATGTGAAGTCAGCATTCCTAAATGGAGTGTTAATGGAATAGGTTTACATCGAACAACCTCTAGGCTACGAAAAGAAAGGCCAAGAGCACAAAGTGTGTAGATTGAAGAAAGCTCTTTATGGGCTAAAGCAAGCGCCAAGAGCATGGTATAGTAGGATAGATTCCTATCTACTGGAAAATGGATTTGAAAAATGTGAGGGAGAACCCACCCTATACATTAAAGAGAAAGATGGGAAGATGTTGATTGTAGTGTTATATGTTGATGATGTAATTTTCACAGGTAATGATGATTACCTTATGGAAAATTTTAAAACAGTCATGAAAGAATAATTTGAAATGACTGATATGGGTTTTCTGAAGTACTTCTTAGGAATAGAAGTAGAGAAAAATGAAAATGGCATTTCTATCTCACAAGAAAAATATGTTAATGAAGTTTTGGAGAGATTCAATATGCATGAGAGAAAAGTAGCAACCACTCCCACAGTGATGGGATTAAAACTCAAAAGAGAGGACAGCAGTAAGGGTTTTGATCCTAGTTTGTACAAGAGCATAGTTGGAAACCTCATGTATTGACTGCAACTAGGCCTGATATAATGCATGTTGTTAGTTTGATTTCCAGATTCATGGAGAGGCCAAAAGAAGCACATTGGCAAGCAGCAAAAAGGATTATGAGGTATGTTAAAGGTACTAAAAGGTTTGGTATTTTATATACTACTTCAGAATGTTTAGATTTAATTGGATACGCTGACAGTGACTGGGCTGGAAGTGTAGATGATCGGAAAAGCACTTCTGGTTATGTTTTTCACATCGGTTCAGGAGCCATTTCATGGGCTTCAAAAAAAAATCCTATTGTAGCATTGCCTACAGCAAAGGCAGAATATGTGGCAGCTACAACAGCAGCATGTCAATCAATTTGGATGAGGAGGATGTTGAAAATTTTGTGCCAAGAGCAAGCAAAGGCACAGTGATATTTTGTAACAATAGCTCAGCTATTGCATTATCCAAGAATTTTGTGTTTCATAAGAGAACGAAACACATTGACACAAAGTTTCACTACATCAGAGAGCTAGTGAACAATGGTGAAATAGTTTTAGAACACTGCAGAGCTCAGGAGCAGTTTGTAGACATTCTGACCAAACCATTGGGGCAGAAGAGTTTTGAGTTTTTAAGAAAATGTCTGGGTATGACTGATAACCCAGCAGTTGAAATTAAGGGGGAGTGTTGAAATGTTACTTTCAACTGCTCTCTGTACTGAAGCTGCTTTCTAAGTTTGTTTTGAAAAACCCTGCACACAGCCACTTTCCAAATACATTGAACAATCAAATTTTCGTGTGTGGTTCGACACCAGTCCTTTGCATTTGAAACAGATCTTTGCATTTTCATTAAACAGTCTCTGTATTTGTTCAGGAAACAGAGCATTTCATTTTAAAATAAAAACAGAGCTCTCGTCCTTTGTAAATAGAATTTTGATTTTTCTTTTATGTGCGGGAGGAGTTTTAATTAAACAGTGGTCCCAACATTTCTTTATTGAATCGCAATCACAAATTTCTTTTTGTTGTTGTGATCAAGTGTCTTGTTGATGTGGGAGATTGCAATGCGATCGCAAATGCAATCGCAAGTCATATGTGTTACCACCGCTTATTGTTATGCCACTGTTGAAAAATTGCAATGCGATTGGTGCAATTGCAATCGCAAAGATTTTAATCGCCCTCCGCTCAAGCCAAGGTCCATGGAGCAGTGGTCCCACAGACCACATGGCAGGATTGTATTGAATCCCAAGCATTTTTTGTAATGGCTCGATTTTTATGTTGAGTTTCGGACCCGAGGTCATTTTATGGACTTGATTTAATTGTTTATCGCGCGTCCAAATGGACCCGTAGCCAAAATCCTCTGGAAAACATGATATGGTTATATGCAATGGATTGGATAATCCATCGCGCGCACAAAATATGACATCACAACTCAAATTTTGTAACGTGAAAAGCTCCAGTTCATTTTGGTTGATAAATGGTTGAAGTCCGGCGGGCGGAGATGTGTTATGGTTTTATGTTAAAGTTTTAATGTTTTGTTATATATGTTATATAACGCGCAATCGGAGTTTATTTTGTTATGTTGTATTGTTTTAAATATACAATGCGCACAAAGGTTTGTTTAAACCTTGACTTATGTAATATAACATGTGCGCATTTGTAATAGGACCCCACAGGACTTATGTTTAAGTTTAGTTTTATTTTTAATATAGTTCTTTTATGTTAATATGTGTTGCACCACATAGAAGGCCTAAGAGCCTTTGTAATAGTAAATTGTTGTTACACAGCAAAGTGTAATTTTGTATTTTGCACTGCAGTGCGTTATTAGTGAAGAGATGGAGTATTTTGTAATAGAGAGTGTTTTTGTTCTTGAACAGAGACAGTGAGGTTCTATTATGCAATGTGTTTTGTAGCAGTCTTGTTTTCTTTGTAATCCCTCAGTCAGAGGAAGTGTTTGTAACAGTTTTTTTTTGAGTTAATGAAATAGATTTTTTTAAAAGTGTGAATCTTTGTCTCCAGTGAAGCAAAAATTTTATTAATTTCTCTGTGTTAAGAGGAGAGCATTATTCTCTCTATTCTATTCTGGAATTCTTAGAAATTCCAACACAATTGTCTACGAATTTGGATTCCTTTCCTCGCACTCGTTCGATATCAGACTTGGCTTCAGGACCTTATCCGACTGAGAAAAAGGAGGTTGGGTTTTGTTCGGGACCTCTTGAGAGGATTCTGATGGAATTAAACTAGGGTCGTAGATTGGGCCTTGTTTTGAACCATTTGGATCTAATAGCGTTTGGAAATATAGGGATCGACATACCAGTATAGGTAACATAAAATCTTTTGTGTCTAAAAATAACGGGGGTTAATGACATGGGGATCCAGTAGTCCGGCAAGACCCTATAAGCAATTTCTGACCAAATGGAAATGATCGGTTGACAAGATAAAATTCCTCCATTTTGATTGCATTGCAATTCACTATGACACTTTTTCTATAGAATCCCCCATACTTGTCTTCCAGAGTTTGCAGTATGATATCAAAGACCAATGCTATTCAACAGAGGACATGGACCATTGAAAGATAGACCATTGAAAGATGAGAAACAAACGAGAAACAACACCACTAACAGAGTGGAAAGAAGCCCATCTTAGTGAAGCAAGAATAAAAATTACAATGAGGCAGAATCTGGAAATTTGTCAGATAAGCAATAAGTTAAGAAGCAGAAAGTAGAGCATTAGGGGGAATTTCGAAAGATTAAAACACCAACATTTGATGGTGAGGCCGAGGAGGTGGCAGAAGCATGGTTAATTAACATGAAAAAGTATTTTCAGGTGTATGAATATAACAGCAACCTGAAGGCCAGATTAGCTATATATCAGCTAAGAGAAAAAGCCACTCTATGGTGAGAAGAAGTGAAGAATGTACGAAGAAGTGAAGAATGTACGCAGCATTGAGGAACAAGATGTCACTTTGGAATCGTTCTAGCAATACTTTAAAGACAAGAATTTGACAGAACGATTCTATGATGAAAAAGATAAAGAATTTCATGACTTAAGGCTGGGACGGATCACCACAGATGAATATATCACCAAGTTCACCTCCCTGTTACGATATGTTCCATATCTTCGAGAGGAAAAGGCTAAGGTGCAGAGATTTCTGAGCAGCCTACCAACACACATGAAGGAGAAAATAGAATTCGTAAACCCCCAAACCATGGACGAAGCCATTCGTAAAGCACAAATGTGCTATCAGTATTCCAAGGAAAAACAGGAGGTTGGAAAAAATTGGCAGCCAAAGAAAGGACAGAAAAGTAACTCAAATTTCAAAGGCACCAAAAGCAATAACTTTAAGAATTCTGCATGAAATCCTATTAGCAAACAGTTTGGCAGAAATGACCAAAGAACTAGATGGCTAGCAGAAGAAAATCCTACGAAAGCATCCAATAAGCCTGCGCAAGGAGAGATGACTAAGCTACCTCTACAGTGTTGGGGGTGTAGTGAGGCACACTATTACAAAAATTGTCCACAGCGAACCAGAAATGATACAGTGGAAAACTTGTATGAAGCAACAGTAGGTGATGTGGCGCGGAACATACCTCACATCAATGTGGCTTTGGAAGACCGACAGGCAGATTATCAGCCAACAATGATTGAACTCGAAGGTAAATTACTAACTCAGTCTATTTCTCTTTTGGTAGACCCAGGAGCAAGTCTAAGCTATGTTAGTCCCAAAATAGTTGAAATGTGTAAAATGAAAGAACAGAAATTTAAAAGTTCATGGCTGGTACAACTAGCTACCGAAGAAAAACGAAAAGTAACTACCAAAATTCCAAATTGTGTTCTGAAAATTTCAGAACAACAGTTACAAGTAGATCTGAACATTCTTCCACTAGGATCCTATGAGGTTTTGCTAGGCATGGACTGGCTAGAAAAGCATTGGACCTTAGTAGACTGTAAGGAAAAGGTTATCTACTACAGAATGCACGATGGAACACGTAAAGAGATTCAAGGAATAAAAAAGCTGTTACAGATACGACCAATTACAGCATCCCAAATGAATAAGTGTGTAAGGAAGGGATGCCAGTTATACACTATTCAAGTAGGGTATGCAGATTCCAAGGAAAAATTGCCTATGATGGAAAATATACCTGTGGTACAAGAATTTTTGGATGTCTTTCTAGAAAACATTCCTGGTTTACCACCAAGGAGAGAGATTGACTTCACCATAGAGTTACAGCCAACAACTTCTCCTATGTCAAGGGCTCCTTACAGAATGAGTGTGCTTGAACTAAATGAGTTGAAAATGAAGTTACAAGAACTGTTAGATAAGGGCTACATTCATCCAAGTTTTTCCCCTTGGGGAGCACCAGTACTATTCATGAAAAATAAGGATGGGACCATGCGAGTGTGCATGGACTATAGGCAACTCAACAAGTTAACAGTCAAGAACAAGTACCCTCTACCAAGGATTGATGATTTGTTTGATCAGGTAAAAGGGGCCACAATGTTTTCCAAGATAGATTTAAGATCTAGATATCACCAGATTCGAATCAAGGATGAAGGCATTTACAAGACAACATTCTGTACCAGGTATGGAAACTATGAATTTGTGGTGTTACCCTTTGGATTAACGAATGGACCAGCAACCTTTATGAGGTTAATGCATGGAATCTTTCACCCTTTCTTGGATAATTTCATGCTTATATTTATATATGATATTCTGATCTATTCTAAAAATCAGGAAGAGCATAAGGAACATTTGAGGATTGTTCTGGAAATTTTAAGAAAACACCAGCTATACGCTAAGTTCAGCAAATGTGATTTCTTTAAAACAGAAATCTAGTATCTATGCCATGTTATTTCAACAGAAGGATTTTTTTTTGATCCAGAGAATATCAAAAAAATTATGGAATGGCGAGTGCCCCAGAATGTGGCAAACATTAGACCCTTTATGGAATTAGCTGGGTGCTACTGAATATTTATTGAAGGATTTTCTAGAACTGCTTTTCCTGTTACTTCTTTGTAGAGGAAAGGAAACTTTTTTAAATGGATAGTTGAATGTCAGGACAGCTTTGAAAGGATGAAACAGCTTTTGACCACTGCACCTGTGCTAAGGGTAGCTGATCCTCAAAAATAATTTGAGGTATGTACCGACGCAAGTAAAGAAGGTGTTGGGGAAGTTCTATCTCATGAAGGAAAAGTGGTAGCATATGAATCAAGGAAGCTAAAATACCATGAACAAAGATATTCAACGTATGATTTGGAACTAACAGCAGTGGTACATGCGCTTCGGGTGTGGAAGCACTACTTGTTGGGCAAAAATTTTGTACTAAAAATAGATCATAGCAGCTTGACTAGTTACTTCAAGCAAGCAGATTTAAACTACATGATATATATGAGCTGTATTATAATCTGCTAGAAAATAAATTTTTGAAACAAGTGAGGGAAGAGGCACAAAAATATCCAGAATACCAATTTTTATGGCAATAGATGGAAGAAATCAGAAAGAAAGGAAGTACATCCGAATACAGAATCAATGAAGATCAGATGCTAACTTTTCAAGGAAAAGTGTATGTGCCTAATCGCATGGCTCTGAAAGAGCTGATAATGGATGAGTAGTATCACAGCAATTATGCAGGTCATCCAAGATACTAGAAAATTTTGACTGCAATAAGAAAGGTATACTTTTGGCCTAGTGTGCGTAAAAACATTGATGAGTATTTAAGTAAATTTTTAGAATGTCAACAGGTGAAGGTGGAACATCAACATCCCACAGGATTGTTGCAACCCATACCACTACTTGAATGGAAGTTGGAGGTCATATCCCTGGACTTCATTACCGTCTTACCGTGAACAAAAAGGAAAAATGATTCCATCATGGTGGTGGTGGACATATTGAGTAAATCTGCACATTTTATACTAATGCAGTCCACTTACAAGACGGTACAGATAGTTGACATATTTATGAAGGAGATTTTCAGGTTGCACGGAATTTCGAAAACCGTTATTTCAGACTGGGATTATAATTTTACTTATGCATTTTGGAAGACCTTGTTTACGGGACTGGGGACTCAGATAAACTTTAGCACAGCTTATCATCCCAGACCGACAGTCCAACGGAGTGAGTAAACCAGGTGCTGGAAGATATGTTGTGCATGTATGTAATGAAGCAGCCAACTAAATGGGAATATTATTTGTACCTTGTTGAATTTTCTTACAATAATGGTTATCAGGAGTCCCTAAAGATGAGTCCTTTCGAGGCCTTATATGGGAATCAGTGTCGCACACCCATAGATTGGAGTAACCCTGAGACAAAATTAATGTTGGGACCCGAGATGCTTGTTGAAATGGAAATAGAGGTAAAGAAAATAAGACAAAATTTGAAGGTTGAACAGGATCGGCAAAAGATCTATGCAGATAAAAAGAGGTCTTATCGGGAATTCGAAGTGGGAGATCATGTATATGTGAGAATTAAACCTAAGAGGAGTACCTTACGGTGGACCTCCTGTGCCAAATTGGCTACCAAGTTCTGTGGACCCTTCCAAATTTTGGAAAGGGTAGGACTTGTAGCTTACCGGCTAGCTTTACCCAGCCACATTCAAGTACACAATGTGTTTCATGTGTCCTTGTTGAAGTGTTATGTGCATGATGCAAAGCACGTAATACATTGGCAAAATATATAGGTAGGATAGAAACAATAATCCTAACTTGAGATATATATATATTGTGAGAATTTGACATGGAACCTTGTTGTTTACAGGTAGAACCAAACGACGAGTTTTTGGTCGAGCCGCAACACATATTGACCAAAGAGAAATCGTACTCCGCAGGCGAGTTTTTGTCCAGGTTAAAGTGCAATGGAAGCACTTTGGGCTAGATGATGCTACTTGGGAGGCCAGAGCTCTTTGCAGATTTAAAGTAAAAAAAAACACCGAGGACAGTTTTACTTCCAGGGGGGGAAGTTGTGATAGCCTCATTAAAGATAACTAGTGTGAACTAGTTAAAAGAAAATTCTTTTTTATTGTGTCGGGAAAATACTTAAATTATTATTATTTGTATGAAAGTATTTTTACTATTAATTAGTTATGAATAATAAATTAGTGGAGAGAATTTATTAAGGAAAGTAAAAAGCTTATGGTAAAATGTTTTCCAAGAACTAGTAAGTGTTTGGGGACAGTTGGAAATAGTTACTTGCTCCTCTGAGGATAAAATATTGATCCCAGTGAGGAGTAGGGGTTATGTTCTAGTTGGAAAAAAGGTTGAGGAATTTCCAGAGCTGGTAGAGACCAGTGGAAAGTTCACTCAGAGAACCTGGAACTAGTTTTCTGGAATTGACTACACTGCTTGTCCTGAGGTCACAGCAGAAATTGAATCCACTGTTAACCCGTACCATCCAAATCTGGAGCTCGGGGGAAAGAAGAGGATGTAATCGCCTCTCTTGATGGTTGGGAGGACCACAGCTTAAAAAATAAGAAGAGTGATACAGATAAATATAAGCAAGTAATGTATTATGTATATAAGAAAGTAATGTTTGATTACACAATTATTTTGTATTCTGTTTATAAGAAAGTCTTGTTTTATTATACAGTTTTATTATCTTCCTCTGAAAATAGAAAAGAAATAGCTGTTGACTGATACAATTTTTTGCTTACAAAATTCTACCACAGTATAGACTAGATTCTATGGAGAATAACAGGAAATTATGAGGTTTCAATAGTTTAGATGTAAGTTTTGGTTCTGTTATTTACTACCAATAAAATGTATGTAATTAATACAAGGAAACATATAAATGCAGAAAATAGAACTGTTGGTCTTAGGTTCTGGGAAATGCCCTACCCAAGACACATCATTCTTTACAGTTATTATATGTTATACACGGACTTTAGTAACTAGTGGTCCAGACACCCTTTTTGTTGAACCCTTAGTTAAACTGAGAGGGGGGGGGGGGGTGAATCAGTTTAACACATTCATGGACTTTTAAAATTTTTTCATTAAAACTTATTTGCACCTTCATTTCATGTTCAACTTAATATGTGAGTAGTCTTAGAATGTGAGCAGAAAGTATTAATATAATGTAACAGTAGATTTAATATGAGAGCAGCAAGTATTAAGTAGATGAGATAAACCACATCAACACATAAAAATCATGCATAGAGACACCAGATATAAGTGGAAACCCATAAAGGGAGAAAAACACATCTTATTATTGTTGTGATGCAAAGGCAAGCTCCAACTCCCTCTCACCACTGATTTTCTATAGGCACCAACCTACAGGAGGCTCCTACCTCAATTCTGCAAGATACAACTTGCAAGGAAGCTCCAACTCCCATCAATTTTCTGCAGGCACCAACCTATAGGAGGCTCCAACCTCAGTCAGCTACAACTGACATTTTATCAAGCTACAACTTGATGTGGAAGCACCAACTCCCATCTATTTTCTGCAGGCACCAGCCTACAGGAGCCTTCAACCTCAGTCAGCTACAACTGACATCTATCAAGCTACAACTTGATAGGGAAGCTCCAACTTCCTTACTCTTTCAAAAGGAAAACACTTGCTGATTTACCTTGGATATCAGCTCTATTCTGTATCATCTTCACTATTGTGCATCAGTCTTCATATCTACCTTATATCATATCTTCATCTTCTTGGATTCTATATCAGCTCCATCTTCTTATCTGCTCAGCTCCTTATTCTTCTCTACTTCACTGCTTTATTTATGCATTCTCTAACTTCTATGCATCTCAGTCTGCTCCTCCTTCTTCTTATATTTTCTGCCTCAATTCCGCATTCTCCAACCTCACACTCTCTAACCTCTTGCAGTTTTCTTATTTTCTTCAAATTTCTTCAATTCTGCTGCACACTCTCTTCTTCTCTCACTCTGTTTTCGTCAAGATTCTCCCTTTGGATATTACCCTGTTTTATACAAAAGAGCTTCATGGCTGTTTGTATTCTACTGGGAATTCGAAATGGACAGCCATGTCTCTTTGCCTTCTGCCTTCTCATCTCTTTTATCTGCTCATTCAGAAAATATAACTGTAGGTACCAATTTAACATTACAGTGGGATATTTTCTCTCTTTCGAAGACTTGCCAATGCATCACAACAATATAAATTAAAATTATTTACATTCAATTACAATGAGAACTCTAGCTCACTCATTCAGCCTATTGTCTAGTTGTGCATTTGTCTTTTCTTTGACTGTGTCTTTTCCCTTTCGGCTCTGTTTGTTTCCTTATTCTCTGTCGCAGGGTAATGGCCATATGCCATAAATTTGTAACTGTGATTTTTATATCAGCATTTTTTATCTATATATGTAACTGTTGGCTTTAAATCTGGGAAAATTCCAACCCTTTAAACATAGCAAGTGTCTTGTTGATGTGGTGATTTCTGCAATAAGAACATACATACACCACGACCTTTGTTTTATGGCCCGATGCAATTGTGCACATCACAATCATTTTATATTAACAATCGCCCTCCACCTTAAGCCGAGGCCCGTGGGTCCACAGACCACGCAGCACATTTCAATACAAACTGCCTTTTTAATATGACTTCAATCAACTCTCAGTGTAATAATAAAAACTGTTTAAACATATAAAAACCCCTTTCGGGCCCACCTGCCACGTTTTCTGATGCGATATACTACTCCTCCAACGATTTCTGATTGTGATTGATCGTTGTTCAGTGCATTTTGCCGATGCAATTGGAACTGGAACTCAAACACATATCAAACATGATTTATAGACCCATCGGTTCTGGAACTCAATCGCAATCGCAATCCTTTATTGTCATGCTCTGATGTCCTGCTCCTTATCCGATGCGATTAGGCTGATCCGATGTGATTAGGCCGGACTTCAAATACATTTGAATCATAATTCATATACCCATCGGGTCCGGAACTCTTGTCGATATGTTCTGCTACCAATCCTTTATCCGATGCGATTGGGTGAGGGTCCCACAGCATAAGACTTTTGTTTGACTTAAATCCGAATAAACCTTTTGTATTCTTAATTTCACATCCATAACTATAAAATATATATTCCCATCAGGTCCAAGCTTTCATCGCAATCGCAACTCTTTGTTAACCTTTTCCGCTGCCTTTATAATCTCCGATGCGATTGGGAAGGGTCCCACCTTATGGTACTTTGGCTCTGATAATAAAGCGCTCCATATAGTTTAATATATATGCTTTGGACCTTTGTGCATAAGGCACAATATATGTAATGGGCTGCATATATACTCCAGCATGGGTAATGATTCCCGGAATGATATATATATATATATATATATATATATATATATATATATATATATATATATATATATACTTTGCTGCTCCAATATTTAGTGTATCTTCCAGCGGGGAAGGTGATTCTCGGAATTTGTTTGTATATATATATATACTTGCCACTTTGGGTTATACGATTCCCGGATTATGTTTATGTATCCTCCAGTTGGGGTAGCGAATCTCAGAATTAAAAATGGCTCTTCCTTTGCTTGTGATAACGGCTCTGCCTCTGCCTCTGCCTTAGATAACGGCTCTGCCTCTGCCTCTGCCTTTGATAATGGCTCTGCCCCTGCTGTGATAACGGTTCTGCCTCTGCCTCTGCCTCTGATAACTTCTCTGCCCCTGCTGTGATAACGGTTCTGCCTCTGCCTCTTTTGTCTGTCTCTGTCTTTGCTGCCTTCATTACCTTATTGTTGGTTCAGGTACTTCTCCTTTGCCACAGGGTTTATTCAACTCTGTTTATAAACCCTGATAGACTCACAATCATCCATGCACAGTCAATTGCACATAGGAGCCATTTATACTCCCAATTATCTTCTTCTCTTAACTCTACCCCTTTTTCAAAATCCAATGGCCCTCATTTTGTCCTCACTACTCTGCACCTTGAATAGCTCTCTGCTTCTTTGCTATCCTCTACTCCTTGACTGATGTTGCTCCTTACTTCTCTTTTTGTTGTCTTTGATACCTCTCTTTTTGCCTCCTATGCTCCTTGAATGATGTTTCAGGTGCTCCTCCTTTGTCATCTCCTTTTCCATCAATGACAACATTTCCAATACTTTTTATTAAAAATTTTAAACAAAATTTAAAAAAAAAATATATCTGAACCATCCTGTGGAAATAGAATCGAGAAGGGAATCGAGTGTTACACAATATACGACATGTTTTCCATTTGTAGAACTTTTCTAAACTGGATACAAGTATTAAGGAATTATGAAAAATGCTCAGTATAAGATATTAAAAGGATAGATAAAATGCATATTCAGCCAGAGAATATGGTAGACTAAATATTCCACAATTCTTAATAAATATCCATTCTGAAATATCTTAAAATACTTAAATTCACACTGGTGTTTTTAAACGTTTATTCCCCTACGGAGTAAGTATAATCTATGACTGTACTATAATATGCTTGAATGACAAAGATAAAAGAGTGATTTAATATGTGTATACCAGGGATCATTCGTTAAAAATAAAAATAAAAGAGTATATATATTACAGATTTAAAAACCCACAGAGGGTTCTATAAAATTTGATGGGCAGAGAGCATGAAACAAGAAACCCTTAAAACAAAACCCAGATTTGTTCTTATAACTTGAGTTAAAGAGTCCATGTACAATCTCTACAAAATTCGATCTTAAGACTTGACTAAGGAGGTATTCAACCTCCAAAAATAACTTATCGATTTGACCATAGAAATTCTGTTCGGAGCCAGGATCTAGGAGGAGTAACATCGATTTTCAAAATACGTGGAGAAAGAGAGACAGCATATTAGTCAGAGGCTGACAGAGTCACATCAGGAAATGTCAAGTATAAGCTCATTGCCAAAGACGACAGGGTTGGTGATACTGACCTGTCGAAAAATCAAGAGATGATTAGTAGAGATGATGTATGTTATTAATTATGTCTATATTAAAATATGAGAAAGTAAGAAAATGATAAGAGCGGGAAGATTTTCTTACCTTTAGGAGGAAGACCAACTTGCGATCCAGCCTGCAACGAAATACAAAGAAAGAAACAAAGTAAAATGATTAAACCCGTACGAGATTTTCTCACATCAAGAACAATATTACATGAACCTTGACTAAAGTGCAAAGACTCCTCTTACCTGTCTGCGTCCATCTGGTGCAAGGCAACCACACTATAAAGATGCCATGGCAAACAATCAAGAGTTTCGTTCTTCTTCTCGACTTTTTTTGAAGGTGACTGTGAACTGAATGGTGAAATTTTCGTCAAGGTTCCAGACCCAAAACTTAAAGAAGCCTGAGGAATCGATTAACCTGAAAGTCGAAGGTCGGCCTCAATCAAGAGCTTAAACCCTGGAAGCACCGAGAGTATCAAAGGAGCAGAGAAGAAAATCAGTAATGAGTTGTAGATGTAACTTCGAAGTATGTGTTAGGGTTGGCAAAGTTATGTCAGGCATTCCCACCGAAATTATTAACCGTTGATCAGGGAAATGATCGACCGTGAAGATCAGTAGAGTACCATGGAGAACCGTGAGACAAATCTGCAGGAAATCCCGACAGTTTTCAATTGTAGTAAATGCCAATACTGCAGTATTAAATGGCTCTGCCATTCCAGCTAATCTGTCGTTGAGAAAATCAAGGTGGGATTCATATAACACAGTTAATGAATCAACATTATGGTGGACCACTTTGCAACGAAGTTAAAATCTTCCCAAACCTTAACCAAATTTTCCTCCGCAGACTATACATATATTAAAATAATAGTTCCAAGGTCTTGATGTTTGTTATGTAAACAATTTTGGAACTTAGTCGGTGAAAAATTTAACAACTAAAGGTTAGATTGGGGCTCGATGTATGAATGAAGTATTTCCTTTTTACTTAATGATTAGGATTAAAGCTCGGAAAAGAATATGGTAATCTATCTCTTTGCACATTATAACTATTTGAGTGTAAAAAACAAAATTAATTAAATTTTTTTTTTTTTTAACTAAGTAGATTTAAAGATTTACCTGTTACAACATATTTATTAATAAATATTTGTACATATATGACTTTTATTTCTTTTGGATTTTTTTCTTTTTAATTTATTATAAATATATAAATTTATTTAATTTATAACATTTATTCATGAATATTTATATATATATATATAAGAATTTTATTTCTATTTCTTATATGACTTTAATTTCTCTTTCTTATTATTTATTATAAGGGTTATTTTTTTTAAATTTTTTATTTAAAAAAAAAAATTCTTTATGATTTTATTTTTCTTTATATAATTGAATGAATACTTAGTTTATTTCTGACTTTTTCTTATTTTGTATATTTATTTCCTTATATTATATTTTAAATTTAGAAAATTATCATAATATAATATAGTTTTAATAATAATATTATTTTTTTATGGATTTTCATAAAATATTAGTAAATTTTTAGTTTGAGGGGCTACTCTGCTCGGGAAGAAAACTCTGTGGAGTGATCGGGCTAGGGCTTCCAAGCCTTCGCGCGCCCCTTGGGCTGCTGCATCCTTGTCTCAGTTCTGCTGCTGCTGCGCGCAGCCATGGAGTCCTCTGGGGGCCCGAATCTACCTCCCCCCCCCCGGAGGTTATTGCCTTCAAAGAAATGATCGCACAAGGCAACAAGCGCCCACCCTCTGTGAGCCAGCAGAAATTTGTGAAGAAGATGGACAACATCCCCTCAGTCGCCCTCCCCGAGGAAGAAACCTGTAAAGCTGCTCTAAACCTGGCTGAACGCGTCCTCATTGGCCAGTTCACGAGCCTCTAGCCCTCTCCCAAGTCAGTGGAGGATTGGACTCAAAGGAACTGGAAGCCGCTTACCAAAGAGGGAGTTAAAATCTACTTCGTTGGCAAAGGTTTCTTCGTCTTTGTCTTCGAAAGTGCAGAGGATAGAAGCTTGATATTCAGGAATGGCCCTTACTTTATGGGGCCGCAAGGTTTATACCTTAATAAATGGTCGCCTGATTTTGATCCAGCTCAGGACGTTCCTACGACCGTTCTGGTGTGGGTACGGCTCCCCCATCTTCCCCTTCATTGATGGAACCCAAAGTCCCTTCAGATCATAGGCAACGCCTTAGGAAAATACATCGATCAAGCCCCAAGGAAAGATCAATACTCCTGTGCCCGTATTTGCGTCGAAGTAGACCTAGAGGAGGGTTTACCGGAAGCCATCAATCTTACAGTCGCAGGATGGACACATGTCCAAGAGCTGGACTACGAACAGCTCCCATTCAAATGCAGACACTGCCATGGCTACGAGCACTTTGCCAAACATTGCAAGAAAAAGGCAGAAGATCAACCTGAGAACCAAAATGGAGAGAAATGGACTCTAGTCCAAAAACCCATCCATCACAAAAAGGGCACTGGGAAAGGCCCCCTGAAAGAGGCACCAAGCAGTTCCAATCACATCCAAGGTAAAAATTCAAATGGCAAAGAAAACAGTCAGAATAAGGCAGCTACAACAAACCAGGAAACCCTGGACCAGCCTGGACCTCCAACTAATATTCAAGATGGTGGGGAAAAGTCACTTCCTGAGGCCACCCAAGGAAGCCCTTCAAATCCCTCATATGCAGATGTCACAAGGAAAAAGCCTATTGACAGTTCCAGGTCCTCGGAGGATGAAACCTTCGAGCAACCCACAAAAAAAGTTGGCAAGAAATCTCGCAGAGAAGAAAGGGAAGAGGAGGCTAAAAGGCTCAAAACTCAAGGAAGCCAGCCCACTATAGAGATGTCTATCGGGAGAAATACCAGGACCAGGGAGGATGAAACCTTCGAGCAACCCACAAAAAAAGTTGGCAAGAAATCTCGCAGAGAAGAAAGGGAAGAGGAGGCTAAAAGGCTCAAAACTCAAGGAAGCCAGCCCACTATAGAGATGTCTATCGGGAGAAATACCAGGACCAGGCCTTCCAAGGGAGGCTCCCTCCACTTCCCAGGCAAATAATGCGTCTCGTCTCTTGGAACTGCAGAGGACTGGGTAATCCCTCGAAAGCTGAAGCGATCAAAGACCTTCTCAAAATGGAGCCCTCAGATATCCTCTTGCTCCAAGAGACAAAGATAGAGGGGAAAGCCCTCCTAGACATCATCAAGAAGAAATGGAAAAAAAATGTAGGAAAAGCTGTCAGCTCAAGAGGCTCTTCTAGAGGACTCGTAACCCTCTGGTAAGAGGATCTCTTCCAGCTGAAAAATTCTCATGAAACACAACACTGGATCTTCACAGAGTTAATGCACAACCCAAGTAAGTTATCTTTCTCCCTCTTCAATCTTTATGTTCCTGTTTTATACTCAGAAAAAAGAGATTGCTGGACCTCCCTCATAGCCTTCCTTGAGCAACACTCCCCCAAAAATATCATATTGGCTGGGGACTTAAATATTGTCTTGAAATTCAAGGAAAAAAGGGGAGGCACACACAGCAGAGACCCCTTCCTTCCTATGGTCGAAGGTCTCATTCAGGACTGGGACCTCATTGATTTCATACCGACGAAAGGGCTCTTCACTTGGACCAATAACAGAGTGGGAGGGGAACATATCTCCGCTCGATTGGATCGATTCCCGGTTCAGGGTGCTCTGATGAAAAACAAAAAGATCATAACCACCAAAATCCTTCCCAAAATTACTTCAGATCACAAGCCCATCCAGCTTTCTCTAGAAGATGAAGAAGATTTGGGCCCTATTCCTTTTCGTTTCAGCCCTCTATGGACTGAAAGAGAAGGCTTTTTTGACACAGTGAAAATAGCTTGGAGCAAATCCTTCTCAGGGTCCCCAGGCTATGTGTGGGAGCAAAAACTCAAAGCCACAAAGCAGGCTCTGAAGGAGTGGATCAAAAAACCTACCCCAAATCCAACTAGTCTTCGAAAAGAAATTGTGCAGACCCTTGAGGAGCTGCAAATCGATATGGAAAACAGAGATGTCACTCCAGCACTGTTGGATAAAGAAGTCAAAATCCAATGTTCGACTTTCCAATCCTTCCGCCTTGAGGAGGATTACTGGAGAATCAAATCTAGAAGTCTGTGGCTGAAGGCGGGTGACAGGAACACCACCTTCTTCCATCGCCAATATCGTGCAAGACTCTGCAGAAATCACATCTCTGAAATAACAACAGCAGAAGGGCAGATCTGCAAAGGGTTCAGTCAAATCAAAGAGGCAACTAAAAATCATTATAGACAGCTTTTCACTGCTGGAATCCAAGGTAATGAGGAGGACACCGCGGATTTCCTTTCCAACATTCCCCTCCTGGTCAGACCTGAAGACAACTTCGATCTCAATAGACCCTTCACGGAGGAAGAAGTCATAAAAATGATCTGGTCTATGGACCCAGATAAGGCTCCTAGGCCCGATGGTTTTACCATCCACTTCTACAAAATGTGCTGGGACATTATTAAAACAGATCTCTTAAAGATGATCAAAGGATTCGGGAATAAAGCCAAGGTAGGGGGAGGAACCAACTCCACATACCTGGCCCTCATCCCAAAAGAATCTAATCCTGAAACCTTTGCCAGATTCAGGCCAATATCGTTGTGCAACGCCTCTTACAAAATTCTGGCAAAGCTCCTTGCAAACAGGATCAAGCCTCTCTTAAACAGACTTATCTCTAGCAATCAAGGAGGTTTCATTGAAAGCAGGCACATCCTGGACAATGTCATCCAAGTCCAGGAGATCATCCATTCAAGCCAGAAACGAAAAGAAAAAGGGATGCTGATCAAACTTGACATGGCCAACGCCTTTGACCGAGTCAATCGGCCCTTCTTACACAAATTTCTCCTCGCCTTTGGTTTCTCCCCACACTTTGTTTCTCTTATCAAAGCCTGCACTGATAACCCTTGGATTGCCCCCCCTCGTTAATGGCCGCCCCACCTCCTTTTTCCATGCCCAGAGAGGTCTTAGGCAGGGATGCCCTCTCTCTCCCTTCCTCTATATTCTGATGGTGGACACTCTCAGCAGAAAGCTCTCAGCAGAAAAAGAAGCAGGCTCTCTTTCGGGCCTTAAACCTTCCATTCACTCTCTTGCCCAGAACCACGCTCTATTTGCAGACGACTCTCTCCTACTCGGAGGAGCCTCTTCTAGAATTGCCAAAGCTTTTGATGAAGTCCTAAAAAGTTATTGCAGGGTCACGGGAGCCTCCATAAATGAAAGGAAAAGTGAAGTCTATGGATGGAACATCGAACAACAGGAGCTCACAAATATCTCTACTCTCCTAGGTTTTAATAGCCAAGCCCAATGGGAGATGATAAAATATCTTGGACTCCCTATCATTAATGGCTGTAATAAGAGAGCGCTGTGGTCTGAAGTCATCAGCAAAATCAAGACAAAGATCACAAGCTGGGGAGGGTATTGGCTCACTTCCGGAGGTAAGGTCACCTTGATCAAGTCTGTACTCTCTGCATTACCAATCTACCAATTTGCCTTCCTACTTGCACCAAAACAGGTGACAGACCTCATCTCCAAACTGATTCGAGATTTCCTCTGGCAAGGTGGGAAGGGTAACACCCACAAAATGCATCTTGTGAAATGGGAACAGGTGAAACGCTCTTTTGCAGAAGGAGGTCTACAAATCTGGGATCCAGCCATGGTCAATCTGGCGTTGGGAGGCAAAATCCTCTGGAATTTATATGAGAACCCAAAGCACCCTGTCAGCGAAACTTTGAAAGCAAAGTATGCGCACAAGGTATCGCTTCGAAATCTACAGGTTTCTCAAACAGTCAACGCCTCTCAGGTTTGGAAACTTTGTAGTAGAAGTCTGAATTTTTTCAAAGACAGAGTTTATAAAATACCTGGCAATGGTAAACAAACAAAACTGTGGCACGACCGAATTATGGACAGAGCCCCACTTTCAGAAAACGATGAAATCGATGAATTAAGACACTGGCTGGAGCACGCTGGAATCAACAGTGTTTACGATCTCTCCAAGTGGGACAGTCGTGGTGCATGGAATGGTTGGGATTTCCACGGCATCCCTGGTCGATTAAACCAACAGATGATTGCGCTCGAGGAGTTGCTGGAAGACGCAGCCCCAGTGAGCAGAAGGTCGAAGGACAGATGGGGATGGGGGCACTCTGGAACTTATACATCAGCTGCAGCCTTCAACGCTCTCCAACCCAACAAGAACAACAGCAGAAATCCAAATTTCTGGAAGAAAGTATGGGAGCCCCTCGCTCTACCAAAAGTCAAATTCTTTTTTTGGACGCTGGCTCATAACAAATTGTTAACAGGAGACAATCTGATGAAAAGAGGCATAGCTGGGCCTCACAGATGCGAGTTGTGCAGAAACAGTGAAGAAACTGCTAAGAACCTCTTCATGGACTGCAAGTTTGTCAAAGATGTGTGGTGTCTTATCCTTCATGAGTTCCACCTCACTGTTCCCTCGCACAACTCTGTAGCCGATTTCTTCGACTCCTGGAATCATTGCTATCCCCACAAAATCCCGAGCAAATATTTTTGGAGGAAAATCTGGAATGCCATCCCCAAATTCACTTGCTGGCAGACTTGGCTGGCCCGGAATGACTTGATCTTCAACAGAAAGGAACAAGCTCCTCTAGCTGTAGCTGCTAAAGCGAAATCCCTCCTCCTGGAAGCTGCCCAACAGCAGTACTTTTCTGCAGATCCTTTGCTGCTTCCTGAAGAAGAAAGGTGGCTGGGCCCTCTCTCCCCCTACCCCCGGAGGTTGCTCTCTGTCCCTCAATCGAAGAATCCAGTTTGGAGAATAAGAGAAACTGAAGAGAACTTCCAAGAATGGTGGAAAAAACAAAAAATATCCACGATCTTCTTTGATGGTGCCTCCAAAGGCAACCCCGGGGCTACTGGAGCAGGTGGGGTCATCTATGCCCCGGATGGAGTCAAAGGGGACAACTTCTCCTGGGGCATTGGGCAGAAATCTAACAATCAAGCCGAGCTTTTAAGCCTTCTTAAAGCCTGCCAAATTGCTAGAGATAGAGGGGATAAAGAAATCCAAGTTTTCGGAGATTTCGAGATCTTAATTAAAAAGTTAAATTCGGAGAATTTGTTCATCAATGCAAGTCTCAACAAAACTTTGAGCAGATTGAAGGAAGTCCTCCTCGATTTTGAATCCTACAAATGCTTCCACATTCTCAGAAATCTAAATAGCGAAGCTGATCTGTTGGCAAATAAGGGTTGTACACTTGGGAAAGGTCAAATTCTCATAAACGGGGATAGTTCTATCCATCTATGTAACCCATGAGGATCTTGCAGCATGCATTATGGAACAGAAATAGATGCATTGTAATGATGGCAGCATTGGCGTAAGTCCAGATTTCTTCCAATTCAAATAAAGATACACCCGTTTCAGTGTAAAAAAATAATAATATTATTATTTTATTTTTATTTTATTAATTGATTTCTTATTTTCAATTTACTTATTTATATAATCGTTGTTTTTTCTTTAATATACAATTTTGTATCTTTAATATACAATTTTGTATAAAAAAAAAAAAATTATCCATTATATTATCTATTGTATCTCTACAATATTTATTTACTTGCTTACCTAAGTTTATCCATCTAAATTTTAATGATGAACCACATCCATCTAAATTCTAATAATAAATCATATTAGATGGTTAAAAATACTTTCTGTGAAAAATTCCAATATGATTTTCCTCAAAATTCTTTTTTTAAAAAATAAATTTCAAATCACCTCTAAGTAATAATTGAAGTAATAATTCACTCTTGCCATTTAAATTAGAATAAATTAAGTCATTTGAAATAGTCTTTAAAAAAAAAAAAAAAATTCTTAAAAAAATCGCACTATAGTAATAGACAGAACATTAAAAAAACAATTAATTTGTCCGACTCCAGCGTAAAGTTAGCATTGCGAAGCCTGCCAAAAATTAATTATGACGTATGTAAAGGTTCCCATTAATTATGATTTCAGAGTCCGTCCCGACGAAACACTGACCGTTGGGTCGCATACGACCGCGGATTAGCTTTGCTGCGTAGGCTTTTTCTTATTTGTCTAGGAAAGAATTTGCTTTCACACCTTAATGGATTCGGAATTTTTTTCTTGTTTATTTGTGGTAACAGCTGGTTTGAAATTATAAATGATATGTAGTTCATTATTAAAACTAGGTAAGAAATCAGATTAAGTCATTAAATTTAAATAAATGTAAAGATGACTAAACTAGTTCCATTCTATTATTAAAATATTTAATTTATTTATTCGATTAATAAACTTATTAATTAAATATTGAATTAATATATATTTTTTTTCGTATTTAATTATTTATTTTATTTATTTATTAAAGGGCAAAATCCAAATAAAAAATAACCAATAACCAAAATAAATAAATCAATAGAATGATGATTTATTTTAAAAGTTGTTCACACTTATCATAATTTAAGTGTTAAATAATTCAGATAATGAAAGACAATCTTTAGTATTAAATAATTTAGATAATGAATTACGACAAAATTATAAACTCTTCAAGTTAATAAAAACGATAAAATAACAAATCTAGAAATTTTAATAATCTATAATTTGACACATCGTGCCAAAGTTACCGGAAATTAGGTTATTTGAAAATGATAGGTAAAACTCTTTTTGATAAACCTAACGCTTAGTTCTAAAAACAATAAACACTTTCGTTTTAGTGGACAAGGTTGGCCATAGTGACGACGCTCCGAGGGTAAAATTGAAGTACCATACAATCAGTCACAATTTCAATATTTTTGCATAATAATTACAAGTAAACCATACAATCAGTCTTAATTTCAATATTTAATTTCAATATTTTTGCATGATAATTACAGAAAGGTTTTTGTAATTTTTTTTGAAAATTTTGGTAAGATTTTAATAAAATTTAATTGTAATTTTTGTAAATTTATTAAATTTCAAATTTTTAAATAACTAAAAATTTTCATAATGTGGAATCTATTTCTACATAACAAAAAATATGATTAAACATAATGTAAAATAAACATATTCAAACATTATGTCAAGTTTTCATGGAATTGACTGAAACGTGTAAAATAAACCTATTCAAACATTATGTCATGTTTTCATGAAATTGACTGAAACGTCTGTGTCCTGGTTAGCTAGTGGATCGATGTGACTTGACGATAGTGATTTTTCTTTGGATGGCCAATGGTCAAGTTCCTTTAGGTTGCTTCCTCCACCAACCAAGCCCGTGCGAAGTCATTCCATTCAAAGGGACCGGTGTCAACTTCCTTAAAATGAGGATTACATTATGATCTGCAAAACGTTATACAATCCATGTTCGAGTGAAAGGCCATGGAAGAACATATACTATTAACATTCTACATGACCTCTTTCAAAATATTTCCATACTTTGAACAAATTTCAGCGTTGAACAGGATTGCATGTAACTTAACCTCAGTACAAATATATTTGGGAGGCCAGACTGAAAAAGTTATTTTAATCCCTTATGAACATTCTTTTACTTCTCCACAGTTCTGACTAATGTTTTCTACAGTTATGTGTAATGTTTTCTATGCGTTATAATATCGAAAACCTAGTTTTGAAGGTTAAGGATTACAATATGAATAAATTGTAAATATTTATTTGTTAGGATAGTTTTCAATTCAAGTGATTTTAAGTTCTTCCAAATTTATCTTATTTTTGAATTTTTGGTATTTTATACCACTCTGAAAAGAATTAAATTTGTAGAAGTGCAGACCATGAGAAAGATTTGAATGGTATGATTCCATCCTCGTTACCTTCCATTATCTATAGGTTTATCAAATGATAAATGATAGTGAAATAAAATTAATGTTGATAGTATACTTTATTTAATTATCTTTAATTATATTTTATATTTTTAAAATATAATATTTGTCTTATTAATTTTTATGGATCATTATTTATCTATTGATTATTGGTATCTTTTATTTTTTATATTTATGAGCTTTTTATCATGCAGTTTATTTCACATTTATTATATTTATGTGGTTTTTTTCTAATTCAAGCTTATGGAATATTCTAACATTTTGATATTTTTTGGAAAGGATTATGGTTAAAATCAATGTGAATGGTGTTTTTTTAATTATATTTTCATTTAAATTAATTTGTAATTGTAAATGGTTTGATTTAATTTGTTAATTACATTAAAGGATTTTAGCATGGAGATTTTCCACAATTAAGTACATATTGGTTTAGATAGAAAATCTTTTGGATTAATCACATCATTAGGATTTGTTGGATGTTTCGAACCATCTAATGTGGTTCATCCTCATGACAAGGTTATGAAGGTTATGAAAGTTTTGGATTACTGTGTAAAATTGTCTAGTTGACACTTGGTGTAAACGTAGTTGTAATGAAGAATTGAAGAGTGCTAGACTAGGTATATATGGAGAATGAAATCAAATCATGACCATTATAAATAAATGTAGTTGTTGATAAAAATCAATTTATAAATAATTAATAATAACCAACTAAAAAAATAAGAATTAAGAAATAAATAGAATAAGTCAAATTAGACTTGGTCAAATTGATGGATGCAATCACGAGTCATCAAATTGAATTAAATTATTACCATACAATATTAAATAATTTTATTGATGAATAAAATTAAAGATTAAAAATTTAAGTATAATTAAAGAGTTAATGTATTGGATAATTAAATTGTTAAATTTAAAGGAATCTAAGTATTAATAATAGAAAAAGGGGGAATTTAGGAAATAATTATAAAGTATCCCTAAAAATGGAAAATGTGTTCTGTAACACCCCTAGTTTATGTGTTTGAAATTTAAAACTAGACATTTGAACTTTAATCCTAAGGGAAGTGGACCCCAAAGGACAAGTATTTTGTGAATGTAATTAAATATTTAAATTTGAGGAAATGAATAAAATGATTTTTGTGCAGATTGACCAAAATGAGATTTATGAGATCACTTGCTAAATCCATGAGGATGGATAAGGCAAATACTTTCCCCACAATCTTTCAAAAATCCTTGAAAGAAATTATTTCTAATTTAGTTTTTTGAGGAAAAATCTAAATTCCCCCAATGATGAGGAAAATAGTTGGGAAGAGGTAAAAAGCTAGAAAAGTTGGGAAAAGCATAAAACAACTTTAAAGAATCCCTAAAATGGAAAGCCTAGGCAAACAGGAAGAAAAGCATCCTGATATTCTGGATGCAGAATTAGAAACAGGCTTTGGGGAACAATAGCTTAAATAAGCTGCTCCTAAACAGATTGAGGTTGATCTGTTCTTGGAGGGATCTCAGCTCGGGGGTGAATTCTGGAGATAGACGAATTCTAAGGTTGGGAGGACTGGTCAATTTCCAAAGTGGTATGCTCACAGAAATTAAGAGTAGTTGAATATTTAAGTGTGATGGATCAAATTAGAGCTATTTATGTATAATTGTTTTCTGAATTTAAATTAGTGTTCCATACATTTACAAAGTTAAGAATGGAATTAACCCTCTCATCTCTGCATAGTTGTAGGAACTAGAAAAATGAGGAGAAATCCTCCAAAATCTCTAAACCAGTATGTGGTTTAAATCTGGAGATTTATAATACCTCATAATTCAAATTTTTGTAACTTTAATCTACTTCTGTTAACAATAGAATTCAAATAGTGTACATACTGCAATTTTATGAGTAGTGTAGAATGTATTCAAAGGTCTAAGTACAGTATAGACTAGTAAATTTCCAAGATTGCAATGAAGTACTATCTATTAACTGCCAGTTACAGTAGAACCAGATTAAAAAAAAAAAAAAAACTTGTAGATTCAGTGCCGTATACCACTCAGCTAATGCAGAGACCCTACTAGTTAGTATTACAATTTCTGTAACAAATGGCAGTTGAAGAAAATAGATATATTGAATGTGTGACTAGCACCCTACAAGAAGCAAGGATTGTAAAGCAAAAGGAGTATGTAAAACTGTACATAATGCATGTATCTGAGTAAAGAATAAATATAGCTACGAAAATCAACATACACTTTATTCATCAGATTTACGAAAGATTTAATAGTGTAATCAACCAATACATGTATTGTAGCAGTTGTGACCATAACAATTATAGTTGTCGTAAGACAGGATAACTGTTATAAATAAAACTAAAACCTCAACTATTGAGAGAACTATGATAGATGTATAGAATACAACGGGAAATATCAATTCTGTGTTATTGGAAAATTCTCAGGTATTGTTCAAACTTCGTACTTATAAAAAAAAATGCCAAAGAAACTCTTGTGCGGTTAACTTAATTCCATGAGGAAGAAACAAGCAGTGTAAACAAGGCTAGTAAACGTATTTCTGTCTTCATTGTTTTTAGGTAAATCGCTAGGTAAAAGAAAATGTATTTTGGAACTAAAATCGAGAGCTATTATACATCTATATGTATATCAAAGACTGAAGCCATGTATAAAATAGGCTTGCACAGTTCGATAGGATACTTCAGAATCGATTGTCCAGAAAATTTGGTCATCGCCATAATGTAAACAGTCCAACCATGAGTCGAAATTTAAAAATAGAAGGTAGCATTTTTAATGAGAAATCTGTGAATTAAATTAAACAGAAATCGAAGGAAAACATCATTGCCGACAAGAGGTAGACGCCGACCTGGGACCATGAAAAATAAAAAGGGTTATAAGAATCTTATCGCGAAAATGAGTATGAAACCCTCAAAAATTTATGCGGGAAGGAAGTAGCGTACCTGCAATAACATTTTGGGAACCAAATTAATATATATGAATAAAAATTTAAAGGGACATTTATAATAGGTTACGATAACGAAACCAAATTTTTCTTACCCAAAAACCTATAGGAAGAAACCGATCTCTTCGGTCGGATGCCTGGAAGGTGTCGGGATGAATTAGTTAATAGTATAGCCATCATAGAAACTTAATCATTCAAGAATGCCAGAGAGTACAAGGTATTACCTCCAAAATTATGGTCAACTCGGCGCAGGAGAATAGCAATGAACCTCTGCATATAATACCAAACTGTCGAGTTTAAAGCTCACGGTCGTGTATGAACTAATACACAACAAGACTGAATAGGGATTTGAAATAAAATCTCTCAACCCCTGAATGAGAAAAATGATAAGCGCGTTAATCTGAGTGGAACGGCATCAGAACATTACCACGAAAATAAACTACAGTTGCTGTGGCGCGAGGTCAGTTCATCTAGAACCCCACGATTTCTGGCGCAACCACGATGCAAATTCATTATACAAAATTGAGCTCCAATAATGACGATTAAATACATAGTGCTCCAAAATCAAAATAATCGCATTCGATTTCAAACTCAATAGACAGAGTTAAATCCAAGAAATTTGCAGGCAAAAACCCAAATTAAGAGACCATCATCGAATGCTTCAACGAGAACAATAATATGAAAAACATGTCGTTTCTCCAAGATATGAGACGAACTTACCCATTAAAAGGAGAGAAAAAAATATAGCAGGAATTATTACCTGACAAATTAATTCCCCTGCACTTGAAAGGTTGACGTTGAATGATATAAGTGAATGCAGACACAATTCCGGCAGACTCGGCCTTCTCTGAGAGAAATTGGTAACATTGCCAAATGAAAGCTATAGAAAAAACAATCGAACTTATAACAGAACTAAACCCTAAATTATCTCAGTTCTCTTCTGTCCACGTGTAGGATGATGCTCACCTCTGGCAATAACCGTAGAGGTAAGTACCTCAAGAAAGCTTCGAAACCGACGGTGTATTGGTCATAAGATATGTCAAACGATTTCATAGCATGCATTCGTATCAGGAGATACATAAAAGCCCAGAAAAGGACCACGCCTCAATTAATTCAACGAAACAAAAGTTAATTAAGTACCCAGGAAATCGTAATAGGAGTGAATGAAAATCCCTTTGGCAGGACGCAACCATTAAAGCGATGCTTAAGTAAGAATGAACAAGGACAAAGGCCATAGCTTTTCCTCGATACGAAATCAATTTCTTATGACGAGATGAAATGGCTACAACAACACCAAAAATGAGAAACTGATATCGAACTTGGCATAAGAATTAAATATGAAACCATAGTGATGCGTACTATCACCATCACATAGTGAATGTAGCTTAATCATAAATGGAGGAGGGTTAAGTAGATGATCTATAAAGTATTCATTGGTGCATACGTTACTTTGTAACATTAAATTATTGACCAAGGAAATAGTTAAGCCATATCGATTTGATGAGGAAATAGTTAAGCTATATCATTTTGATGATAAATAAGTGTAAGCACAAATGTTATGGTTGAGGTCGAGATTGAAATAGCACACCCTGCTCTTACAATAAAATATATGAGAAAAAATATATATATATAGGTAGAAGGGTAGTGTGCTATGCTATAACAAACCTTGTACAAGTGAAGCTATACAAGTGCACTTAGGGGGAAAAAGAAAAAAGAAAAAAAAATTGAAGTTGAGGGACATAACAAATGGTATCGGAGCCCAAGTTATATCAAACTGGGTTGTTTTTATTGTGCTCATTGTTTCTGTGTGTTCACTGTATAAATTAATTTCTGTGAAAAAAAAATTTTGTTATTTTTACTGATCTGTGTTGTGTAGTGTACAGTGGTGCTGGAATGGCAGAAGGTGAAAAAATTTATGGTGATCTGCGTGATGAGGATAATACACCAGATCCCAATGCTCCGGTGATGGCTATGTTGCATAGGTTGCAACAAGAATTGGCTAAGATAAGAAGCCAGAATGACAGATTGTCATTAGCCAGTGAGGAGCAGGAAAAGCTCATCAGAGAACTAACTTCGTGGAACATCCAAGAAGGTGAGGGTTCCGGAAAGAGGAAGACTGATGAGTCTGAGGATGATGATGCTGTTAGGCATCGATATAAACAGAAAAAAGAACTACAGGGCGAGTTTCGAAAGATCAAACCTCCCTCCTATGATGGAGAGAAGGAGGAAGATGCTGAAGCTGAACATGATTAAGTATTTCCAGGTCTATGAATACGAAAGCAATCTGAAGGCCAGATTAGATGTTTACCAGCTACAAGGTAAGGCTACCTTGTGGTGGGAGGAGACGAAAATTGTCCATGCCATTAATGAAAAGACAGTGACTTGGGAAGAATTTCAGGATAAGTTCAAAAACCGCTACTTGAATGAGCGTTATTATGATGATAAGGCAAAGGAATTTCATGAGCTTAGACTGGGACAGCTTACTATTGATGAGTTTGTCACTAAGTTTACAAATCTGTTGAGATATGTCCCTTACATTAGGGAAGAGAAGGCAAAGGTACAAAGGTTTTTGAACTGTTTGCCTACTGTGTACAAAGAGAAAATCGAGTTTGAAAACCCAAAAATTATGGACGAGGCAGTGAGGAAAGCTAGATTATGTTACCAACAGTTCAAGGGAAAAATGGAACATGGGAAAGGTTGGGTAAATAAGAGTGAATTCAAAGGGAAGAAACAGAAACCAGCCTATTTGAAGAATTTCGGCAAGGATCATCAGCGGAAAAAGTTGAATAAACCCAAAGAAAGTCAAACTGCTCAGTCCTAAGTGGCCTCAAAACAAATAGATGGAGACAATAAGAAAGAGGGCACAGTGAAAATGAGAGAACCCTTGAAATTTTGGGGATGTGGAGAACCCCATCTGTTGAGGGATTGTCCCCATCGAAACATTCAGATGATTATGAGAGATCGAGAAGCCACCACAGTAAATGACATAGCCAGAAATATACCAACCATCAGTGCAGCCTTGGAAAATCGACAAGAAAAACATCAAGCTACCATGGTTGAAATGGAGGGTAAGATTTCTGACCAATCTGTTACAGTTTTGATTGATCCGGGTGCTTCTTTGAGTTACATTAGTCCAAAAATTGTAGAAAATGTAATCTTAAAACTGAAAAATTTCAGCAGTCATGGTTGGTTCAGCTGACCACTGGAACTAAGAGGAAGGTAACACATAAATTTCCCCGAATATCAATTAAGTTAAATGATTTTCAAACAGAAGTAAATTTGAACATTCTGCCCTTAGGTTCATATGACTTGCTGATAAGAATGGACTGGCTGGAAAAGAAGAAGGCTATGATGAACTATTGGGACAAGACCCTGCATTGTGTAGATGAAGAAGGGAAACCTTTTATTCTCAAGGAAAAACCAAAACCTATCTATGTAAGACAAATATCAGCACTGCAATTAAAACGAACAGCTAGAAAAGTATACCAAGTTTATGCAGTACATGTGGAAGAAACAGAACAGAAAAATAAATAAATATTGCTGGATGTTGTACCAGTAGTAAGAGAATTTAAGGAAGTCTTTCCAGATGAGATTCCTCATCTTCCCCCCAAAAGAGAGATTGACTTTTCAATCGATCTGGTGTCGGGAGCAACACTTGTTTCCCGCGCCCCTTATCGAATGAGCCCCCGAACTCATGGAACTGAAAATGAAATTACAAGAATTGTTGGATAAGGGCTATATCCGACCAAGTGTGTCTCCTTAGGGAGCACCGGTCCTATTTGTGAAAAAGAAAGATGGAACTTTTAGGATGTGCATTGATTACCGTCAACTGAATAAGTTGACCATTAAAAACAGATACCCCTTGCCCAGAATTGATGATCTTTTTGACCAAGTGAGAGGAGCTTCAGTATTTTTGAAGATTGATTTAAGGACTGGTTATCACCAGCTCAGAATTAAAGAAGAAGACATCAGCAAAACAGCCTTTCGAACCAGGTATGGTCACTACGAATTTGTAGTCCTACCTTTTGGCTTGACAAATGCCCCTGCCACTTTTATGTGCTTAATGAATAGTGTGTTAAATAAGTACTTGGAAAATTTTTTACTTTTGTGCATAGATGACATTTTAGTTTACTCAAAAAGTGAGGAGGAACATAAAGAGCACCTGAGGATAGTATTGCAAACTTTGAAAGAAAACTAGTTATATGCCAAGTTCAGTAAATGTGAATTTTATAAAGACAAGATTCAATACTTGGGGCATATTATTTCTAAACAAGGCCTTACTGTTGACCCTGAAAAGATAAAGGCTATAAAAGAATGGCCTGTGCCAACTGATGTCTCAACAGTGAGATCATTCATGGGGATTTCCGGTTATTATCGCAGATTTGTGGAGAGATTTTCTGCCATAGCACATCCCATAACATCATTACAAAGGAAGGGTGTCAAATTTGAGTGGAATGAAAAATTCCAAAACATTTTTGACCAATTAAAACTAAAACTTACTACAGCCCCTATACTGAAGATTGCAGATCTTGATAAAGAATTTGTGGTATGTACGGATGCTTGTAGAGAGGGGTTGGGAGGAGTTCTTTTGCAGGAAAATTTAGTTATTGCATATGAATCTAGGAAGCTAAAGATACATGAACAGAACTATAGTGCCTATGATTTAGAATTAGCGGCTATTATCCATGCCTTGAAAATGTGGCGACACTATCTCCTTGGAAAAAAAATTACAATGATGACTGATCATATCAGTCTCAAATATTTCTTTTCCCAAACTAATTTGAATGCTAGACAAGCCAGATGGCTGTCTTTTCTAAGTGAATTCAATATGGACATAAAACATATCAAGGGGAAAGAAAATAAAATTGCTGATGCATTGAGCAGAAATGCTTGTAAAAATATAAACAACATTGGAAGTAGTGCATAGATCGATGTAGAAGATTTGGTGAAAAAGGCAGAAAACCAAGATCCAAATTATGAAACACTACTGGTGAAACTACTAAAGAAGGAGAAGACTGATTTCACTCAAAACCAAAAAGGGTTGATCTGCTACAAAAATAGATTGTATATCCCCAATGTAGAAACTTTAAAAAGGGAGATTTTAGATGAATATCACAAACAGCCATATGCAGGGCATCCTGGATATCAGAAAATGTTAACAACTTTGAAAAAGAAGTTGTTTTGGCCATGAATGAAAAGAGATGTAGCAGAATACTTAGCTAGATGCATGGAGTGTCAACTAGTTAAAGCTGAACATCAGCATCCTGCTGGTCTTCTAAACCCTTTGCCGATTGCAGAATGGAAATGGGACACAGTTTCTATAGATTTTATAACAGGGCTACCCAAAACCAAATACCAACACGATTCAGTGATGGTAGTAGTAGACACTTTAACAAAGGCTGCACACTTCATACCTGTAAAGTCTACTTTTGGGACAGCTCAAGTAGCAGATGTGTTTCTAAAAGAGATAGTAAGATTACATGAGGTCCCAAAGGTGATTATTTCAGATAAAGATGCTAATTTCACAATAGCTTTATGGAAAGGTCTATTTGGCGGCATGGGCACTAAGCTGAATTTTAGTACTGCCTATCACCCTCAAACCGACGAGCAGACCGAGAGAACTAATCAGATTTTGGAGGATATGTTGAGGATGTATGTGATGGATAGGCCATCAAAGTGGGAAGATTATCTGCATTTAGTTGAATTTTCCTATAATAACGGCTACCAATCCTCCATCAAAATGAGTCCTTTTGAGGCACTCTATGGAAGAAATTGCCATACTCCTTTAAGCTGGAGCTAGCCAGAGGATAAACTGATGTTGGGACCAGATGCCTTACAAGAGATGGAAAGAATTGTTAAACAGATACAAAGAAACATCAAGATAGCACAAGATCGCCAGAAAAACTATGCTGATAAGAAGAGAGTACACCAAGAATTTAAAGTGGGACAGCATGTGTACTTATGTATTAAACCAAAAAAGAGCACACTTTATGCTGGAAGTTGTGCAAAAATGGCTCCTAGATATTGTGGTCCTTTTGAAGTATTAGAAAGGGTGGGACCAGTGGCTTACAAGCTAGCCTTACCACCTCATGTTAGAGTTCATGATGTGTTTCATGTTTCATTATTAAAAAGATATATACATGATGCTTCTCACATAGTGGATTGGAATGTGGTAGAGGTGGAACCAAAAGGGGAGTTTCTGCCAGAACTGCTTCAAATATTGGAGCGGGAATAAATTGAATTGAGGAACCAAACGGTAGCAAGAGTAAAGGTGCAGTGGAAGCACTTTACTGCTGAAGAAGCTACCTGAGAAAGAGAAGCTGAAATGATGGAAAGATATCCATTTTTGTTTGAAAAATGAACTCTAGTAGTTAAATAACAACACCGAGGATGGTGTTTGCTTTCAGAGGGGGAATATGTAACACCCCTAGTTTATGTGTTTGAAATTTAAAACTAGACATTTGAACTTTAATCCTAAGGGGAGTGGACCCCAAAGGACAAGTATTTTGTGAATGTAATTAAATATTTAAATTTGAGGAAATGAATAAAATGATTTTTGTGCAGATTGACCAAAATGAGATTTATGAGATCACTTGCTAAATCCATGAGGATGGATAAGGAAAATACTTTCCCCACAATCTTTCAAAAATCCTTGAAAGAAATTATTTCTAATTTAGATTTTTGAGGAAAAATCTAAATTCCCCAATGATGAGGAAAATAGTTGGGAAGAGGTAAAAAGCTGGAAAAGCTGGGAAAAGCATAAAACAGCTTTAAAGAATCCCTAAAATGGGAAGCCTAGGCAAACAGGAAGAAAAGCATCCTGATATTATGGACGCAGAATTAGAAACAGGCTTTGGGGAACAATAGCTTAAATAAGCTGCTCCTAAATAGATTGAGGTTGATCTGTTCTTGGAGGGATCTCAGCTCAGGGGTGAATTCTGGAGATAGACGAATTCTAAGGTTGGGAGGACTGGTCAATTTCCAAAGGGGTATGCTCATAGAAATTAAGAGTAGCTGAATATTTAAGTGTGATGGATCAGTTTAGAGCTATTTATGTATAATTGTTTTCTGAATTTAAATTAGTGTTCCATACATTTACAGAGTTAAGAATGGAATTAACCCTCTCATCTTTGCATAGTTGTAGGAACTAGAAAAATGAGGAGAAATCCTCCAGAATCTCTAAACTAGTATGTGGTTTAAATCTGGAGATTTATAATACCTCATAATTCAAATTTTTGTAACTTTAATCTACTTCTGTTAACAATAGAATTCAAATAGTGTACATACTGCAATTTTATGAGTAGTGCAGAATGTATTCAAAGGTCTAAGTACAGTATAGACTAGTAAATTTCCAATATGGCAATGAAGTACTATCTATTAACTGCCAGTTACAGTAGAACAAGATTTTAAACAAAACAAAAAAAAAAATTCTTGTAGATTCAGTGTTGTATACCACTCAGCTAATGCAGAGACCCTACTAGTTAGTATTACAAATTCTGTAACAAATGGCAGTTGAAGAAAATAGATATATTGAATGTGTGACTAGCACCCTACAAGAAGCAAGGATTGTAAAGCAAAAGGAGTATGTAAAACTATACATAATGCATGTATCTGAGTAAAGAATAAATATAGCTATGAAAATCAACATACACTTTATTCATCAGATTTACGAAATATTTAACAGTGTAATCAACCAATACATGTATTGTAGCAGTTGTGACCATAACAATTATAGTTGTCGTAAGACAGGATAACTGTTATAAATAAAAACTAAAACCTCAGCTATTGAGAGAACTATGATAGATGTATAGAATACAACGGGAAATATCAATTCTGTGTTATTGGAAAATTCTCAGGTACTGTTCAAACTTCGTACTTATAAACAAAAATGCCAAAGAAACTCCTGTGCGGTTATCTTAATTCCATGAGGAAGAAACAAGCAATGTAAACAAGGCTAGTAAACATATTTATGTCTTCATTGTTTTAAGGTAAATCACTAGGTAAAAGAAAATGTATTTTGGAACTAAAATCGAGAGCTATTATACATCTATATGTATATCAAAGACTGAAGCCATGTATAAAATAGGCTCGCACAATTCGATAGGATACTTCAGAATCGATTGTCCAGAAAATTTGGTCATCGCCATAATGTAAACAGTCCAGCCATGAGTCGAAATTTAAAAATAGAAGGTAGCATTTTTAATGAGAAATCTGTGAATTAAATTAAACAGAAATCGAAGGCAAACATCATTGCCGACAAGAGGTAGACATCGACCTGGGACCATGAAAAATAAAAAGGGTTATAAGAATCTTATCGCGAGAATGAGTATGAGACCCTAAAAAATTTATGCGGGAAGGAAGTAGCGTACCTGCAATAACATTTTGGGAACCAAATTAATATATATGAATAAAAATTTAAAGGGACATTTATAATAGGTTACGATAATGAAACCAAATTTTTCTTACCCAAAAACCTATAGGAAGAAACCGATCTCTTCGGGCGGATGCCTGGAAGGTGCCGGGATGAATTAGTTAATAGTATAGCCATCATAGAAACTTAATCATTCAAGAATGCCAGAGAGTACAAGGTATTACCTCCAAAATTATGGTCAACTCGGCGCAGGAGAATAGCAACGAACCTCTGCATATAATACCAAACTGTCGAGTTTTAAGCTCACGGTCGTGTATGAACTAATACACAACAAGACTGAATAGGGATTTGAAATAAAATCTCTCAACCCCTGAATGAGAAAAATGATAAGCACATTAATCTGAGTGGAACGGCATCAAAACATTACCACGAAAATAAACTACAGCTGCTGTGGCACGAGGTTGGTTCATATAGAACCCCACGATTTCTGGCGCAGCCACGATGCAAATTCATCATACAAAATTGAGCTCAAATAATGACGATTAAATACATAGTGCTCCAAAATCAAAATAATCGCATTCGATTTCAGACTTAATAGACAGAGTTAAATCCAAGAAATTAGCAGGCAAACACCCAAATTAAGAGACCATCATCGAATGCTTCAACGAGAACAATAATATGAAAAACACATCGTTTCTCCAAGATATGAGATGAACTTACCCATTAAAAGGAGAGAAAAAAATATAGCAGGAATTATTACCTGACAAATTAATTCCCCTACGCTTGAAAGGTTGACGTTGAATGACATAAGTGAATGCAGACGCAATTCCGGCAGACTCGACCTTCTCTGAGAGAAATTGGTAACATTGCCAAATGAAAGCTATAGAAAAAACCATCGAACTTATAACAGAACTAAACCCTAAATTATCTCAGTTCTCTGTCGTCCACGTGTAGGACGATGCTCACCTCTGGCAATAACCGCAGAGGTAAGTACCTCAAGAAAGCTTCGAAACCGACAGTGTACTGGTGATAAGATATGTCAAACGATTTCATAGCACGCATTCGTATCATGAGATACATGAAAGCCCAGAAAAGGACCACGCCTCAATTAATTCAATGAAACGAAAGTTAATTAAGTACCCAGGAAATCGTAATAGGAGTGAATGAAAATCCCTTTGGCAGGACGCAACCATTAAAGCGATGCTTAAGTAAGAACGAACAAGGACGAAGGCCGTAGCTTTTCCCTGATACGAAATCAATTTATTATGACAAGATGAAATGGCTACAACAACACCAAAAACGATAAACTAATATCGAGCTTGGCATAAGAATAAAATATGAAACCATAGTGATGCGTACTATCACCATCACATAGTGAATGTAGCTTAATCATAAATGGAGGAGGGTTAAGTAGACGATCTATAAAGTATTCATTGGTGCATACGTTACTTTGGAACATTAAATTATTGACCAAGGAAATAGTTAAGCCATATCGATTTGATGAGGAAATAGTTAAGCTATATTGTTTTGATGATAAATAAGTGTAAGCAAAAATATTATGGTTGAGGTCGAGATTGAAATAGCACACCTGCTATTACAATAAAATATATGAGAATATATATATATATATATATATATAGGTAGAAGGGTAGTGTGCTATGCTATAACAAACCTTGTACAAGTGAAGCTATACAAGTGCACTTAGCGGGAAAAAAAAGAAAAAAATTTGAAGTTGAGGGACATGACATGTTCACCATAAAAGTAGAACATTTCAAATATTTCACATAACCCCACTCAAGAGGCTTTATGATCAATAAATTAATGTATTTAAGTTACATTTAAAAATAAAAATATACATTAATGAAATAAAATATAGTTATAACTTTAAAAAAAACAATGGAAGTTATAATAAAATATTTCAACTTTCCTAGACCTTTCAGAACTTGGACGTGCATGGCCGATCTAGGGGAAGTGTCATTGGCTTTAATAACCAGACCATACAAGTTCACAATGTGTGGGGATTGGATGGGATACTTGGGGCAGACATCACCGACATAACCGCCTCTGATCCTGGTACCCCCTTCAGAATTCTAAATATCTATGGACCTTGCCATAACAGGCCAGCTTTCTTGGACAAGCTGTTTCACTCCTCAATCATGCAGGAGGATCATATTATAGTGGGAGGTGACCTAAAATTCTCTTTGGGTCATGCCGAATCTTCGGGTCCCTAAGCATCGCCTGATCCCATGTCTTGTTACTTCAATAAATTTCTTGGCATAGCCAATTTGATTGACTTAGAGATCGAAAAAAAAATTGCCCACTTGGAGAAATAGAAGGACTGGGGAAGTTTCTCTAGCTCGAAGGTTGGATCATTTTTTGATTTCAATAATGTTTGATGTCTGGATGGACAGGGCTAGGCAATGGGTGGGCTCGAGTAGTTTTTCGGATCACTCACCCATCTGTCTTGAGATACATGGCGAGAACAAAAAACCCCATTCCCCTTTCAAGTTCAACTCCCATTGGCTTGAAGAACCTGAATTTTGACATATTGTGATGGAGAAGTGGAATCACTGTCAACTGATGCATAATATGCTGCCTACAAAAGTCATTACCAATAGCCTGTCCAGCATAAAGGAGAAGACTATCAAGTGGGAAAAGGTGAAAAGGATCAGAGATTAGGGAGAGTTGGGCAGGATTGAAAGGGAGATTACCCATATGCTTGGTGACGATGGCATGGTTCATACCTCCTTGGAGAATAAGGAAAAATTCACCCTCCTGGAAACGAAAAGAATCAAGCTCTTAAGACTTAAGGAGGAAGCGTGAAGACTCAAGAGTAGCGCTATCTAGCTTTAGGCGGGGGATAATAATACCAAATTATTTTAGCAATGTTCCAAAGGTGGAAAGAGCATTAATACAATCTGGGAATTGAATGATCATCATGGAAGGGTGGCTAAAACTCATCAAAAACTTTTGGATATGGGAATCAGGCACTTCTCCCACATTTACAAATATCCAAGGGTGGCCAACATTGGATAAGTGCTCAACATTGCAAGGTAGATGCCCATGTATGTGGAAGATGATGACTCATATTCTCTCAATGCCCCTATCACTATAGGTGAGATAGAATTTGTCCTTAAGTGATTCAAAAAATACAAGAGTCTTGGACTGGATGGTTGGCCTATTGAATTATATCTATCCTTATTTGATCTTATTGGTAAGAATCTTCTTTTGGTGATCGAAGACTGTAGAGTATCTGGAAGAATGTATGATAGATTCAACAACACCTTCATAGCCGTCATTCCCAAGGTGGACAAGCCCCTATCTTTGATTGACTATCGGCCTATCTCCTTGTGTAACTGTCTCTACAAAATCATTGCTAAAATAATTTCTAATCACATTAAGCCTATCTTACCCCGGAACATATCTAAGGAAATTTTTTCCTTCCTTCACAATAGACAAATCCATGAGGCCATTGGCATTGCATAAGAAGCCCTTCACTCTATGAAGCTCAATAGCCTTAAATTCACCATACTAAAGATTGATCTGGTCAAAGCTTTTTAATTTCTCTTGTTGGACATACCTCCATCTAATCCTTACCCATATCAACCTCCCCAATCCTTTCATTCAATGGATTATGTGATGTATTAACAATGCTTCATTTACTATCGTCATCAATGGGACAACTACTTCTTTTTCCATGTAGGTCATGGTCTCTGCCAAGGATGCCCCTTATCCCCTCTACGATTCCTCCCGATTATGTAGGGTCCCACTAAGCTCATTGCCTCTTCTAGGAATGAAGGGGAGCTTCCGGGAGTCAAAATCACTGATACTATTCATATGACTCACTTTATTTTCATAGATCATGTACTCATATTTCTAGATGGCTCCTTGCTGGACTCCATTTGTTTCAAAAGGATATTTCCTACCTTCTGCACTACTACTGGAATGCAACCCAATCTAAGAAAATCCATCATTATGATAACAAGATGCTCCTTCCACGAGGGTAGATATGCCCTTCATCTATTTCAACTTGATCACAGGAATATTGAAGAGGGCTTAAAATATATGGGATTCAGACTCAAGCCCAACGATTATAGAATCACAGATTGGAATTGGCTCATAGCAAAAATTGAGTGAAGAATCAACATATGGCAACAAAAACAGATCTCTAGAGTTGGAATACTTGTTCTGATCAAGTCTATTTTGGAGGCGAACCCAGTGTATTGGATTGCTCTAGCTTGGATTCCCAAAGGTGTTACTAACAGAATACAACAAATATGTCAACGCTTTCTCTCGCACGGTAATGAGGATGGACACACCTTTGCTTTGGTAAGCTGGGACAAGATAGCCAAGCCCAAACATTGGGGTAGTTGGGGACTCAAGGATCTAAATCTCTTTGCCACTACACTAGCTGCCAAAATGGGATGGTATCTCCTAACCTCCAATAGTGTCTGGTAGGAAGTTACATATTCCAAATACATCTCTCTCGTGTCTACACTTAATTGGATAAGAAGCACCAAAAGATTTAGGACCGTCTCATCCATTGTTTGGCACACTATCTCGAAATCCATAGCGCTCATCAAAAAAGGTCTAGCTTGGCGCATTGGATCGAGCACATAGGTTCAGATAAGTTTGGATGCTTGGTCTGGCTGTGGGAGGGAACATTTTATCTCGTTGGACTTGACACAATTCCTTAAAGAGAATGGGATCAGTCAACTTAGTCAGGTGGTGGATGGGGACAAATTTGATTGGATTAATCAAGCTTTGAAATCACCACAAGATCTGAACATCCCAGCACATAGATGGAGGGCTTGGTATAGATATATCAGGGCCCTCAAGACCTCTCATATTAGAGTCTCGGAAGCGGAGGATGAATTTATCTGGGCTATATCCTCAAAAGGTATTTATTCACAAAAACATGGTTATTTTTCTCCCACAACGGCTCTATAGCCCCCTGAATAGATCTGGTGGTGGAAACCTCTATGGATGTTAAAGGCTCCCCCAAAATCCCAACTATTCATATGGTGCTTACTTACAAATCGTGTGCCTATGAAGGAAAATTTGGAAAATAGATCCATTCATGGTCCCTCTAGGTGTGGTCTGTGCAAAGAACAGGCCGAAGACATCAACCATCTCTTTCTCAATTACTCTATGACTTGTAATACTTGGCAGATGGTTACTAAGGAACTTGGCATCAATAAAATTTTGCATGGGGAGACTATCTCCATGGCTTGACACAACTGGTGGCACTCTAGTACCTCAACAAAGGCTCGTAACCTGCCTCTCCTGATCTCGTGGGGCATTTGGCTGTCTCGAAACCACATCATTTACCAAAGTACCCCTATCTCTTGGACTACCATTTCCAATTCCATTTATGCCCTCTATCATTCCATACCTGAAGAGGCCAGCTGAAATATTGATAGAATTATTGTTCCTGAAACGATTGACAAAGATATCCATTGGGCATACTTTGATGTTTCTATTGGTATTGATGGATGAGGTGGAGGGGATTTTTTCTACCTATTGGACTCACATTTCTTTCAGATCAAGATGGACTTAGGACTGGGAACTAGTAACTATTCAAAGCTCAACAGCCCCAGACTCCTCCTCATTTTTTCCTAAGAAAAAAGATGCAAAAGGATACATATATTTGGGGATTCTAAGATTATTATTAACTGGTTCAATAATAATGCAAGATGTCATGCACATACACTTAGGAGTTTTCTGGATGAATTTTTGGCTCTTAAAAATATTTTTTACATTATTAATGTCACTCACATTTACAGACAAAGGCAGATTGGCGATAGCCTATCCAAAGAAGTCACACACCTAACTTGGGGGCAATGGCACATCACTGAGCATAAGGGACCAGAGATATATTAGCACTACCATAGGCCTTTAATTAAGGATTTTGGGCTCATGGAATCTGCTCATCAACACTATTGATCAAAGGCATTTTTTCTTTTACAATTTTTTCATACAGGCTCTCTATATATTTTGATGATATTATGTCCATCTAGGCTCGCACAGTAAATTGTAAATATTTTTTACAATGCAACGTGTAATTTTCTTTACAATTAATGAAAATTTGTAGAATCTGGATTATCCATAGTATCATAAAAAATTGGTCAACATTTCGAATCCCAAGAGGGATCCATCATCAGGACGAGAATGAAGAATGAAAGAAGGTCGCAGAAGGTCAAGGAATAAATAGTGGATGGAAGGGAAATGTTGTTGGAGAGGAGCCGACAATAGATAACAATAAATTATTTTTTTTATTTTTTAATAAATTTTTTTATTTGAATAATAACTAAATTGTTTAATAAATTTTAAAGTTTCAATTTATTAATTTTAATTTTAATTTTAAAAACCTAAGAGCTTAAAATATTTAAAATATTTAATAATAACTAAATTGTTTAATAAAATTTTAAAGTTTCAATTTATTAATTTTAATTTTAATTTTAAAAACCTAAGTGCTTAAAATTTTTAAAATTTTTACTAAATAATAAACCCTAAGACTAAACTAATTTGATTTAATGCTTAAAAAAAAAAAACCAATGTCTAAAAATTTTATTTTATTAATGTGTAAAAAGTTTATGTCTGAAATTTGTATTTTAATGTCTAAAATTTTTTACTAAATGTCTAAAATTTTTCGATTAATTTTATGATTAATTTTAACCCATGTCTAAATCTATTATGACTAAAAAAATTTCCTAATATAATCTATCTAATCTAAAATGACAGCAGCCCCACCCTTGTTTGCCTTAAGGACAACAATTTCGTCGTTGTTTCGAAGGGCTTTAAGAGCACCTATTTCCTCCTTGCTAAGGTTGCTCTTAGGGATTTTATATTTTCTTAGAATTATGGAGCATTCCTATCAATAATAGATTTAGACATGGGTTAAAATTAATCATAAAATTAATCGAAAAATTTTAGACATAAAATTTTTAAACATTAATAAAATAAAAATTTCAGACATTAAAATAAACAAATTTTAAGCATTAAATAAAATTACTTTAGTCTTAGGGTTTATTATTTAGTAAAAAATTTAAATATTTTAAGTAGTTAGGTTTTTAAAATTGAAATTAAAATTAATAAATTGAAACTTTAAAAATTTATTATACAATTTAGTAATTATTAAATATTTTAAATATATTAAGCTCTTAGGTTTTTAAAATTAAAATTAAAATTAATAAATTGAAACTTTAGAATTTATTAAACAATTTAGTTATTATTAAAATAAAAAATTAATTTATTGTTTTTTTTTCTGAATCGGTCTACTTCTATATTGATACAAAATAAGGTTACAGAGAGGTTGAGGCCTCAGGAGAGCTAACCCATGGATGTGGCATTCTCACTTTGTAGTGCTGACCATTGACAGACAAAACAACTGGTTACTGACCAAAAGTTCGTTTAAAATCATGACCTTGTCCGACTCTAGAAGCAGTTGATGCTTATGACTGAACTGTTGACTGGAATAAAGGACTCTATTCTTTTGACTAAACAAAGACAAACGCTGCCCATGGCAAAAAACACAAACAGACACATTGTAGCGCTGGAGCGTTCTCCTGGGAACATTAACATAGATAATTGTATGCCGCCCACGCAGGGGAAACCGGTGATATGATGAATGATAAAGCATTTGATCTTGAAAAATATTAGCCATCAAAAAATTGTATAGAAGAAGGAGAATGAGCACCTCCTTGCTGCCAAAATTCAAAAACCAACGGGCATAAACCTGATCAAGCATCATTAGTGGGAGAAGGCACCTCTTCGACGACGGGGCACGCAAACTGATTTGGATCATCTTCAACTGGAGGAGGGCGTTCCTTGCCTGTAGAGTCACCACCTGAAGGAGCACAGGGCCCTGCGTGCTGAAGCGCAATCTGAGTGGCTTGTCCGCCCGAAACACTCTGCAGACTATCAATCTGAGGGGAGCAGTACAGAATTTCATCCCCAGACACCGGAGCCTCTTCAGCGGTGGCCATAACCTGATCAACTGGGTTATTTCGAAGCTTGATGGTAATAGAAGCTAGGAAATTTTGATTGTTGAGCATACAGGGGTAGTGAAAGCGAGCGGTGTGAAAATGGGCACTGGAGGAAAGACAGACTTGCGCAGCTGAATTGGAATGACCACGACCTCGTCCTTGTCCTCTCCGAGGAGCAGGAGCACGACCATGACTAGAATCTGAGGTATCAGACAAAGAAGCTGAAGAGGGGAACGAGGGCGGGCGATTCGCTTGCCCATGAGAGGAGCCGCATCTACAAGTCATTCGTGGGCGCAAGCGAGGCATGATGTGCGGAGCAAAGAGGGCGGAGTAATGATCAAAAAGGGGGTTGGTGGTCGAATGCAGAGGAGTCCCAATGAAAACAGAGGGAGAGCAACTGTGGTTACAATAAGGACTGAAGGATATATGAATTTCAGGCGAAAGATTGATGCAACAATTCAGAGAACAACATTTCCCTATGCTGGTGCGCAAGCAAGGCTCAGTATCAACCAGGGAGCAACAATTTCGAAGAGGAGGAACACAAAGGAAGTTCTGAATGGGCGCCATGGTAGAGGTAAGATCGAGATAATGAGGAGAGGTTGGCTGCATTAAAGTAGCATTAACGTTTTCATCGGAAGTAATAAACACTTGCATTAAGCGAGGGTGGATGGCCATGGAGATGAACCGCGTGCCAATCCACCACATCACCTGCAGATCAATCGTCTCGAAGTTCACCCGCATCCAGGAGAGAGAGAATTTATTGTTATCTATTGTCAGCTCCTCTCCAATAACATTTCCCTTCCCTCCAGTATTTATACCTTGACCTTCTGAGACCTTCTTTCATTCTTCATTCTCGTCCTGATCATGGATCCCCGTTGGGATTCGAAACGTCGACCAACGTTTTATGATACTATGGATAATCTAGATTCTACAAATAACGATAACCATAGAAGTTTAAAAACCTTAATTAATGAAAATTACGAATTTTTCCTTGGTAAGAAAGAAATTATTTGAACTTTCACTTTAATTTTAAGCTATATATATATATATATATATATATATATTTGCATGATAGAGTTAAAACATGACATGTAAAAATAATATTATTAATATAATTGATGTGTAATTTATACTATGTCCAGTTGACATGTAATAGTTAAAATAGAAAGTTATTAATAACAAAAAGAATTAGTAACATTTATAAATAAAATAATGTCTATATTAAATAACATAATTTTAGATCAATTTTATAGGAAAAAAAAATCTCACATATTTTCATTTTATATTGTGAGAGAGATGTGTAATTTATTCCATGCTTAATATATTGTGGATATATAATATTTAAAATTTATTGATAACAAAAATAACTAATGTGCATCATAAATGGAATATTTCAATATGCATTTTGACTAAAATATTTTCACATCAAATATACATATGTGGAGAAACAACGACTTCTTATTCTACTAATGTATTCTTTGAATTCAAGGTATCAAAAAGATTTGTAATTCCTTAAATGTTGGAAAATCACATTTTAAAAAATATTAATAAGGAAATAATTCAATGTGGCCTATATAGATAAAGCACTAACATTTAAAAAAAAAAAATCATAAAAGAGAGAGAGAGAGAACGATTTACTAGTGCTTTTTTCAAAGGTGCATCCAAATCGAACAAGAGTTGAAAGGAATGAAATCTTTTCTCAAGTTTTGGATGCAAAAAATGGTTTGCATCTTGAGAGATTAAAAATGGTTTACATCTTGAGAGATTTTATTCCTCTCAGTGCTTGGTAGATTTGGAGTTAAGAAGTATCTACGCTAGTGACTATTAACTATTCTTTTTTTACTTGGTAACTAAAAATAAAAATAAATAATAAATAATAATTAGAAATATAAATAGATCTCTCTATATACCAAGCATGAAGAGCCATCAAATCTATTGAGCTCTAAACCTTTTTTTAGAGAGAAAACAGATTTGATGCCTCCTTCCTCTTGGTAGAATTGAAGTGAAATAAATCTTGTTTTATAATATTATCTTTATTAAATTAATGTACTTTATTATTAATTATATTATATGGTTGACTTTTATTTATCATAATTAAATATAGTAAAGTAATGGTAAGAAGGGTTGATTATGTTTTTCAATTATTTGACGATGGTTGTTGAAGTAAACTAAAGTTGTCTATGATATATTACCTTAACTACAATTTACCATGGTTCACCATCTTGAGCATGGTTGAAAATGGTTGCACATGATTGACTCTATTTGGCCATGGTTGACCATAATTGTTGTGCTTGGCCATGTTGAACATGGTTTGTTAGAATTAATGGAGAAAGCTACACTTAGATGTTTGTTGTGATAAGGATAGGATTGAGACTCTAAGATTAGATCTCAGATCCTACTATCTAGGGAGTGGTTCAAACCACCTTCTTTGTGTGCAAGTCTATATGTACGAGGTTCTTTTGTATGAAGAGATAGTGCTTTGTGTGGAGTTCTTGGGCGTTCTCCAGGTATCTCACCTGGAAAACCATTTAGTTAATAGAATTCATTTTTTAACATGGTATCACAGCTTCAGGTCGAAGCTGAGTGGACCTGTGTTGTGTAGGGATATAAGGACATGAGGATCCATGGAGGATCGTTGAAGTTGCATGTTGTGAAGCGATTTGCATGAAGTTTTCATTGGTAAAGTCCAGAGATTGGAGCTGCATAAGTTTGGAGTGGTCTGTTCATGGTGGTGCCCAACAAGGTGCCTCTTCAAATTAACAACGTGCCTCTATGAGTGTTGGAGTGGATGCTTCGATCAGGAGGTTGGAAGGTAGCGGGAGTTAGAGAGAGCAGCATGAATTAGCATTTCTCCATGCAACGTTTCTAGAGCATGGTATGTGGATCAAAGTTTGAATATCAGAGAGATTTCTTGCTACCAAAGTGACGTAGGATCCCTGTGAAATAGCTTGAAGACCCAGTAGTCCAAAAAAAAGCATAACTGGAAGGCTCTATGCATTGAATCTGACCCTTCCATTGATGAAGTGGAGGAGCAATGGCCATTGTCGATTGGTTGTCCTGGAATAATACGCATTGGTGTCCATGTGCATGAACACGTTGACATCCAAATATAGCCCTCCACTGCTGCATTAGTCAAATATTCTCATAGATGTTTGTGCTCTTGTCCCTGGGTAGGTCACACGCAAGCATTTTCCATAGGAGGCCTAGCCACATGGTCTGACAGGGCCACAAAAGGCAGTCCAACCATATTTCTATATTTTGATACCATTATTTATTGGTCTTTTGGGTATGATTATTCAATTTTTTTCTAGGACCATCGCCATGATCACATCTATACTCATAACTGCACGAAATAGGTGTAAACGTTAGTTCGATCACGTGAATGGGTGGCACAAAGGAGACGAAGGAAACAAATATCACTTTTCCATATGTGTATTCTTTTGGTTGAGTTGTGTTTTTTTGTAGCTATTTGTTCTAGGTGTCTTGACGAAGTCCAAGTTTGAAAAGGTCAAATTCATTTTTGTAATGATCCAAAAAAGTTCTCTGTTATTCTTTTAGTTGCATTCGTGACATAGCTTCAGATTTTTTTGTGTGACATAGAAGCCATCGTTTGCATCACAAGGTTCTACAGTTGAAGAGCTGCGAAAGGGATAATTTTCCTATCTACGTGGTAACAAGGTTGTTGGAGCTCGTGAGAAGACCGACGTGAATCAAAAAGAAATATGGAAGTGAGATAAAGTGAGATAAGTTGGATTTTTTCAATATGGCTACACTTTTAGACATATTTGACCCTGATGATATTTTCTTCATGAGGCTTGGTGATTTTATTAATGACCACAATTATCGAGATATACTATATGTTCTGCAACAGCGTGAGATTAAAGAATCACGAGTTGTTCCTCATGAATGATGTAAAGAGGAACATATGGTTGAAGATCAAGAAGACCTAGTAGTCGTTCTTGCAGAAGGAAGTAAAGAGGAACATATTGTTGAAGATCAATTGGAAAAGCAACGTGAAGCTTATTGCAAATACGTGGCAGAAGAAGAAAAATATGGAGAGAATTCAGATTATGATGATCTGATGAATATTTATGTGTGTGCGGACGTTAGCAACATCAACAAGGAAGAAGCAACAAAGTTTGAATAGGAATTGAAGTTTTTTGAAGCATGGCTTGAAACACCATGTCTTTATGAAGTCAACACAGAATTTGCATCAATGAATGCTGAAGAAAATATCGTTGATGTTCAGATGGTTGACACCGGAAATAGTGAGAGGAAAAATTCTCCTATCCAGCCTATCATAATTTTGAGAAGGGTGAGGATAATAGTTCAAGCTTTACACCATTGGGGAGGAAATGAGTTGAAAATCTATCACTACCTTATGGCAAGGAAAGTGAAGATGAAGCCTCGCCTAGCAATGAACAATTATGGACTCGCAAGCAAGAAGACCAAAATGAAAACATGTGTTACCAAGTTTTTCAAGTTTTTTATGTTTTTTATGTAAGCCTAGCTGAGACTGAGACCAGCAGGCATATGTTATTTTTCAGTACCCTTTCTCCATTAAGGGGGAGTGTTCGAATTAATGGAGAAATATAGACTTAGATGTTTGTTGTGATGAGGATAGGATTGAGACTCTAAGATTAGATCTCAAATCCTACTATCTAGGGAGTGATTCAAACCACCCTCTTTTTGTGCAAGTTTGTATGTACGAGGTTCTTTTGTATGAAGAGATACTGATTTTTGTGGAGTGTTTGGGCGTTCTCTAGGTATCTCACTTGGAGAACCCATTTAGTTAATAGAATTCATTTTTTAACATGGTTGAACATATTGATGATGGTTGATCGTTTTTCCCATGGTTGACTATGTTTGATTATGGTTAAATATAGTTAAGGTATGGTTGAGAATCGACATGCTTGACAATTGTTTACCATGTAGACCATGGTTGACCTTGGTTTTACCATAGGTGACCACTATCAAAACTTTCATAAATGTGATTGATATCGATACCATTTTCAAACAATGATTGGCATATGAAAGGTAGAAACTCGTGTAGATCAATGTACCTCAATCACTTTTACTAATGTGGATGTGCTAGTTAATAGTTGATGTGCATGGGGAGGATTAGTAGACATGGCTAATTATGGTAGCGCATGTCTAATAGGTGTCGACCATATTGACCATAGGTGACCATGGTTTGACCATTTTGCCATGTTTGCCCATTTTGACCATGGTTGATCATCATGTTCCATGATAAGCATGGTTAAGCATGGGTCACCATGGTGGCTAAATTTCTTCATTTTTAACTATGGTTGACCAAATATAACAATGGTTAATCATGTTAGACTACGCTAGAACATAGTTGAGCATGGTTGAATATGGTTGATTAACTCTAGTCATGGTTTAGTATCACTGACTAAGGTTGTCCATGGTTGAATAGGATCGACCATGGCGGGATTAATTAACCACAGATAACTATGGTTGAACATGGTGAGCATAGTGAGAATGGTTGACCATGACCAACTATGGTCAAACATAATCAACTATGTTCACCCATTGTCAACCAAAGTTACCATAGTTGACTATGATTGACTATGGTTGACCATGGATGATCATGGTTGTTCGTAGTTAACTAAGATTGAATATGGTAACCATTTCTAATCAAAGATGATTGGTTGCTCATGGTTGATTAACATTTAACATGGTTAACTATCATTAACCATGGCGACCTCTAGTTTACTAGGTTGATTAAGGTAGACAATAGTTGGCTATGGTTGACCTTCGTTGAACATCATTTAGCCATGTTGAACATGGTATACCATGGTTGATCACAATGTCTATGAGTGACTATAGTGAGCTCATGGTTTTCTAAGGTTAACCATCATTGATCATGGTTATTCATGGTTGATATGATTGACAATGTTAAACCATGTTGACCATGGTTACCATTTTTACCATGTTAATCATGTTAATCATGTTGAACATGGTTTAACCTCGATGACTATGATTGACCATGATGAATAATTAACCATGTTATCTATGGCTAACTATGGGTGACCATGGTTTACCATGCTAACCAATTGACCATGTCGTCTATGGTGAACTATGGGTGACCGTGGATGTCCTTTTTTTATAATGGTGTTCTTGGTTGACCATAGTTGTCCATGCTCGACCAATTAAATATGGTCTACTATAGTTGACCATGATTGAGTATGTTGACCATGTTTAATCATCGTTGACTATGGTTGCCTATGGCTAGTGATGGAAGGATATAGTTTCCTATGGTTGGCCATGTTTGAAGATGTTTCACCATGGTTGAGAATATTTTATATAACTAACAATGGTTGAATATGGTTAAATATGGCTGCACCTCATTGGTTATTGTTTATTATGGTTCAAAGCTTATCCATTTACCTCTAAGTCATTGTTTCAAATATTCCAAACAAATATAATTTCCACACTTCAGCTTCTCAAAATCAATTATCTTCCACATATTTCAATACAAGAACATACATGAAAATTTTATGATATGGATTACATAATGAATTAACAATTAAAATTAAATTAAATGCCATCCTCTCTCTTTTTTTATAAAAAAATGTGTTTCTACTTAATAATTTTTCTCTCCCCGATTAAATTCCACTGACTCGCTTTTTTCATGAATTTTTCTCTCCCTAATTAAATTCCATCTTCTCACTTTTTTCATGAAATCACCTTTCTAATTAATATTTTTTCTCTCCCCATATGTAATTTTATGAAATATCGGTTTATATACATAGTAGCCATCATTGTTTTTATAATTTTGCTAATGAGTATAAATTTTAATCTCAAGGATCAAGAAACTTTTAAAAATTTCTTGTTGCATTTAAAATTAATATATTTTATTTCCGAAGGTTGAACTTTTTTTCCCTCAAAAAAAAAAAAGTTGAGGAAAATATATAATTTTTTAAACACCTAAACACTTTTTTGTTAGGATTACGAAACACCAAGAAAAGTAGGGGTGTTTAAAGACACCGTTGTTAGCATCCCACTAGAAACAAGGTCAAATTAACATGGATTATTTCCACTTTTAAATAGGATACATAAAGCATGGGTTCTCATAATCCTGAAGTTCAAAAATTATTGGTAACTTGACAGAGTCATGTTTACCCCAACCAAATTAATAATCCCCCCTTAAAATTTCCCCATGGAGATTAAACTGGTCCCAATAATTCATGAACCATCTCACCTATGATCTCACATTCCCCCCCCCCCTCAAGCTAGAATATAAATACACCTACCACCATGGTACGTATCCAAGAGGTTAATTCCGCAACTTGATGGCTTCATCTGCCATTGCACTACATGTATGATTCATCAAATCCTTAAGGTATTACAAGCATCACGCGCTCCTATGCAACATGTATGTGTGAACAATAGGTCACACAAATTCCTAGGGAAATACACTTACCTATGGTAGCATTTCAGAACATGAACCAAAAAACCTTGTTTTCACCCACCACTAGCATGATCACACACCCCACTGCAAATCTTATTAGACACTAGCTCCTTCACTATCATTAGACACCATTGAATCCGTCTCCATTTTATCGTCCATACGATGACTCTCTCTACATATATAGCTTTGTTGATCCATCTCTTGACCTATCCTTTCTCACTACTTTATCTCTCTCTCCTTATATCTTTGACCCATGTTATTCATCTGCATCCTCATTATCATTGTATATCCTCTTCCTGTTGTTGCCATAATGCATTGATTTCCTCTTTTTGTTTCTACTAGACCTACCACCATTAATGTCCTTGCTTGAGTCGCCATCATCATACAACACAAAATAATCACTTCCAATATTAGGAGGAGAATATTTCTTACCAATTTCATCCTAGGGTAAACCAGAAATGATTCGTCATATTCCATTCTTCAATTTTTTTCTAAACCTTTTTTGTTTCAACCTTCTATATTGCACGAAATCCTTTACCTTCAAATTTTCATCTTTTTCATCTCTTTGGGTAGTTGTTAGGATCAAAAAACATCGAGACAAGTAGTGTTGTCTAAAGACATCATTGTTGGGATCGCACTGGACATGAGGACAAACTAACATGGAAAATTTTTGACTTTAAATAGGCTACATTATAGATGAATATTATGCGAAAAACTATAAGTTCTCATAATCTTGGAGCTCCAAAACTATCAGTAACTTGATCCAGTCAAATTTATCCAAACCACTTTATCTTTTTTATCCATAATTTCAATAAATATAATGAACACTCTTTTGACCTTATCTATAACCACAAATATAATGCATACTCTATAAGATTTAGTTTGACCTTAATTATAACCATAAATACCATGCATGATCTATAAGTTTTTGCCTCAAGTATAACACTTTAAAGCTCGATCATGAATATAAATTTAATTAAAATTGATTTATAACAAAATTCTATATCATATGAATAAATTTAAAAAGATATCGATTTGTAAAAATTAAATTAAATTAATAATAATTTTATAACCATAATAAAAAACTTTAAACTACTCATCAAAGATATCATATTTTTCAAAATAGTTTGTTTATAAATGAATTATTAATATATTTTAAACTTTTATTTAATATATATATATATATAATTTATAACGTATTTAGTAATTTCAATGTAAATATATATATATATATATATATATATATATATATATATATATATATATATATATATAATTTTTATTTTTATTTTTATTTAAAGCCTCTTATAAAGTTTGAATGATTTAATAGGTAAGAATATGGGTTGCTAAGTGGAATATTCAAAAATCATGAGAAATTAGTCAGTTACGACTGCCTCTCATGGAAATGGTCATAGATGAATGACTTACTTAACGCAATTGAATCCAAAAAATGATATCTAATATAATGCACTATGGAAACCCCTCATACTTAAAATATAAGGAGTAAAGGGATCTCTACTTGAATGGTTCATGAGGCACAATACTTGCTAAGGTTTTGCAAATGGGGTAGCAAACTAAGTGGGCTTGATTGTGGGGAAAAACTCCACAATTAAGCGTGCTTGAGCCAGAGGAGTTCTGGGATGGGTGACCTCCCGGGAAGTCCTGGTTACCGGGTGCAAGCCCCGGAAGTGATGATTGTCGCTATGTGATTCATTTCACTAGTTTCAATCTCACTTCTTCACCCCTGTGAACATCACCCGATGCAATGAGTGTTTAGTGGACTATTCAAAAATCATGATAAATTAGTCAGTTACGACTACCTCTCATGGAAATGGTCATAGATGAATGACTTACTTAGCGAAGTTGAATCCCAAAAATTATATCTAATATAATGCACTGCAAAAATCCCTCATACTTAAAATATAAAGAGTAAAGGGATCTCTACTTAAAGGGTTCATGAGGCACAATAATTGTTAAGGTTTTGCAAATGGGGTAGCAAGCTAAATGGCCTTGATTGTGGGGAAAAACTCCACAGTTAAGCGCGCTTGACCCGGAGGAGATGGTTCATGGGGCACAATACTTGTTAAGGTTTTGCAAATGGGGTAGCAAGCTAAGTGGGCTTGATTGTGGGGAAAAACTCCACAGTTAAGTGCGCTTGAGCCAGAGGGGTTCTGGGATGGGTGACCTCCCGAGAAGTCCTGGTTACCGGGTGCAAGCCCCAGAAGTGATGATTGACGCTATATGATTCATTTCACTAGTTTCAATCCCACTTCTTCACCCCTGTGAGCATCACTCGATGCAATGAGTGCTAAGTGGACTATTCAAAAATCACAAGAAATTAGTCAGTTATGACTACCTCTCATGGAAATGGTCATAGATGAATGACTTACTTAACGCAGTTGAATCCCAAAAATGATATCTAATATAATGCACTACGGAAACCCCTCATACTTAAAATATAAAGAGTAAAGGGATCTCTACTTGAATGGTTCATGAGGCACAATACTTTCTAAGGTTTTGCAAATGGGGTAGCAAGCTAAGTGGGCTTGATTGTGGGGAAAAAATCCACAGTTAAGCACGCTTGAGCCAGAGGAGTTCTCGGATGGGTGACCTCCCGAGAAGTCCTGGTTACCAGGTGCAAGCCCCGGAAGTGATGATTAACGCTATGTGATTCATTTCACTAGTTTCAAACCCACTTCTTCACCCCTCTGAGCATCACCTGATGAAATGAGTGCTAAGTGGACTATTCAAAAATCATGAGAAATTAGTCAGTTACGACTACCTCTCATGGAAATGGTCATAGATGAATGACTTACTTAACGCAGTTGAATCCAAAAAATGATATCTAATATAATGCACTGCGGAAACCCCTCATACTTATTATCTACATTTTATAGATTTTTGAAAGTATATGAGATTAATCAAATTAAGATGATGGTGAAGGTGGGTGATTTTAGATAATGGTTACACACTTGGAGGCCATTAATCCTAGCCGAACATCTCCAAAACCATTAAAAAATAATCTATAATTAATTGTCGATAAAACCTTTGTACAATTTGTATGTTGCAATTAGAAATCAAAAAATAATTTTATTAAGAAATCATATTTCAAAAAAAAAAACGAAATAAAAAATAAACCATAGATATAGGCCAAAGTTAAATTAATAGTGATGGACGGAGAAATTAATCACTAAATATCACAACACATATGTATGTATTACCTGCCTAGAAAAACCAAGTTTCCTACTGCAATATATTTTATATTTATGGCGGGATAAAAGGGATGAATGTTGCCATTGATCCATCCATTTGTTGAAGTTTTTTATTATTGACTCACACAATTACATCGATCTCAAAATTGAAAAAATATTTTAGTGCGTCTCCCTTTCGTTGGAAAATCCCCATTTAGCTTATATTATTGTTTGTCGAAGTTATAACCTAGCTTGCCCATCCATACCTTGATAAACATATATTTTCATTCATTTTGTTTTTCAGCTTCTAAATTATCTTATATTAAAACAAACCATGAAGATTTTTGGCCTCTAAAATTTACATGAAAGCCAAATACCACCATTTTTTTGAAGATTGTGAACATTGTATAAAGTTTCCAGCTTCTTCTTCAGTGCAAACTTCACTCATTTTTGTAACACATTAATTATATTATTTTGTGCAAAAAATAGACTAGAAGAGAGTAGAGAAAATTTGCATGTGTTTCATGGATTAATATTCTTCATTCAAAATACCCCCAAACTTATACCTTTGAAACAATTGATTATCTATAACATCAATCATCTTTGTGCATAAAACAACATAGGATTAACTTCAAATTTTGAGAAAAAATAATTTACCAACAATATCACCATGAAAAGATAAATATGTTAACTATGAGCCTTACAAATTTATTTCTACTCAAAAGCCTGCTTTTCATGAACTTTGTGGTGTGAATATTAATCGATTTTTCCTTTGTAGGCACCATTGATGTTTTCTCAATTTAGTTTATGGTGTTTTCTACAATCAAATCTATTACAATAACATTATAGCATTGTCAACTAAAAAACAGTAACATTAACAAAGTAATGACCTCCAATACCCTGGTGGAAAGTGACGATTGCACAAAATTAGGCTAAATGAACTATGGTCCATTATGTTCTAATGCAAAGTTTCATTCCATGGTGTGAAGGTCTTATTTCTCGGAGTTATGACAGAGAATTTTCTGGTAAGACTCGACATTAGGCATTTTTCCTACAATAAAACATCAAAATTTTGTCCATTCAAGTGTTTACAATTTTTATTTTTTAATTATAATAAAAAGAACATTATTTATTTATAAATTTTAACTTTTTTTTGTAACCTGGGAAGGGTTATATCTTCATCGGTTCCAATATATCACCCTCATTTGTACGGGGACTTAAACTAGTGACTTCACATAAAATAGTGTCTTAAAACATCACTCAATCACCATCTATCACCATCTATCCAAAACCCACCCAATCACCATCTATCACCATCTATCCAAAACCCTGTAGACTTCTAAAATTTCACATTAAATTTTACATAAATCAATGTTAAATTAATAATAATCAAACTACAAATCAATTACTAAAGTCTTTAAATAGAAATTGATTAAAAAAATAATATTTAAAATATAAAATATTTTATTAAAACATTATTATTATTATTATTATTATTATTATTATTATATATATATATATATATATATATATATTGAATATTTAACTAAAATACTTAAAAAAATATATATATATTGAGAAAAACTTCCATTCACTATGTGTAACCATGAGACATGCTAACAAAGTACATGTAACAAAATTCCAATTTAGAAAAGGGATTTATTTCAAACACTAATTATAATAATTAAAATAAAAAAATCCTCCAAAAAAGATTTTTATAATAATAATAAATTTACTATAAAATCTAAAATAACTACCGAATAAAATACAAAAAATTCATGAAATTTTCATAACATTTATAAATGCATATAATTTTTTTATAATAAATATATATAGCGAACAAATAATAATAAAATAATAAAATTTTTAATAAATAAAACATTTATAAAATAGCATTCAAAATTATTTACATTTTTAAAAAATAAATTTTAAAATTCGAAAAAATTAAAACAAAAAGCTGAATTATTGATAATTTATAAATTTAAAAGAAGGAATATATATAGAAGGGGAATGAAAGCACGAGAAATTTCAAAGTATTTTACCAAATTCTTGATTCGAATTTATGCAAGAGCGCAACAGAATACAGATATAACCATAAACCGAGATGAAGCGGAAATAATGCTTCATTTTATTAAAATCAAATGACTGAAATAAACTAGCTAGGGCGCTGGTAGTGTATCTCTGAGAAGAGATGTGGCGGCTACAGGCCTCTGAACTGTGTTATAGAATTGAAAGTTGTTTACATACAGAATGTAAATAAACAGCTACGGCGTTGGTAGGCTTATCTATGAGAAGAGATGTGGCGGCTATAGGCCTCTGAACTGTGTTACAAAACAAATGACTGAAACATGCTTATAGAAATAATGGAAATAAATGAGCTAGGGAACTGGTAGCGTATCTCTGAGAAGAGACGTCTCGGCTACCAGCCCCTAAACTGTGTTATAATGAGACATAATGGAAATGAGCGGGCAAGGGCACTGGTAGCGTATCTCTTAGAAGAGATGTGACGGCTACAGGCCCCTCCATTGTGTTACAATGCAAACAATAATGGAAATAAATGAGCTAGGGCACTAGTAGCATATCCTTGAGAAGAGATGTGTCAGCTACCAAGCCCTGAACTTTGTTACAAAACAAATGACTGAAACATGCTTACAGGAGTAATATAAATGAGCGGGCGAGGGCACTGATAGCATATCCTTGAGAAGAGATGTGACGGCTCCAGGCCTATCCACTATGTTACAATGAAGCTCGAAGGCCTATTTATTATTGAGAAATAATTTAAAACATGAAATGTCCAAAAACCTAACCCTAGGAGATGAAGCACCAAAATTGTGGGTCCCGTTTGGGTAAATTGGTGTTTCAACTTCCCGAGGACGTAACTTTGGCATACGATATTTTTTCGACGCGCTCAATAGCTCGTTAGAAAGATCTATCCAAGGAGTACAACTTTTGGTGTGATTAACATCTATCCATGGACCAATGTCACTCCTAGTGTTTCCAAAAAACGTCGTTTAGGGCCTCAAAATAGCTTTGGAAGTTCAAGACCCGAAAAATTAGTAAAAATAGTAAGCTATACTACAACTTAAAAATTGAAAGAATTGATGTTGTGGGTCCAAATGGAATAGGTGGGCGGCCACCGATATCCACCTAGATCAATTCCATAGATGGTAACTTAGGTAAATTAAAGGTCTTAATTATGGGGCCTCACTCTGAGGGAATATAAGAGACTCCAATCCTGTATCAGCAACAGCTAACAACAATATCAAAGAAATTCAAGTCTAGTTATTGACAACTTGAGCTAGCCCTTGGTAAGGAAAGAAACCTAATATGGTTTATAGGACCTTAAGAAGGTAAGAAATGCTTGAAAAAAAAAATAAAATTCTTTAAATATTGAAAGAATTGTTCCAATATCATCCTATTTTTTCTCATTCAAAAGCTTAAGAAGATGGGTAATTTGGAAATTATTTTAAAATTTAGATCTAATATGAGTATGCATTCGAAAATTTAGAAGAAGTTACTAGTCATTTTCAACCCTCTTCATGTGGTAAAGGTGATATATTCTTTCATCCCATGGTGTTTAATAAACTGAGGAACGTTGAATTTCATTATGGAGCTCACAAGAATTTATTCTTATGTTATCAATTATTATTTTCTTCTTTATACTAGTTATGACAAAGAGATACCTTTTATTTTCAAGATTTGGGTTGATCATAAAAGATGATAGGTTGCCCATGGTTGATTAACATTTAACATGGTTAACTGTCATTAACCATGTCAGCCTCTAGTTTAGTAGATTGATTAAGGTAGACAATAATTGGCTATGGTTGACCTTCGTTGAACATGGTATACCATGGTTGATCACAATGTATACGAGTGACTATAGTTAACCAAATATGATAATGCTTTACCATGTATACCATGGTAGATCATGGTTATCTAAGATTAACCATCATTGATTATGGTTAGTCATGGTTGATATGATTGAAAATGTTAAACCTTGTTGACCATGATTACCATGTTTACCATGTTAATCATGTTAATCATGTTTAACATGGTTTAACCTTGATGACTATGATTTTAGACTATGATTACTAATTAAAAATGTTATCTGTGGCTAACTATGGGTGACCATGGTTGACCATGATGGAAAATTGACCATGTCATCTATGGTGAACTATGGGTGACCGTGGATGTGCTTTTTTACAATGTTGTCCTTGGTTGACCACAATTTTCCATGCTCAACCAATTAAATACAGTCGACTATAGTTGACCATGTTTAACCATATTTTATTTTGTAGGTGATGATTGAACATCATTGACTATAATTGCCTATGACTAATGATGAAAGGCCATAGTCTCCTATGATTAGCCATATTTTAAAGATGTTTCACCATGATTGATAATGTTTTCCATAACTAACTATAATTGAATATAGTTAAATATGGCCTCACAACATTAATTATGGTTTATTATGATTCAAAAAATTTCCATTTCACTCTAATATCTTCTTTCAAAGATTCCAAACAATTATAATTTCCCCACTTTAGCTTCTGAAAATCAATTATCTTCCACATATTTTAATACACGAACATACATGACAAGTGGAACCCTCCAATATATAATGTGTAATGTATTAAATTTATTTGGAGTGGAATATGGAAAAATTTGTGATATGGATTACATAACGGATTAACAATTCAAATGAAATTAAATGCCATCTTCTCGCTTTTTTCATAAAAAAAAATATATCTTTTATTTAATCATTTTTCTCTCCCCAATTAAATTCCATTTGCTCGCTTTTTTCATGAATTTTCTCTCCCTAATCAAATTCCAACTGTTCATTTTTTTTCATGAAAAAACCTTTCTAATTAATAAATTTTTACTCCTCAAATGTAATTTTATGAAATATCGATTGATCAACAGTGTAGGCATCATTCTTTTGTTAATTTTGTTAATGAGTATAAATGTCGATCTCATGAACATACTTAATCCTACGGATCAAGAAACTCTCGATAATTTATTGTTGCATTTAAAATTATTTTTAAATTAATATATTTTATCTTTAGAGGTTGAATTTTTTTCCCTCAGAATCAAAGAAAAGTGGAGGAAAATATATAATGTCTTAAACATACAATCAATTTTTTTGTGAGGATTGCAAAACACCGAAAGAAGTAGTTGTGTCTAAAGACATCGTTGTTATCATCCCACTAGAAATGAGGTCAAATTAATATGGAGTCTTTCCACTTTTTAATAGGCTACATAAACCATGGGTTCTCATAATCCTCAACTTCGAAAATTGTTGGTAACTTGACTGAGTCATGTTTACCCTAACCAACCTAATAACCCCCACTTTAAATTGACTCAGGAAGATTAATCTGGTCCCAATCATTCATCAACCATCTCACCTAAGATCTCGCATTCCCCCCCTCCTCAATCTAGAATACAAATACACCTACCACCCTGATACGTATCCAAGCAGCTCATTCCACAACTTGACGAATTCATATGTCATTGCATTACATGTATTCTTCATCAAAGTCTTAAGGTCTTACATCAATCACGTGATCTTGTGCAACATGTATGCGTGAAAAATAGGTCTTACAACTTCCAAGGGAAGTACACTTTCATATGGCAGGATTTCAGAACTTGGACCAAAAAACCTTAGGGTCTTCACCCACCAATGGCATGATCACACACTCCATTGTGGCTCTTATTAGACACTAGATCCTTCACTATAATTAAACACCAGTGACTCCATCTCCATTTTCTCGTCCATAGGATGACTCTCTAAATATATATATATATATTTTATCCATATATTGACCTATCCTTTCTCACTATTATACCTCTCTCTCCTTATATCTCTAACCCATGTTATTCATCTGCATCCTCATTATCATTGTGTGTCCTCTTCCTATTGTTGCCATAATTATTTGAATTCCTCTTTTTGTTTCTACTAGACCTACAACCAATAATGTCCTTTCTTAAATAACCATCATCATATGACACAAAATAATCACTTACAATATTAAAAGGAGAATATTTCCTACCAATTTCATATTTTTAATCCATAATTTCCATAAATATGGTGAATGCTCTGTATGTTTTGACCTTATCTATGACCAAAAATATAATGCATACTCTATAGAGTTTACTTTTACCTTAATTATAACCATAAATATGATCCATAATCTATAAGGTTTAGTCTCAAGTATAACACTTTAGTGGTCAATCATGTATATTAATTAAAATGTATTTATAACAAAATTTTATATCATAATCATAACTAATAAATTTAAAAAATTATCGATTTTTTAAAATTAAATTTAATGAATCACTTCACAATCGTTTTAATAAAAAATTTTAAACTATTCATAAAATATATCATATTTTTCAAAATAAAAATAAAAATAAATTATTAATATGTATTTGATTTATTTAGTAATTTCACAATTAAATATATGTATTTAATTTTTTTATGATAATTATATTTTTATTTAAAAGTTTTTTTATAAAGTTTGAATGATTTAATAGTTAAGAATATGTATTATTTTTTTAAATATTATTAATGGAAATTTAAATGGGTAATCTCAATTTTCATAATTTGAATTTAATTAGTGCAACCATAGAGATTAAATGACTATTAAATGTTTATAAGAATCAATCTATAATAAACATCAAAATACTTACTAACACTTTGTACATAATACATATCAAGATGTTTAAAATGATAATAATAATAATTTATTTTAATTTATTAACCATGGAGATTTAGTCTCACTTTACCATGAAAATTCCTAATCTATAAATAAGTTGTGTTACAATACTATGCCTAAAAAACCATAACTCCCTTTATATGACACTTGCATATATGACAATTTAATTAATCAATTAACTTAATTAAAAGGTGAAACCGAGCATAAATATTTTGGAGATAAATTTCAACTTTTGATTTGTGTATATTAATATGAATATTCTACAATATTTTGTGGAGGTTAAATCTCTACCATCCACTTAATAAATATTCATAATTAAATTAAAATTATAGAAATCTATTCCAAAATAAACATCAATGACAATAGACATTTATCTTACATGAAATATTCTAGAATATTCATAGTGGTATGCACATATCAAAGCTTCAAATTTAACTTGAAAGTAGTTATTCCCTTTCTGTATTTTTAGTTAAATTGATTAACTAGGAAATTTGTCATATGAAGTGAGTTATGGTTTTTTTGGACATGTGGTATTGATAAGTCATGGTATTGTAACAAGGCTTTTATAGATTAAGGATTTTCATGGTAAAGTGAGAGTAAATCTCCATGGTTAAAGATCTTGTTCCATGTTTTCTTGAATATATATATGTGTAAATTGTATATTAATTCTTTTTATTATTCAATAATAGCAAAAATAACTTAAAATAAATTTGTAATATAGTGAGTTTTTATGATTTGTAACAAAGCCTATTTGCAAATTAATAATCTCCATAATAAAGTTTAACAAATCCATAATTAAGAATATCGTTTCATTTTGTTTTAAATGTATATGTAGGTTTACCTTCATTATTAATTTTTTTAATAATAATAATATTTTTAAATAGAATTATAATTTAGTTAATTTTATGATTTTTAAAATTTTAATAATTTAAGATGTATTATGTTTTATTATGAATTGATGTATATGAAATTTACTAACTATTTAATTTATATAAATGTGCTAGTTATTTATATATAGAATAATACATTCATTATATTTTTTATTTTTTATTTTCTGAATAAGACTGATTCTATTAAAAAGCATAGAGTATAGAGTGGTGTTACAAGAAAGAGAGACAGAGAAGCAGGGAACCGAAAATGATCAGTTATCAACTTCGGTCCCAAAACATAGCTAAGAGAGAACAAAGAGTGTTAAGAAGTGAGACAAGGGGATCAAACGAGATAGTCACTAGAAGCTACCCAGAAAGGGTAGTTTCCTCCATATGACATTTCTTTCCCTTTTTTTCTAACTTTGAACCAAACATTATTGGGAAAGTGAGTAAGAGCTATCTGCATATCGTCATTAGCCATGGGAGGAGTCTCCTTAGCCAAGTCGGAGGTGGCAGACTCATCAGCTCGTTTATGGGGATTCAAGATAGCATTGGACCCTTCAGGGTCTACCAAGGCCATCTCATTTTCTATTATTGGTGCCTCTTCCTCCGCTTCAGGATCCTCCTCATCCGAGTTGGGGATCTCTATGTCATCCATGGCAGGTGGATCACAAGGCTTCCATCTTTTAGATTTTGGTTTTTAATTTCCCTTTTTATGCTGGGCGTCGAATATAGTGCACGAATTCTGGAGGTTCCCTGTTTGGTGGCAATGATGACATCAAAACACAGTGTTTTCGTAATCTAGAGTCTGTGGCCAAAGGAAGTCACCCACTTTCAGATTGATTTGATCTTATAGACCTTTACTTAGATCTATTTCCACACAAATTCTGTCGAAGGTGTATATGCCTTTCTCTCCCCTAGAGGGATCCATTGCCAAATAGTGACCCAAAGAGTTACCAATTTCTTGGAAGACAGAGGAGTGCCATAGATGAGCAAGCATATTGGGAAACCTAACCCATATGGGTAGTTTGGTGATGACTACCGAAGAAGGGTTGAAATCTGGGAACCAGGGGGTGAGGAATAGCCCTACTTTTCCCCAAAACCATGGACCCCCTATTAGGGCTTCTTGATATTCCTCATTGGAAGCAAATAGAACAATGAAGAAACCCTTAGATCAGAAGATGACCTTGTTGTTGTTAGTCCAGGTGGATTGAATCCATTGATATGGATCTGTTGTGCGTGGCCATAGTCCGTTGAAGCGGCAAATGATGGCAGATTCTGCAAACATTTGATGTTGGTTTTCAACATCTAGGTGGTAGATTTCTACTAAGGGCACATCCTCTGATTTATCCACTAGGAAAGGCCTAGGGGCTTCCAAATGATGAGTATATTTCTTCGTGGTTTGTGTGGCATTCTTGGATGGTTGTGCATGGATAACATCTTTGTAAGAGAAGGAATGGGCAAAGGATGGTTGTCCAGTTTCCCCTCCTCACGGACGGAGAGTTAAAACCACCAAGGCATCCTTTTCAATATTGTAGAATGAAAGCAGGAGAGAGTCATTGAGTCGTTTACCTCCATAGAGAATTCGTTGAGAGGCGGAGGGTATCCTTAGCTTAAGTTCAAGGGCCAGTGAGAGGGATCTCACCAAATCCGTGGAGTAGACCTAGAGTAGCAGACTTTTACTTAATAAAAGAGCGATTTGTATCTGAAAAGAGGGGGGAGGGGAGGTCTGGAGAACCCAAGATGCCATATATCATTCGAGAGGCCAGAGAATCGAAAGTTGAGGGATTATTCCATATCATAGTCTCTGCACAGTGAATAGTCTTCCCGTCAAGCAACGCGCTGCAGTCCACTAGCGTTGCATGATGTCTTGGAGTTGTGCAGACTCGTCGAACCTGAGAGCAACCATCCATAATTTCGTGGATATTCTCGGCCCCGACAGCCAACATGGGTACAAAGCTGTCTGTGGTCTGAGGAGCCTCATTCTGCAGCCGAACCCTACAACTGAGCTAGACCCTAGAGCTACTACTGTCAAGGTGTGGGCCAAGGGGTAACAATGGCTCATGGCCGTCAAGAAATTAAAAAACGAGGGATTCGCCAGTTTTCAGAGCGCAGAGGGTCACATCCAAATCTACGTTTAAGAGTGAGGGGCCTCCAGAGGGCCAAACTCCATAGCCCGAGAGATGGAGCAACTACGGCGTGAGGAAACTCAAGCTGCCATGGCCTTTGGTGTCAAGCTCCTGCTTGGCAACAGCAGAAAGAGGGAGAGCAGTAACCCTTGCCATCTTTTTCATTACAATACATTCATTATATTATTATAAAAATGATACATATTTATTTTATATATTTAATAATAATAATAATAATAATAATTTAAATTATTAGAAAAAAATGTATATTATTTTTTAAATAAATAATAATAATAATCCATTAAAGTAGAAATAAAATTAATTTTATATTGCTAACCAAAATATTGTTTTTAAAAATTAAATATAACCCATTTTATTTTGCGGGTCTGCGGTGCTACTGGGTTTGCGGGTTTGCGGTGCCACTCGTCTAGTGCAGGTTTTTTTTTAACTATATAATTATTTCACTAGTCTGCGGTGCTACTGGGTTTGAGGGTCTGCGGTGCCACTAGTCTGCGGTGCGGGTTTATTCGTCTACGGTGTGGGTTTAACAATTGTGGAATGATACAATTGTCTGCGATGATTCAAGATATATTAATAGAATAAGACTTGTGAATAAGCCCTGTGTAATAAGGATTTTAATTTCAGAGAGCTTACTTCTCACCGGCTTTCACGATCGTTAGGTTTCTCCCTAGAGCAGAACCTTTATTCGTACAAAGAATCAATGGCTTGCAAGAAAATCTTAGATTTAAATTTTCAGAGAGCTTTACCTCTGGCCAGCTTCAAAGATCCTTAAATATTCCCAGAAAAGAACCTTTATTAGCACAAATAATCGTTAGCACGACCTTCGAAAAGCTCTAGAAAATTTCAAGGTCTGCGGTGTGGTTTTACTGGTCTGCGGTGCGGGTTTGCGGGTCTGCGGTTCACAATTGTGGAATGATACAATTAAGATGATACAATTGTCTGCGGTGATCCAATTTCTTTGAGCAGGTTTGTTCTGTGGGTCTACAGTGCATCAATATTTGTGTGGGTCTACGGTGCTGCTCTGTGGACTATTACTTTCGCAGGTTTATTCCGCAATTTAGCTCTGCGGCCTTATAGACCTGCGGTTCTTCACCTTTGGGTCTAGTATGGCTCCTAGCTTCGCGAAGATAATTGTTGGCCCAGTTTCGTCCACCTCCGAGAGTCAAGCTCCTGCCCATATTATAAGTGAAGCCCCAGCTCCCACTGTGCAGGTGGTCAAGGCCTCACTGGATGAGGACTTGAAGTTTTCTGAAAGTGCCTTAATCTGCTGGTTTCATGGCTTTTGTCCATGGCTGACAGCTCTCCACAATTGGATCTCGGAGGTATGGAAGCCAGTTATTTCTGATGAAATTAACATATACCCGTGTGCTAAGGGTTTCTTTATGGTAGATTTTGAAAATTCCGAAAGCGGACAACGCATTTTAGATTCTGGCCCTTGGTTTTGGGAAAACTCGGGCCTATTCATGAAGCCTTGGAACCCATCATTCGATCCCTCAACAATAGTCATAACCTCAGCACCAGTTTGTGTTATATTTCCAAACCTACCTTTGCATCTCTGGAATCTCTCCTCGCTAAAAGCCATTGGAAATGCAATTGGGAAATTCCAATGCAAGTGCCCAGAAACAGAGGAATATGTCAGAACCACCTATGCACGCATTTGTGTAGAAATGGACTTTAGCACCAGATTCCTAGCTGAAATAATCCTGACAAGCAAAGATTATGTATGGAACTAGAAACTCGACTATGAAAGCGTCCTCTTCAGATGTCGATCTTGCTTTGAGATAGGCCATCTAGCCAAAAATTGCCCAAAAGCCTCCCAGAAAAATTCTACCAGAAAGAATCACCATAGATCTACATGGTGTGAAGGAGCACAAAAGGAACATTACACTGTTATCAAGGAAGAATACTCTCCAAAAAACTCTGAATCACGAGAAATCAGGCAAGAAAGAAACAACCCTAAAGACAAGCAAAGGGAAAGCCCCGCCCAACAACAAAAAAACGAACTCGACAACCCCTCAAGCATCAACAATTATGAGGATTTGAATACCGCGCAAAAGAAATCTTCATTTAGCAGCAAAGTAGATCTCCCAGATCCTGAAGATAAGATACCGGTGCCCCAAGGATCAGAAGAGATGAAGGAAGTGCAAGATAAAGGAAGTTGGAAGACCGTAGAGAAGATAAATAAAGCTACAACACCAATCTCGCCAAGAAAGACGAGAAGCTAGACAATTAAGAACTAAGAAAATTATAGGTCCAGTAGACCAAAGTTTGGTCTCAATGGACGTTAACCACCACCACCACCATTATCTATTATTGGAATCTTTTGATTTAAATAACAATAATAACAAGTTTTAAGTCTCATAGGTTATTAACTATGCTCTATAATATGTATGATTTGGATCTTTTGATTTAGATGAACAATACATATTATAATCTTTTGATTTAGATGAACAATAATGACGAGTTTAACATGTATTTCATCTGGTTAAGAATCTAACTTTAAACAATGATTACGGTGATTTCTTATCGGTTCATCTTTGATTTCCAGATTTGATTCTTAATAAAGTTTATGGTATTTTTTTATTGGTTTACATTTGAGTTTAAGAATTGAAAAAATGAATCTCCTAGAGGAAATATATCTATTACAATTTGTTTTCAAACATATTGATCATTTATTATAAATTTGTTTGATCCACATGGTTTATGATGCTATTTCATTTTATATGTGTACCGGTTAATAACAAATTAATCCTAATGTTAACAAAATAAACTAAACTTGTGTTCATAAAAATATCCTTCCAGCAGCATAAAAAGACCACTTCATCTACAGTGAAAACGAATACGAATATATATTATTTAGAAAATAAATTACATAAGATTTACGTATGGACGCACCAAACACGGTCGACCCAACGTGTGACTTACCACCACACACGGTCTACACAACATGTGACTTACCACCAAAAGGGCTAAGGCAACGAACATTGAGGGGAACATGTGACTTTTCCATTAAAATTAAGTGTTGGGCCACATAAATTTGTAAAAGGTTATTACTTAATTAATAGTTTGAAAAAGGTTATTACTTAATTATTAGTTTTGTAAAAGGTTATTACTTAATTATTAGTTTGAAAAAGGTTATTACTGAATTATTAGTTTGAACGAAATAATTACAAATATTTAATTCCGTTTATAGATATTATTATATGAATTTAATTCAATTTATGTATAACATTATATGAATTGAATTTTTATGATTATATTTTGAATTTTCATAATGTTATTTTAATGAATTTTTTAGTTGATTTAAACACTATTAAATGATTCTAAATTAAATTACGAGTAATGTAGAAATTGTTTATAAAATTATTATAATAGTCTAATAAAGCATGTGAAAATAATTATTATATTTTAGATAAAAGAACTTTCGGATTAATCAGTGAATGTGGGTCATTCTCAGGACAAGTGGAAAGACTAATCAATCTCGATTAATAAATAGTGGAAATGCATCATTGCCTGGAAATAGCCGTTAGAAAATTAGTTAGTAGTTAAAAATAAATTAATTAATTAATTAAAAATAAGTTAATAAATTATTAAGAAATTAAAATAAATAAATATAATAAGTAATAGGAGGGAGAATTTTTTTAAAAATATATATATAATTAATTAATTGTTTAGATAAAGATAAATCAATAATTTAAATAAAATAATAAGAAACAAAGAAGGATTAGGGTGGACAAAAATAAATAAAATAAAATAACCAAATAAATAAACTAATTAATTCAATAAAATTTAAAAAGGAGAGTTTATAAATTATTAAACTAAATATAAGGTAATAGGGAGGGGTAAAAATTTTCGATTTAATAAAATAAAATTAATAAATTAATTAAATATCCCGATAAAATAAATTAATTAAATAATAAATAATAAAAATATATAAATAATAAATAAATAGAGATACCTTAGGGAGGGGAAAAAATTATTTAAAAAAAAAAATTAATACATTAATTAATTAAAATAAAGTAAAATAAATGTAATTAATTAATTAATTAAAATCAAATCAAATCAAATAAAAATAAATCAATAAATTAATTAAAATAAAATAAAACATAAAAACTAAAAACTAAAACAAAATTACGGGGTCCAACTCTTACTTAATTCCCAACCATCATCATAGTTGAGATTCTTAGCATGACGTTCAATTTCGGTCGCCTCCCTTAATTTCCTATGGTGGATGTGATCAACCTTAGCAACGACTTTTGAGTCTTCAATACAAACATGGTGGCGGGATTTTTCCACATGTTTAGCAAGAGCTAAGGTACGGGACCGATTATGTCTAATATTCGTTGCATGCTCCCGGATTCGCTGCCTAATGGATCGACCTGTTTTTCCTATATAGAGGGTTCCACAAGAACAAGGAATCATGTAAACCCCTTTCATGTCCTTAGGGTTGATAGGGTCTTTAACAAACCTAAAAGAATTTCTAATAGTGCAGAGAGGTTTGAAAGAAGCAGAGATATTATTTCTTAAGGACATGGGTAATTTTGTCCGTTGTCCCCTGGATAAATGGGAGATGGACCTTGGAAAAATCCTCTCCCTAGGTAATTTTGTTTTTGTTTTTAGTTTTTATGTTTTATTTTATTTTATTTTATTTTTATTGATTTATTTTTATTTTTATTTGATTTAATTTGATTTTAATTAATTAATTAATTATTTATTTTTGTTTTTATTTATTTTTAATATTTTTCCCTTCCCTAAAATATCTTTGTTTATTTATTATTTTTATATGTTTATTATTTATTATTTAATTTATTTACTTTATCGGAATATTTAATTAATTAATTTATTTTATTTTATTAAAACTAAAAATTTTACCCCTCCCTATTACCTGTTATATTTAGTTTAATAATTTATAAACCTCTCTTTCTAAATTTTATTGAATTAATTAATTAATTTACTTATTTTATTTTATTTATTTTTTTCCACCCTAATCCTTTTTTTGTTTCTTATTATTTTATTTAAATTATTGATTTATCTTTATCTAAACAATTAATTAATTAATATTAAAAAAAATTCCCCCCCTATTACCTATTATATTTATTTATTTTAAGTTCTTAATAATTTATTAACCTATTTGTAATTAATTTTTATTTAATTAATTTATTTATTTTTAACTAACTAATTTTCTAACGGCTAGTTCTTAACAACTAGTTTTCAACGGCAATTTTAGGGAATGATACATCTCCACTATTTATTCATCGATTAGTCTTTCCACTTATCGTGAGGATGAACCACATTAGCTGGTTCGAAACGTCCACCTAATCCTAATGATGTGATTAATCTAAAAATTCTTTTATCTACATTATGAATCACAAAAGTATTAGATCTAAAATTATTATATTGTGTCATTCAAAGTTTTAATTGTTGTATATTTGTTTCTTACCTTTCCATTTATATTTTTTTTAAATTAAAAATTAAAAAATAAATTATGTTTTTTTAATTAAAAATTACAATATAAACTACTCTATTGTGTCATTCAAAAGTTTAATTGTTTCATATTTTTTTCTTACATTTTCATTTATATGTGAGAATTAAATATTAAAAATAAATTATGTTTTTTCTAATTAAAAACAACAATATCAACTATGTTACTATGTTGTCTATACTTTCATGATATGATATGATAGTTTGACTTAGTTACATCAAATGATAAAAGAGGTTGTATTTTTTTATTAATTAAATAAAATATTTATTAAAAATAGAAATAAGGTTTACAAATAATTATTTTCCTTCTTTATAAAATATTATCTACATTTTATAGATTTTTGAAAGTATACGAGATTAATAAAATTAAATTGACGGTGAAAGTGAGATATTTTAGATAATGGTTACACACTTGAAGACTATTAAGGCTAACCAAATATTCTATAATTAATTATATATCAAACCTTTATAGAGTCTATATGTTACAATAAGAAATCAAAAGTTCATTTTATAAACCAATCGCATTTCAAAAAATATAGATTTTTTTCACGTTAAAAAATAAACATATGCCATTTTAAAATTAAATCATAGATATAGTAAAGGTCAAAGTTAGATTAATAATGGTGGAAGTGGAAATTGATCACTAAAACGGATGCAGTATATGTATGTATGCCACCATATATGTATGTATTTCCTCCCTAGAAAAACCTTGTTTCCTACTACAATATATTTGATATTTTATGGCACGATAGAAGGGATGAATGTTGTCATTGATCCAACCATTTATTGCATCCTAGCTAGTTGATATAAGTTGTAATTTGTTATTATTGACTCCTACAATTACATCAATTTCTAAATTGGAAAAATATTTTAGTGCATCTCCCTTTGCTTGAAAATCCCCATTTACCTTATATTATTGTTTCTCAAAGTTACAACTTGTTCTAACCAACCATTTCTTAATAAAAATATATTTTCATTAATTTTTTTTTACAGCTTATGAATTATCATATATTTGAACAAATCCTGAATATTTTTCACCTCTGAAATTTACATGAAAACCAAAGACCACAATTGTTGAGGATTGCAAACCTTTCCAGCTTCTCCTTCAGTTCAAACTACACATTTTCATAACACATTAATTATATTATTCAGTACAAAAAAATAAACCAGAAGAGAGCAGAGAAAATTTACATGTACATTTCGTGGCTTGATATTCTTCATTAAAAATACCACAAAACTCATACATTTGAAACAATTGGTTGTCGAGAACATCAATCATATTTGTGCTTAAAACAACAAAGGATTAACTTCAAATTTCAAAACAAATTAATTGACTAGCAATATCACCATGAAAAGATAAATATGTTAACTATGAACCTTAAAAATTGCTTTCTACTCAAAATCTTGTTTTTCATGAACTTTGTGGTGTAAATAGGAATCGTTTTTTCTTATGTAGACATCATTGATGTTTTCTCACTTCTCTACAATGTTGTCTACAACCCAATCTAGTACAATAACATTATAGCAATGCAAACTCGAAAACAGTTACATTAACAATGTAATGACCTTGACAACAAAATTAGGTTAAATAAACTATTGTTCATTATGTTGTAATGCAAGTTTCATTCCACCGTGTGAATTTATCACCTCTCAGAATTACGAGAGAGAATTTTCCAATAAAAATGAGATATATAGTGTTGTTCTTACACCAAAACATCAAAATTTTGTCTAATCAAATATTTACAAATTGTTATTTTTTAATTATAATAAAAAACATATCATTTATTTTTAAAATTTAACATTAAATTTTATATAAATCAAAATTAATTTAATAATAATCCATTTACAAATCAATTACTAGAATTGTTAAAATCAATAAAAATAATAATATTTAAAACATCCATTATTAAATATTTTACTAAAAACATAAAAAATAAGAAATAACATAAATTTATGAGCCATAATATAAAATAAAATATTAATAAAATCATATATATATAAATAAACATGATGATTATAAATAGTTTTAAAAACAATTTACAAATTTACAAACATTTTATTAATAAATTGAATATTTAATTAGAATACATTTAAAGAATTTATTAAGAAAAACTTCCATTCACTATTTGTAACCATGAGACATGCTGACCTTAAAAAAGTACATGTATCAAAATTCCAATTTAGAAAAGGGGTTTATTAGTCCTTGCCGCCTACGGCATGGCAGGGAATATTGCAATCAAAAACGATATTTCTATTAGTTTATTCACCGAAACCGAAGTATATTAGTTCCTATAACCCAATGTTTCATCAAGTGCACCGTTTGGTCAGCGTATGAGATTGCTTCGGCTAATATTTCAGCGAATAAGAAATTTTGAGGCGGAGAAGGCCAAAAACTTATAGTATATTTCATTTTACATTTCAAAAATCGAACTAATCAAACTTAGTTCGATAGCAACAAATGTTATAGTGTCTATACATTCCATCATGCCACCCTTATAAGAATAGTCATATCTACTGGTAAGCTTTGCTGACACATGTTTTTTGACCGCCCGTGTTTTTTTGTGACATCTGGGCTAATAAGTCTTCAATACCGGCGTAAATAACTCTTCCATACCTGCAGACCAGACCACAACTTTCGGCGGGATAAGAAATACCTACGACCACCACTTTGCAGAGCACCGCTTTCGTCAGGAGCATCAGCTAGTTTTGGAGTTGTCTCTGCAATTTACGAATGTATACCAAGTTTAATCGTTTCATTACTGGTAATTTCTATAGTTCCTACTATGCAGAATTTTTGTTGTTTCCTTGATCATACATGATCAATACGTGCTATCTACAATATTAAATGTTCAAATTGCGCTATCTACAATATGCAATTTTTATTCTGACCTCCTTTGTTTGGTAATTTTTTGAATATACAATATTAGATTGAATATTTTTTTGTATATCTGGGTATGTGTTTCTTTTCTGTGTAACCTTTGAATGAAATTTCTCGTAGAGTTCCCATTTATGGTATCTGGCAACTTAGCTACTATCAACTTAACTCAGCTATAATATTATGTTGTAACCACACTAACTGGTGCCAAGTGATAAAATGGGGGCAGCAAAGGCATGAAGAAGCTTACCTGGTACACAACGTCGGACTACGACGTCAAGAATTCTTGGAAGAGAGTGGTTGGGGATTATAGTTACTTATGTATCATAGCGATTCACCAAGAATCACCGTAAATCCCAGAGAACCACTATAAACCCTACCATGAAAGGTTTTGCGGATTGGCCCTGCTTTTACCTGCCTGAGCTAGAAAGGTTAGTTACCCAAAATCACAGATCAAAACCTTAAGAACCACCTCAACTCTTGCCATGTTTTTGGGGCTATACAATAGTTATTTCTTCAGAGAATCATTGTAAACTTTGGTGCGATATATTTGAGTTCGTACCCTAATTACTTGCCATGAAGTTAACAACTGCAGACCTCACAATAGAATCGCCTAAAACCTGCCACGATTTGGGAGAATAAAGATGCTTTAACATTCCAATAGCTTGATTGCCTTGAAACAATGTATAACTGCAAGCCATCTGAAATCTTCTGGTTAGTTTCAGATAAAATTTTTTCTAGCTAAAACCACCTAACAGAACCACCACACCCACTGCTAAGCTCAAATATCTTAGCCAAGAAGTCCTTATTGGCTAATCTCGGCGAAACATCATGCCACGGTCTCATCAAATATCCTAAAATGGAGACTGTTCCTTTCCAATAACCATTTGAGTTTTCACATAAATGCTAAGAGTGAAGGACCCACAAGTTACATTGAAATGATTTCTCTGCCCACATGAACGGATTCTTGTGGCTCACCTGCAATTAGTCTAATATTCTGAGCAAGAAAACGTTGAGCTCTGGTCCTCCAGTGCCATCAAGATTCATCATGTAGAATGCCTCGGAGTCCCTTGAGCCAACTACCCTCTCAAAGCTGGCCCTCATATACATCAATTCTCCATCTGGGCCCTCTACATATGTGGGGAGAACACCAGCTCCCATTGAAACAACCTACACCATCTCAAATATCTTCTCGTCTATTGTAGAGCAGCTCCTCTTCATGGCATACCCATTCTTCTTGCCATTGCAATACATGGTCCAGATAGGCTCCTGATAAAGCCTTCGTCTATTCACAGCCCTCTAGCATTCAAGGGAAATTCTCACCAGCCCTCAGGCCATTTCCTTCACCAGAAAATTTGTGGCTATTGCAAACTCTATCAACAATACGGGAGGGGACTTCGGATACCCTTGCACTGCAAAACGCACATGTCCCTTTCTATACCCAAACAGGGTTCCAGTCACAGTAACAGTTCATCTATACACTGTATTTTCACTGTGGGTTCTTTAAAACATATTTTACTGCAATTTTTCCTACCAACATGAATCCTCATCGATTTGCTTCCCTCTCATCTCCTAAGTCTTCCTGTTCCTCTCGACCAATCTACAGAGTGCCCAAAAGTCTATTACAAGGTAATACCTCTGATTTGAAGGGAATCCAAGCGAAAGGAAATGGAGCAAAGCGACGTCACTGTTACTAATCAGGGTGGTGGATAATAAGCTTGGACACTTGCTTTTCATGCAAAAACACATAAATTTGAAACTGTACATCTGGTTGTCAGAGAAGAACAACACTTTGACAACTGGCTTGTCAAGGAATTTATCTTTTTTAATGTTATATTTTCCCTGATGTAACTGAATCGCGCCAGGTGTTTTTCTTGCGTAGAATGATGGATGAACAATCCAACATGGCTTAATGGGATGGAAACAAAATTCAGTCGATGGCTATGTTCGATTCACTATTGTATTTACTAATTTTATTTGGAAATAATGCATATCAAACAATCCGACATGGTTTAATGGGATGGAAATTTAAATCTCAAAAGTCATCCCAGTCACTATCCATCAAACAGTCATCTACCCAGTCCATTCAATACCTGTATCAGTGGAATAAATAATTCATTGTTTCACTTCCTGGAAAATACAGTACACGGGAGTATTTCCCTGAGTCTTAGCCTATTGAAGGTATAAGGGATCTACAAATTTGGTATTATACATATATAGCCAATACTTTCATATGTCGAATAAATACCATAGTATATCGAATATATAGCCAGTATGATACATATAATTTAGTATAGTTAATATCGAATAAATTAACTATAGGTATCTTGTGAAAATACCAAATTTCTTAATTTATCAGAGTTATTAAATTATTCAACGTTAATTTATAGACAGACTATGTAATCGTAGAAGCAAAAGAAAACCAATTGGAAAGACCTAGTCATCTTTCTTCTGAAGGTTGAAATTTTTTTGAGCAATCATTATTCATTCAAATTAAATATATATATATAGAATATTTAATTCAACGAAGGCACTCAACATCATACACTTTTTTTTTTCTCAAATCGATTCCAATATTCAGGTCATCAATATTTTATTCGCACTCTGCACTTTCACACAATTTCAACGAAAACCCAAATCCATCAAATATTTTCGAGTTGGGAACCTTATACTTCTACAATTTTTGATTGCGAATATTTTCACGGTCACTTCATTCTTCCCAACGATATTTTCGTGTTGCATGATATTATCGAAAACATTTTTTATTGGTATAATTGCCACTTTTACTTGAGTGTGCCTATTTTTTTATTAGTATAATTGTCATTTCTCATTTTTATATGAGAAAAAATTAATTTTGATGATAGAGGGACACCATTACACATGGCCAGCTGTAAAATTGGCTTTTTAGCCCAATATTAATGATGTCATGCTCACTAAATATATATTGGTTTTATTTTTGTTGTGTTTCTTTCTGGTTCTACTAATCATCTTGAGCTAATTTAGGGGATTTGATGTGAAAATGCATATATTTAAATATTATGTGTGGCACCCGTTGTAGTGACCAGTGATCGGCACACATACTTGTCTTTTTTTTTTAAATCAGTGGCAGGGACTTGCTGCTTCGCAGCATCCCTTGTTTAAAACACTAATCCTAATAATAGTATATATATAAAAAAATCCTCCGAAAACATAGAACTATAATAATAATAAATTTTTTATCAATACAAAAAATTCATGAAAAAATTATAACAATTATAAATGCAGATATATATATTTTTTTAACGAATATTTATATAGAAAATAAATAATAATAATAAAATAATACAATCTTTTTAAATATTTATAAGTTAGTATTCAAAACTATTTAATTTTTAAAAATAAATTTTAAAATTCAAAAACATTAAAAAATATATTTAATCATTAATAATTTATAAATTTAAAACAAAAAACATATATAAGAATGAAAGTATGGGAAATTCTAGAGTATTTTCCCAAATTCCATGGAGCGTAAGCTAGGTAAACTATAGGACTTGATTATGAGTCCATATTCCATGGATGGTAACTTAGGTAAATTACAGGTCGTGATTATGGGGCCTCACTGATGCAGAATTCTGCTAGAAAGCAAATCTTGCATCTTAAAACACAACTTCATAAACTTTGAAAAATACCCAAAGTTTCTATAATAAAATCATGTAAACATTCAGCTCCATTTAAAATAAAGGTGAAAAAGAGCCATACAAATCAACTCCATAAACTATATTAAAAAAATTTGTGGTTAGATTTTACATTGGGCAGCCTCTTGGCTCTTTGCCCTCTAAACCACTCCTCACTCACTCCCCTCAGCTCTTCAGATGTTCAAGTGTATTCTCCTCACAAAAACCACTCATATTTATACATAAATAATGAATTTAATTCATTCCAAAAATCTCTCCACCTAATCCTCAACTAAATCTAATTTTTAGGTGTGGACTCAACAAAGTCCCGTACATAGAATTCCTACTCCTAATTTTGCTACCTAAAACTAATTTCTCTCATATCCTTTTAATTAATAAAAGAATATTTACAAAATCCTCACTTTTCTAATTTATCTCCTATTTTATTTAAAAATAACAAATTAATTAATAAAACAATTAAAATATCACACCCCCCTTTATTACATATTTAAAATGAAAATTAGCCTTGATGCTCCTGCATCAGACTCCCAAGGTTGAAATTTAACATGATCGCCTGATCATGTGTTTGGATCTGTGTATGTCTGGATCCCATATCTTGTGCTGCAACTTCCCACCTGTCACTGCTTCTATCTGTTGTTCTTCTCCAGGTCTCCACACTTTATGCTGCATTGCCCCGCTGACTATGCTTTCAAAATCTTCTGCTGTCTTTTTCTTGCGGCTTCTTCTTTGTTTTACTGCTACTGGCCTCTTCCGGGATACTTTCATCATCATCCGCCTCATCAGTTCAATTTCTTTGTCTAATAGATTTTCTCCAGCATCTTGAATAAAACCTGTACTCACAAAAAAATTGTTAGAATAAAAAGCATAAGGCTTCAGTGCCCCTTCCACTACTGCTGGCAACATTTCAGTATGCTGCTCTGAAATTCCCACATTCATCAGCACATCAGTATTCTGAATCAATTCCTTTGTGAGACTATCAGTTAGTCCCTCCTTCACATCATCTGTTTGAAAAATGTTTTCCTGTTGTGTGTCTTTCAGCAATTTTCCCTGAAAATAGGTCCTCTGCTCTTCCAACTCTCTCCTCTGAAGTTCTAACTTCTGATATAACTGAACAATCTCAACTGGGGTAGAACTCGGAAATTTTACACAACTTTCCATACCTTCACTTGCTGTTGACCAATCATCGGATGGTCCTTCCTCCCCTGCTTCAATATTCTGCTGAATATTTCCATAAGAGCCCTTTGTCTTCATTTCCTCCTCAGATCTTGCTATCTTGGTATCATTTTGAACAGATTTCAGATTCAACTCTTCCTCTTGAACAAACTTCAAAGTTTGTTCAACACTCTGTGATATACCTGTCATCACACACAAATCATTAGTCTTAAGAACATAAGATCTTGTGATCTCACTGAATGCTTCAGTCAACATCTCCCTTTGCTGTTTTGAATCCTTTATTTGATTCATTTTTTCTGTAGATTTCCCTTCTATCTCATTACTGCTTCTATTCTCCCTCTGGCAATCTTCCTAAATTTTCCTGGTTTCAACATCATTACATTGTAAAATTTTGTCAGCAATCCCATTAAACAAATACACTTGTTTACCTCGGAATTTTCCTTCAGCATTTCCACTTTGTTCCTGTTCCATAATAGCTTCGACTTGTTGTCTTATCCCAAACAAGAAGTCATTTGTGATGTCTTCCTGTTGTAACCAATCAACACATTCCTTCTCTGAAAAGAATTCTCTACCAGACTTTACCTCAAGAGCTTCATTCTCCTTCGTGACAGTTCTATCAGACTGCTCATCATCTTTCGCGCACCCTGCAAACATACATAAACTGTGAGAAAAATTGCAAGGCTTCATAGCCTCATCTGTTTCTCTTGCCATCACCTCTTCAGATTCTTCTGAACTATCCCAATAGTTCATGAGATCTTCCTCACTGATCTCTTCACCCAGAATTTCGCCATGTTCCGAGCCACAAATGAAAACATCCATTTCTAACTCAGCCTCTCTGAGTTCTTCACAACTCAGCATCTGTTCGAGCTTCCTCAGCTCCTCCATCAACTGCATGTTTACCTGCTTTTCCCTTCTTGCATGTAGCTTTTGCCACTTCACCTTCCTTTTCATGTACCAACCATGTGTCTGGTTTCTCATATTTTCCTGCAACAAATTCATTAACAATTCTAGGTGAATTGTTATCTCGTCCTTCTTCCGCTCATACTCTTCATCAGATCTCTGAAAATGACTATCAACGGTCATCTTCCCCTCCTTTGTGAACTGCATCCGTTCACATGTGGACTTCATTTAAGCCACTTCCCCGCAATTCTTCGCACTTTTCATGCAACTTTCCTGCTGCGCTTGCCTTCTCTTTGCCCTGGGACCAATCCCTGGCAACCTCTTGCTACAAATTTTCTGCAACAATACTTTAGCATGCATGTGTTACAACAGCCAATTAGAGCGGACAAACCCTGCTAAACTCACAATCACACTCTCTATGTGCATATAAAAATGCATCTCAATGAATTCCCAAATAATTTGAAATCTGCAACTTTAACAATCCCAACAATCTGGAAATCTACATGAAAGCAAAATTTGATCTCATGGTTATTATAGACCAACCCATCTCCTTGCGGAAGCTTATTTTTATCATAATGGTTATAAAACCATATAACTCAAACCCATCTCATGAATTTAAATCAATTATTTGAATTTTAAATAATTCAAATATAAGCTCCCCTTTCCCTTATAAGACTTCGATCCACATATATCATTGCACACAGAAGCTTTTCAACATAAGGTTCAAAAACCAAACCCAACAATCTACTTTTTTCAAAATTCAAATAGCATTAGAACCCAATCATACCCTCATAAAAACCTTCAGATGTAAGGTGTCTTCACGAAAATCTTTTCATGATGTTAACTATGCAAACTTCTCAATTTCAAATGTCAAATTTGATTAATTAAATCCCAAGGCATGTAATTACTACCCGCAACTTATTAAACCAAACAAACTTGATTCAAGTATTCATGCGCCTTTTCTTTTCCACGTACCAAGTTAGATATTCACTAATCAACCTAGCACATACAAGATTATACATTCCCACATCTACCAGCATGCCAATTCACTTCTAATCGATTTTGATTAAAGTACAGTCAACGTTGCCAACATATATAAGAACGGTTCTGGTTTCAAAGTTGACCTTTAGCATTTATAATCACACAACCATTTCAATGTAGTGATTAACATTCAACCAATGTATCAACGGAAATAATATGTCCGGCCATTAACTTACCATTTGCTTCCTTGTCGAATTAATGTCTCTGTCTTCGCGCGTGGCATTTCCTCACATTCCCGTTCTTTCTCAATTCCATCCAAACGAATGCAACCTCGCCTTATCTGTGCCCTTGAGATTTCATTCCGACATTCATAAAACTCTGTTCAATGCCTTCACTTCATTCAAGTTTGATTAACGCCTCATGTACCAGCAACTATGAACGTTGCACACGCATCAACTTCACCCAACACTAGTTTCAGCAGCGTGATGCCACTGTTTTAACACTACTGCCATCTCTTCCAGTGCTAGTTCTCAACTTCAAAGCCGCTTCACATTCCACTGCAAAATATTTCCACGCTGTGTTCATGGTTCACTTCTGATTTTTCTTCATGTCGCCCTCACTGTTTCAACACAATTCTTTTAACGTTGTTCTTAGATCCAAATCGATCATCACAGCAAAGAACAAACTCCACTTAAAAGCAGCTCGAACGTTTTTCTTAAGAGAACAACTGCATATCCATTCATATGAAATGAAGAAGCAATAACAATCACCAAAAATTCTGTGTTAACCACAATCCACCATCACAGCAACAATCAAAACCTCATATCGACCTTCACAACACAGAAGTCGACTCTCACGAGTAAATCGGTGGATATATATATATCGATTTGTTTTCATTGCGCAACACAGGAACAATCGATGGCAAACTCACAGCAACGTCCAACACTCATATCAACCACTGCACAAAAATAATGAGTTCTAATATATAGATCGATTATCATAGTAGAAAACCCAATTGATTATCACTATACTTCAGCAAGACCCAACTTAATCATATCAATTACTCCAGCAACAATCGATGACCATATGTATTCATTAATTACAGCAAAGATCCAACAATAATACTGCTCGGCCTATAATCAACAACAAATTTCAACCCAAATGTTACCTTCAAGCGTGCTACACCTGATCATCACAATTGTTGAATGGTTTTAACGCTGGCTATGTCCTTTCAACACGGTTTTTTTTATGAATGAGACATAGTTACAGTTGAACTCACTGCAGACTCTACTCCTGAGGGTAGTCCAAGCCTGCGCAGAGGCTTGTTTCCTCTACATATATTCCAGATCCATGTAATTCAAAGAATCGATGACTGTTGTCATCCAATCAAACGCTGCTTCAGGCGATTTGTTCACCGCTTCAACACGCTGTATCTGACAATTCGTGCCACTCATATACAATGTAAATAGTGGATACACTTCTCCATCACAATGATCAACACTACAAACCAATGCAAAGAACATTGCCATGAACGTAGAATATGTTTTCCATCCATATTCTAATGCCCACAGCTCACAAGAACGTCGAATGGTTATAGCCTGGAAGAAATTAATCAATTGCTGCAAATCAAACTTATTTTTTCCGTAAACAATCCTTTGAAATCACCCCTTCTTTACCATGTTACAATTCACAACCGAATCCAGAGTGTATACTGGCATGCTCTGTCTGGATCTGTGGCAACCCGTGACAGACAGGACTACCATATATCCAAGATTTCTTTTCAAATTGCAGCAAAATCTAATTAAACAAATGCAGAATTAGGTCCATAATCAGGCATGAATTCCAGGACAGAAATGTCTACACAGGTTTTAAACTTTCGAGACATCAAAATTAATAGTTACGCAATCAGGCAGCATTCAACATCACACAAACATCACGAATTGTAACTGTACAGTCAAGCCCTGGAAAATCTACGACAGTGCGTCCTCTCGCACACCCCAGATCTTATTAAATCTCCCCGACAGCAGATATGGATTTCACCAGTTTGACAGCCGCATCAAACGCAATGTTGTTATCATAGACCCTACAGAATGCCAGCTACAAACTCCGATCTGGCAAAAGAGCCTTCACCAAAAAAAAATCCTCCAATATGTTTACAACTGAGCACACGTGATGAGCTCTAGCAATCCCAACTACAATCAACACATTCAATCACCTGTAATGCTAGATCACTCAGTCACTCAACAATCTCAATTACACACAAGCCTCTGATCCTGGGCTCTGATACCAAAAATGATGCAGAATTCTGCTAGAAAGCAGATCCCGCATCTTAAAACACAACTTCTTCATCAAATTTGAAAAATACCCAAATTTTCTATAATAAAATCATGTAAACATTCAGCTCCATTTAAAATCAAGGCAAAAAAGAGCCATACAAATCAACTCCATAAACTGTATTAAAAAATTTTGTGGCCAGATTCTACATTGGGCGGCCTCTTGGCTCTTTTCCCTTTAAACCACTCCTCACTCACTCCCCTCAGCTCTTCAGATGTTCAAGTGTATTCTCCTCACAAAAACCACTCATATTTATACATAAATAATGAATTTAATTCATTCCAAAAATCTCTCCACCTAATCCTCAACTAAATCTAATTTTTAGGTGTGGACTCAACAAAGTCCCGTACATAGAATTCCTACTCCTAATTTTGCAACCTAATACTAATTTCTCTCATATCCTTTTAATTAATAAAAGAATATTTACAAAATCCTCGCTTTTCTAATTTATCTCCTATTTTATTTAAAAATAACAAATTAATTAATAAAACAATTAAAATATCACACCCCTCTTTATTACATATTTAAAAATGAAAATTGGCCTTGATGCTCCTGCATCACTCACTCTAAGGGAATAAAAGAGAGCCTACTTTGTTAACAATCACAACTAGCAACAATATCAAAGAATTTCATGTCTGGCTCTTGACCACTTGAGTTAACCTTGGGTAAGGAAAGAAACTTAATATGGTTTATAGAACCTTAAGAAGGTAAGAAATTGCTTGAAAAAATTTAAAATTTTATTTAAATATTAAGAGAATTGTTCTAAGATTGTCATAGTTTTTCTCATTCAAAAGTTTAATAAGACTCATAATGTGATAAGTATTTTGAAATTTATATCTAATATGAGTATACACTGGACAATTTAGAATAAATTACTAGTCATTTTCAACCCTCTTAATGTGGTAAAGGTGATAGATTCTTTCATCCCATGGTGTTTAGGAAATTAAGGAATGTTGAATTTAATTATGGAGCTCATGAGAATTTCTTCCTATGATATCAATGCTTATTTTCTTCTTTATACTAGTTATGACAGAGAGATGCCTTTGATTTTCAAGATTTGGGTTGATCATATCCTTGTAATATCTTAATTTCATTTTCCCATCTAACTCTTTATCACAACATAATTGCCCCTTCAATTTTGATGTAATAATATTATTACATTATCCTTATTTTGCAAGATAATCTCTTTATTATCCACTAATTATCTAGTGAAGATATAACATCCTTATGCCACCCACATTTGAGCCAAGGGTGATTTTATCTAAAGTTTGAAGTAATTTTTAGGAAGACTCTTCTCTTCCATGTTGTTTAACCTCTTCTTTCTCATTTGAATCCTAAGGAAGACTATAGCCTAATTTCGGATGTGTAAGTCATAAAGTCATATTTTTATGTAAAATGGAACTTCATAGATATGTAATTGATGAATTAAAACCCAATTAAAAATGAACACATCAACGACACACCTTATAAAAGGAAATAGGAAGAGAGTGAAGGTTGAGAATGACATGTCACAAAATTGGCCTCATTGAATGTAATGGTACTTCTTAATGGAACACCCCCCACGCCCCTCCCGCCCCCCTCTCTCTCTCTCTCTCTCTCTCATGTTTTTCTAATGTACGTAATTCTTGATTTTTACTTATTTTCTAGTGATTAGTTTCATGGAAAATATATATGTTTTCTCTCCACATGTCATCCTCCTTCCCAAACAGTATTTCCAAAGTTATCCAAATTTGATTTGAAGTGTTGTATGTTTGAACATGAAATAGTAATTTTAGAGAAATTGATAAGAAAAAGAGATCAAAGGCCTCATCCGTGTGATGGAAATATATGGATTTTGAACAGAGATATTTGGTTCAATCCCTGATACCATGTGAAATTGTAGTTGATCCTGCATAGGATGGATCTAGCTACAAAATAATGAACAAAGCTTGAGGAAAGAGGAAAGAAAAATAATAGAGGAAATAATTTAATAAATTCTAGTCATCCTCAAAAGAGAATTATGAATACAATTCAATGCAATATATTCTACATGGTTGAATTAATATAATATTAAGTATATAGTGATTCCAAAGAGATGTGAACATACCCTAAAGGTAACTGATGGGCCCCAGAATTGGATATTTTATAAGGCCCATTAGGTCTCCTAGACACCTAAAACATTTATTTAACCCCTTTCATTAGAGAAATTTTGAGGCCTAAAATGGGTCTCAAAACAATAATGTACAACCAAAATTAACTTTCTAAGAACCAATGAAATTCAAGATGATGATAAAATAATAATAATAATTTTTCGACTCGTATTTTCAACTTATCTTCCTATGATTTTACTCAAATTTCTAGTGAGAGTACTCATTGAATGCATAATTTAATTCCTCATCCAAGGAGTACTGATGTTGCATACTTTTGATGGACCCTTCTAACAAAAAATGAGAAATACATGAAAAAATGTGATTGCAATCAAGCTTTTCATCTATTTCTCATTTTTCGTTTAGTAAGGTCCATCGAAAATATTAAACATGGGTACTCCTTGGATGAGGAATTAAATTCTGCATCCAATGAGTGTTTTCGCTTGAAATTTGAGTAAAAATGTAGGGAGATAATTTGAAAATATGAGTTGAAAATTATTTTTTTCTTTTTTCCCTCTAAAATTTGATGATGTAATCTAATATTATTTTATTATTTCCACTATTATTTTCTAATATTCTTTAGGAGACCCATTTTATATGGACCAAATTTAGAACCTCATCACACATCTGAATCTATAATGAATTAGAATATATTATGCATGAAACATAGATAACTATCTTAACAGTATTGGTCATGTGAGAGTAAGGTTTCATAAGGGCACTAAGTTTCATAGTTGAGGGAGTCGATGGCTTTTAACTGTTATCACATGGGTCATCAATGGAATGAGTGTGATCTGCGGAATGTGGCGTAGATGGAAGTGATGACGAAGTTCCGTTAGGATTATCCAATAATTCTCTGGCGTTTGCCTAAGAAATATATGGTTTACATTCAATGAAAACAAATTAATAAATCTACAACGCCAAATATACTACCGAAAACTAACGTGACTATGTTATTATTCCGAATAACAATAAAATAAATATGAACATTTATAATCATGTCCTATCATCTACATATACACGCCCAACGGGAGCCTAGAAGAGGTCATCCACGGGAATGAATCCTACCGCATAAACATTGTTTTGATCGTAGATATATCACTCACTCTCAACATATCAATTTACAAGAAACCTCATTTTTTTTCCTCTATAATTTATATTGCACGGTTAAATGAGACTTTAGTCGCCACATTCACAGCATATATCTTATCTATGTCAAATGGCAAGTTTAAGAAAGCAAGATGTAAGCTTTGAAAGAGAAATGTGAAGAATATATATATCAACTACTGTTGGAGGACAGGGAAGGTGATGGAGAAACGACTTTACAAATGGCTTTTTATCTCTCAAATTTTTTCATCATTTAAATGTTAATATACATAGTTGAGATTAAAATATTTTAATATTTTATATAATATGTACATTGAGATATTTAATTTATGAACTACATTTTCCATGGTTTTTTTATTATTAAAATATTTTATTATGACCTATATTGATTTTTTTATTATTATGAATATTTTAAATATGACATATAAATTTTATATCAACAATCAAATGAATTACACATTTCCCTCTAATTATTTTTTATATTTTTTATTCTTAATTATTATTTTTCATTGAAAATTGAATATTTTACTATTTACAAAATATATATATATATATATATATATATATATATATATATATATAAAGTTAATATTGACATAAATTAATTAAGATTATTTAAATTCTGTGTTGAAATAATTATAAAATTATATTAATTTAATTAAGATATATATATATATATATATATATATATATAAAGAGTTAATATTGACATAAATTAATTAATATTATTTAAATTTTGTGTTAAAATAAATTTTAAAAATATTTTTATTTCTAATTATTTTTTTTAATGAATATAAAATTATATTATTCATATAAATCTAATATTTTATTTATAATTGAGAATGACCAAATATTTTTACCCCTTATCTTGAGATTTTGTCCTATACATTTCTATTAGGCGGCAATACATCCGTTGATTTGATGGCGGCGTATATTCGAGGAGAGGGTTGGTTGACCGATGGAAGAAATTAGAAATGGTTTACAACCAGCTGTAGGAATACAGAAACTCGGTGGTTGATCGAGCCATACCAAGGTCAAATATTGTATTCATGAATCATTTATATGAATCATATATTCCTAAACCTTCGGTGCGGTGTGATAATTGGAAATTATTATCAATTTAATTTCACTAAATTATAAATAATAGAGAATGCGAATCATATATTCCTAAACCTTCGGACGGGTGTGGTAATTGGAAAGTTTTATAAATTTAATATATTAATAATGATGTTATTTGATTGTAAAGTATGTAATGTTTCAAAAGATATTTACAATGCAGGAGGGGATGTGACGGGATGTTGTCAACTGTTAAATAATTTTATATTAAAAAAAAAAATAATGTGTCAAATAATTTTATATTAAAAAAAAAATTAATGGATATATTTTTAAAAATTACATAAAATTATATTATATAAGTTTTAAAAAATTATGATGATGATGATGGTGGTGGTTAATGTTTATTGAGATCAAATTTGGTCTATTAGACTCATAATTTTATTAGTTCTTAATTGTTTGGCTTCTTGTTTTTCGTCTTTCTTGGTGTTGTATATTGTCGAATTTGTTTTTTTGTTGTTGAACTAGGCTTTCCCCAGCTTAATTCTAGTTTTATTTTTATTTTATTCTAGTTTTATTTTTATTTTAAGTTAAAATTGAAAAAGAAAAAAAATATTTATTATCAACATAATAATATTTAAAAAATAGTTTATAATAAATTTATTTTAAATACAAAAATTTAAATATTTAAATATTAAATTTAAATATTTTTTACTTAAATAACATTGGTCAGAATTTTTTAAAGTGCATTTTTTTATGTTTTAATAGGAAGAAATTAATACATTATATAAAAGTAAATATTTAAAATATATAAAATTAAATATTTAAAATATTTAAAAATAAATTGTAAAATTGCTATATTTTAAGATTTTTTTTGTTTTAATATTTGATAAATTTACAATTTTACTACATTTATATATATAGACACTAAAAATGGGCGAATTTGACTAATTTTTTTGGTTTTTTTTTTTTTTTTTTTTTAAATTTACTAGGATTCGAAGGAGTTATTTAAGTTTTTTTTTAAATTAATGTAAATTCTGTAAAAATAAAAAGTATTTGGTGATTTTTTTTAATTTTAATTTTAAATAAAAATATATTTAATTCAAAAATATATATATTATAAAAAAAAATGAATTTAATCTTTTTTTTTGGTAAGTTTAGTAGTTTTTCTCTATTTTTTATTAGACTAAAAAGAAAAATAGTGATCATCTCAAAGAGTTAAAGGCCAACTAAAATTGATAAAGTTTAAATCTTACACTATCTGCCTTAACAGATCTATTGTCTACTACATCCAAAGGCTTAACCCTAAATTAAATGCTATCAGTAATGTGCATCTCAAAAAGACCCTTAACAGTGGACCTGGGCATGTGACATGTCGACTTGGTTCATACTTTGCAAGTTACTTTCCATCATTACATTAATTTAGTTTTACCATCAAAATTAATAAGAAATCCAGTACTTATCTTCATATATGCCATCATTAGATTAATTTAGTTTTACCATCAAAATTAATAAGAAATCCAGTACTTATCTTCATATATAAAATTATACACAGTTTCCATTAAGAAAGTGCATGGTTTTATTAAACTTAGTTCAAGCTCCTTAGAAGAGAGAGATTGGTTTTCCTATGAATATTGTTCACTAATTTTTTTTTTTGGATTTTAAAGTAAAATTTAAAATGGTTTATGTCTCTATAATTCTTAGTTTTATTTGAACAATAACTCAATTTAATTTTACTATTTAAAAAAAAAAATTTAAATTAAATTATTTATAATTCAAAAACATGTCTCACTGAACAATATGTTTACAAAAATAAAATAATATAAATAAAAATAATAATTTAACTTACATTAAAATTAAAATTAATAACAAATAAAAATAATAGCTAAAAATGAACTTAAATCCATGTTAAGTGTCATGACAACATGGACGAGATCAAGGCACATCTAGGTCTAAGTTTCAGAACACAGCTTCTTAGTGGCATGGTGTTTTTTTCAATCTAAAAGAAATTACGTTTGGACTTTCGAGTTGCCCTTAGGTGTACATAATTTTGTGTGGAATTGGATCACTGGATTAGGGATTAAACCTCTACACATAGCCGTTGGATCATAGTCTCAAGACTTTTTTTTAGTGGTATGTTTATCAAAATTCCAAATTGAAAAACGGTTAAAAGAAGTATTGATATCCAGTATATAACTTTTAAAAGTATATAACTTTTAAAAGAACAAACTGAAAGGTTCCCTTAAAAATATCCAGAGATCTGGAATTACCATTTATATTAAACATAAGATTGAACTTTTAACCATCACTATTTTTTGTTTTTTAATCATAAGAAATCAGTAACTCCTTGAACTAATCTAGAAAAAATCCATAATCTACCCACACACTTGTAACTATGATTATTGTTATAATAAGATCATCCCACCCACCATTGGGATTATCATAATAAGATCATCCAACCATTGGGATACTCAATACCTCCCACAACCATGTAGGATGGGTATCCGTAACCACTGGCATACGCATTATATACAACTGGAGGAGCGGCCTCCTCCGCCACCTCCTCGGCATCCTTTTTCTCGTCCTTTTTCTCGTCTTCAACAGGACCCACGGTTTGCAGCTGTGCTCGGCAGCCCACTTTCCTTAGCTTTTTGGCGAGATAAACGGGATCTGCATCTCCCAACGCAGTTAGGGTTCCCTCCTCCATGTTCACTTCAACAGAGTCCACTGAAACATAGCAAGTTGAAAAATTAGGAAAGCTATACAAATCAACAAACAGATACTAAATGGAGGTAAATGCTTTGGTTGCATGTAACGCCATAGATAGAGGTAGTGAAGATTCGAACCTCCTGATCCGGCCACAGCCTTCATAGCCCTTATCTTCATTTTCTCATCCTCCATGATCGATTTAAAAACCATTTTCTGCACATGGAAATAATGGTTAATGTTTTAATAGTTTGTTTTGGTTAGTTAATGTGAATTTTGAGATGGGGCTAGGGCTAGTTTATCCTAAGAACATCATTTAGTTATCAAAATCACATGTGATCCCAAGTGGACTAGGCCATACTAACAGTGAGTATAATTAGAATTTTACCCACAGGTGATATTTCCACCCTCAAATACTTATAAAAACACCTTACAATGTTCTATTCTACTTAAAAGAACACATTATCATGGTCTATTCTACTCCCTGGTGAGCCAACTTGCACTGGTTAATGGTGTCTATACAGAAAATCTTCAATCAATCACCAAAAAAAATAACATAACAAATCATACCTTCGACATTTTGATAGCCGCTTGCAGAAATAGAAACGTTTTAATATCTCAAGGTGCAGGCAGATCAAATTAGCATACGGGCCTTGACGTTTTTTCTGCAACCGAAAAATGCTTGTGATGGGTGCGTAATTGATTGCGTGAAGAAGATTAATAGTTGCAGGGTGAGCAAAGTCAGCTTGTCTTGAGGGAAGGTTCTGCGTTCATGTGGGAAGGAAGGAGCAATATTAACTAGATGCTGGTTTCATTAATGTCTGTGGAGCCCATAAAGATACCGATCCGATAGATGCGGAGAGTCAATGTAGACGCGATTGCGCATTTTCGAAAAATGACTTTGGTTAGTTTTAAAATTTGAAACTATTTTTTCTATTCTTTTTTAATTCGTAAACATTGAATAGGAAACAAATTGAAGAGATATTTAGATTCTCTTGATATTCTTTTATGCGAGTAATGATCACCATTGTAGCATACACTGCTACAAATAAAATGGTTCACCTTTTTATTTTAAACATATTTTTATGTGTATTTTTGAAAAACAATTTTAATATATATTCTTGGGAAACTTGTCAGTTATTTTATTTTAATATATTTTACGCTTTATAATTTTACGTTCTCACAGAAAGTTTTATTATTTCATAATTTTATGAAAAATAAATAATGACTCTTCCGAGAATTTCGAGTGCAGTTAGCAATACAAACAAACGCCACAACCCATTGACTGACTGGCCCCCACAAAGGAAAACGTGTTAGGTTGAATAACGCAACTCCATGATTGACATGTTGGGGGCATTCTTCCTCTTTATTGCATGTGCTTGAAAAAGATGAGGTTATTTCGATGGCACATTGTATTTGGTGATTGACTAGTTTTATCGTCGAAAGGTAATTTATTAATAACAATTAAAAGTATTTAAGAATTTCAAAATATTATTTAATATATAAATAAGTGTTATAGTATTTTAAAATATTCTTTAACATATAAATATAAATAAGTGTTATAGTATTTTAAAATATTATTTAACATATAAACATGTTTTATATAGTAGTTATTCTTTTTAGAATATGTAATTCTTACTTATTAGTCGTGTTGACTCTTTATGTAAGGAGTTTGTTTTGTATCATAGGAGGTAGCTAAATCCATATTTTCTTAGTTTGGTGTGTGGTTGAGATATTCTCTCAACAACCTTATTGTGTGTCCAAGATAGTTTTCCTATCTTGTGTATATATATATAACCATTTTTTATTAATATAATATAGTGTGCATAGTGATATTTTATCTTGGTATCAGAGCCCATACGGACCTGGCCCTGAACCTCGACCCTTCCCGAGTTGAGGGAAACGAGAGAAATAAAAGGGTATATTGGTATTGTTTTATTTAAAAAAAATTGTTTGTCCATTCGAGAAGTTGAATGCCGTAGAAACTCTAATGTGATGTGATTGCGGTGGTGCCTTGTGTTTGGAGTTGTTTGTAGTTGTTTGGAGCCGAGAGCGATGTTGCTTTGGAGCTCGTGGTCGCCGACGAGCCCCTGGTGGAGCGAGTACTACGAGGCATGAGCTTCGAGCAGGTGAGGTCGATGCATGCCTTAGATTGAGGTGTTGTGTCGAGAATCGAACGATGTCATCCATGTAATGCGACGCTGAACCTAGTGTAAGAAAGGTGGGAGAAGAGTGGGACGTTGTATGGAGTTGCTGACACTTCGAGCAACAATAGGACACTGGCGTTTTTGAGGCAGAGGGTGTTGTTCTCGACGGAGATGGGCGCAGGGTCGCTAGATTTAAGAAGTATGACGGTGTGAATGGGGCAATGTGAGGGCCTCAATGGAGCCAGAGCTGTAGCTTATGCTTTTGATGTTGCGGAGCGATGAAAAGGGGTTAAGGATACAAGGATGTCTGATATTCACAACACGCGACAACGGTGAGCGACAATTGGCACGCCCTGGGCATGGAGCATATGCGTGTGTTGTCCAAGAGCCCCCTAGGTGATGATGTGCTGGCGGTCGTGGTTGGGCTGGAGGTGCACCAGATCGGCAAAATGTGTTACGTTCGATGTTGTTGGCGTGCCTGTTGTAGTCAAACTAGTTTTTATATTATAATTACCCAGATCATAATGATGCAAATTTTCATGAAAGACATTTTAGCGGATGCAAGGAGGAGTTCCTTCTATTGCAATTTTTCAGTGAAATAATCCATTTTTTTTCTGGATTAATGTTCATACGAATGAGCAACAAAGCTGTCGGCAACTAGATATAAAATAAAATTTTAAAGGTAATTGAAAAAACTACAGTATGTGTGGATTTCTGTCAAGAATCTCTGTTTGAAGCTAGCATCAAATCCGTTGAATTCTGGATTACTGAAAAGGCCACCTCTATTATCGGGGTTTATTAAGGCAGGCATGAGATTTGTTATGGCAGTCTGGTTGGTCGAAGAGATCAGTGATGTTGCATACTACGTTGTGACAGCTCGGGTACGAAGACCTGAAGCATCCAATTTGATCAGGTTCTAGCATAAAGAAGAGATCTATGGGCTTCGAAAGCACTGCTTATGGTGGAAGAGGAGGGCAGGTCTACACCATAACCACCCCTAACAACAATCCCACAAATCCGATGCCTGGGAATTGGATGTAGAAAAGGAAATTTTGTGTGTAAAAACCTTTGAATCTTATGTATTTCGACAGTGAATTTGTGGGCGACACGGGATCGGATGGTGGATTCCTAGATTCTTGTCCTGAGATGGACAGTTTGTTATTATTTCTCTTCGTGTGGATGTGAGTTTCCACGTCTAGATTTTTTGTGCTGGAATGCACTGCATTGACACCAGTTGAAAAGACGTTGATCTATTGCTTCATCAGTGGACCCCTTAAAGGTATCGTTGGAGAAGAATGGTTGTTGTTATGTTCGAGAAATAGTTATCTCTGGGGAGATAGAGAAATTTGATGTTCTATTTACTTTATTTCTTGGAATCATGTTAAAATTATTGAGCCTTATTGAGCCTAGCTAACTCAATGTAGGTAAAGTTACTTTATTAGAATTTGAGACTCTAACAAATGACACGTTAAGCATGGAGTTCCAAGATTTAATTGACAAAGACAAAAATGCCCAAGATGTGAACAGCAAAAAAAATGAGGTAAAGAAGCAGCAACACTTATTTTGATGGAGCATGTGGAGTTTTCGGGAGGCTTCCAGCTTCTTGTGTTTGGGATCGACCTAGTTGAAGGTTGAACACATTTCTAGCATGGTCTCATGGCGTAGTTTAGTGAAGTGTGGTACAAAATATTTGTTGCAGTGGCTGAGGGCAGGTGGTGAGCTGCCTAGACGTGTCGTTGTTCGTATACAAGAATGACCTCTGGTAAGTTGTAGCTGAAGCATGGTGAGTTGCAGCTGATGGAAACGTTTTTTTTTGTAGCATTCGTGGTTAAGGATGGAGACAGGGTAAAGATGAAACTAAAAGTTTCAACATATTTGCTTTGATGAAACAAAGTGTCTTCGTGAATTCCTTTTTTTTTCATGTTTAGCCCGATCAACTTAACATGTAAATGCATTCATGTAAATCTGGTTAAAAGAATTAGATGTTGTATTGTTGAGACATTTAGGTTGGCAAACTATTGTCACAAGTGTGAAGCTATGTTGGAATTTTCCATTCCAACAATAGACAAATTTATTTGCAAGAATGATTTACTACCATATATGATGAAGACATTGAAAGTGAAAATGGCATCAAAGGATAGTGGTTGGATCTACATCAGAGAGTGGAAGAGGATGGACAATCGAATTCGTGTGAGTTTTTTTTTATTTTCTTGAAATATACTCTTGATGAGGAGTCACACAGTTGAATGGTAAGCAAGTGTAGGATGGTTTTGTAGTGGTCCTTTTATGTACCTGGTAACTCCAAGAGTTGGAGTGTGTAATGTAAGCCTTGTAAAGGCATATGTTTCCCTATGAAGTTTGTGGTTAAAAAACACTTTGTAATTGCCACTTTGTAATTACAAGTTTATGGTCAGCCAGAAACCATCTTTTGTCACTTTGAAGAGATGGTTTGTGGTGAACCATAAACCACATACAAAGACTTCACGACTGTAAGAGCCTTCATGGCTTTGGTGCCCTGGGTGCACATAGGACCCTTAGTGCTCATAGAGGAGCCTTCGTGCTCATAGCAGAGTAGGTGTTCTGTAGAAACACCTTACTCACAGGAGAAACCTAGTTTCTCATAGGTCTCAATTTATTGAGCACATTTTTTTTTTTGGTTTGGGGTGGGTTTGCACATACAGGTACAGGTATGCAGTGATAATGGTTGACAGAACCATGTATGCTAAGGACATACTACGAGACTAGCAGTTGCAGCGGTTCATACCCATGAATTCCGATGGATGGTTGCTCCTTTATATGGCCATCGACATATTCTTGTGTTGGTTCTGAACATGGGGTTGGCCCATTTGTGGTGGACCTGAGTCGCAGACACATCATTTGTTGGTTCTGCATATCATTTGTTGGTTCCGTTTGTGGTGGATCTGAGTCACAGACACATCATTTTCTATGATTGACCACAATTATATTTTGTGAATCGCTATTGAGACAAGTAGTAATTAAGGGGGTGTATTGGAATATGTAATTCCTACTTGTCTACGGTGTTGACTCTCTATGTAAGGAGTTTTTTCCTATATCATAGGAGGTAGCTAAATCTATATTTTCCTAGTTTGGTGTGTTGTTGAGATCTTCTCTCAACCACCTTATTGTTCGTCCAAGATAGTTTTCCTATCTTGAGACTATATTTCATGTATATATATGTAACCATTTTTTATTAATATAATAAAGTGTGCATAGTGATATTTTATCTATTCTTTGTTACTTAGTTTAAAGATAAGTGAATTCCTTCTGACATTGGTTATGAGAGTTGTCTACCAGAATATTGGCTATCAGAATAGTTTACCAAAATTCAATTGTGTGCAAGAAGAACATTTTCTTTCTACACTTATTGTCATGAGAAAACTTATGAAGGCTTGTAAGTTGGTTTTTTTGTCATACTTGATGATGTAATTAAGACATTGTCAATAGAAAAATAAGGATTTTTTATAGATAAGGATTTTTTACTGCACTACAGGCAGTTAACTGTTGTTTCCTCTATCATTGTAGAAGGTGTTATTGGCGAATTGCATCCAACAGAAAGTGGTTCAAATGAAGTAGAGTAAATGATTGCAGTTGTCAATGTTCCTTATATCAGTTCAAAGAGATTGTTGGAGCGCTCAATTTTCTCAGTTATTATGTTACTTTTGCATTCAAATTTTTTATGAATGTTGATTGCGTTATTTGAAGGGTTATTTCTTTAACATCTTTCCCGTTTGTTATGTTTCTGAATAGAATAATTGTAAAATGCCCTTTTTTCAATTCTTGTTCTACTTCATTGTAGAGTGGTGCAAATTTTTCAAACAACTACAATTGTAACACAAGACAGAGAAGTTTTTTCTTTTTCTTTTCAAACAACATTGAAATCCACAACCAGAATATAAATATAAAAACAGTGCAAAGTAATTGATGTTATCCTTGCTCTATTGTCATCAAAACATTCATCTTCAATTTACAATGTATATTGCAAACCAATTTTTTGTGCATCTATGACAACTATAACAATTGTTCCAACTGGATATGTTTATGTATTTGTTGCAAGTTGTTTTACTGTTGTATCTGGAATGAATTTGTAATCTTTACAAATTGGTGGCATGTTCTGTACAGTACTTGATTTAGTTAGTAGAAGAATTCAGTCACAATCACCACGACCATAATTTGTTTTGGGTATACTTTTAAAAATTGTAATTGATATTTCTTTTCCCGGTGATATTTATTTTTCATGTTGTTCAATGAGCTCAGTCGGTACGGAAAATGTGATTTTCATGATTCCTTCAACATTTTTCAAATCTGCATGTAGTATTTATCGTGATTTGTGGACTTTATCAAGGTACATACTATAAATGACCCTGACATCTCCATTGCACTGGTTTCCAGTTTTGTGAATGTTTAGTTCTTGAATTGTAACTGGAACTAAAGATAATACTTTGGATCTATGTATGGATCATGTCAATGTGACAAAAGGCACAGTTAGAAATGAAAGGGAATACTGATGAATAAAAATTACATGTTACAATGAAGTCTAAAAATTTGTTTAAAATGTACTTACTTGTTTGATTCTGTTGCAAACAATGCTTCTTATTGTTTCTCTATCGTAGCTTGTTGTTTAGAGCTACATGATAAGGAAGATGCAACATTAGTGCTAGGATTAAGTATACAAACATAAGTAGTGAAATTTATAAGTAACTACGTAGGCATAATAGGCGTTTCGTGAGGGACCAATTTGTTTTTTTTATTTCTCTAATTTTGATTCAGTTATTGATGCTAATCAGAGAGGTAACAAAACTATGGCTATGTATTGAATCCTAATCATGTTTGAAAAATAAATATTCCATAAATGAGCATAGTGAGAATAGAACATAAAAAATTATAAATTGCTAAGTTGTTGAGTCTCAAAAATTATAATATCTCATTGTGGGTGGGATTATTAAGATATTTTTTTTTGTAATTGTAGGTGTGGCTAAGCCCATCAAAAGCTAGAAAATGATATTTGACAGTGGTTAGATATTAGATATATATTTCCTATTCTTTACGAAGTGGGTTGTTATGAATATAATATATATAAAAATAATTTCAATAATATAAATAATAAATCAACACAATAATAACTAATTATTATTTAATGCATATCTCAATAGTTACTAATGGAGTATAGTTGTTATTGGAAGATGGATAAGATTAATGGGGTAATCCCCATAGTGAAGATATTTGATATAACACTTCAAAATATGGCCCATATGGTTGTGATGGTGGATATTTTTGATAGCTCATATTGGATTTGAAGTTTTATTTTATTGCAATAAGTGGTCAAGATAGGACCTATTTACATGCTCACCTCCAAAAACCTCAAGCCACCAAAAGAAGAGCCATTTTGCGCATTAACGAAACAAAATCATGAATAGTGCATGAATATCAGTAATGAGTGTGCGGCCACCCACAATTCAGGCATGCCACTGGTGTGCGTGTAAATACTATGCAGGATAGTCGATAAACTAATGGGTGTGCAACCAATGTGCATGATATTCGAGAAACCGATGGGTGCGCAACCAATACGTGTGACAGTCGAGAAATCGGTGGGTGTGCAACTAATGCGCATGAAAGTCAAGCAATCGATGGGTGGACAACCAATGCACGTGATGGTTAAGAAAACGATGTGTAGTCCCTACGGGTAATGGTTAAGAAAGCGGTATGCACGTGTTTTGGTGGACACTCAACAGTAAGTAAAGCGTGAAGTTGGCCACCCATAGAGGTTGACGTCAGTGGATAGACCAGCCAATCAGAAGCATTCTGGGGGTTGACTCTGAAAGGTCCGAAGACCCCCACGGCCCTCCGAAAAGAGTGGTGGGGACCATCAAAGCAATGTCCAAGGAAATCAAAGGGGAAGGTAAGATTCAAACATGACATGCTCCACACTCCTGACACATGGCCTCTCACCTACCTGGTTATGGATATAATGAGGATGATACAGAGAGAAGATCCTCAGGCTAAAGTTCCTAGGTGCCTAGAGATTGTTGCCAAAGGAGTGGAAGCCTTCGATAATGAGCTAGCCAAATATTTTGAGGAAATATTACCTAACTACTAGGATGCGCAAGGCACATTGATCCCTTCGGCAACTTATGAGCAAAAAATAGCGGAAAGAAAATGTAAATCTGACTCAGCACAAGAGAAAACAACTCGGTTGAAGGCTAAAACTTTGGTGGCCACTCTTAGAAAAGAATTCATGCTTCTGACCAAGGTAAAACAGTTCTTCGCAGCCAACCTAGACTACTCCAAGTTAACTCAACTCTATGCCCTGCATAATATTTTCAGCACAACACCCCTGGCCTCAGAGATCATGTGGAAAAGGTGCTATGAGTACACCAATCCGCCAATAGCCTTCACTTCATAGCTGCGAGCACCCATGTCATCTCATCATTCTAGATCATCATCCAACCTAGCACGGTCTCGACCAACAGGGCCTTCTAGAACCCCTCGCCGCACCAGATAAATGTTTCAAAGATCTGGCCTATCTGGCCTCCAAATATTTTTTTTTTACTTTCACTTTGTCGTGACAGTTAAATTATGGTTTCATTGATGATTTATTTATTTATTTATTTTTGTTATGATGTTTTAGTTTGTTAGAGAAGCGTGCTCGTATCACGCTTCATTTTGGATTGTCATTTTGAACCACATGAGCAAGGAAAAATATATGGGGTAGAGCCCGAAAGAAAATCTCTATAAAAGGAAGAATTATGGTGAGACAAGGGGTTCTTAATTTTGTCTAAGTTTTTGGTCCTATCCGTAACTTGCCATGTTTAAGTTGTTTTGTCCTCTACAGTGTATATTTTGGAAAGATATTTTGAGGCTAATATAATATGAATATTGTCATCCACTAGATTAAAAATGGATTGATGAAAAATATGTATGTGGTTTTCTTCTATTTACTTCTCTGAGCATTTCTATATTTGATATTTCCAGATCTCATATGTGAAATTCGTTGGATGTAGTCGGTTTGATTCATGAATTTTTATATGTTCTCATAGAAAAAGGATGACACTCATGTGTTAAGCTGTTATGCAACCTTAAATTGTGTTCCACGGGATTCCACCTTCACATACCTTTGGTCTACCGTTGTTTCTTCTAATTCTCAAAGAGCTGGATTCTTATAACTGTAGGTTTTACCCCTATACAGAAATTATCTGCAAACGAATTCTTAAAAACTGAAAATAAACAATAGCAAGAGTATAAAACATAAAATAGATATACACTGAGATTCTTCCCCTCGATCCAAAATTGAGACTCCTAGCTTGATTTTTCATTATGTTCCTTTTAGTGTTACAACACACACACGCACACACACACACACACACACACATATATATGTTTCATCTCATTTTATAAAGATCTTGGTTTGGGTTCAAAAAATTATCTTCAAAGTTTCGGTTTAAAAGCATTTCTTGGAAGCAAATTCATTTTACAAAGAATTTTTTTGGAAGACATTTCCTGGAGGTGGCCTGATTTTGGCAAAAATTGTTTTGAACTTAAAAAAATTTCTTGGACATACATTCAAAAGAAATTTCTTGGAGGTATGTACATGTTTTGAGTTGAAGTAAATCTTTTGAGCTTCGTTTCATTTTTATAAGACATTTTTCTCTCGAATTTTTTAAAGTGTTTTGGAATGGAGTATGTATTTTTTGCAAAAAAATTACACTGAATTTTTTTAAATTAAATCTTTTGTGATATTTTTTGTAATTGAGTTATTGTCTAATTTTTTGAAGGAAATTTTTTGAACTTCATACCCTATTATCATGGGAAATTGAAGAACTTGTGCGAGAAAATATGATTGAAAAAGAGACCTTGAGGAACGTAGAGAAGAGACAAGACAATCTAGCAAAAGAAAGTTAGAAGCCCTCTCAAATATTGAGGAGGAAAATAAACCTCAAGTAGAAATTGAAGCAGGTATGTAAATTTAAATATTATGATCTATTGATATATTTAAAATTTTCCTTATGTAAAATGTGAAGCTTAATTTTTATTTGATGAACTAATTTGAAAAATATTTTGTTTAATGTAAACAGAGAGACATATTCCTCAAAATATTGAAGAAGAAAATCAACCTCAAGCAGAAATTGAAGCAGGTATGTAAATGTAAATATTATGATCTATTGATATATTTAAAATTTTCCTAATGTAAAATGTGAAGCTTAATTTTTATTTGATGAACTAGTTTCAAAAATATTTTGTTTAATGTAAACAGACAGAGATATTCCTCAAAATATTGAAGAAGAAAATCAACCTCAAATAGAAATTGAAGCAGCTATGTAAATGTAAATATTATGATCTATTGATATATTTAAAATTTTCCTAATATAAAATCTGAAGCTTAATTTTTTATTTGATGAACTAGTAAGAAAAATATTTTGTTTAATATAAATAGATAGAGATATTCCTCAAAATATTGAAGAAGAAAATCAACCTCAAGCAGAAATGGAAGCAGGTATGTAAATGTAAATATTATGATCTATTGATATATTTAAAATTTTCTTAATGTAAAATGTGAAGCTTAATTTTTATTTGATGAGCTAATTTGAAAAATATTTGAAATTTTAGAGATATTTATTGATTTAGTTATTTATTGAATATGTACTATTTTTTCGAATATGTACAGATGAAATCACTATCGATAATGAGATGTTAGAAAATGTTCACACTCACACATATGGAGATAAAAAACCTGACCATGTTATACGATATCGTGTTAACTGCGTTTTTGAAAAGTATTTCTTAAATGAGCGGGTGATAGTTCAGGCTCAAAATTTGAAAGGTCTCCTATCATCAAGGAAATTAAAAGAAGCTACGACACTATTAGGTATTCGAAAATCCACCAAAGATAAAAGAATGAAGGAAGAAGTGATAAAAAATATGAGTAGTGCTATAAATTCAATTAAGAGATCTAGAGAGAAAGATGTTTCAATTGTACGTAGAGGAATACAGATGGCAATGGTTTCCTCAAGTACTCAAGAGAATCGTTTGGTGACATCTATGGCACGAGCACTCGGAACCTCGCGAAAAACTTTGCAAAAACATCGGAAATTTCGGTTGCAAATAGATGTAAATGATGAACTCGCTTGTTGGAGAGCTATTTGTAGGCAACCATACAAAGATAGACTTGGAGAAAATGTTAAAAAAATAATATATGAATATTGGAAGAACAATTCGCGTGTTTCACCAACTGCAAGGCATGCGATGTGAAGAAGAATAGCACGAAATCAGTACGAAGAACATGAAAAATATTTCTTGGAAACCACTCAGATAGAGTTATTCAACAATTTCAAAGAAGAGAATCGTCAAATTCATGTTTCACTCAGTGCTTTTGTTCAACAAAAACCATGGTATGTAAAACCTATCACCGTACGCGACACTTGTTGTTGCCATTATCATGTGGAATTTGAGTTATATTATGACACATTCCTTGATTTCGGTAGAAAATTATGGAAGGATTCACCTCCTTCCACTATCCATGATTTCATATCTCAAATTCTATGTGAAAGAGAAAGCAATGAACTATTTTACAAAAAGAAATGTGTTGGTGGTAAAAAATGTGATGATTGTGGAAATTTGACTAAATTTCAAAACAAATATCGTATTGATATAAATGATCAATCATTGTCCAACATGAAAGTGAAATGGAAGAGATATGAATATATCGATACATCAATTCAAGGTGCAAATAGTGTTAAAAGAATTGAATTACTAGAAAATGAAATTTTTCTGATAGACTTTTTGAGAAAGTTTGAGGCAGAAATTTACAAATATACCAAGCATTCCCATAGAGCTCGATGGCAAGACTTGCAATTCAAAAAATTTCGTGAAGTTTTTCCACCAGGGACCATTTTGTCAGTGATTGATTTTGCAGAAGACTACACATTTGTTCCACAAAAAGAAATTCAGAGTGAATACTATCATTCTGACCAAGTCTCCATGCTCGTCCATATTCTATATAGACATGTTGAACAAAATGTCGATCATATAGAAAGCACGAGTGAAAATTGACATATCACTAAAGAATATCACTTTTATATCAGTGACGATCGTACACATGATACATGTATTGTACAACATTGTTTTGGAAAAAATTATGATTCATTGAAAAATCGTGGAATAACATTCAATGAACATTGGATATGGTTAGACGGATGCGCAGGGCAATTCAAATCTGCATGATCATTCTTTTGGTTGTGTTGTCTTCATAAGAAAACCTGCATTAAACATTGTTGGAACTTATTTGAAACTGGCCATGGAAAAAGGAGAACATGATGGTGCAGGAGCATGCATAAAATGAGTACTTCGAAGATATCAAATGAACCACTCTGCAAGCCGACTTGTGAACGCTAAAGAAGTTGTTCAATGGTGCATTGCTGCTCTAAGCCATGAGAGAAACCCATCAAGAGAAGTGCGAAGGTACATTCAATTTAATTTATGGAAGAAATTAGAAATGGTTTACAACCAGCTGTAGGAATACAGAAACTTCGTGGTTGATCGAGCCATACCAAGGTCAAATATTGTATTCATGAATCATATGTTCCTAAACCTTCGGTGCGGTGTGATAATTGGAAATTATTATCAATTTAATTTCACTAAATTATAAATAATAGAGAATACGAATCATATATTCCTAAGCCTTCAGACGGGTGTGGTAATTGGAAAGTTTTATAAATTTAATTTATTAATAATGATGTCATTTGATTGTAAAGTATGTAATGTTTCAAAAGATATTTACAATGCATGAGGAATGTTGTCAACTGTCAAATAATTTTATATTAAAAAATAAAAATAATGTGTTAAATAATTTTATATTAAAAAATAAAAATAATGGGTAAATTTTTAAAAATTATATAAAATTATATTATATAAGTTTTAAAAAATTATGATGATGATGATGATGATGGTTACTGTTTACTAAGATCAAATTTGGTCTATTGGACTCATAATTTTCTTAGTTCTTAATTGTTTGGCTTCTTGTCTTTCGTCTTTCTTAGTGTTGTAGCTTCTTTTTTTTTTCTTCTGTTGATGCTTGAGAGACTATGGAGTTCATTTTTTTTGTTGTTGGGCTAGTCTTTCCCCTGCTTAATTCTAGTTTTATTTTTATTTTATTCTAGTTTTATTTTATTTTAAGTTAAAATTGAAAAAGAAAAAAAAATATTTATTATCAGCATAATAATATTTAAAAAATAATTTATAATAAATTTATTTTAAATACAAAAATTTAAATATTTAAATATTAAATTTAAATATTTTTTACTTAAATAACATTGTTCAAAATTCTTAAAGGGAATTTTTTAATGTTTTAATAGGAAGAAATTAATACATTATATAAAAGTAAATATTTAAAATATTTAAAAATAAATTGTAAAATTGCTATATTTTAAGAATTTTTTTTGTTTTAATATTTGATAAATTTACAATTTTATTTTTTTGGTTTATTTTTTTCTATTTTTAAAATTTATTAAGATTCCAGAGAGTTATTTAAGTTTTTTTTTTAATTAATGTAAATTCTGTAAAAATAAAAAGTATTGAGTGATTTTTTTTTATAATTTTAATTTTAAATAAAAAAATATATATTATAAAAGAAAAATGAATTTAATCTTCTTCTTTTTTGGTAAGTTTAGTAGTTTTTCTCTATTTTCTATTAGACTAAAAAGAAAAATAGTGGTCATCTCAAAGATTTAAAGGCCAACTAAAATTGATAAAGTTTAAATCTTACACTATCTACCTTAATAGGTCTATTGTTTACCATATCCAAAGGCTTAACCCTAAAGTAAATGTTATCAGTAATGTGCATCTCAAAAAAGCCCTTAAGAGTGGGCCTGAGCATGTGGCATGTCGACTTGGTTCATACTTTGCAAGCTACGTTCCATCATTAGATTAATTTAGTTTTACCATCAAAATTAATAAGAAATTTAGTACTTATCTTCATATATAAAATTATACACAGTTTCCATTGAAAAAGTGCATGGTTTTATTAAACTTAGTTCAAGCTCCTTAGAAGAGAGATTGGTTTTCCTATGAATATTGTTCACTAATTTTTTTTTTTGGATTTTAAAGTAAAATTTAAAATGATTTATGTCTCTATGATTCTTAGTTTTATTTGAACAATAACTCAATTTAATTTTACTAAATAAATAATTCAAAAACATGTCTCACTGAACAATATGTTTAACAAAAATAAAATAATATAAATATTAATAATAATTTAACTTACATTAAAATTAAAATTAATAACGAATAAAATAATAGCTAAAAAATGAACTTAAATCCATGTTAAGTGTCATGACAACATGGACGAGATCAAGGCACATCTAGGTCTAAGTGTCAGAACACAGCTTCTTAGTGGCATGGTGTTTTTTTCAATCTAAAAGAAATTACGTTTGGACTTTCGAGTTGCCCATAGGTGTACATAATTTTGTGTGGAATTGGATCACTGGATTAGGGATTAAACCTCTACACATAGCCGTTGGATCATAGTCTCAACACTTTTTTTTAGTGGTATGTTTATCAAAATTCCAAATTGAAAAACGGTTAAAAGAAGTATTGATATCCAGTATATAACTTTTACAAGAACAAACTGAAAGGTTCCCTTAAAAATATCCAGAGATCTGGAATTACCATTTATATTAAACATAAGATTGAACTTTTAACCATCACTATTTTTAGTTTTTTAATCACAAGAAATCAGTAACTCCTTGAACTAATCTGGAAAAAATCCATAATCAACCCACACTTGTAACTATGATTATTGTTATAATAAGATCATCCCCCCCACCATTGGGATTTTCATAATAAGGTCATCCAACCATTGGGATACTCAATACCTCCCACAACCATGTAGGATGGGTATCCGTAACCACTGGCATACGCATTATATAGAACTGGAGGAGCCGCCTCCTCCGCCACCTCCTCCTCGGCATCCTTTTTCTCGTCTTCAACAGGACCCACGGTTTGCAGCTGTGCTCGGCAGCCCACTTTCCTTAGCTTTTTGGCGAGATGAACGGGATCTGCATCTCCCGACGCAGTTAGGGTTCCCTCCTCCATGTTCACTTCAACAGAGTCCACTGAAACATGGCAGTTGAAAATTTAGGAAAGCTATACAAATCAACAAACAGATACTAAATGGAAGTAAATGCTTTGGTTGCATGTAACGCCATAGATAGAGGTAGTGAAGATTCGAACTTCCTGATCCGGCCACAGCCTTCATAGCCCTTATCTTCATTTTCTCATCCTCCATGATCGATTTAAACACCATTTTCTGCACATGGAAATAATGGTTAATGTTTTAATAGTTTGTTTTGGTTAGTTAATGTGAATTTTGAGATAGGGCTAGGGCTAGTTTATCCTAAGAACATCATTTAGTTATCAAAATCACATGCTATCCCAAGTGGACTAGGCCATACTAACAGTTAGTATAATTAGAATTTTACCCACAGGTGATATTTCCACCCTAAAATACTTATAAAAACACCTTACAATGTTCTATTCTACTTAAAAGAACACATTATCATGGTCTATTCTACTCCCTGGTGAGCCAACTTCACTGGTTAATGGTGTCTATACCGAAAATCTTCAATCAATCACCAAAAAAAATAATATAACAAATCATACCTTCGACATTTTGATAGCCGCTTGCAGAAATAGAAACGTTCTAATATCTCAAGGTGCAGGCAGATCAAATTAGCATACGGGCCTTGACGTTTTTTCTGCCACCGAAAAATGGTTGTGATGGGTGCGTAATTGATTGCGTGAAGAAGATTAATAGTTGCAGGGTGAGCTGTAATGACTTCAGGGAAGGTTCTGCGTTCATGTGGGGAAGGAGCTTAGGCTTAGGCTTAGGCTGCGTTCATAAAGATACCGATCGTTGGATGAGGACCCTCTGGCTTAGGCTTCTTCGTGGAGTCAATGTAGACGCGATTGCGCATTTTCGAAGAACGACTTTGGTTAGTTTTAAAATTTGAAACTATTTTTTCTATTTTTTTTTAATTCGTAAACATTGAATCAGGAAACAAATTGAAGAGATATTTAGATTCTCTTGATATACTTTTATGCAAGTAATTAATGATCACCATTGTAGCATACACTGTTACTAATAAAATAGTTCACCTTTTTATTTTAAACATATTTTTATGTGTATTTTTGAAAAACAATTTTAATATATATTCTTGGGAAACTGTCAGTTATTTTATTTTAATATATTTTACGCTTTATAATTTTGCATTATCACAGAAAGTTTTATTATTTCATAATTTTATGAAAAAATAAATAATGACTCTTCCGAGAATTTCGGGTGCAATTAGCAATACAAACAAACGCCACAACGCATAGAGTGACTGGCCCCCACAAAGGAAAACGTGTTAGGGTGAATAACGTGTTAGGTTGCATAACGCAACTCCATGATTAACATGTTGGGGCATTGTTCCTCTTTAGTGCATGTTCTTGAAACAGATTAGGTTATTTCGATGGCACATTGTATTTGGTGATTGAGTAGTTTTATCGTCGAAAGGTAATTTATGAATAACGATTAGAAGTATTTAAGAATTTCAAAATATTATTTAATATATAAATACGTGTTAGGTTGAATAACGCAACTCCATGATTAACATGTTGGGGCATTGTTCCTCTTTAGTGCATGTTCTTGAAAAAGATGAGGTTATTTCGATGGCACATTGTATTTGGTGATTGAGTAGTTTTTTTGTTTTGTTTTTTGTTTTGTTTTTTTTTTTTTTCAACAGATGGAAAAATCTATCATAACTAAGTTGTCAAACAAGCAGTGAGGACAATTATCTCTGGCTGCTATCCACAAAAGCAGGCTGACTCATCACCGTTATTCAAGGAAAAACCACGCCACTTGTAATAACCCGCTGGTGGTCCGTAAGGGAGCAGGGTTTCACTCCTACCAGATGTCTCTGGGTCTTGGGCCGTTAACCTGTTTCCTTACGTTCGAGGAAGACGAGCTCGAGCTCTTAGCCAAACAGAAGCAGTTTTAGGTAGAAAGGTAATTTATTAATAACAATTAAAAGTATTTAAGAATTTCAAAATATTATTTAATATATAAATACGTGTTAGGTTGAATAACGCAACTCCATGATTAACATGTTGGGGCATTCTTCCTCTTTAGTGCATGTTCTTGAAAAAGATGAGGTTATTTCGATGGCACATTGTATTTGGTGATTGAGTAGTTTTATCATTGACAGGTAATTTATTAATAACAATTAAAAATATTTAAGAATTTCAAAATATTATTTAATATATAAATAAGTGTTATAGTATTTTAAAATATTCTTTAACATATAAATATAAATAAGTGTTATAGTATTTTAAATATTATTTAATTTATAAACATGTTTTATATAGTAGTTATTCTTTCTAGAATATGTAATTTTTACTTATTTGTTGTGTTGACTTTTTATGTGAGTTTGTTCTATATCATAGGAGGTAGCTAAATCCATATTTTCCTAGTTTGGTGTGTGGTTGAGATATTCTCTCAACCACCTTATTGTGTGTCCAAGATAGTTTTTCTATCTTGAGACTATATTTTATGTATATATATGTAACCATTTTTTATTAATATAATATAGTGTGCATAGTGAGATTTTATCTTGGTATCAGAGCCCATACGGACCTGAACCTAGACCTCGACCCTTCCTGGGCTGAGGGAAGCGAGAGAAATAAAAGAGTATATTGGTATTGTTTTATTTAAAAAAAAACTGTTTGTCCATTCGAGAAGTTGAATGCCGCAGAAACTCTAATGTGATGCAATTGCGGTGGTGCCTTGTGTTTGGAATTGTTTGGAGTTGTTTGGAGCCGAGAGCGATGTTGCTTTGGAGCTCGTGGTCGCCGACGAGCCCCTGGTGGAGCAGGTACTGCAAGGTATGAGCTTCGAGCAGGTGAGGTCAATGCATGCCTTGGATTGAGGTGTTGTGTCGAGAATCAGACGATGTCGTCCATGTAATGCGACGTTGAACCTAGTGTAAGAAAGGTGGGAGAAGAGTGGGACATTGTATGGAGTTGCTAACACTTCGAGCAAAAATAGGACGCTCGCGTTTCTGAGGTAGAGGGTGTTGATCTCAACGGAGACAGGTGCAGGGTCACTGGATTTAAGAAGTATGGTGGTGTGAACAGGGCAATGTGAGGGCCTCAGCGGAGCCAGGGCTATAGCTTTTTCTTTTGATGTTGCGGAGCGATCAAAAGGGGTTAAGGATACAAGGATGTATGAGATTTGCAACACGCAATAACGGCGAGTGACAAATAGCACACCTTAGGCATGGAGCATATGCGTGTGTTCTCTAAGAGCCCCCTGGGTGACGATGCGCCGGCGGCCGTGGTCGGGCTGGAGGTGCACCAGATCAGCAAAATGCATTACATTCGATGTTGTTGGCATGCCTGTTGTAGTCAAACTGGTTTCTATATTATAATTACTCAGATCATAATGATGCAAGTTTTCATAAAAGACATTTTAGCGGATGCAGGGGGGAGTTCCTTCTATTGTAGGTTTTCAGTGAAATAATCCATTTTTTTTTCTAGATTAATGTTCATACGGATGAGCAACATAGCTGACGGCAACTAGATATAAGATAAAATTTTAAAGGTAATTGAAAAAACTACATTATGCATGGATTTCTGTCAAGAATCTCTATTTGAAGCTGGCATCAAATCCATTGAATTATGGATTACTGAAAATGCCACCTCTATTACCAGGGTTTATCGAGGCAGGCATGAGATTTCATATAGCAGTCTAGTTGGTTGAAGAGATCAGTGACGTTGCATACTACGTTGTGACAACTCGGGTACGAAAACCTGAAGCATCCAAGCTGATCAGGTTCTAGAATAAAGAAGAGATCTATGGGCTTCGAAAGCACCGCTTATGGTGGAAGAGGAGGGCAGGTCTACACCATCACCACCCCCAAAAATAATCCCACAAATCCGATGCCAGGGAATTGGAAGTAGAAAAGAGAATTTTGTGTGTAAAAACCTTTGAATCTTATGTATTTCGACAGTGAATTTGTGGACAACACGGGATCGGATGGTGGATTCCTAGATTCTTGTCCTGAGACGGAAAGTTTGTTATTATTTCTCTTCGTGTGGATGTGAGTTTCCACGTATAGATTGTCTGTGCTGGAATGCACTGCCTTGAGACTAGTTGAAAATACGTTGATTTGTTGCTTCATCAGTGGACCCCTTTAAGGTATCATTGGAGAAGAATGGTTGTTGTTATGTTCGAGAAATAGTTATCGCTGGGGAGATAGAGAAATTTGATGTTCTGTTTATTTTGTTTCTTAGAATCATGTTAAAATTATTGAGCCTTATTGAGCCTAGCTAACTCAATGTAGGTAAAGTTACTTTGTTAGAATTTGAGACTCTAACAAATGACACATTAAGCATGGAGTTCCAAGATTTAATTGACAAAGACAAAGATGCCCAAGATGTGAACAACGAAAAAAATGAGGTAAAGAAGCAGCAACACTTATTCTGATGGAGCATGTGGAGTTTTCGGGAGGCTTCCAGCTTCTTGTGTTTGGGATCAACCTGGTTGAAGGTTGAACGTATTTCTAGCATGGTCTCGTGGTGCAGTTCAGTGAAGTGTGGTACAAAATATTTGTTGCAGCGACTGAGGGCAGTGTGGTGAGCTGCCTAGACGTGTCGTTGTTTGTATACAAGAATGACCTCTGGTAAGTTGTAGCTGAAGCATGGTGAGTTGCAGCTGATGGCAATGTTTTTTTTGCAGCATTTGTGGTTAAGGATGGAGAGAGGGTAAAGATGAAACTAAAAGTTCCAACATATTTGCTTTGATGAAACAAATTGTCTTCGTGAATTCTTTTTTTTTTCATGTTTAGCCCAATCAACTTAACATGTAAATGCATTCATGTAAATCTGGTTAAAAGAATTAGATGTTGTATTGTTGTGACATTTAGGTTGGCAAACTATTGTCACAAGTGTGAATCTATGTTAGAATTTGGCATTCCAACAATAGACAAATTTATTTGCAGGAATGATTTACTACCATATATGATGAAGACATTGACAATGAAAATGGCATCAAAGGATAGTGGTTGGATCTACATCCGAGAGTGGAGGAGGATGGACAATCGAATTCGTGTGAGTTTTTTGTGATTTTCTTAAAATATACTCTTGATGATGAGTCACACAGTTGAATGGTAAGCAAGTGTAGGATGGTTTTGTAGTGGTCCTTTTATGTACCTGGTAACTCCAAGAGTTTGAGTGTGTAATGTAAGCCTTTTAAAGGCATATGTTTCCTTGTGAAGTTTGTGGTCTTCTGTTTTCTCTGAAGGAAATAGAGAGTAAAATAAAGAAAATGGAGAAATATGCTTCTGCTACTATGAATATTTACAGAGAGACTGAATTTCTTGCTGATATGGATTAGACTTTGTGGAGAATGCGTAGCGGAGATGACAGAACTAGGCTTAAGGATGGAAGATTGCTTTCACTTCCACAGAAGGTTTCTTGGCAAGGGAAAGAGACAATGTATTATGAGATATTTCGTTCTGGAACCGGTATTTTTATGCCATAGTAGGTTTGTTGGCACAGATAGTGTTTACAGTATATGGAAGAATTAGGTCTATGTTTGGAGTTCCTCAATTAGATTTGTTTGTTGTGAATCAATTGTCTACGAATTTGGATTCCTTTCCTCTCATTTGTTCGATATCAGACTTGGCTTCAGGACCTTATCCGATTGAGAAAAAGGATGTTGGGTTTTGTTCGGGACCTCTTGAGAGGATTTCAATGGAATTAAACTCGGGTCATAGATTGGGCCTTGTTATGAACCATCTGGATCTAATAGTGTTCGGAAATACAGGGATCGACATACCATTATAGGTAGCATAAAATATTTTGTGTCTGAAAAATAACGGGGGTTAATGACATGGGGATCTAGCAGTCTAGCCAGATCCTATAAGAAATTTGTGACCAAATGGAAATGATCAGTCGACAAGATAAAATTCCTCCATTTTGATGGCATTGCAATTCACTATGACACTTTTGCTACAGAATCCCCCATACTTGTCTTCCAGAGTTTGCAGTATGATATCAACGACCAATGCTATTAAACAGAGGACATAGACCATTGAAAGATAGACCAATACGATTCCATTGATCATTGTCAGTGTTTTAATACAAAATTTCAAAAAACCTTGCTTTCATATGTGCATTCGTATGCTTTCTTCTTGTAGCAAAATTGTGAACATATGTTGTATTGAGGGAGGAGGATGGAAATCAATACAATTTGATACAAAAATTTAGAAGAGCATTGGACTGATTTCTGGATTACGACGTGTTCTTGTTGTAGCTAATGTGTGTATAAGTGTTGGAGCATTGTAGCTAATGTGTGTAGAAGTGTTGGAGCTCCAAAGAGAAGAGAAAAAATAATACAAATTGACTATTTTGAATCACATAATTTAAATTTCATTTACAAAAAAAAAACATAATTTAAATTGCATATATGTGATTTGTAGTTGAAAGATTAAGAATAATTAGAAGAATACTTAGCTTTTGTTTGGCTTCCGTTTTTGTCAACACGTTAGATATCGTTATCTTTGTTGATTGTAAATGTAAATGTACCATGTGTTTTGAAATCTCGTAACATATACATGGTTGCTTTTTTTTTCGAACATAATCTTCAAAAGACATTTTTGCTAGGTTGCAAACTAACTGTTTCAAGAGTAATTTGTTTTTGATGCAACACTGTAAGTTGGTGTTTTTGTCATACTTGATGATGTAATTAAGACATTTTCAATAGAAAAATAAGGATTTTTTATTGCACTTCAGGAAGTTAACTGTTGTTTCCTTTATCATTGTAGAAGGTGGTATTGGCGAATTGCATCCAGCAGAAAGTGGTTCAAATGAAGTAGAGTAAATGATTGCATTTGTCAATGTTCCTTCTATCAGTTCAAAGAGATTGTTGGAGGGCTCAATTTTCTCAGTTATTATGTTGCTTTTTCATTCAACTTTTTTATGAATGTTGATTGCGTTCTTTAGGGGTTATTTATTTAACATCTTTCTTGTTTGTTATGTTTTTGAATAGAATAATTGTAAAATTCCCTTTTTGCAATTTTTGTTCTACTTCATTGTAGAGTGGTGCAAATTTTTCAAACAACTACAATTGTAACACAAGACAGAGAAGTTTTCTTTTTTCTTTTCAAACAACATTGAAATCCACAATGGGAATATAAATATAGAAACAATGCAAAGTAATTGATGTTATCCTTGCTCTATTGTCATCAAAACATTCAACTTTAATTTACAATGTATATTGCAAACCAATTTTTTGTGCATCTGTGACAACTATAACAATTCTTCCGATTGGATATGTTTATGTATTTGTTGCAAGTTGTTTTACTGTTGTATCTAGAATGAATTTGTAATCTTTACAAATTGGTGGCATGTTCTGTACAGTACTTGATTTAGTTAGTAGTAGAATTCAGTCACAATCACCATGACCATAATTTGTTTTGGGTATACCTTTAAAAATTGTAATTGATATTTCTTTTCCCGGTGATATTTTTTTTCATGTTGTTCAATGAGCTTAGTCGGTACTGACAATGTGATTTTCATGATTCCTTCAGCATTTTTCAAATCTACATGTAGTATTTATCGTGATTTGTGGACTTTATCAAGGTACGTACTATAAATGACCCTGACATCTCCATTGCACAAGTTTCCAATTTTGTGAATGTTTAGTTCTTGAATTGTAACTGGAACTAAAGATAATTCTTTGGATCTATGTATGGATCATGTTAATGTGACAAAACGCACAGTTAGAAATCAAAGGGAATATTGATGAATAAAAATTACATGTTACAATGAAGTCTAAAAATTTGTTTAAAATGTACTTACTTGTTTGATTCTGTTGCAAACGATTTTTCTTATTGTTTCTCTATCGTAGCTTGTTGTTTAGAGCTACAAGATAAGGAAGATGCAACATTAGTGCTAGGATTAAGTATACAAACATAAGTAGTGGAATTTATAAGTAAATACTTAGGCGTAATAGGCGTTTCGTGAGGGACCGATTTGTTTTTTATTTCTCTAATTTTGATTGGGTTATTGATGCTAATCAGAGAGGTAACAAAACTATGGCTATGTATTGAATCCTAATCATGTTTGAAAAAGAAATATTCCATAAATGAGCATAGTGAGAATAGAACATAAAAAGTTATAAATTGCTAAGTTGTTGAGTCTCAAAAATTATAATATCTCATTGTGGGTGGGATTATTGAGATATTTTATTTTGTAATTGTAGGTGTGGCTAAGCCCATCAAAAGCTAGAAAATGATATTTGACAGTGGTTAGATATTAGATATATATTTCCTATTCTTTACGAAGTGGGTTGTTATGAATATAATATATATAAAAATAATTTCAATAATATAAATAATAAATCAACACAATAATAACTAATTATTATTTAATGCATATCTTAATAGTTACTAATGGAGTATAGTTGTTATTGGAAGATGGATAAGGTTAATCGAGTAATCCCCATAGTGAAGATATTTGATATGACACTTCAAAATATGGCCCATATGGTTGTGATGGTGGATATTTTTGATAGCTCATATTGGATTTGAAGTTTTATTTTATTGCAATAAATGGTCAAGATAAGACCTATTTACATGCTAACCTCCAAAAACCTCAAGCCACCAAAAGAAGAGCCATTTTTCGCATTAAAGAAACAAAATCATGAATAGTGCATGAAGATCAATAATGAGTGTGCAGCCACCCGCAATTCAGGCATGCCACTGGTGTGCGTGTAACTACTATGTAGGATAGTCGATAAACCGATGGGTGTGCAACCAATGTGCATGATATTCGAGAAACCGATGGGTGCGCAACCAATGTGCATGATATTCGAGAAACCAGTGGGTGCGCAACTAATGCACAGGAAATTCAAGCAACCGATGGGTGGACAACCAATGCATGTGATGGTTAAGAAAACAATGCGTAGCCCCTGAGGGCGATGGTTAAGCAAGCGGTATGCACACGTTTCGGTGGACACTCAATAGTAAGTAAAGCATGAAGCCGACCGACCGTAGAGGTTGATGTCAGCGGATATACCAGCCAATCAGAAGCATTCTGGGGGTTGACTCCGAAAGGTCTGAAGACCCTCACGACCCTCTGAAAAGAGTGGTGGGGACCATCAAAGCAACGTCCATGGAAATCAAAGGGGAAGGTAAGATTCGAACATGACATGCTCCACACTCCCAACACATGGCCTCTCACCTACCTGGGTATGGATATAATGAGGATGATACAGACAGAAGATCCTCGGGCTAAAGTTGCTAAGTGCCTAGAGATTTTTGCCAAAGGAGTGGAAGCCTTCGATGGCGAGCTAGCCAAATATTTTGAGGAAATATTACCTAACTACTAGGATGCGCAAGGCACATTGATCCCTTCGGCAACTTATGAGAAAAAAATAGTGGAAAGCAAATGTAAAGCTGACTCAACACAGGAGAAAACGGCTTGATTGAAGGCCAAAACTTTGGTGGCCACTCTTAGAAAAGAATTCATGCTTCTGGCCAAGGTAAAACAGTTCTTTGCAGCCAACCTAGACTACTCCAAGTTAACTCAACTCTATGCCCTGCTTAATATTTTCAGCACAACACCCCTGCCCTCAGAGATCATGTGGAAAAGGTGCTACGAGTACACCAATCCACCAACAGCCTTCACTTCACAGTTGTGAGCCCCCATTTCATCTCATCATTCTAGATCATCATCCAACTTAGCACGGTCTCGACCAACAGGGCCTTCTACAACCCCTTGCCGCACCAAAGAAATGTTTCAAAGATCCAGCCTATGTGGCCTCCAAATATTTTTGTTTTTACTTTCACTTTTTCCTGACAGTTAAATTACGGTTTCATTGATGATATTTTTTTTTTTTTTAAATGATGTTTTAGTTTGTTAGAGAAGCGTGCTCATATCATGCTTCATTTTGGATCATAATTTTGGAGTGCATGAGCAAGGAAAAATATATGGGGTAGAGCCCCGAAGAAAATCTCTATAAAAGGAAGAATTATGGTGAGACAAGGGGTTCTTAATTTTGTCTAAGTTTTTGGTCCTATCCGTAACTTGCCATGTATAAGTTGTTTTGTCCTATGCAATGTATATTCTGGAAAGCTATTTTGAGGCTAATATAATATGAATATTGTCATCCACTAGATTAAAATTGGATTGATGAACAATATGTATGTGGTTTTCTTCTATTTACTTCTCTAAGCATTTCTATATTTGATACTTCCAGATCTCATATGTGAAATTCGCTGGATGTAGTGAGTTTGATTCATGAATTTGTATATGTTCTCATAGAAAAAGGATGACACTCATGTGTTAAGCTGTTATGCAACCTTAAATTGCGTTCCACAGGATTCCACCTTCACATACCTTTGGTCTATCGTTGTTTCTTCTAATTCTCGAAGAGCTCGATTCTTATAACTGTAGGTTTTAACCCTGTATAGAAATTATCTGCACACGAATTCTTAAAAACTGAAAATAAACAATAGCGAGAGTATAAAACATAAAATAGATATACACTGAGATTCTTCCCCTCGATCCAAAATCAAGACTACTAGCTTGATTTTTCATTATGTTCTTTTTAGTGTTACAACACACAAACACACACACAAATATATATATATATATAGATGCCGAAGCATTCACAAACCCCAATCCATTAACTCGGGATTAGAACATAACCATAGTTCCATTGATAGATCTATAAAATACCAGGGCCAGAAAACCATAATGCCCCAAAACCATGTGCAAACTCAAGCACAAAACCATAGGCGGGTCAGCCCACCTAAAATAGGGTCCCAAAAAAAAAAATCCCAGGCCCGAGACCCTGTGCAAGGGGCTACCCGCCCCCTACAAACCCCTGGAAAAGGGGGGCTTCCGCCACCCCCTGTGACCCCCTCACTTCACCCAGCGAAATGAATAAGGGGAGCCTATTAGCTCCCGTGTGACCCGCCCGCACGTGCGACTATTCGTGGAAATAATATGACACATAGACCAGCATTCTCCCGCTTGTTGTTTTCTTTCTACAAGGGGCCACCTGAGAGTTTAGTCATTATTCCAACCCTGCAAAACCCATTGTTTCTCTACACCAAGAGAAATTTTGAGTGCGCACAGACTTCATCAATGCATCTGCAATGTTCTTCAAAGTGTCCACCTTTACCAACAACACCTTTTTATCCTCAACCATATCTCTCACAAAGTGATGTTGAACATCAATGTGCTTTGTCTTTGAATGATAAGCTGGGTTTTTAGACAATAAAATTGCACTTTAGATATCACAGTTTATCCTTATAGCTCATTGCACCAACCCCATACTTGAACATAATCTCTGCAACAAAATTTATTCCTTGCTTGCATGATTGGCTACCATGTATTCTGCCTCCGTAGTTGAAAGAGCCACTATATATTTGTTACACTAAAATTTTCACCATGACGTTTTACTATCTATATGGGTTCATCATTACTCATACAATACTCCCTTAGAAGTCTACAAACATCAAGTTCCTAAAACCAAGCCTTGAAATTGAGAGAAAATATTATAAAAGTCATAAAAATACTTGTACCATACTTTCTCTTAGTATTACCTATGGTGCCGCATCTGTTTGTTCTAGAACATGCAGAACCGACCGTACTTTTTCTTCATTAAAGGTGTGGATTCCTGCAAAAGGTAAAATGAAGGCATAAGTAAAATTTGGAAGCCTGGCTAGTTAAATCCGGAAGCTTCTGGAAGCAATTATTCGATGGAAAGTTCAATCCTTTCATGTACATTCATCCCTCCATTAAAGGAGCCTATCCCTTGGTATGTGGAACTTAATCCTTTGAAAGAGGATTCTATCCCCTCTTATTTGGAGCTGCAACCTCTTCTCTTTTGCTATAAATTAAGGCCATAGTTAAACCTCAAGGGGAGTTAGGCTTTGAGATTTTTTGAGGAGAATTGTTGGAAAAACTCAAACTCTCTTAACTGATTATCATATGGGAATGATTACACACTCATGTGTATGTTATTCGAGAGATTGCAAAGGCTTGTCAAAGTAGAGGAAATGCTTGTTCCGAACCCTAGAAGGACCTGTACGACATCAAGGCAAACACGGTTGTAAGGCTCCTTCTTTCATCAAAGATAATACAAATGGATCCTGTTTTCTCAATGAGTTGTTTATTTAAATGGCTTATTTCTTGAATTCCTTGATCATCAAGATAGATTTATGGTTTATGAATTAATCTGTATTATGCAGGTGCTTCTGATTCTTTCATGTTTTTTATTGCAGATCTCGAATGGAGGTGTATTCAAAGCGACAGGAAAGAAGACTACGATTAGCGCTGGACTACAGGTAAGTCCTAAATCCCTCATTATAGATAATTCTAGATCAAATATAATCTAGAGAAAGTAGTTTACATCTGTCTGTTTGTTGCTAGTTATCGTAGGATACTAGGGAGATTTGTCATGTCCGCAAGAATGATTTATCCGTCCAACAAAATGGTGACTCCACTGGGGAATGGATCTTGAACTTTATTTTCTTTTATTTTTTGACTTTTGCAATTATTTTTCTGATTTTGATTGATTGATATTGGGTTGGGTAATTTATTCCTATAGAATTCCTGAAAAGTGCTTTAGAATTTTTTTATTTTTCTTTAATTTTTCTGGTCTTCACTCTTTGTCCTTAGGCACATTGTGGTCATCTCCATTGTTTTTCTGTATACATAGTGTGGCACCACACCTGTTTACACTAAAACCTGCGGACCCTGAATTTTTTTTTGAAAAACTTAAAATTCTCTTTTCTAGGATTGGCTTGCAAGATTCTTAGTATATACCCAGACTTGTATTTCTAGCAGAAAGTTTTGTGTGAGAGTTTCTTTCAGCTTTTTTAAGTTTTGAATGATTTTCTACAAGATCTACATGTTATAAGTGATTTTTGCTTTTTCTTTGTGTCACTCAAAGATTATAAACCTCTGTATACCTTGGACCACTGGTATTTCATTATTTTCTTGCTGAGTCTTTGACTTCATAGCAGAAATTGCTTTATGAGAATTAGATCTCATTTTCTCATTTGCAAATCTTTAATAACTTTTTCATTAAGTTTTGAATTTCACTTAAAAAACATAATTGGATGTTTTTGAGTTTTTGTTGTTTTCAGCAAAGGATTTCTTAGTTAGATTAAAAAATAAGAAAAATGTCCTCAAAATATTTAAAGTTTTGATTTCAGATTTAATTCTTAGAATTTTTAGATCTCGAAATTAGAGTTTTTAGTTTTGAGTGTTATTTCTAGAAATTGTAGTTTTCTTTTGGAGAATGTTTGGTTGTAGATTTGATCTTGAAAAATAAAGGGATTTCTTTTTGAGAAATTAATCATTTTGAGTTCTCATAAGATGAGATTTATTTTCGTATGTTCTTGTTTTGAAGGAAAGAATTGTTTTAGAAAGATTGCATCTCTCAACTCTTTCTTTTAGATAGAATTCATCGAAAAGAAATGAATTGTTTCTCATAATAGATGCATTTTTAGTGTGTTTTGAGTCGGGTCACTACATATCATCAAAGTTTCACTTTCGCACCTATTGTCCTAAGAAACAACCTATTAAAAGCAACGCTTAAATTAAAATCAATATAGTAATTTTTATATTTCTAGGACTCTTTTCACCAACATAGCTTAGGCTAGTGTCTTGGAGTAGGGAGTAATTAACTCTCCGAGAAAATTAAAACAAACAAGTAGTCAATCTTGCGGAAGGAAAAATCCAATAGTAGCTTGTATGCTCTAGGAATCTCCTCCTAAAGGAGTAAAGCACGAGATCATCTCCGAACCAGTGAGGTGATCAATTCCATCTCATTGGGAATGATAGAAGATGTGTGCGTATTAACCATGGTAAACCTCGAATTGACCATTGTCAAGGAGCCTGGGGTCACTTTTCGGTATACCTTGGATTATTTCAAGGAGCCTTCAAGGGGATTGAGCTTTGTTACTCTTCCCTTGCGCGTATATCGGATCATAGACTGTTCCCCCAGGTATATTTGTTCCTATTGGTGACCTTACTGGCAATAAACTTTAAGATTTATTTCCTAAAGTGACACTCGAGGAAAGATCCTACTGTACCTGGAGCAGATGTCGACTAGACTCACTTGGACTCTCCGGAGGGTTATCTTCACTCGAGATGGTTTAAGTGGAGAAACTTGCACCAGTCTATTTCATTAAGAAGGTTGTCATGGTAACTGTTCAACCGCTATTTCTACATTAAAATACTATGATGTTGGATTTCATCACCAACTAGTGTTTTTAGTGTGGGAATCTACTATTTGTGTGTGGTTTGATCTCCTAGATTTTATAAGTGTTTGATCATTTCATTGTCTCCTTAGTGACATTAGGATTTTTTATTGAAATTTTCTTTGATTGCATGTGATTAATAATTTTTAATCGTGGCTGAATTTCCAAGACAATCGCGTAGACTTCGGGGGAAACCCCCTGAGTATACACCAAGCCAACTTGAAGGACTGAAAGCTCTGGTACCGCAGAGTATCAGCAGAATTGGATCAATAGAACCAAGAGAATCATCCATAATTACTCATCCTGATTATTATGAAGTAAATCAATCACAAACAGCAGAATATATTCAAGAGCCAATTTCAATTTCCGAAATCACTGACATTTCTTCTGCAACCAGTGAATTAGCTAAAGAACCTAAAATTTTTGAGCCAGAAACTGAACCTGCTGTGTTAGAATCATATTCAGGATTTGTTACTCCGACTTCTAGTGATCCTGATTCACCTAGAGTAAGACATCGCATTACCAAAAATCTTCCTTCTGATCTCATATGTATTGAAGAACTTGTTGGTCCAGACGAAGACATAGTTCTTCTCAAAACCCAAGAAACTTTGAATCTTAGAGAGTGTGAATCAATATTCTATAGTCCTTTTAGAACTAATGCTTCGTATTTTTCATTGACAGATTTTTTACAAAACGCAAGTCTTACTTATTCACCACCCCGAATTCCTTTTTACCCTACACTGAGAGGTTATCAACCTTCGTTAGTTATGTCAGGTGAGTCATATATGTTTTCTGAATCTCCATAAACATTTTAATATGGTGGTTCGTCTATTCTTCTGAGATAACAGTCACTCTCTGGTACCTTCTCAGGAGCAGCTCCTCAACCAATTAAACAAGTGTTATCATTTGGTACGAATGGAACAAACACTGGCACATTGAACACAGAATAGATTTTTATGATGTCTGGCAATATTCCAAATCCTCAACCTCAAGGAAGCCAGTTACCGCCTAGGGAGCAACCTCAAGGAAGTCAGTTACTGCCTGGGGGGAAACCTCAAGGAAGTCAATTACCGCCCGGAGGGCAACCTCAGGGTAATTTTTTACCACCTGGAGGTCAAACTGTAGGACAATTTTTCCTACCTGGGGAGCAACCTCAAGGACAGTACATACCTCAGGGTCAATATCAACCTCAAGGAAAGTACATACCTCAAGGTCAATATCAACCCCAGAGTCAGTACATACCTCAAGGTCAATATCAACCCCAGAATCAGTACATGCCTCAAATTCAATATCAACCTCAAGGTCAGTACCCAGCTCAAGGTTTTCAACCTTCTTCAGGTCAACCATTATTACAAGGAGCTGGAAATTTTCCAGTTAATTATCAAATTTACGTTCAACCTGGTTATGGTCCTTCATATGCACAACCTTTTATGGGTCAATATCCCAGAATTAATACGGTGTGGGATCCATCTCAAATCCAACAGACTTCACAACCCAATGTGCAGTTACCTAGTCAACCTGGACAACCCATAGGTTCAGGTCCAACCCAACAACCTGTCCAGCCTACCATTCAAGTCTCTGCACCTGGTTCTATTCAGCAGCCTGGGCCTAGGACACCTGGAACTCCACCTCAAACTTCTGCTACTGCTACAACTTCTGTTCAACCTACCACACCTATTTCTGGAGTATCTACAGCTCCTATTTCTACTACCCATGTATCAATGCAAATTCCTCAAGTATCTATGCCACAGTCAGGCCTACAATTCATACTATAGTCCAGATGCCTATAGGACAATCTGGTCCAAGTACGATTCTCACTAGTCAACCACAATTTACTTATCAACCGTACCAAGGGCAGTATCAATTTGGACATACTACACAGAATCCAACATATCAGTATCAGTTTATCCTGGGTATACTTATCAAGTACCTCAACAACCCTAGTTTGGTCCGGTTAATACTGGTTTCAAAATTCCCAATGCGCATCCAATTCCAGGATATCCTGGATATCCTCCTCCTAGAATTGGTTTGATCACACAAGGTTATCAAGACACTAGTCGTCGGTTACCATTCATAGAAAATTTACATTTACCTGATCTATCTCACCTTATGAATGATCCCATATTTTATCTTCCGTATTGGCCACCGATGCCTAATAAGTTTCCCATTGATATTCCAAAGTTTGAATGTAAGTCAAGAGAAGATCCATCTAATCATGTTATGACTTATCACCTCTGGTGTGCATCCAATTCACTAATCGTTGATTCGATTCGATTACGTCTTTTTCATAGAACTCTCATCGTACTACCTCCCAAATAGTACATTGAGTTACCACGAGGCTCATTTAATAATTTTAATGCACTAGCTACTGCTTCCTTAACCCATTTTCAGTTACCTGTCAGATACAACAATGGTACAGAATTGTTGACCTCATTAAAACAATCTACGTCTACATACATATCTGATCACATTCATGAATGGTGACGTAGGAGACGTTTAGTGAAAGTCTTTATTCCAAATCAAATTTTGGCTGAATGGTTTATCAAATCATTATTGCCCAAAATAAATGAAGATGTGGCCAAAGGAGGCGTTGTTACAAAAGAGCAAGTCATTGCTCAAGCTTAGTACTTTGACCTTGTATATACACACTCAGGTACTCTGTATGACAAAATCTTCGATTTACCAAGACTTGGTCAGTTAAATACAACTCCTTCAGGCTCTCATGCCGCTGATGGTGTAATTAGTTCTGTTAATACTAGCAAGAGTAAGAAGAAATATTCCAAGATGACTTCTCCTATTATAACTTTACCCCATTCACCAAAAGGAGATTCTTCCGTTGAAACTTCCGCCGATATTGATGTTGTAGAATCATCTACAACCAAACCTAAAACTGGTGGTAAGAAGAAAGGTAAGAATAAAAACAAAAAATCATCTTCAAAAGGTAAAAACGATAAAACTGAACCAACTGACGATAAATGAAAACCTCGTTATCCTTGTCTAATATGTGATGAGGATCATTTTACTAAAGAGTGCCCGCATAGAGCCAAGGTATCGAAATTCGTTAAGGGTTCACCCATACCTGCTGTCTTGAAGGATCCCTTTCCTGCTCAAGATAGTAACATGATTGGATCTTCCTCGAATACGCTAGAATATATCTTGATGGTTGTGACGTGATCGCAAGATTATGGTACTAAAAATCCTGTTGGTGGTAAAGAACTAGAAAATTCTAATTCCGCATCAACTACATCTCCCTCAGTTTCTGATCCACTATGGATTGAGAAACCGAATCCTGACTTAGTAATCAAATAGCTTGCTAAAGGTGTACTTCGTAAATCAACTTTCAATCCACATGCGAGAGCTGCTCAGAACTACAATATTATTGAAGACTTGGCGATTTCCCCTTCAGCAATGTCAGATTTGGAAGTGCTGCAATAATGTCCAGCCCAAAGAAAATTACTATTGTCAGCCATAGGAGCTGTAGACGTTCAGGATTCGAACATAATGATCTTTGATTTAGAGAATTTTACACCCCGCCTACCCCATCAAATGGCTTTTCAGATTCCAGTAATAGTAAAAAACAAGTGTTTCTTTCGCACTGTTGTTGATGAAGGGGATTATACGTGTATCATGTCGTTAAAATGTTGGAAATCACTTGGTTCTCCGAAAATTTACTAATCACCAACTATCCTCAAAGCTTTTGATGGAAGAGGATTCCATCCGTATGGTATTTTACAAGATCTACCAATAGAGGTTGAAGGAAAAACCGTTAATCTAGATGTGGAAGTGGTTGATGCCCCTCTGCATTACAACCTTCTCCTGGGTCGCAATTGGTCTTATGCTATGACTGTTGTCATATCATCAGTATTTCATCTCATCATGTTTCCTCATCAAGGAAAGATCGTTAAAATAGATCAACTCTCATATTATTCAGCCGACCCAGCCACTACTGATAGCATCCAACATGTTGAAAAATCGACTATCCCTTATAAAGATGTTGGAGTAGGTTTACTTAAAGATTCTGCTTTACTGGGAACATTTTCCCTGCCTGCTCCCAACGTATCGCCCCCTATTGCTAATATCAATATGATTACATCAAGTACTATTTCCTTTTATGATGCTTGGATAGTACATTCAGACTCAGAACTAGATTCTTTCGATGGCGTGATGCCTTTGAGTGCTTTTGAATTATCATATCAGGTAATACAGTCATTTTCCAATACTCCTTCAACTAAACCTGATCTAGTGAATGTGATCAATGAGGAATCACTTTCGATATCAAGCTTAGCTTTGCCATTAATTCCGGATCCTATTCAACAAGTATTCAATACTGATGAGCATATTCGTGAATTTTTGTCTATAGAAGAATTACCATGGGAAGATCTACATCAGCGATCTTCGTTTTTACCTGATCTCGATCATTTTGAAACTGATTTTTCCTCCATTTTTACTGCTGATTATCTCAATGAACCTTGGAATCCTCTCACGAATTCTGATTCTGAATTGAACTTAAAAAACATTTCTACGATAGTTCCTATTGACATCTTAGTGAAACCAAGAATTGTTGAAAACATTCATATAGGTGCTTCTTGTACGCCAAATGAAATCCAAGCATATAAAGCCCTATTTCAAGAATTTCGTGACATTTTTTCCTGGTCATATGAAGAAATTCCAGGAATCGATCCATCAATTGTTTTTCATGAAATTAAAACATACCTGAATGTTAAACCTATTCGACAAATATTAAGTCAGATACATCCGCGAAAAGCTGCCACTATTAAAGCAGAAGTTGAGAAATTACTTCGTGCAGGTTTTATTTATCCCATTCCTTTAACGGATTGGGTATCTAATATTGTTCCTATTAATAAAAAACAAGGGACAATACGAGTATGTATCGATTATAGGGATATAAATCGAGCTTGTCCAAAAGAAAATTATCCAACCCCTTATATCGATCAAATTATTGACGATTATGCTGGAAGTGAAATGTTTTCATTTATGGATGGATTTTCGGGCTACAATAAAATCAACATACTCCCTACTGATCAACCCAAAACATCTTTCATTTGTCCGTGGGGGACTTTTTCTTACTGAAAATTACCTTTTGGACTTAAGAACGCTGGTGAAACTTTTTAGAGGGCAATGTCTTATGCATTTCATGACATTAAACACATTGTGCAACCCTATCTCGATAATTTACCTGCTCATTCATCGTGCAGAGTAGATCATATTACTCATCTACGAGCTATCTTTATGAGATGTAGGTATTACAGGATTCGTCTAAATCCTCACAAATGTGTCTTTTGTGTTGAATATGGACGATTGCTGGGATTTTTTGACTCAAAGGAAGGCATTCGTGTTGACCCATCGAAGGTTGAGGCTATCATCAATTTACCTCCTCCTTCTACTCTTCGCCAACTCCAAAGTTTGCAAGCGAAAGCGAAATTTTTACGTCGATTCATTCCTAACTATGCTGAGTTAACCAAAGGTTTTACCAAGTTGTTAAAGAAAAATATTCCTTTCTTTTGGGACGAGATCACTGATCGATCTTTTTATGCTCTTAAAAACGCGTTGAACCATGCACCGTTATTGCATCCTCCCAATTACAACCAGGATTACTTTTTATACTTAGCATCCTCCAATTCTACAATTGGCATGGTCTTAGTTCAGGAAGATTAATTCCACAACGAACATATGATTTATTATCTCAGTCACAATCTGCATCCGACCAAAATCAAGTACTCACATGTGGAGAAATTGGCCCTAGCATCAGTTCAAGCTGTCCAACGATTTTGTCATTACATACTGTTACGCAAAACAACAGTGATTTATGATTGTAACCCTATGATGTATATTTTGACCAAACAACTGCTAGGGGGAAAATACTCCAAATGGATTGTTATCCTACAGGAGTTTGATTTGGAATTTGAAAAATCGAAATCCAAAAAATCATTGGTCTTCGCTGAACTTATGTGTGACTTCCCAAATACTAACACAGAAACTGTGGAAGAACATCTGATCGCAGATGAATCTTTGTTTCCTATCAGTGCCATTGATCCTTGGTATGGTGATATCATCATTTATCTCCAAACCCAAACTTTTCAACCCGAACTTTCACGTTCACAATGACGAAAAATCCATTTCTAGTCTCAGCAATATCATATTGTTGGTGACACACTATATCGTCGTGGTGTGGACTCTGTTTTTCGACGTTGTCTAACTCTTGACGAAGCTGAAAATGTTTTAAATGACTGTCACTCTGGAGCATGTGGTGGTCATATGTCTGGGTATTCCATAGACCAAAAGATATTGTGTGCCGGCTATTTTTGGTCGTCTTTGTTTAAAGATTGTATTTCTTCTATCCCAAAATGCCAGAAATATCAAATCTTTGATCGCAAGATGTGTGCACCACCTGCTCCTCTTCACCCTATAAGTGTTGTTGGTCCTTTTGCAAAATGGGGCATTGACTTCATTACATGTAACCCTCACTCAGCCGGGGGGCATGGGTATATTATTCTTGCAGTAGATTATTTTACCAAATGGGCCGAGGTGATGCCTACATTTGCGGCAAATGGCAAAACTGCAGCTAATTTCCTATTCAATCATGTGATTGCTCATTTCGATGTACCCCAAGCAATAATTACTGACCATGGGAGTCATTTTCGAAACATCATGATGACCGAACTAACTGATCAACTTGGCCTACGCCATGACAGTTCGACACCATATTATCCGTAGGCTAATGGTTTGGTTGAAGCTATCAATAAAGTTTTAGTCACCATGATCAAACGAATCATCAAAATTCATAAATCGAATTGGCATACCATGCTTTTTTCAGCACTTTGGGCATATCGAACCTCAGCAAAAACATCAACAGGTTTTACCCCTTTTCAACTCGTTTACAATTTCGAAGTGGTATTACCAATTGAATGCGAGATACCGTCACTCCAACTAGCCATAGAGTTACTACCAGCCACTTCTGAAGAGGAGAAATGATTTTTGTACTTATCTCAATTAGATGAGAATCGACGCACCGTTGCATTCGCTACCGAAGCTCATGCGAAACGAATGAAAGCTCAGTATGATAGAAGTGTTACACCTCGTATTTTTTCAGAAGGAGACCTAGTCTTGGTTTATGATCAAGCTAACGACAAGCTAGGGGCTGGGAAATTTGAACCCAAGTGGCATGGTCGTTATATTGTCAAGTGACAGCTTGCAAAAGGGGCGTATGAACTAATTGATTTTGACGGGGTCTCTTTAGGAAAACCCATAAATGAGCTTTATATGAAGAGATATTACGCTTGATTCTTGTGTGGAGATCTTCCCTGTATATTATTTATTTTCATAAATTGGTGTGTTGTAGATTAGAAGAGTGTGCCTAGTTTAAGTGTGCTTTTACCACTATCCCTGCTTATCTGGATCACTCTTGATTTTGTAGATGTTGACATCCCTTCAAACATACATTGGTTTTGCTGATGGTGCTTGTCGTAGTACACGAAACATTTCTTCCGCAGCTTGGGTTATTTATTCACCCACTGATGAGTTAGTGTCTATGCATGGGGCAAGCCTTAGTCAAACAACGAACAATATTGCAAAGTATAACACAGTTATTGAGTTATTTTCTAAATCCATTTCATTTGGAATTTGAAGTTTGATCGTTAGGTTATATTCTGAACTCGTTGTATTACAATTGAATAGAGTATATGCAATTAAAAACCCAGTGTTATTAAGATTATTTTTGAAATTTCCTCTCTTGGAACGAGAATTTGATTATATTGAGTATCAACATATTCCGATAAATTTAAACACATTAGCTGATGCAGTAGCTTCTAGTGTTATAAATAGACATTTGCAATAATTAAAGCAGTAGATAAAAATAACATTCGATAACATGTTAAGACAGATAACTGGAAATAGTAGTAATATCATAGCATAAGAGTAGTGTTTTCAAAAATATTACATTGTCCTCAATCATAGGTTCAAAATGCCTTATGATCGGAAAAAAGTGATACAAAAAATGATATAATTCTACAATATCAATCATCCACTATCTGTGGTGATGATCACGATAAAACACTACAGCCCGTGCCACCTTGCTCAGAAATCTCCTGAACAGTCCCGAAACCCCGATAATATATCTCTGTAAGTGGAGTGGAATTTCATCTATGGTAGTCTCTGGAATATCTAAAGTCAACCACTCCAGATGGTTTTCCAGGTCGGTAAGGACCTCTGTTGTCTGATCCTGTCGTGGTGGTGGTGCTACAGCTGGCTTCCTGTCAAAAGGACGAAGAGTAGCTGGTCGACGTGGACCCACATCTGCATTTGAAATTTTTTTCATCAGTTTTGGATGATTAAAAAAAAAACAAATTAGAATTTAGAATATGTCAAAATGATTCTTACCTAACTCATCCCACAGTGTCCCTAGAGGAAGAGACATCTCTCGATCACCGCGAAAATCTATCTCAGCATATGGGAAATCTCATATCACAAAGATTTGATTCTCCAACCAATGGAAATAGGCTGGAGTAAAACGAACAACCTCACCACCTTCACTGTGATGGGCCATCAATGTAACCCATCGAACCATTCGAGGCTCTTTGACTCTACCATGATCAACTGAAATAAGTTGTGGGGCCAGTTAAGGAATCCTCTCTAGAGAAAATGTAACCACGATCGCTCCATATCTGAAGTTTTTCAACTTCGTGTTTTTTTCTCTAGTCAGTTGGCCTTTGACATTGGCCAACACTACCTCACACCAATTGAAAATGGTGCCTCTAAAGTAGTGAACGACAGTTTGCATTTTGGATCTTGTAGCGACATGTGGAGCTGCACTCCCACACAGCCTGGTTATTGTAAACGCAACCACTTTAAGCTCAGGACAAATAATTTTTTTTATGTTAATGCGTTTATCCTTGGGGTCTGCTTCTTCATTGCAAAATTGTTCCTAAAGGATAGTGACAGACTGGCCACCTACCCTAGCCCCAAACAAAGAGAGTGGCTCACCCCTCTTTGATAAACCAGTGAGGAAGTATATATCTTCCTACTCAATTTTGAGCTAGTGACCTCCAATGATAGAGAATTGTTCTAGTACGTCCCATTTATTTACTAGCCAGGTAAGTAAATCCACTTCAGCCCTCATACCCTGAATGGCCCAAAATTTGTACAAACCGAATTCTCTTAAAACACGTAATGTAGGTGGATGTAACATGGCTACATTATCAACTTCTTCATGCTCATGTTCTTTCCACTCAAGCATTGTAAATATCTTACAATAGACAATTTGAAAGATCAGAAACAAGTTGAGTGGGAAAATTTGTTTTAAATTGGGAGATTTGTTCATTTTATTTTTTCTTATGGCGCCTCCGCACTTTTTACATAAAAAAAATGTGTGGATCTACACGTGTCTTATATGTAAGGTGCAGGACCACGACAATTTTCCCTTTGTAAAATTGTCGGGGTCCGTAGGTTTCATGTGTTTTACCTGCGGACCCCCGTGGGCGGATTTTTGAAAATATTTTCCTCCTTAAAAATAAAATTAAGCCATAAATTGAGAAAGTAAACTGACAAAAATGAAGGTAAGGATGATGTGGATTACCTGGAACTGACAGTTTTCGATTCTGACAGGTGAATCTTCTGAAATATTCTCCAGAACATTTTCTACCAAAAGCTCTCAATTTTCACTCTGAAATCAAATGGTAAAAATGATTTACAAAAACTCCTTTTTATAAGATTTTTTGAATAAATAAAATATAATTTTGTTTATTTTTCACTTTGAAAAGTGGTCTTCCAAATTATTTTTATCATAAACCGGTATGTTTAATTTTTGAGTTTTTGTGCAGAATACAGGATTTTTTGGGTGAAACGGTCATTTTGACAAAGGAGTATACTTTTTATCACTTTTTCGAACTCTGTAAAAATTATGAAAAAGAGAATGAGTACATTTTTATCACTTTTTCCAACTCGTTAAAAATTACAGAAAAAGCGAAACTACTGAGTACACTTTTATCACTTTTTCAGACTCTTAAAAAATTACAAAAAAGCGAAACCGTGGAACTCTCTTTTAAGCCCTTTTCGGACACTCTAAAGATGAAAATATTTCCGAGTACTTGAATATTCAAACTCGTTAAAGGAAATTAACAGTCGTCCCTTCAGTATAATTTTACCCCTTTTCCGTACTGAAATGGACTATTTACGAAAAATGTATACGTTGACTAATCATGGTCAATAGAGTTCTCTCTTGTATTATTTTATCCTTTTTCAGGCTTGAGAGACTAAATTTATGAAAAATTACACCCACAAAGTTTCCTTAAGTTTTTCTTCTAACTCCCTAAAATTGAAAAACGTCGATTTTCTCCTATACTGGACTCGTTAAAATTTAACAGTAAAGGACCTGTCGATTACAAACAGGAAAGTACCACTCCTTCTTAGGGTTCAATTTTAAACTAAGTTGTACTCATCCAAAGGATGAGCTTATATAACAAGCAAATGTTATCCTCCTCAAGCTTGTCAAAAATAAAGAGGTACTTGCCATAAATGGAGGGGGGAGGGAAAGAAAACGAATCCGTTTGTCACACTTTGTTTAAAAAGTAGTTTACCAATCTTGAACACGACACTTTTTGTCACACTCCTACCTGGGTTGGGAAAATCCTTTGCCTATCAGTTAATCAAACCATATTGAAAGTCTTTAGCTGGTTTCTGGGTATTAGCTTAGGTCAATTGTTACCAAACCATCTGCAGTGTCATTATGTGTTCAAGTGGACAGTTCAAATAAACCATTCATTTGCAAACATATGTCTCCATTCGCATTGGCAATCCCTGAGTCAGTCCTTGCAAAAAATTTCTACAAAACTTGATCTAATGATTTTGTGTCATGGGCTTTCCTACGACGAATCAATTTCTATCGACAACAGCTCATCATCTAGGAAGTTGATCTCGAATCCTTCAGTACCTTGGAATTTGCATGCCTTAATGGCAGGTTTCTCGCCTTCGACAATAGGTTGCATCATTGACCTTCGATCAAACGATTCCATGAAATGTTCGACTTCAGATCATTTATTCACATTCCACGGATTGTACTAAGTACTTTGAGAGCCATTTTCATTATTGGTGGTTTCTCTCACACTTGTTAACAGTTCACATCATTGACTGGTAATCAAGTGGTTTCTACCATGTTCGACTTCGACACAATCAATCGCATAGATAGAATTGTACTAGTTTGGGTAGTGGAAATCAAGACCCTGGATCTAGTTTCCACCATCCAGGCTGCAAGGAGTTTTATTATTCATTATGTAGTAGACTATTCATAAACATATGGTTGTGTCCATATTGTGTCTACATTATTGATGTGATAGTAAAATCATTTCTACATTAGAACAAGTTTTAGTTAGTGTTTTATCTGAGTATGGGAATTCCTACCTCAGCGATGATATATATATATGTGTGTGTGTGTGTGTTCTGCATTGAATGTTTTAATAGGATTCTGACTGGGGTGTCCACAAGCTAATCCTCGAAATGATAAAGCACATCACTCTTTGCATGGTCTCAGACTTCGCACTTTAGGGGGCAATATGTGACACTAAAATTTTCACCATGACGTTTTACTGTCTGTATGGGCTCATAATTACTCATACAATACTCCCTTAGAAGTCTACAAACATCAGTTTCCTAAAACCAAGCCTTGAAATTGACAGAAAATCTTATAAAAGTCATAAAAATTCTTGTACTGCACTTTCTCTTAGTATTACCTGCGGTGCCGCATATTTTTGCTCTAGAACATGCGGAACCGACCACACTTTTCTTCATTAAAGGTTTGGATTCCTGTAAAAGGTAAAATGAAGGTGGAAGTAAAATTTGGAAGCCCAGCTAGTTAAATCTGGAAGCTTCTAGAAGCAATTATTCGATGGAAAGTTCGCTCCTTTCATGTACATTCATCCCTCCATTAAAGGAGCCTACCCCTTTGTATGTGGAACTTAATCCTTTGAAAGAGTATTATATCCCCTCTTATTTGGAGTTGCAACCTCTTCTCTTTTGCTATAAATTAAGGCCATAGTTCAAACTCAAGGGGAGTTAGGCTTTGAGATTTTTTGAGGAGAATTGCTAGAAAAACTCAGACTCTCTAAACTGATTATCATATGGGAATGATTACACACTCATGTGTATGTTAGTCGAGAGAGTGCAAAGGCTTGTCAAAGTAGAGGAAACGCTTGTTCCGGACCCCAAAAGGACCTATACGACATCAAGGTGAACACGGTTGTAAGGCTCCTTATTTCATCAAAGATAATACAAATGGATCCTATTTTCTCAATGAGTTGTTTATTTAAATGGCTTAGTTCTTTAATTCCTTGATCATCAAGATAGATTTATGGTTTATGAATTAATCTATATTATGCAAGTGCTTCTGATTCTTTCATGTTTTTTATTGCAAATCCTGAAAGGAGACGTATTCAAAGTGACAGGAAAGAAGACTACTATCAACGGTAGACTACAGATAAGTCCTAAATCCTTCATTATAGATAATTCTAGATCAAATATAATCTAGAGAAAGTAGTTTACATTTGTTTGTTTGTTGCTAGTTATTGTAGGATACTAGGGAGATCTGTCTTGTGCGCAAGAAATATTTATCCGTCCAACAATATTGACTTTTACTCATCCAACTGACAACACCTCCAAATAGGCTAAACACATACCCACTTGTAAATCTTCTTTGGCCTAGATCTCTAGCCTAGTCTGCATAAACAAAACCATGGATGTTCAAAACTTTGTCCAATATTATTCTTACATGGTAGCACAAACCATAATCACTAGTGTCATGCATATATCTTAAAACCTACTTCAGTGTTGTCCAATGCTCCTTCCCAAGATTTGACATAAGCCTCCACAATATTCCCACCACATGTGAAATGTTTAGTCTAGTAAATACCATTACATACATCAAGCTACCCACTACACTTGCATATGGAACATGGGACATATCCTCCTCTTCTTCTTCTGTCTTGGGACACTTTTGAGCAGATAGCTTCACACCTACAAGAATAGTGTCAAACCAGGAGGTAACTCCTCAAAAACTAGAATGTGTGTTAGCTGAAGAATGTACATGCTTATATAGATGGGAGGTGAGGCTATTGGGATTCATCTCCCAATGACTCTTGGCCTTCCTTATTTCCTAATAATAAATAATATACAAAAATACATATGCACACCCATCCATAGGATTAGGTGTCAACATTCCCCCCTTTAATCCGAAGGGATGTTGGTGAGTCCAAGCATCGATCTGAACTTTCAAACTTTTCTCTTCCAAGTGCTTTGGTGAAGATGTCAACAGTTTGCTCATTTGTGGAACAATGATGTAGATGGATGGTTTTGGCCTGAACATGATGTCGAATTAGATGGTACTTTGTATTGATGTGCTTTTGTTCGATCATGGAACTTCGGGTTCTTGGCCAACTTTATTGCAGAGTGTTGTCGATCATGAGTGGTGTTGAATGTATTTGTTTCATCTGCAAATATTCCAAGATTTTCCGGAGCCACACAATTTCCTTTGTTGCTTCAGCTGCTGCCACATATTCTGCCTCGGTCGTGGAATCTGCTGGAACTGACTGTTTGCGTGATCTCCATGAGATAGCTCCTGATCCAAGACTCATGGTGTAACCTGTAGTAAACACCCCTGTTTCTTTGTCACCATCAAAGTCTGAATCAGAGTATCCGATCAAGTTGAAGTCGCCTACGTGTGTATATTTGAGTCCAAATTCTTGAGTCCCCTTCAAGTACCTTAGCACTCTTTTTGCATGAACCAATGTCCTTCACAAGGTTTTTGCATGAACCGTGAGAGGATTCCAATAGCAAATGAAATGTCAGGTCTGGTGGTGGTCAGATAGATAAGACTTCCTACAAGTTGTCTATACTTAGTTGCATCCTCAAATTCCTTCCCTTGATAGATGTGAGCTTCAAATTTTGTTCCATTGGAGTAGAAACAAGATTACATTCAGCCACACCAGACTTGTTTAGCAATTCTTCAATGTACTTCTTTTGAGAAAGAAATATGAATTTAGGATGTTTAATTGCTTCAATACCCAAATAGTAATGAACATGACGAAATCGATCATTTCAGAAACCTTTCTTCAACTCTTTCTTCATGGATGCAATATAGTTCTCATTGTTTCCACCCATTATCAAAAGATCATCTACATATACCACAAGATATACAATTGTTTTTCCAACTTTCTTAACAAACAAAGTTGCATCATCAAGATCAAAGTGTTTGAAATCAAGTTTCAAACATGCTCGGTCAATTTCTCATACCGGGCTCGTGGTGCTTGCTTGAGGCCATACAAGGATTTTACACGCAAACTTTGTGTTCTTGACCCTTTATCACAAATCATACAGTTTGGGACATAAAAAATTTCTCCTTTAGATCTCCATTCAAAAAGGTGGTTTTTACATCCATCTGATGGATTTTCCATCCATTCTGAGCTGCCAGGGCAAAGAGAGTCTGGATGGTGGTCCATTTTGCTGTGGAAGCAAAAGTTTCTTCTTAATCGATTCCTTCTTTTTGTGCAAAACCTTTTGCCACAAGCCTGGCCTTGTGCTTGTCAAGTGAGCCATCTGCTTTATACTTGTTCTTGTAGACCCACTTACGGCCAATTGGTTTTGTTCCCAAAGGCTGATCAACCAGCTTCCAAGTGCCATTATTTATCAAGGCATCATACTCCTTTTGCATCACTTCTTTCTATTCATCATGAGAAGCAACTTCTTTGAAGGAAGTTGGTTCATGATCTATAGACAAACTCAATTCACAGTTATAAGCAATATCCATATCAACAGGGAGAATCGGGGTATCTACATCACCTTCGATTTCTTGAGTGGAACTTCTTGTTCTGTTTTTTAACCTCATCGGGATGAACATCCTCAGGTGTCTTTGTCGACCATTTGGGGGACAACTTCCCCGAGATAGCGGGCTGGTCATAACGAGTTGGGATTGATTAAGATTCAAATCTCCCTAGTCTGTCAATCACATCATCCAATACATCATCGAGTGGTTGTTTATTCATGTGGGGAAAGTGCTTCAGTGCTTGAGGATCTGATTCCACAGTTTGATTCAATATAGGAATCCCCCCTTCAAGATGTGGAATCTGATTATCAAATTCTTGGAAAGAATTTGCATATGTGAATCTATCCAGGCGATCAAGTTGCCGCTCAACAACCTTGCCACTTTTGGAAGATTCAAGGAATATGACATCTCTTGCTATTACAAACTTCTTATTTTCTTCATCATAGAGATGATAGCCTTTGGAGGTATTGGAGTACCCCAAGAAGATACATTTTTGACTTGTAGCACCAATTTTGTTCCTTTGACCCTTGGGTATCAAGGCACAATAGGTGGACCCAGAGACCCTGAAATGCTTTACCGAAGGAATGTGGCCATGCCACATTTCAAAAGGATTTTTGTTTCTAATTGAACTTGAAGGACACCTATTCTTTATGTAAACAGCACATAGAACTGCATCAGCCCAAAACATCAATTTTACATTTTTGAAAAATAACATGGAGCGAACCATATTTAAAATAGTTCTGTTCATTCTTTCAGCTACACCATTATGTTTGGGATTATACGGCACAATTGTTTGATGTTTGATGCCATGTTGACGAAGATAATTTTAAAATTCATTTGAAGTGTATTATTTTCCATTATCAGTACGCAGAGAGCCAATATGAGTTTGTGCATCATTTTCAATCCATGCATGAAAATTTCTTGAATGTTTGAAAAGCATGAGACTTATTCTTAATGCAGTAAATCCAACACATTACGGTGTAGTCATCAATAAATGTCATCATGTAATTTGTTTCCATTTACTGAGAAGCAATAGGCATAGGGCCACATAAGTACGAATGAACAAGCTCAAGTTTTCTATGTGCTCTGGAGTGTGAATCATGAAATGGCTGTTTGCTATGCTTTCCTAGAATACAAGCATCACATTCCTTAGGTTTTCTAGGAATTGTAGGCAGTCCATTAACACCGTTTTTCTTCAACAAATGAAGTCTTTCATAGTTTAAGTGTCCAAATCTAGCATGCCATAAAAGACTTGATGGGAATGTACCTTCATCATGATGTGAAGTGAATGCAAAGTTTTGAGCATGAGCAGATGAACCTTTCAGCTTCAAGAGTCTCCCTTCTTCTATTCCCTCCATGACAAGTGAGTGATTTGATGCTGATCTGACCTCTGCCTTGCAATCAAACAAGTGAACTGAGTGTCCTTGCTACCGGATTTCAATCATGGACAGCAAGTTTCTCTTCAACTCCGGGAGGTATAGAACCTCATGTAGGATATGATCAGGAAGACCAGGCAGTTTAAGCCTGACTGTGCCAAGCCCTGATGGCTTGAGTTTGGATTTATTTGCGCAATATACTGCTCCATCAACTTTGTCAGTGAATTCTTCAAAAAAATCTTTTCTAAATGTCATGTGACATGTTGCTCTTGAATCTAGCAACCAATCATCTCTCCATGAAGTAAATGAAACATCAAATAGGTTTTCAATTACTCCATTGTTACAATGTGCTAGAACATAGTGAGCGGATTCAGGTGCTTTACCTTTGTCTTTGTCATTGGTTTTACCTTTGTCTTGATTTCTGTGCTGCTCAATTTTTTCCCATGGTGTTCTGCATTTGGATGCATCATGTGCAATGAAGATTGGATTTGTCAGCTTGTCTGCCCCCCCTTTCTGTGAAGTTTCTTCTTCCTCTTCCTCTTCTGCCACCTCTTCCTCTGGATTAATTTGGAGTATGACTCTTTTCTCTATGTGCCAAGTATGCAACCTCTTCGGAAGATGAAGGGACTGTCATCTTCCCAAAAGCTTTCTCTCTTTCTGCAAACTTTTTCTCAAGTTTATCAAAGGTGATATGCTCAAAGTTTCCACTTGCTTGCAAAGACTCAAGATAATGTGAGTAAGTCGGATATAATGCCTTAACATATGCTATGAAAGGTATGTCCATTTTTACACCAGTGTTTTCAATGTCATGCATTATAGATCTTACTTCTGAAGCTAAAGCAAGGGGATCATCATTCTTCATTTCAAGACTGAACAGCTTAATCATCAATTGAACATTTTCTAATTCTGAATGTGAGTCATAGAGTTCTTTTAGTTTCTTCAAGGCTTCATAGGCATTTTAGAATGATGAAATATGGAGACTCACCTCTTCACTGACGGAGGCTGCAATCAAGGCATAGGCCTTGCAGTTCTTGTTTTCCCAAATGGCAAGCTCTTTGTCTGAAGTGGGCTTTTCTGGTGGGTTTTCTTCTTGTCCTTCATAGATTCCTTTCCAAAGCTCATTAAAATTGAGTGTGTGTTTAATCTTCCGAGACCATTCAAGATAGTTCTCTTTGTCGGAGAGAACCACCCCAACAATTGATATGAGAGAATGCATTAGATTGCTGGAAAAAAAATCTTCTGAAGAGGAAATAGTTTCTGCTATAAAAACTTTCAACTCTTGAAATCTTTCAACAAAACCTCTTATTTTAAAAATTTCTTCAAAATTTCTACACAAATGAATTCTAAAAACTCAAGCTCTTTGCTAAAGATCTGAATTCTGCACAAAAAAAATGTATTTTTTTTTTTATTTGGGGAAAAAAAAATTGTGAAATGCTAGGGAGGTCGATATTATGAAATGGTGGTTGGGGGGGTATAATATAAAAGGAGTGGTAAAACACAACACATCTAAAAGGAATGGTATAACACAACGCATGCTATGTTAAAACACATGCTATGTAAAACACAACGCATGCTATGTAAAAGACAACGCATACATACCATTCAAATGTAAAGACATACCATAATTTGAGAGCGATATTGTGTATTGACAGCGCTATTATGGACAGTGTTTAATAACAAAGGGGCGGTAATTATATGACAACGTGGTAATGTAATGAACAGTGGTAATATATGAGCAGTGGTAATGTAATGAGGAGAAGGCGGTATTGTATGTTGACTGCGCGGAACTGTGTATGTTATAAACAGCGCTGGACTGTGTATGTTATAAACAGCGTGGAGGAGTGTTACATATCTACAACACTGTTTGGTATTAATTGGATATACAACGCACAGTTATACCGATGCAACCAGAGCAGCGCAGGGTATATAGGCGTAGACAATGTTATAAAATGGATAGCGTTATTGTAATCCAAGCGTTATAAAATGGACAGTGTTTAAACTTTATATGTTTAGGCAGCGTTGAAAACAAATGGAGATAGCGCGTATAGTAAGTGAAGGACTGTAATGTATGCTTCTGGAATGGAGGGCGTTATGAGATATGACAGCGCTGGTGTATGGAGGAATGGGGAATGGAGAATGGGAATGCAGGCAGGGGAAGGGAAGGCGTTGGGTAGGAGAAAAATGGAGGAGCGCAGGGATGAATGAAGAGGAGGAGGCCCAAAAGGGCGTTACAAAAAAAATTTGAAATTGAATCTGCATAATGACAGAGTTGCAGGACTGCTGGAATTGCAGAATGTCAGAGCCTGCAATTTGCAGAATGACAGAGCCTGCAGTCTTCAAGAGATGCAGGAGCTGGAGCTGCAAATGTTAGTACTATATAGGGAAAAAAAATGCAGAATAACAGTCTAGCAATTTAGAGTAGCAGAAAACTATTAATAAATATGACTGAACAAAGGATAGGGAGTTACACCATAGGGCAGAAATGCCAATTGTGGGGCTGGCTCTGATACCATGTCAAACCAGGAGGTAACTCCTCAAAAACTAGAATGTGTATTAGCTGAAGAATGTACATGCTTATATAGATGGGAGGTGAGGCTATTGGGATTCATCTCCCAATGACTCTTGGCCTTCCTTATTTCCTAATAATAAATAATATACAAAAATACATATGCACACCCATCCATAGGATTAGGTGTCAACAAATAGGAACCTTCACCGGTTTACTATCCTACATATTGAACCTCTACAATATTGTGTCAACATACTTCCTTTCGTTTCACTAGAGCTTACTCTTTCCCCGATCTCTCTTAATTTCCATGCCTAAAATATACTTTGCAGCACCAAGATCCTTCATGATGAATTTGGATAGCAATTGGATCTTCAAATCTTGGATAATTTCTTTGTCATTTCCAACCAGAAAGATATCATCCACATACAAGACCAAATAAATAACACGGTCACCAGTTAATTTAAAGTACACACAATGATCCTCTTTACTTCTAGTGAAGCCAAGTCCATGTATATATGTATCAAATTTCTGATACCACATCCTTGGTGACTATTTTAACCCATACATAGATTTTTTTAACCTGCATACTAGTTCTTTCTTACCATTCACCATAAAGCCTTCAGGTTTCTTTATGTATATCTCCTCTTCCATATCCCTATGAATAAATGATGTCTTCACATCCATCTGTTCTACCTTCAAATCAAATCCAGCAACAACAAATAAAAGTAATTTAATAGAAGTAACCCTGGCAACAGGACAAAAAATATCACCAAAATCAACTCCCTACACCTGGGAATAACATTTTTGTATCAACCGAGCTTTGCATTTCTCCACCTTGCCTTCTACATTCATCTTCCTCTTAAACACCCATTTTCTCCCAATGGGCTTCCTTCCGGCCGAAAACTCCACCAGATCCCATGCCTCATTTTTGTGCAAGGATGTCATTTCATCAACCATGGCCTCCTTCCAAAGTTTTCCATCCTCTGAATCCACTGCCTCCCTGAAATTTTTGGGATCATCATCAGTGATAGTTAAAGAAAAATTTGAACAAAAATAATATGGACTATACCTTTCCGAATGCCTTCTTTCGCAACCTAGTCTTCTCACAGCTGGATTTTGTGGCTCTTTCTCTTCTAAATCTTGTTCTATTGTAGAGTCGTATTCATCCTCCTTTAGCTCAAACTCTATATTCTCAGGTTACTTTGGTAGGACTTCATGTTTAACAACATATTTGACCTTTTACCCAATAAAGATGCACCTTTTAGATTTATTATCCAACTTCGTCCTTTTATCCTATGGAACATGTAAATATTCATCACATCCAAATACCCTTAGATGTGAAACAGAGGGATTCTTACCATTCCCTACTTCATGTGGAGTATTATCCTCCAACATTGATGAAGGTGATTTGTTAACCAGGTAACATGCAGTTCCCACTACCTTTGCCCAGAATTCATGTCCTAACCCGGTACCATTGAGCATTCTTCTTTCCTTTTACATCAATGTTCTGTTCATTATTTCTACAACTCCATTTTTCTAAGGTGTGTATGGAGTAGTCTTCTGTTGTGCTATACCACACTTCTTACATAACTCTTCAAATTCCTTATTGCAGAACTCTCCACCATTATTTTTCCTCAACACCTTTATCTTCTTCTCTGTTTGATTTTCCACCAGAGACTTAAATTATTTAAATCTGTCAAATACTTTGGATTTCTTCCTCAAGAAATATATCCATGTATTCCTTGATAAGTCATCTAGGAATGAAACATAGTACAAAAAATTTCCCAGTGATGGAACTGACATAGGTCCAAACACATCACTGTGCACAAACTCTAATATCTTATTCGCCCTCTTAGCACCAAAAGGAAAATTCACCTGATTTTGCTTCCCATATACACAATGTTCATAGAAATTGAAATCCAAAGAGCAATTAGACATACCTTCTAACAGACCATTACCATGCAGTATTCGAAGGCCCTTCTCTCCAATATGTCCAAGTCTTTGATGCCATAGCATGGTATTTTTTCCAAAGACTTCTAGTGTTTCCACTCCACTTTCAAGAATCACAGAACTGTTTCACCCATCAATAACAGTGCTAACTTGAAGCTTGTACAAAGTTCTAATCCGAACTCCTCGCATTAATACCAGTGTTCCCCCAACCATCTTGTAGTTATCTTTATTGAACCCTATTTTTACACCTGCATCATCTATCTTGCTTACGGAAATCAAAATTTTGGCCAATACAGGAATATGCAGAACACTGAGAAGTTCTAATCCTTCCACCTTGCAGCTTCAACTTGAATTTTCCACGTCCAACGATCCTAACCTTCCTATCATCCCCTAAGAAGAAATCACCACCACCATACTTCTCATACTCGCAGAACCACTCCCTATAGGGAGTGAAGTGAAAGGATGCACCTGAGGCAATCAACCATGCATCATGATCTACATGTGTATTTGTAGAAGAAGCCAAATACACATCCCCACCTTCATCTGAGGTTGTTTTTGCCTCTAAAGAAGGAGCATAATCAGATCCCTTTCCTTTCTTGGGAGCTTTAGATCTGAAGTCCTTTTTTAAGTTCCCTTCCTTTTCGCATTTTCAACACACCTTGACAGGCTTTCCTGGAGATTTAGATCTCCCACTTGAAAAATTATTTTTGTTTATGTTATAGGATCTTCCTCGTACATATAAGGCATCTCCATTCTGGCCCTCCATATTTCTTTGTCTCATTTCCTCTGACATCAAGGCTGTGACAATTTCATCAAAATTAAAGGTAGTTGTATTGCTACCTATTGCAATAACTAGACTGTCCCACGAATCTGGTAGAGAACACAACAAACTGATGCACTTATCTTCATATGAGATTTTAATATCAACATATGAAAACTAACTTACCACAGTATTGAAGGTGTGGAGATTCTCTATCACTGGGTCCTCATCCTTCACCCTCGGGTTATAAAAAAATTTCCACAGGAACAATTTATTCACTAGAGACTTAGATTGGCACAAATTCCCTAACTTGACCCACAAAGTATTTGTCGTAGATTCCCCAGATATATTCAAAAATACTGAATCTACGATGCACAACCATATTGTGCTATTTTCCTTCCGATCCAACTTCGCCCATCCTTCATCAGACATTATCGTTGATTTAGTACCCAGATCCACTGATCTTTATCCACCAACAGATCCTCCATATTGATCTCCCACAACTCAAAAATCTTACCATTAAATTGATCTCTATATTTCCACTGCTCGCCATATTCTTTCACCGCAAGAATCAATCCCACAAATCTCCCACTAAACAGGGTCTACCACAGGCCTAATAAAAAAAAACCCTTAGCAGCAAAGGCATCCCCTTGAGGTCGAAACAACTCTAATACCAAATGTAGGTTTTAACCCTGTACATAAATTATCTGCAAATGAATTCTTAAAAAATGAAAATAAAAAATAGCGAGAGCATAAAACATAAAACAAATATACACAGAGATTTTTCCCTTGTATCCCAAATCAGGACTACTAGCTTGATTTTTCATTATGTTCCTTTTAGTGTTACAACACACATATATATATACATGCCAAAGAATTCATAAACCCCAATACATTAACCCTGGATAAGAACATAACCTTAGTTACCTTCACCGGATATACAAAATACCAGGGGCACAAAACCAGCATGCCCCAAAACCATGTGCAAACCCATACATAAAACCATAGATGGGTCTGCCGGACCCCGTACAAGGGGCTACCGCCCCCCTGTAAACCCTTGGACAGGGGGGGATTTTGCCTCCCGATGACCCCCCCGTTGGGCCTAATGCAATGAAAAGGGGGGTCTATTTCCCCCATGTGATCCCGTACGCATGTGAATATTCATGGAAAGAATATAACACATACCCAACAATATCGTCAAAGCCTATCCCTTCAAAATTTCCCTATTAAATTCTTCACGACATCACTCTTTTAAGTCAAGTTTTGTTCACTAATTCTTATTTGACCCTATTGAGGCATATCAGATAAATATAGTCTCCCAAAGCCCATTCTTAGCCTAAACTCGTACATGATATTGACACAAAGAACCTTCATCATTAATGAAATTTTGATTTTATGAACCATCTTAAATATATTTCCCAGAGGAAGTTTTAGTGTAAGATCAAAATCCTCTGATTCTAATATGTCCTAGGCACTGGTCCTTTAATGACCCAGGGGCTATCTCTAGGAGCTACAATATCTTTTTGGCGTTGTTGCCGAGGAACGAATTAGAAAAATTTTCCCTGGAATATGACATAATCCATGCTCCAGTTAGGTGAGCAATAAGGGTTGGGGATTGTATATCTCTCATCTTGGTGACTCCACTGATATAAAATTCAAAGTATAAGTAATCGTGGCTTTCACCAGTCCTCACACCTGTTCATATACCACTCAACAAAAAACACCCTTTGTGTCTAACCCAGAGAAATTAATCTTCAAAATAATATGGAAAGAAAAGGTCCCCAGTCAATCCGATATACCCTCATTCTCCCTTGAAGCATATTGTTGTTTAACCTATTCTTTCTCATTTGAAGCCTAGGGAGGACTATAGTCTAATTTCAGATGTGTAAGTCATAAAGTCATATTTGTCATGTAAAATGGAACTTCATAGATATGTAATTGATGAATTAAAACCTAATTAAAGATGACCCCATGTTATAGCATCATTTCTCACCTTCATATGATTCATGATTACTTTTATGGCTTTGGGCACCCATTCCTACCGACTTGGACAAATTCACTAAAAACAGTGTAAAAATCCCCATACGCGATTATGCCCAGACTTTTCCGCGTGTATACGCGAGTCCACATGCACTTTTCCACGTATGCCATTAAAATCATTAAAAATATATATATAAATTTCCTATTTTCGGGCTGGGTTGATGGTTACTCTGGTAGTTCAACCACCCCAGCACGTGGCCAACTGTTTCCAACTGTTGAAACTACTTGGAGGGAGTATAAAAGCCCCTCATGTGCATGGCATATGGGAGAGAGAGAATTATTGATATTATACTCTTTTGGTATTCCCTATCCAAGTCTGAATTCTCGTGCCTCTTGCACTTCCCAGTTCATTACAAGAAACCTTTGTTTCTTGGAGATGCTCATTCCTTTATATGTCATCTCGTATGCACCAGTCCGGAAGGAATCTTAGCGAGGCAAGGGTGGGATGGATCCGGACGACGGTCTGCTCGAAGATCGTGGAAGGATTCAGGTGATCTCTCCACTCGTTATTTCTGTACATGCTATTTATAATACAGAAGTACCATCTTGTTCCCGAAATATACGTGTTAGTGTCTGCTTAAGTATATGAGAATATGGTTATTTAAGCATTCATTATGGTTTATCTAATGTTTCATATGGATTTCACTAACATTTAGAGTAGATATATGATGTACAACCAGTTCTTCGTGCTTGTTTCTTCTTGTATTTCAGGTTAAGAAGGAAGAAGGGTTGCTAGGGGTTTGGACCCCGCGAGATCTGCTTCAACCGTAGGACCTACGGGTAACTTCCTCGATCTAATCTATTTAGTTTTTCATGAACATGTATGGTTGTGTGAGTCCTTCTTAAGTAGCATGCCCTGCTTTGTGGAGGTTTAAGCCCAACAAACCTCTAGGGTGATTTTCCCCGAAACACCCCATCAACGAGACACCTTATAGAAGGAAATAGGAAGAGAATGAAGGTTGAGAAGGACATGTCACGAAATTGGTCTCATTGAATGTAATGGTACTTCTTAATGGAATCCTTCTCTCTCTCTCTCTCTCTCTCATGCTTTTGTGATGTATGTAGTTCTTGCATTTTTACCAGTTTTCTAGTGATTAGTTTCATGGAAAATATATATGTTTTCTCTCCTCTTTTGGCACTCAAGCCTTCTGAATCTTAGGCACTAAGATTTGTATCATTGATATTAAAGCAAGTTAACACTCCATGGGATTTAAGGTTTTAAGCGTATTTTAGTTTTAAAGTTTTGAATAAATATCCAACCTCCTTTTAGCACCTTTGGATTAAATTTGATATGTCATACATTTTAAGTATTACAATTGATCTAAAAGCATAAAAAAATTTTCTACCCTGTGACCTTCATCCACCACTACAAGAGCATCTTTGCATGGATTCACTTCATCCATTGGTCTACAACATGGAGGTTCCATGACATCTATAACAACCCATGTTGTTCTACAAACACTTGGGATCTTTTATGGCCCTCTAAACTTGGTGTTCACACATTCATTGTTATTGAAAACTTACACAACCATGCCATACCTTAACAAAAATATGTATGCAGCATCTAGAAGCTTAGGTTACCTCATTTTAGCTGTTTCACAACTTTCCCACATTTGTATGGCCATCATAAAAGCACAATAATGGATGGAACACATGGAAACAATATCCAATTAACTTCATTTACATACCACAACATCTACATAAAATTTAAAAGGGTGTACACTAACTCATTTTAAAATATTTTCCATAATTCAAGTTGACCATATGATGTATATCGATTCCAATTTATTTGCATGAAGACACTTCCTCCAAGTTGTTTTTGTCATATAAAAATGTATCATAAGTGATATTTTTAGATTTAATATCATGAATTTCATCCATACCCATCTTGGAACATAAATCATGAGGAGTTCTTACTTTTCAAGATCATAATATTGCCTTACTAAAAGAACAATATTATCAACATAAAAAATTGTGATGACTATACCAACACTAGTTGACACCAACACACCTTCTTCTATAGTCCTTCTATCCTTTTTTATATTCCTTCTATCCTGCATGTTACTATATTCGAAGATAGAATATAATACAAAGACGTGATGTGAACTTCAAGAAGTGACCTTTTTGGTGCCTCCTGCCTTCTATGCTATATACCAGCAGGCAGGGAATATATGAATGGACTATGGCTCTAAGATGTTTATAATTTTTTAATCGCAAAGACACTGAGTGAGTGGAGTAACGCTGGGTTGTTGGGTCCTTTGTTACGGGTGGAAAATGAACTAATCAATCTCCAAGTGAACTAAACTAGTCTTTAATTAATTGATTAATTATTTAATTTAGTTGTTCATACACATCATATATTAATTTTCCTACGGTCGATTGCGGCATTCCAACTTTCAAGGATATTCTACAATAGGTGGTGAGAGATCTATTTAAGATTCAAAATAACCATGATCATTGCATGAGATGCAAAACACATGAGCAAGTTATAATTTCTTTACCTCTTTTAATTTCTTTTATTTTATGTTCTCATTATCGCTTGTATCTTAGTCTTAAATCTTCGTATAATATTGCAAAAAATGAACCATTTTTTTATCTTTTGCTAAAAGCGATGGATATCCCTTTGAATCAAAAGACTCAAATATCCAAGTACCATTTCGTTTGAGAGGCCAACTAAAATTTGAACACTTTTACTTCCCAAAAAACAAAGGAAGATTAATGAGATGACTACCACAAGACTCTATTTATTCAAATTTTATTTAGAATATGGCAATATACCAAATCGACATGATATTGCTAGATGCCATATTTTTTTCTCACGGGTAATGAGAAACATGAGAAGCATGTACATTCAAATTATGAGAAGTTCCATAGCCTAGAGCGATGGCGAACATTATTTTCTATGCTATCGGCCCATTAATGCAGTGGCAGATACACTGCCCACCGTTAGATTTAAACAATTTTAAATTTAACAGTGGGCAGTGTATCTACGACCGTATTAATGGGCTAATAGCATAGTAAATAAGCGTATGAGTCTGAGCAGAGGCACATCTGCCATAATTTGCATAACGTGCAATGTGATTAAGCTTAGTGGCTTCTACTGGCCTAGCTATTTCCATCCATAGTAAACCTGAAATGAATGGTAGGAAAGAATATGTGTAAGCTTCACTCCCTAGCTCCATTTCTCAAATAACTACAACATGCACAGTGACAAATGAGTTTCTTCTTTGCTACAAGTAGCCAGTTATGCAGCAAGTTGGAGAAAGGTGAATTTTTAGAAATTTGAATGCATAACATGAGTTAAAGGATTGACGATAATGTGCTCATACCACTCTGCATATTAAGGAGAAACTTTAATGTAAATAGGGTCACCCATTAACAAATAATTCCATGTACAGTATTTTTCTTTGGAATCAATGATGCAGAAATGTGAAAATAAATATTGCACGGTACACCATACTCCCAGAGACAAAGGAGATTCAAAAAATGTTCTAGCATACTCGTATTATACGGAGGATGGTTCATCCTCCACACATACCCCTCTAGTGCACGTCCGCACAATCCCTCTTCTGCACAATCCATCCTTCGCGCATGACCTTCCTACTCACTCAAGTCTTGCTCTTCCCCTGCATCTTCTTCGATCCCACTTTGCATAGAACAACCTCAAACACTCTCCCTTTGGTTTTTCAATAGTTACGATAAACCTCCATATATCAACTAAATTTGCAGAAATTTGTCACAACAGAACTTTCTTTCGTTACAATCTCTATTACACACGTTTTCTTCACTCCTCGTCACTTGAATTGCATAAATCGAAATATCAAAAAGAAGTAATATATTTCACAGAACTAGCCAACAAGATGGGATTACAATTCCAAATACTTGACATAACCAGTGCAGCATATTGTTGGAATATTGAGAAATTCCAGAATTATCAATGGAGAAATTAAACTCTCCCTCTTTAACACAGAGAAATAAAAATCACTCTCAGAAAACAGAATTTTCAACTCAATAAAACAAATTTTATTCCATAAAAATGTTTACAAGTTCTTCCTCAATCACAGAGGGATTTACAATAGTGACTGCTATTGTCACAATGCACAAAATCTTCACTATTTTACAAACATACAAAACTATGTCTCTCTGGAAATACGCTGCTGTGTATTTCTTTCACACTCTCTGTCTTTTTAATTCACTTTCCTGTGTAATACAAAAACAAAAACAGTTCTCTGTTTTTCTTTTCTCTCCGCACTGTTGTGCATACAATTCTGTTCTCTAATAAAAATTACAATTCTGTTCTACATTAAAAAAACAAAATATCTCAAGTTCAATTAATGTCATTAACTGACTCAACCACAAAATTCACCGCTTGATAAATCTTTAATGGTCTCATTACTATGCCGACACCGCTTGATAACGCATTGATGTCAAATTGACTTGGTGGCACTTAGATTTTTTTCTTTCCCGCACTGTTGTGCTTACAATGAAAAACATTCACTGTATATTATTTTTTAATAAATTTCAGGCCCTTTTAATATATATGCATTACATATATTAAAAATTAAGATTAAAACAAATAACTTTAAAACATAAACAAACTGTTTCAAAACATGTGCGATGGGCAAATAACATTAAACCCAAAGTCTTTTGTGAAACCGAAGTGTGGGTCCCGACTGAAATCAGCAGCTCCGGGGGGGTCTTCACTTCCGTCTGCCCAGCTTGTTGGACCCCCGCGGAATTGGCCTTCTGCTTCATCTCTGCGCTGTCACTTTTATGGGAAGTTGGAAATTAATTCCAACACTCCCCCTTAATTTCAACTGCTGGGTTTTCCTGCATGTTAAATCTTTCCAGCACTTCATTAACATACTTTGCCTGTGAGATAAAAATCCCATTTTCATCTTGTTCTACTTCTATTCCCAAGAAGTATCTCAACAAACCCATGTCAGTCATTTCAAATTCTTCCTTCATGACTGTTTTAAAATTTTCAATAAGGCAATCATCATTACATGTGAAAATAACATCATCAACATATAATACTACAATCAATATTTTTCCATATTTTTCTTTGATGTAGAGGGTGGGTTCTCCCTCATATTTCTCAAAACCATTTTCCAGTAGATATGAATCTATCCTACTGTACCACGCTCTTGGTGCTTGCTTCAGCCCATAAAGAGCTTTCTTCAACTTGCATACTTTGTTTTCTTGGCCTTTCTTTTCATAGCCGAGAGGTTGTTCAATGTAAACCTCTTCCATTAACACTCCATTTAGGAATGCTGACTTCACGTCCATTTGGTAAACTTTCCACTTGTTTTGTGCTGTTATGGACAACACTTCTCTCACGGTTTCCATTCTAGCAACCGGTGCGAAAGTTTCCTCATAATCTATCACATGCTTCTGCTTATAACCTTTGACAACAAGTCTTGCCTTGTGTCTTTCTATTTTTCCTTCAGCATTACTTTTGGTCTTGTAGACCCATTTAACACCAATGACATCTTTACCTTTTGGGAGTTCAACCAAATCCCAAGTCTTGTTTCTTTCTATGGCATTTATCTCCTCATCCATAGCTTCTATCCATTTCTTATCCTTGATAGCTTCTTCGAAATGAACAGGATCATCAACATGAAAATATAAAGCAAACAAAGAATTGATACCTTCATTAGTTATATCTTGTTCATAAATATCTTTCAAACTTCTGAATTTCTTACCTCTTTCAGTAGGTGTGCAAATTCTTGAAGAAGCACTTGAATTTCCTCCTTGTGGTGTGCTTGGAGAAGCACTGTCATTTCTCCTCAAGGTTGTTCTCTACAGCTCTTTTGTTGGTGTTGCTGTTTGGGGATGTATTTCAGCCAACTCATCATCATTTTCATCATGAGATAAACAGTGTTTAACATTCACTGTTTTCTCTATGCTTCCATCCCAAGCTTCCTCTTCAATGAACTGAACATCTCTGCTCACAATAAACTTCTTGGTTGATGGGTTATACAACCTATAAGCCTTGGATTCCTCACTGTATTCAATGAAAATACATTTCTCCCCCTTGCTAGCCAACTTCTTCCTTAGCTGATGCGGAATGTGTGCATAGGCCACACATCCAAAAACCTTCATGTGTGTGGCACTTTGCTTTGTGCCACTCCATGCCTCTTCCGGCACTTCGTTCATAACTGCTTTCGTAGGGCATCTATTCAAAATATACGCTGCATAATGTACAACTTCAGCCCAATAATCATTAGGCAAGTGCTTGGATTTTAACATACTCCTCACCATGTCCATTATGGTTCGGTTTTTCCTTTCGGCTACTCCATTTTGCTGCGGATTATATCTAGTTGTAAACTGATTTTGAATACCATTTTCTCTACAAAAACGTAGAACATCTTTAGAGATATACTCACCTCCTCTATCAGTCCTTAGGACTTTGATATTCAGCCCTGTCTGGTTCTCAACAAGTTCTTTGAAATTGCAAAATTTTTCAAACACTTCACTTTTGTTTTTCAAAAAGTAAACCCAAGTTTTTCTTGTAAAATTATCTATGAATGTTAAGATATAGTGGTTGTTAGCAAGTGATGGAGTCTGCATCAGTCCACATACATATGAGTGGACAATCTCTAAGGGTGCTTTCGCCCTTATGCTTTTCCCGGAAGGAAAACTTTCTCTGTGTTGTTTCCCCAAGATACAACCTTCAAAAAGGTTGTCCGGTTTCTCTATCAATGGTAAACCACTTACCATTCCTTTTCTGTTCAACAAATTAAGACCTCCAAAGTTGAGATGTCCAAATCTCAAGTGCCATAACCAATTATCATCTTTTGGTTCGCTTTGGTAAGTCTCTTGTGCAACTGCTTCTTTCTCTTCACCATTCTTCAAATCTGCTCTCATTCTGAGAGGGAACATCATGTTCCTTGTCATCTTCACTTCAGAAATACACAGATTGTTGGGTGGTTTATCCATGATGGTACAAACATCATCCTCAAAGAAAACATTATATCCCTTATGGACAAGCTGTCCAATACTTAAGAGATTACATTTCATTCCTGGAACATAATAAACATCTGCTATGGATTTCTTTGCACCTAATCTTGTTAGAACATTTACATTTCCTTTTCCCATAATAGAAACTTTGCTATCAGTTCCTAGTGTGACCTGTGACTGCACACTCTCATATAACATAGAAAACATTGCTAAGTTTCCTGTCATATGGTTACTGCAACCGGAGTCTAGAAACCATAAATCCTCATTCTTTTCTTCAGCCATATTACAAGCTAAAAACAAATTACTTTGGCTGCTATTTTCTCTAGTAAAATTTGCACTAGTTCTATTTCCCATATCATTCTGCTTCTTTCTACATTCATTAGCATAATGACCATATTTTTTACAAAAGTGACATTGGACATTGGACTTATCATACCTTTGTCCTTGAGCATTCTGTTGTCCACTTTTCTGGCTGCTGTCTTGGCCGTGGCCGTGATTTTGACTGTTGCACCTTCCATGTGAATGTGAAGGGCTGTTCCTTCCACCTCTGTTCTGGCTTCTGCCTTTTCCTCTTCCTTTGTCTTGCCCTCTTCCTCTTCCGAAAGACATCTAGGTATTAAAGGCATGTTCAAGAGATGAGTTTTCACTCCTACCCAATCTCTGTTCATGGGTCATCAGTGATGCATGTAGCTCATCCACTGAAAAGTTTGTGAGATCCCTAGTCTCTTCTATGGTGGTGAAAATCACATCAAATCTTGAGGGTAAACTTCTCAAGAGTTTTTCCAGAATCCTCTTGTCTTCAAGAGTCTCTCCATGAGATCTTATTTTTGTAACCATTCCAATCACATGAGTGAAGAATGAGTCAATAGTATTTGACTCTTTCATACAAAGAGTCTCAAAGTCTCTCCTCAGCAACTTAAGTTTTTCTATCTTCACCTTCTCCATACCCTGATAAGTTGTCTTGAGAGTTTCCCATGTTTCTTTGGATCTCTTAGCTGCTGCGATCCTCAGAAACACACTCTCATGCACTGCTTGATATAAAAAGAAAAGAGCCTTGGAATCTTTCTTCTTATTGCTCTTCAGATTCTCTCTTTCTGCCTGAGTTAACATATTAAACTCAAGTTCATCTGCTGGCTCTTCAAAGCCATCCTCAACAAATTCCCATAATTCTTGTGAGGTAAATAAATCTCTCATAGTTATTGACCAGTAGTCATAATTTTTCCCATTAAATTGTGGGAGATGGATATTTCCCATACCCATACCAGTGCTGGCTCCAGCCATTCTGCACTCTTAACTATGATTCAAAAGCACTTGACTGTGTATATTAAAATTAACTAACTGTTCTGCAACACTAACACAAAAACTGTATAGAGAAATACCTTTGGATTCTTTTGACTGAGTCTTCACATTGCTGGAGAAGCTGTTGCAACTAATAACTCCTTTCCTTCAGCTTATTTGACCTTCACATAGCCTGGACTAGCTTTGATACCATGTTGGAATATTGAGAAATTCCAGAATTATCAATGGAGAAATTAAACTCTCCCTCTTTAACACAGAGAAATAAAAATCACTCTCAGAAAACAGAATTTTCAACCCAATAAAACAAATTTTATTCCATAAAAATTTTTACAAGTTTTTCCTCAATCACAGAGGGATTTACAATAGTGACTGTTGTTGTCACAGTGCACAAAATATTCACAATTTTACAAACATACAAAACTCTGTCTCTCTGGAAATACGCTGTTGTGTATTTCTTTCACACTCTCTGTCTTTTTAATTCACTGTCCTGTGTAATACAAAAACAAAAACACCTCTCTATTTTTCTTTTCTCTCCGCACTGTTGTGCATACAATTCTGTTTTGTAATAAAATTTACAATTCTGTTCTATATTAAAAAACAAAATATCTCAAGTTCAATTAATGTCATTAACTAACTCAACCACAAAATTCACCGCTTGATAAATCTTTAATGGTCTCATTACTATGCCAGCACCGCTTGATAACGCATTGATGTCAAATTGACTTGGTGGCACTTAGATTTTTTTCTTTCCCACACTGCTGTGCTTACAATGAAAAACATTCACTGCATATTATTTTTTAATAACTTTCAGGCCCTTTTAATATATATGCGTTACATATATTAAAAATTAAGATTAAAACAAATAACTTTAAAACATAAACAAACTATTTCAAAACATGTGCGATGGGAAAATAACATTAAACCCAAAGTCTTTTGTTAAACCGAAGTGTGGGTCTCGGCTGACTACAACAGCTCCGGGGGGGTCTTCACTTCCGTCTGCCCAGCCTGTTGGATCCCCGCGGAATTGGCCTTCCGCTTCATCTCTACGCTGTCACTTTTCTGGGCAGTTGGAAATTAATTCCAACACATATGAGATTGAAATTTATAGGCTCCGTCTCCAAAACACCATGTCTGACCAAGTTGCATGATAGATATAAATAAACATACAGTTTTGTTTGGAGAATGGTAACGTGTTGGTGCGGAACGAGTTTGTGCAGAGCTCAGCACTCTTATATAATGAGTTAGATCATTGTGTCAGAACGGGGAGCTCTGCATAATGAGCTAGTTCATTGTGCAGGATTGGGGAGATTCATTCCACAAAATAAGCTAATAAAACAAACAATACACACTTTCCAATAACAAATACTTTATTTTTAACAAGTCCCCAGGTCCAAACTACTAGGAAAGCTAGTCATACCAAATCTATGGACCTCCATCCAAATCTCATGTTCTAGTCATAAACCGAATTTAATAATAACCATAAATACAAGTATATGGTGCTTCAGCAACCCAAGTCGTAGATTGTTGCCTACAAATATGCGGAATAACCAAATTTTGTATCAAGGGTTTAAAAAGGGTTTACGTGACCAATATATTTTCTCAGTTCTGTAAGGAGTTATTAAGGAAAAACTCAATGGAAACCAATGTACTCTATAGTACGAAATGGAAACCTTTTGAACCATTACAAAAACAAGATGTACGTAATCAAATCAATTTCAATTTCATGTATAACTCATATTTTCGAAACCTTAGAGTGGTGGGGATTGTAACCACCTAGTAAATTCTTGTTGCTGGTTGGCACATTGCCATGAATGTGATTGTATTAGAGACCAAAATCAATTAATAACAAATTTGAATGTTAATGATTGACTGAAAGACATCATAGTGTGTAGAGAAACTATGTGAAGAGGAAGTTCTACGGAAGTGGTTGTGCATAGAACAATTATTTGTGCCGAGAAAATTTTTGTGGGGAGAATAAATTAATTAGGGATAGAGGTATGGACTATAATTTATCATAGATATTAATCTTATACATTAATATAATAACTTTGTATTTTAAAAATGTTGTATGAAGAGAACTGCTTAAATGCACCGAATTTAGGCTAGGTCTAGAAGAAAAGGAATAACCTTAAACCTCATTACACATCTGAATTTGCAATGAATTAAACTATATTATGCATGAAACATAGATAACTATATGAATTTTATTGGTCATGCAAGAGTAAGGCTTCATCAGGGTACTGACTTAATATTTGAGGGAGGCGATGGATTTTAACTACTATCACATGGGACCATCAATGGAATCAGTGTGATCTGCAAAATCTGACATAGATGGAAGTGATGAAGAAGTTCCACTAGGAGTATCCAATAATTCTACGGTGCTTGCATAAGAAATATATGGTTTACATTCAATGAAAATAAATTAATAAGCATGCAACCACAAATATACCACCGAAAACTAACGTAACTACGATATTATTCCAAATAAAAAGAAAATAAAACTAAAAATTTTTAATCATGTTCAATTATCTACAAATAAATGCCAACGACAGCCTAGAAGAGCCCATGCACAGGAATGAATCCTACCGCATAAACAGTATTGCAATCGTATTTATGCCACTCACAACGAATCAATATACAAGAAACCTCATTTTTTTCCTCTGGAATGTATATTTTACTGATAAATGAGACTTTAGTTGTGACAATTCACAAAATTTATCTTATTTATGTGTAGATTATATATATATATATAAACACACACACACACACACACATGTGTGTGTGTGTGTGTGTGTGTGTGTGGAGGAGAAGAGAGCAATGACAACCCTTGCATCCCACAAGAGGCTTCTAGTCACATGGACGAATCCCTTTCCCACCATGAATATGAATTTGAAACAGATTCAGAGGAAAAAACACAAGTATTTATTGAATCACTTGATCAGAACGAATCAGAAGAAGAAGAGGCATTCAATTGTGATGAATGCACACCTCCCGCTCACATGTTCGATACCCACCCCTGCCCAGATCTGTCAAATACTGAGAAGCCCATTCACATTTACGCGGATGGAATATACGAGCTATTCCACTTCGGCCATGGTCGATCTCTGGAATAGGCCAAGAAGTCGTTCCCCAATGTGTATTTGGTGGTGGGATGTTGTAGCGATGCAGTCATGCTCATATATAAGGGCAAGGCAATGATGACTAAAGCCGAACGTTATGAATCCCTTCATCATTCCAACTTTGCGACGGAGGTCAGTGGAAACCCTAGGTCTTATACTTCTGGGTTATTGGTTCGTGTGGTGGCGGACACCCGTGGTTGGGCACCAGATGAGAAGATCACCACTGTTTCACAGGCTTTTGGCCTCGCACTTGAGCCGCATTGGTGACTTGTATGGAGCAGATTTTCCTCTATTAGCACAGAGTTCGCCTTCCTAATCCCCATCGACTGCTTGGGCCTATGGCTTTGCCAAGAGACGGACACCCATCAACAACAATGGGCTCAGGTGGTGCCGCTCAGCTACTGCCTTCGGGCTTCTGTTCGCGGTGGATCTACTAAGAAAATCTGCACAGAAACTTCATTGGCAGTTTACAAAAGGAAATGGAGAATATCTCAACCACTTGGCACTACGTCTGCATTAGCGCTTTGTGGTGGTTGCCACCAAGACGCTCCATTCCGGGGATACTTGTCATTTGGCTCCTATAGTAACCTGTCCAAGATACCAAAACAAAAGGCCAAAGGAACTCACGGAGATACCACAGAAAACAAGATTCAGGTAAGCCTTGCACTTTTCCAAGTTTTCATAAAGCCCCCAGTGGGGAATAGTTTTATTGTTTGGGTACGGGACACAAACACTGTTTCAAATATGAAGGAAAAAATCAGGGTTGTCTTAGGTTACACCTTCCACATTCAGTCACTGATTCATGGGGGGGAATCCTTATTAGACTCCTACTCTATCAAGGCATATCCCATTGGTACTAGATCTACCATATATCTCAACCTGAGACTGCGGGGTGGCAAAGCAGATCAAAACAAAGCCCAAGGACCCACCCAGGGAGCCGATTCATCCAAACTAGAAAATCCAAAAGGTCCCTCATACAAGAACATTTTGCATCAGAAAAACATAGCAACTGTGGAAATTTCTGAATCTTTAGAGTTTATGTAGAAATTATTTACTGTTAATCAGGTTATACTCCTCCTACTTAGACAAGTTATTAACTGAATAAATTCAAGTTAAAATTGAAGCAAAACATATAACAGATATCCACCAATCCAGATCTAGAACAAGTTCATGCACACATAGACAAAGTGACAGTTATTTCTAAACAAATAGTCCCAAGAAAATAAAAATAATAAAAAAACCCAATATAGGAAAATTGGTCTCTGGCTGCTGGAGGGTTTTATTATTAATATTTTTTCTAAATACAACAAGATTGGGTTCCAGATCTGAAAAACCTGAGAGAGATAAAATAGATCTAAAGCTCACTAGTTGATCTAGGGCCAAAATAATGACTGATCGACACCCTCAAACAGGATTTACAGAACTCAAAAAAAATTAGGGCCTAGAAGCCCCAGCGATGCCCCTAAAGCCTCTGAAGCCCCTATGACCCTCAGTGTTTCTTCGGAAAGGTCTGTGTTACCCTAAACTGGGTGACGCAGGCCTTACGCTACCCCTTAGAGTCCTTGCATAACCCCTAAGGGTTTCCAGCAGAAAATCATGTTGTCCTTGTGGGACTGCGAAGAACCTCTGTCGCATAGTTGTTGCCCTTCATGCTGCTGCTCTCCTGCTTCTATGAGCTTAACTCTACCTCTTGCTAATTCTAGACCCTAGGATCAGATCATCCCCTTGGTCTAAATTCCCCTCTCTGCAGCTGAAACACTTCTGAGAATTCTTAGCAAACCCACCCTAGAATCTCAACTTACCTTCAGTGCTCTACCTCTATGTGCCTTTACAAATGACCCCAAGCCTTTCCTTTATACTTTTCTCATTGGGAAACCAATGACCATGATCATATTTTGAATCAATGGCTAAGATTAAAAGAGATCTGTGTGACTTAAGAAAATTTCATCACATGTTTAATTAAATTCACTTTAATTATTTAAGTTCCCTAAGTTTTAACTTAGGAAATACATTAAAATAATTAATTAATTTAATATCTCCAAAACCAGATGAAATTTCCCAAATCCCTTTCTGGGTCTTGTAGATAAAGTGTACTCTAGTCCCTCCACAAAATTTGGGAGCTATAACACAACTAATGCTATGCCAAATACACAAAATCTTTGCACTCCCTCTTATGCATTACAAGACTTTAGGTACTAGTTTTGTGTTGTTGATGCTTTGCTTACTACCACTCAACTTTGCACTGCTGCTGTCATTCTATATTGTTTCCCATGACTCTGCCACTGCCATTGCAACCTCTTTACTATAGCTCCCTCTCAATATGCTGAATTTTTGCTGCTCATAGGATTGCCACTACTGATCTGCTGCACTACAACTTGAGTTGTTGAGAAAAATAATTGAATCTCCTGCCCAATTTTTGACAGACAAGTCAGTTGGGATGTATCCTTATCACTGAAGCTCCATAGGCTACGGATATATGCTAGCATCTGAAGGATGATTCACAACTACAACTTTGCACTGCATAAGAAGGCTCCCTCTACACTACTGAATTTACATCAGCTCCTTGTGCTGAAATCTCTTATGTTTTTGCTGCATTGCATTGTCCCTCTAAAGCCTTCTACACTGCTGCTGCTTCTACATTGTTGCTGCTCTGCTCTGAGCTGCTCCTTCCAACCTTCAAATCTGCCTCTGCTTCATCTGTGATCTATGCTTCCACTTCTCTACTTGTTCCGCTATTGTCTTAAGGCTTTCGTAGCTCGCATGTGATCCAAGAGATGAGATGATCCCGCCTTACTCTTCTATGTAGCTTCTCTACATATCCATGTCACCCCACCTCCGTGGCTCATGAGCAATCATTATTTTCCCATCTTCTGACCAATCATCTGCCATAACAGCTTTGGAAGAAGAGGCTTCCTTGTCCTTTTTCTTCTGAGGAAAATTGCTGGAAAAATGTCCCATTTCACCACATTGGAAACACTTGATCTTTGAGAGATCCTTCTTCTTATTTGGTTTCTTCTTCGATGCCAAGGCTACATATTCCTCATCTTCCTTCTTCACTTTTCTAGATTCAGAGCTATACTGCTTCTTGTTGAATCTGTGGAGTTCTTCTTGTCACAGAACTAACCACAAGTTGTCCCAATCTAGGAGGTCCGCTCTGCCCAAGATACCTTGGACAAAGGTTTCCCACTCATTCGTGATTGCATTGAGGGCAGTCCTAACCATCACATGTCTTCCACCTTAGCACCAATTGCATTCAACTGATCTCTAATTGACTACAATCTGAAGAGGAAATGCTCCAGGTCTTCTCCCTTGGTCATCATGAAATACCTCACCTATGTCTCCAACAATATCCTCCTTTAGACATATTTTCCCTCTTATAGGGAGATCAAGGCCTTCCAAATCTCATTATTTGTCTTCTTCTCAGCTATGTGTGGTACAATATGGCCCTTGATTCCATTCATAATTAGCCATTTTGCATGCCCAGCAGCCTCCTTATTCTTTCGAAAGAGATCCATATTTGTCAGTGTGGCCAAAGTTTTCTCTACATGGTCTCTAAGATTGTAGGCCTCAAGGACTATCAAGATCCTTTCCTTCCAAACTGAAAAGTTTGAGAGGTCATCCAGCTTATCCTAATCACGCAGTCCATGAGGAGTCGTCTACTCAGAACGTGTCGAAACTTCCTTTTCTCTTTTCTAGAGAAATGGATCTATGTCCCTTGGTGAAACATGCACCTTCTGCTCCCTCTGACAACTTCTTTCCCTCCTTGGAAATTTGCCAAATAAACTATGATTCAACTCTCTTTGATCGTCTAATCAAACTGCAAGTTCCTTTAGCTACAAACTTTCTGAGAAGTTGATCTCCTCCCACTCTTTGTCACTAGTGCTTAGGTTAAAAAACATGAAAACTTCAGAAATTTAACCCCACCACCACCTTCTAAATTTATGCATCTTTTCTTCAGTATTTTCTGGATCTGACAGATTCAGATCTGCATCACACTGGCATGCTTCAAACTAATCCAGTGGTGTTTCTGAGCTGCCTCTATGTAGTAATTGTGTGGGCTTGCTAGGAGACAACGTTAGATTGCATCACCCTTCCATCTGCGTGAATATGCCTCTGAAAACTTGGTTGTCCCTTCAGATCTGCATTTCTGCTGCTTTTCCAGTTGCTACCTATAGCTAGAACCTTCAGATTCTTTTTGGTGACCCTCCTAGATCTACAATTAATCTGATACCATGTGGAAATTTCTGAATCTTTACAGTTTATGTAGAAATTATTTACTATTAATTTGGTTATGCTCCTCCTACTTAGACAAGTTATTAATTGAATAAATTCAAGTTAAAATCAAATAAAAACACATAACATGTCTCCACCAATCTAGATCTAGAACAAGTTCATGCGCACATAGATAAAGTGATACAGTTATTTCTGGACAAATAGTCCCCAAAAAAACCCCCAATGCGGGAAAACCAATCTCTAGCTGCTAGAGGGTTTTACTATTAAGATTTTTTTTGAATACAACAAGCTTGGGTTCCAGATCTGGAAAACCCGACAGAGATAAAATAGATCTACAGCTCAATGGTTGATCTAGGTCCAAAATAATGACTGGTCCACACCCTCAAACGATATTATAGAACTCAACCAAAATTAGGGCCTAGAAACCCCAGTGCTACCCCTGAAGCCTCTCCATCAGCCTCTGAAGCCCCTCTGACCATCATCATTGCTCCGGAAAGGTCTGTGTTACCCCAGACTCGGTGACGCGTGCCTTACGCTACCCCTTAGGGTCTTTGCGTAACACGTGAGGCTTTCGTGCAGCAAATCATGTTGTCCTTGAGGGATTGTGCAGCACTTGCATAGCACAGTTGGTTGCCCTTCCTGTTGATCATACTCTCCTACTTCTCTGCGCTACCTCTTGCTAATTCTAGACCCTGGGATGAGATCATCCCCTTGGTCTAAATTCCCCTCTCTGCAGCTGAAACACTTCTAATAATTCTTAGAAAACCCACCCTAGAATCTTAGCTTAGCTTTAGTGCTCTGCCTCTGTGTGTCTTTACAAATGACCCCAAGCCTTTCATTTATACTTTTCTCGTTGGGAAACCAACAACCATGATCAAATCTTGAATCAATGGCTAAGATTAAAAGAAATCTTAATCCATGTGACTTAAGACAATTTCATCACATGTTTAATTAAATTCACTTTAATTATTTAAGTTCCTTAAGTTTTAACTTAGGAAATACATTAAAAAAATTATTTAATTTAATATCTCCTAAACCATATGAAATTTCCCAAATCCCTTTCTGGGTCTTGTATATCAAGTGTACTCTAGTCCCTCCACAAAATTTGGGAGCTAGAGCACAACTGATGCTACCCCAAATACACAAAATCTCAGCAATAACAACAAGAACTGCACCAACAGAGAGTACCCCCAAGTCATACATGATAGAGAAACAAAATAGTGTGCCCGAACTGGATATAGACACTCCAGAGATTGACAAGCATCAATCCACATTTGAATCTCAAGCAATAATATGCAGGTTCAACTACTTTTTGCCCAAACTAATGGAGCTTTTTCATTGGATCTTCACCAACTCAACCATGGATTATGAAATACATCTATGTTCAAAGGCTTCTTCATAGCCAAGTTCTCATCATCAGAATCCAGAGATATCATACTACATGAAGGACCGTGGTTCTGGGGATCCACCAGACTCTTTATCACACCATGGTTTCTAGGTTTTGACACAAACACAATGGAGGTTACCAGAATGTCAATTTGGTTCTGGCTATACAAATTATCGCTTCATTTTTGGAATGAAAGTGTTATAGGAGGCATTGGGAACATCCTCAGGAGATATATAAAAACAAATACCCAACGTTTGGAGGACCGCATATATACTTTCGCATGAAAATGTGTGGAAGTGGACCTTAGCAAAGGCCTACCAGAGAGCATTCAGCTGACTCACAAACAACAAATATGGATGCAACATTTAGAATATGAGAACACAGCATTCAGATGCATAATATGTAGAAACACGGGACACTTACAAAACACATGCCCGGAAGCAAAAGGAGATAACAGAAAAAAAAGAAGACATGGAAAGCAGCCAAAGGATGGAAATTTCCTTCAAAGGATCCAGAGCAGGAGACAAATGAAGAAGAGGAAGACCCCATCCCAAACAAGAGTAAACATATAGCAACCTCTCCAGGTGCACAAGAACAGGAAATGCAAGATCCTTTTAACATCACCACCATGGCATGACCGGCAATGGATCATGGGGCACCGAACAGTGGGGGAAATAAAAGACAACACACTTCAGATACTTCGGACTCAGATAAGGACAATGGAGCACTCACAGAAGAAAATCGTCTCGCCCTTATCTCGGCCATGCCAACACAATGTGCTTGGTGAAAGGTTGAAAAAAAAAGGAGAAGATCTTAATTTTCTTCCCTTGTAATATATTTTTTACTTGCAGCATACTAGCCTGTCTTAATTGACAATTACCAGCACATGTAAAATGTAATTTTGTTTTCATTAATAAAACTATGTTTTTTTCTGAGGAATATATATATATATATATATATGTATATATATCTATTAGTGTTGGAGAATAGGTGATGGAGAAACGACTCTACAAGTAGTCTAATAATCAACAGATTAGGTATCCCACGATTATTGAAGGTCAATACTAAGAATAGTTAGAACTATAGAGGACTTAGTACTTTCTCTCACATCCCATTCCCATCGATATATGTTCAAAGTTTTGAGTTCACATCACTCATTTCTTATTTACAAATACATGCCCATTTGGAGGGAAACAAATGCCTCATGAACCATTTAAGTAGAGCTCCCTTCACTCTTTGAATTTTAAGTATTGAGGGGGTTTCGAAGTGTATTATATTAGATATCATTTTTTGAGATTCAACTGCATTAAGTAAGTCATTCATCTATGACCATTTCCATTAGAGGTAGTCGTAACTGACTAATTTCTCATTATTTTTGAATAGTCCACTTAACACTCATTGCATCGGGTGATACTCACAGGGGTGAAGAAGTGGGATTGAAACTAGTGTAATGAATCACATAGTGTCAATCATCACTTCCAGGGCTTGCACTCGGTAACCAGGATTTCCTAGGAGGTCAGCCATCTCAAATCGCCTCTGACTCAAGCGCACTTAACTATGCATTTTCCCCTAAAATCAAGCCCACTTAGCTTGCTACCCCATTTGCAAAACCTTAGTAAGATTTATGCCTCGTGAAGCATTCAAGTATAGCTCCCTTCACTCTTTGTATTTAAGTATTGAGGGGTTTTCACAGGGTATTATGTGAGATATCATTTTTTGGGATTCAACTGCATTAAGTAATTCATTCATCTATGACCATTTCCATGAGAGGTAGTCGTAACTCACTAATTTCTCATGATTTATGGATAGTCCACTTAGCACTCATTACATTGAGTGATGCTCACAGGGGTGAAGAAGTGGGATTGAAACTAGTGAAATGAATCGCATAACGTCAATCATCACTTCTGGGCTTACACCCAGTAACCAGGGCTTCCACAGAGGTCACCCATCCCAGATCACCTCTGCCTCAAGCGCGCTTAACTGTGGAATTTTCCCCACAATCAAGGCCACCTAGCTTTCTACCCCATTTGGAATTTTTTGGCTAGTATTGTGCTTCATCAAGAAGGGACACTACAAAAACGATAAAGAAAATAAGGAAATAGGTAGAGTTGGAGAAAGCACAAGTTCAAATGATCATCCAGAGTAACAAACAACTCGGCTCATTCATCACCAATATTAAAACCTCATATGCACGATTATACAATAACGTGGATATCATGGTGAAATCACACAAGATCCCTTCAATTGGCTCACTCATCGAGGCCAAACGTAGGAATCAAGTTAGGCATGAGGTTGAAGAATACTTGGACCAGCTCAGGAAGATCGCCACCAAGGAAGATATGTAGGTGAACAAGACTAACATGTTGAAGTACATTGGTGGCCCTGTCGAGATAAAAACTATGTTGCTCTTGCTAAAGAAGGAAATTCAAACCAGTTCCAAAGTAGTGTACCGAGATGCAATGGAGGCTAGACTCTGCTTCTAGCCTTATCCCATCACACAGTTTGGAGAAGTTTAACGTGTTTTATCTTATTAGGTTGTCTAGTTGACTCTACCCAATTTTTTCTTATACGGTTATGAACGATATTTTAATATATTTTGTAATTAATTGTAGGTGAAATTCCAAGTGTTAATTGTCGAATGTGAAGAGTCATTTTGTAATGAATTCCCAAGGTCATGGTTGAAGGAATTCAAACCATCATGAGGGAAGTCAAAGAGTCTCAAAGGGAGATGAGTATTCACCCCTTTTGTTATAAATATACCCGAGTCATTGGTCAAGTAAAAGGAGGGAGATGAATAATCATCCCTTTTGTTATAAATATACCCTCATTGATCAAGTAAAAGGATTTTGGGTCGAGCTTTTGGTTTAAGATCAGAAGTTTGGGAGTTTTGTTGAGATCATTGGCTTCTCCATAGCATAGAGGGAATATCTTTCTTTGGAGGAGCATGTGTTTTGTTCATGTCCCACTATTGGGACTAGTGGTTTGTCAATTGTATATATATGCTTGGGACTTTCACTTTAATAGAATCTCAAAGCGAGCACGTTTTCATGCATATGTTGTGAATATAGTAGGACTATTCTTGTTATGTTTGCAATATATGTTATTTCATTTACGCTAACACTTATGAACTGTTTCATTTGCATTAGCATCAATCTTATAGAATGTGTGATGTTGTATATTTCCATCATGGTTAACTTGTGAAATATTTTACAAGCTAACTTATGATCCCTTTATGCTTGTGCATTCTTTTCAAGTTGAATACTATTATAGGCTTGTAAGGGGCCTAGTCACTTTTCCTTCGTCGTGTTAGAACCTTCCATGCATTGCACTTGACCCTCCACAAAGCTATACACTTATTTCACCAAAGTCACAAATACATCATTCTATACATTATCGCAGAGAATACATAACACTAAAACTCATTATTTGGACTATGATGTTCCTATTCCAAATAAGTGAAATATAAGTGGAATTTTATATCAGGAAAACCCTTAAATGTGGGTGGGTTCAGCACCATCGACACTACAAAATAACAAATATGTTATAAGTAGAGAGTTAATCTTATATCCCAGAAGCAATAATTGTTATATCGTAATCTCTACTTTTACAGAAAATATATAGTCACCTCAGTAACCTCACTAACAGGGCACGTGTTATTGAGAACTGGTCACATAGAAAACCATACTGATCACGGACTATTGGGACTGCCCCTTCACTAATTGACTTACTCACTGACTAAGCTTCCTCCAGCCGCCGAAAGAAGTGGAAAGGTGGTTTTTTTTTTCCTTTCTATTGAAGAGAGGGAAAGCAACTTCAAGTTAAGTATTTTAGGTTTTCAATTTGAAACTCAAACTTGAAAATTACTCTCATTGTAAGAGGAGTTTAAATATAAAGTAAATAATATGTATGAGGTTATTTAATATTAAATGTTGTGGATATATATAGATTTTTAAAATTTTCGACTCTTAAACAGCATGCTATAATATAGAGCCATTGAATAATAATTCTACTATTCATCGATTTTGATGATTATGTAAAAAATACGTATTTTTGTGAATAGATTACTTGTAGATAAAGAGTAGCGAAATTAAATTTTAATGATTATGTCAAAAATACGTATTTTTGTGAATAGATTACTTGTATATAGAGAGGAGAGAAATTTAAAATAAAAGGTCATTTTGAATTTTAGTAAATTATTTATATTTATAAATGGAAAATATAAAATAATTTACTCTTGTCATTTGAAGTAGAATAAAGTGTCTGGTAAAGTTATGGAGTTGTTTAAAATAATTGACTTTTGTCATTTGAAGTAGAATAAAGTGTTGATAAAGTTATGGAGTTGTTTAAGGAGGTAGACTAATTGTTAAGATTGTCAAAATTGGTGGGACAAAAAAATTTAAGAAATCTTGCTTGTTTGAATCATATTTTTAATAGTGGAAATAGACTCAGCATTATAAAAAAACTTTTAAAGCACTCAAATTTATTGAAGTTTAATAACTATAACTTAAATTTACAAAAATCCCTACTAAATTTTCTTAAAATTTTACCAAAATTTCCATAATTTTCATTCAAAAGCAGTCTAGTTAGACTAGAGCTAAATTACTATTGCTATTGCTGGCCTTCGCGATTCGCGAAGCCTTTCAAAAGTTAATTATGACGTATGTACGCGTTTCCATTAGATGAGATTTCAAAGTCCATCCGGAAGAAACAATGACCATTTATTCTAATCGCATACGACAGCGGATTTTTTCTTATTTATTTATGAGGAAAGAATTTTGCTTTCACACCTTAATGGATTCGGAATTTTTTTCCTGTTTATTTGTTGTAACCGGTTTTGAAATTACTTTAAAAGTTGCTCATACCAATCATTAATGAATTAAGATAAAATTACAAACTCTTCAGCTTCATAAAAACGATAAAATATCAAATCTAGAAATTTTTATAATCTATAATTTGCCACAGCCTGTCAAAGTTACCGGAAATTAGGTTATTTGAAAACGACACATAAAACTCTTTTTATAAACCTAACGACTGATTGAAGATTAATGCAGAAGAAAATAAAATATATAGACGCATGTGGTTGGGCGTGTGGTTTGATTCGATCAATTATTTTAAATGTTTCTGGTTTTTACGTGCTTTGAATTTAATATGGAGATAAAAGAAGTAGAACATCGTAATGTTGTTTATGGAAGGAAGAAACGTGATGATAAAAAATTACATGAATGATTGGTTTAAAATAGTTTCAAAATAATAGTGAAGTTAGAAGCAAATTGTTTTTATAAAAGATAACAAAATGAGTCTAGTTTTTTTCATGTGCAGATTGAATAATTTAATTAATTTGTTTTTAGTGATATTAAAATAGCAATAGTTAGTTACATTGCTCAAATAGCAATGAAATAATTTTCAATGTAGTTATGTATAACATTTAGTTTTATAATATAAAAAATATAATTTTTTATAATGAAAATTGTTGAGATTTTTTTATAAAAGGATGTTTTTATTTATGTTGATAGGAAATTATTATAGAAGATTCTCATATTTATTTCTATTTTAATCTAAATCTTTATTTAATGGTCATAAATGAAAGATACTAATATATTTTGGTTATCAATATTTACCTCTTTACATTTACTTAATACAATAATGAAATCACCAGAAGATCATCTAGTTAATTTTAAAAAGTAAAAAATAATGATTAACATATATCAATCATATTTATTAATATAACTGTATCAATCTTAAATTTGTTTATGGTTCATATTTGAATTATTATTAGTTATAAAAATACATTTATTTATATTTTAAATTAATTAAACATTAATGTTTAAAAAATGATCATTCATATACAATTTTAAAAATTTTCATTAGCCCATAAGAAAAAGGTATATTAGCATTCAAAGGCATTTGGGAAAAGAGTACATTTATTTTTCATATTTACCTTTAGATAGAATCTCAATATATTAGTTAGTAATTTTCTTTTTCTTTTTTCACAAAATATATAACTTTATACCTTTATATGTAGATAAGGGGTTTTATGAAATCTAGGATGATATTAAAATGTAAAAGTGCATTTTAATTGTCTTTTTTTGAGTAAATTTTGTGGTTAATGGATTTTTTGGATTGTAAATTTTAGTTATATATTCCACACAATTTAAGTACTCCAAAGGTTTTTTAGGGCATTCAATCCATTTATGCATTCAAAAACACAATATAAATAACAGAAAATTACAATTTTGCCAAAAATATTATCATCAACTTTTGACAAAAATACCAAATATAGAACAATTAAACTACACCAAATGTTAAGAGACAAAAGCATATATACCTACTTTCCACCATAAAAATCAAAATTCAGGCTTAGGCACCATATCCATAATACCTCTGAGAGGGAATAAGATTAATGACTATCATGACACCTTGAGCTCCTGATATAGAAGCTATGTAAGGGAATGTCCTCCAACAAAGAAGGGTCTAATAGCTACAAAGAAAACACCAATTAAAAAAACTTTTAACAAACACACGTGTTCTTGTTATCTTTTAGTGAAGGTTTGTCCAATCACTACAAACAAAACACCAATTAATAAAAGTTTTAACAAACACACTTGTTCTTGTTATCTTTTAGTGGAGGTGAATAGACAAGGAAAAGTTTTTAGGAGAGTATTTTTTGAGCACATAAACCTTTAAAGTCTTGACAATTACATTTTCATAACACCTCTCTCTCTTTATAATTATACATCTTCTAACTTTCATTTTTTGTAAAATACATACATTGAAAAATATGCAACATGGTAAGGAAAATATATAATTTTTCTTATGCTTGTTATTAAGTACAACACACATGTACATCATATTACAAGACATAATAGTTTTAGGGTTAATATTAAACCTAAATTTTTCTAAAATGACAATTTAAAAAGAAGAGGCACTCATGTTTACAATACCATGCACACTACATTCGTTAAAATTTGATAATAGAAAAATGTTAATGCACTAAATAAAATAGCTACATTGATTCAAGTGATACAATGTGTAGTATGATAAGTTTTAAAAGGGTTGTTGTGCAATATGCACTAAACATACGATTGCTCTAGTGTGCTCTAAATATTCCATTTCATGGATGTATCTTTATCCAAGGAGCATTGCATCAAGGTCCCATTAAATTATTTTATTTTGAAAATGGATGTTGATGTGTACTAAACATAGCTACAGATTCATGCATAACACAAACATATGTAACAAGGTAGGTTATGATATTTTATAGAGGAAAATATGTTTGCAGTGTGCCCTACACCTACCAATGCGACAATTCATTGGAATATGAGGCACATTGGAGAAGGGTAAAAAAACACCATCCAAATTATTATTTCAATTTTCTTTTAGTACTTCACACATGTTCAAGTTTCAATTTTGTCTGAGAATGTAATAATGAAGGAGGAAAACATATCATAATCCTATAACATGATGTTAAGAGATCCACAATGTCCATTTATTACAAATTTAGTTTTTTTTAATTTTTAAAAGGTTGAGATACTATGCATTTAATTTTATTAATATTAGTGTATATCCCATGACCAAAGAAATGCTAAAATATATATGGTAAAATGTATATTTTATCTTTAGATCGAGTAGTATATATTAGATTATGTAAACCATAACATAAACCATATTAATTAATCTAATTTTGAGTTTTTATTGTGTTAGTCATCTTATATGTCCCATAACATCTCATTAGTCATATGTCATATATACAAATGCAATCATCTTATATGTCTCATAAAATCTCATTAGTCATATGTGATATATATAAATGCAGTCATGTTATATGTCCTATAAGATCTCTTTCTTCATATGTCATATATATAAAGGCAATGGCATGTGAGTGTCAAGGAATTTGATTTTAGGTTCCAGAGATTTTATTGTGAGTGATCCATACAATTTCAAACCAATATTCAAGATTTAATAAGTCATTTTTGTGTTATGTTAAATTTTTTTTTCTTGTGATATATATGTGAAAAAATTTAACATAATTATGTTATTGAAGGATAATTTTTTAATTAAAATTTTATTGGTAAAGGGTTAATTTATTATGAGAACATCACTTTTTAAGGGAAAAATTTTATTGACGGTAAGCATAAGCAAGGATAATTTTAAGGATGGAAAATTATCTTGAAGTTTAAAAAAGTGGCGAATCTCACTAGTCCCTAATATGAAAACTATAAAATGTTTATTGATGCATAATGAGCTAGTTCATTGTGCAGGATTGGGGAGATTCATTCCACAAAATAAGCTAATAAAACAAACAATACACACTTTCCAATAACAAATACTTTATTTTTAACAAGTCCCCCGGTCCAAACTACCAGGAAAGCTAGTCATACCAAATCTATGGACCTCCATCCAAATCTCATGTTCTAGTCATAAACCGAATTTAATAATAACCATAAATACAAGTATATGGTGCTTCAACAACCCAAGTTGTAGATTTTTGCCTACAATATGTAGAATAACCAAATTTTGCATCAAGGGTTTAAAAAGGGTTTACGTGACCAATATATTTTCTCAGTTCTGTAAGGAGTTATTAAGGAAAAACTCAATGGACACCGATGTACTCAATAGTACGAAATGGAAACCTTTTGAACCGTTACAAAAACAAGATGTACGTAATCAAATCAATTTCAATTTCATGTATAACTCATATTTTCGAAACCTTAGAGTGGTGGGGATTGTAACCACCTAGTAAATTCTTGTTGCTGGTTGGCACATTGCCATGAATGCGATTGTATTAGAGACCAAAATCAATTAATAACAACTTTGAATGTTAATGATTGACTGAAAGACATCATAGTGTGTAGAGAAACTATGTGAAGAAGAAGTTCTACGGAGGTGGTTGTGCATAGAACAATTATTTGTGCCGAGAAAATTTTTGTGGGGAGAATAAATTAATTACGAATAGAGGTATGGACTATAATTTATCATAGATATTAATCTTATACATTAATATAATAACTTTGTATTTTAAAAATGTTGTATGAAGAGAACTGCTTATATGCACCGAATTTAGGCTAGGTCTAGAAGAAAAGGAATAACCTTAAACCTCATTACACATCTGAATTTGCAATGAATTAAACTATATTATGCATGAAACATAGATAACTATATGAATTGTATTGGTCATGCAAGAGTAAGGCTTCATCAAGGTACTGACTGAATATTTGAGGGAGGCGATGGATTTTAACTACTATCACATGGGACCATCAATGGAATCAGTGTGATCTGCAAAATCCGACATAGGAAGTGATGAAGAAGTTCCACTAGGAGTATCCAATAATTCTATGGTGCTTGCATAAGAAACATATGGTTTACATTCAATGAAAATAAATTAATAAGCATGCAACCACAAATATACCACCGAAAACTAACGTAACTACGATATTATTCCAAACAAAAATAAAATAAAACTAAACATTTTTAATCATGTTCAATTATCTACAAATAAACGCCAACGACAGCCTAGAAGAGCCCATGCACGGGAATGAATCCTACCGCATAAACAGTATTGCAATCGTATTTATGCCACTCACAACGAATCAATATACAAGAAACCTCATTTTTTTCCTCTGGAATGTATATTTTACTGATAAATGAGACTTTAGTTGTGACAATTCACAACATTTATCTTATTTACGTGTAGATTATATATATATATAAACACACACACACACACACACACACACACACACATGTGTGTGTGTGTGTGTGTGTGTGTATGGAGGAGAAGAGAGCAATGACAACCCTTGCATCCCACAAGAGGCTTCTAGTCACATGGACGAATCCCTTTCCCACCATGAATCTGAATTTGAAACAGATTCAGAGGAAAAACACAAGTATTTATCGAATCACTTGATCAGAACGAATTAGAAGAAGAAGAGGCATTCGATTGCGATGAATGCGCACCTCCCGCTCACATGTTCGATACCCACCCCTGCCCAGATCCGTCAAATACTGAGAAGCCCATTCACATTTACGCGGATGGAATATACGAGCTATTCCACTTCGGCCATGCTCGATCTCTGGAATAGGCCAAGAAGTCGTTCCCCAATGTGTATTTGCTGGTGGGATGTTGTAGCGATGCAGTCATGCTCATATATAAGGGCAAGGCAATGATGACTAAAGCTGAACGTTATGAATCCCTTCGTCATTGCAAATTTGCGACGGAGGTCAGTTGAAACCCTAGGTCTTACAGTTCTGGGTTATTGGTTCGTGTGGCGGTGGACACCCGTGGTTGGGCACCAAATGAGAGGATCACCACTGTTTCACAGGCTTTTCGCCTTGCACTTGAGCTGCATTGGTGACTTGTATGGAGCGGATTTTCCTCTATTAGCACAGAGTTCGCCTTCCTAATCCCCATCGACCTCTTGGGCCTATGGCTTTGCCAAGAGACGGACACCCATCAACAACGATGGGCTCAGGTGGTGCCGCTCAGCTACTGCCTTCAGGCTTCTATTCGTGGTGGATCTACTGAGAAAATATGCACAGAAACTTCATTGGCGGTTTACAAAAGGAAATGGAGAATATCTCAACCAATGGGCACTACGTCTGCATTAGCGCTTTGTGGCGGTTGCCCCCAAGACACTCCATTCCGGGGATACTTGTCATTTGGCTCCTACAGTAACCTGTCCAAGATACCAAAACAAAAGGCCAAAGGAAGTCATGGAGCTACCACAGAAAACGAGATTCAGGTAAGCTTGGCACTTTTCCAAGTTTTCATAAAGCCCCCAGTGGGGAATAGTTTTATTGTTTGGGTACGGGACACAAACACTGTTTCAAATATGAAGGAAAAAAATAGGGTTGTCTCAGGTTACACCTTCCACATTCAGTCACTGATTCATGGGGGGGAATCCTTATTAGACTCCTACTCTATCAAGGCATATCCCATTGGTACTAGATCTACCATATATCTCAACCTGAGACTGCGGGGTGGCAAAGCAGATCAAAACAAAGCCCAAGGACCCACCCAGGGAGCCGATTCATCCAAACTAGAAAATCCAAAAGGTCCCTCATACAGGAACGTTTTGCATCGGAAAAACATAGCAACTGTGGAAATTTTTGAATCTTTAGAGTTTATGTAGAAATTATTTACTGTTAATCAGGTTATACTCCTCCTACTTAGACAAGTTATTAACTGAATAAATTCAAGTTAAAATCGAAGAAAAAAACATAACAGATATCCACCAATCCAGATCTAGAACAAGTTCATGCACACATAGACAAAGTGACAGTTATTTCTAAACAAATAGTCCCCAGAGAAAAAAAATTAAAAAAAATTAAAAAAAACCCAATACAGGAAAATTGGTCTTTCGCTGCTGGAGGGTTTTATTATTAATATTTTTTCTAAATACAACAAGTCTGGGTTCCAGATCTGAAAAACCTGAGAGAGATAAAATAGATATAAAGCTCACTGGCTGATCTAGGGCCAAAATAATGACTGATCGACACCCTCAAACGGGATTTACAGAACTCAAACAAAATTAGGGCCTAGAAGCCCCAGCGGTGCCCCTAAAGCCTCTGAAGCCCCTATGACCCTTAGTTTTTCTTCGAAAAGGTCTGTGTTACCCTAGACTGGGTGACGGAGGCCTTACGCTACCCCATAGAGTCTCTGCGTAACCCCTAAGGGTTTCCTGCAGAAAATCATGTTGTCCTTGAGGGACTGCGAAGAACCTCTGTAGCATAGTTGTTGCCCTTCATGCTGCTGCTCTCCTGCTTCTATGAGCTTATCTCTACCTCTTGCTAATTCTAGACCCTGGGATCAGATCATTCCCTTGGTCTAAATTCCCCTCTCTGCAACTGAAACACTTCTGAGAATTCTTAGCAAACCACCCCTAGAATATCAACTTACCTTCAGTGCTCTACCTCTATGTGCCTTTACAAATGACCCCAAGCCTTTCCTTTATAATTTTCTCATTGGGAAACCAATGACCGTGATCATATTTTGAATCAATGGCTAAGATTAAAAGAGATTTGTGTGACTTAAGAAAATTTCATCACATCTTTAATTAAATTCACTTTAATTATTTAAGTTTCCTAAGTTTTAACTTAGGAAATACATTAAAATAATTAATTAATTTAATATCTCCAAAACCAGATGAAATTTCCCAAATCCCTTTCTGGGTCTTGTAGATAAAGTTTACTCTAGTCCCTCCACAAAATTTGGGAGCTATAACACAACTAATGCTACGCCAAATACACAAAATCTTTGCACTCCCTCTTATGCATTACAAGACTTTAGGTACTAGTTTTTTGTTGTTGATGCTTTGCTTACTACCACTCAACTCTGCACTGCTGTTGTCATTCTATATTGTTGCCCATGACTCTGCCACTGACATTGCAACCTCTGTACTACATCTACCTCTCAATATGTTGCATTTTTGCTGCTCATAGCATTGCCACTACTGATCTGCTGCACTGCAACTTCAGTTGTTGAGAGAAATAATTGAATCTCCTGCCCAATGTTTGATAGACAAGTTAGTTGGGATGCATCCTTATCACTGAAGCTCCATAGGCTACGGATCTATGCTAGCATCTGAAGGATGATGCACAGATACAACTCTACACTGCGTAAGAAGGCTCCCTCTACACTACTGAATTTACATCAGCTCCTTGTGCTGAAATCTTTTATGTTTTTGCTGCATTGCGTTGTCCCTCTAAAGCCTTCTACACTTCTGCTGCTTCTACATTGTTGCTGCTATGCTCTGAGCTGCTCCTTCCAACCTTCAGATCTGCCTCTGCTTCATCTGTGATCTATGCTTCCACTTCTCTACTTGTTCCGCTATTGTCTTAAGGCTGTCGTAGCTCGCATGTGATCCAAGAGATGAGATGATCCCACCTTACTCTTCTATGTAGCTTCTCTACATATCCATGTCACCCCACCTCCGTGGTTCATGAGCAATCATTATTGTCCCATCTTCTGACCAATCATCTGCCATAACATCCTTGGAAGAAGAGGCTTCCTTGTCCTTTTTCTTCTGAGGACAATTGCTGGAAGAATGTCCCATTTCACCACACTGGAAACACTTGATCTTTTAGACATCCTTCTTCTTATTTGGTTGCTTCTTCGATGCCAAGGCTGCATCTTCCTCATCTTCCTTCTTCACTTTGCTAGATTCGGAGCTATACTGTTTCTTGTTGAATCTGTGGAGTTCTTCTTGTCACAGAAATGACCACAAGTTGTCCCAATCTAGGAGGTCCGCTCTGCCCAAGATACTTTGGACAAAGGTTTCCCACTCATACGTGATTGCATTGAGGGCAGTCCTAACCATCACATGTCTTCCACCTTAGCACCAATTGCATTCAACTGATCTCTAATTGACTGCAATCTGAAGAGGAAATGCTCCAGGTGTTCTCCCTTGGCCATCATGAAATACCTCACCTATGTCTCCAACAACATCTTCCTTTAGACATATTTTCCCTTGTATAGGGAGATCAAGGCCTTCCAAATCTCATTATTTGTCTTCTTCTCAGCTATGTACAATATGGCCCTTGATTCCATCCATAATTAGCCATTTGGCATGCCCAGCAGCCTCCTTATTCTTCCGAAAGAGATCCAGATTTGTCAATGTGGCCAAAGTTTTCTCTACATGGTCTCTAAGATTGTAGGCCTCAAGGACTATCAGGATCCTTTCCTTCCAAACTGAAAATTTTGAGAGGTCATCCAACTTATCCTAATCACGCAGTCCATGAGGAGCCATCTACTCAGAATGTGTCGAAACTTCCTTTTCTCTTTTCTAGAGAAATGGATCTATGGCCCTTGGTGAAATATGCACCTTCTGCTCCCTCTGACAACTTCTTTCCCTCCTTGGAAATTTGCCAAATAAACTATGATTCAACTCTCTTTGATCGTCTAATCAAACTACAAGTTCCTTTAGCTACAAAATTTCTGAGAAGTTGATCTCCTCCCACTCTTTGTCACTAGAGCTTAGGTTAAAAAACATGAAAAATTTAGAAATTTAACCCCACCAGCACCTTCTAAATTTATGCATCTTTTCTTCAGTATTTTCTAGATCTGACAGATTCAGATCCGCATCACACTGGCATGCTTCAAACTAATCCAGCGGTGTTTCTGAGCTGCCTCTATGTAGTAATTGTGTGGGCTTGCTAGGAGACAACGTTAGATTGCATCACCCTTCCGTCTGCGTGAATATGCCTCTGAAAACTTGGTTGTCCCTTCAGATCTGCGTTTCTGCTGCTTTTCCAGTTGCTACCTATAGCTAGAACCTTCAGATTCTTTTTGGTGACCCTCCTAGTTCTACAATCAATCTGATACCATGTGGAAATTTCTGAATCTTTACAGTTTATGTAGAAATTATTTACTTTTAATCTGGTTATGCTCCTCCTACTTAGACAAGTTATTAACTGAATAAATTCAAGTTAAAATCAAAGAAAAACACATAACATGTCTCCACCAATCCAGATCTAGAACAAGTTCATGCACACATAGATAAAGTGATACAGTTATTTCTGGACAAATAGTCCCCAAAAAAAACCCCAATGCGGGAAAACCAGTCTCTAGCTGCTAGAGGGTTTTATTATTAAGAATTTTTTTGAATACAACAAGCCCGGGTTCCAGATCTGGAAAACCCAACAGAGATAAAATAGATCTACAGCTCAGTGGTTGATCTAGGTCCAAAATAATGACTGGTCCACACCCTCAAACGATATTTATAGAACTCAGCCAAAATTAGGGCCTAGAAACCCCAGTGCTACCCCTGAAGCCTCTCCATCAGCCTCTAAAGCCCCTCTGACCATCAGCGTTGCTCCGGAAAGGTCTGTGTTACCCCAGACTCGGTGACGCAGGCCTTACGCTACCCCTTAGGGTCTTTGCGTAACCCGTGAGGGTTTCGTACAACAAATCACGTTGTCCTTGAGGGATTGTGCAGCACTTGCATAGCACAGTTGTTGCCCTTCCTGTTGCTCATACTCTCCTGCTTCTCTGCGCTGCCTCTTTGAGCTAATCTCTGCCTCTTGCTAATTCTAGACCCTAGGATGAGATCATCCCCTTGGTCTGAATTCCCCTTTCTGTAGCTGAAACACTTCTAATAATTCTTAGAAAACCCACCCTAGAATCTTAGCTTAGCTTTAGTGCTCTGCCTCTGTGTGTCTTTACAAATGACCCCAAGCCTTTCATTTATACTTTTCTCGTTGGGAAACCAACAACCATGATCAGATCTTGAATCAATGGCTAAGATTAAAAGAAAGCTTGATCCATGTGACTTAAGACAATTTCATCACATGTTTAATTAAATTCACTTTAATTATTTAAGTTCCTTAAGTTTTAACTTAGGAAATACATTAAAAAAATTAATTAATTTAATATCTCCTAAACCATATGAAATTTCCCAAATCCCTTTCTGGGTCTTGTATATCAAGTGTACTCTAGTCCCTCCACAAAATTTGGGAGCTAGAGCACAACTGATGCTACCCCAAATACACAAAATCTCAGCAATAACAACAAGAACTGCACCAACAGAGAGTACCCCCAAGTCATACATGATAGAGAAACAAAATAGTGTGCCCGAACTGGATATAGACACTCCAGAGATTGACAAGCATCAATCCACATTTGAATCTCAAGCAATAATATGCAGGTTCAACTACTTTTGGCCCAAACTAATGGAGATTTTTCATTGGATCTTCACCAACTTGACCATGGATTATGAAATACATATATGTTCAAAGGCTTCTTCATAGCCAAGTTCTCATCATCGAATCCAAAGATAACATACTACTAGAAGGACCGTCGTTCGGGGATCCACCAGACTCTTTATCACACCACGGTTTCTAGGTTTTGACACAAACACAATGGAGGTTACCAGAATGTCAATTTGGTTTTGGCTATACAAATTCTCGCTTCATTTTTGGAATGAAAGTGTTAAAGGAGGCATTGGGAACATCCTCGGGAGATATATAAAAAAAAATACCCAACTTTTGGAGGACCGCATATATACTTTCGCATGAATATGTGTGGAAGTGGACCTTAGCAAAGGCCTACCAGAGAGCATTCAGTTGACTCACAAACAAAAATTATGGATGCAACATTTAGAATATGAGAACACAACATTCAAATGCATAATATGCACAAACACGGGACACTTACAAAACACATGCCCGGAAGCAAAAGGAGATAACTGAAAAAGAAGAAGACATGGAAAGCAGCCAAAGGATGGAAATTTCCTTCAGAGGATCCAAAGCAGGAGACAAATGAAGAAGAGGAAGACCCCATCCCAAACAAGAGTAAACAGATAGCAAACTCTCCAAGTGCATAAGAACAGGAAATGCAAGATCCTTTTAACATCACCACCATGGCATGACCGGCAATGGATCATGGGGCACCGGACAGCGGGGGGAATAAAAGACAACACACTTCAGATACATCGGACTCAGATAAGGACAATGGAGCACTCACAGAAGAAAATCATCTCGCCCTTATCTCGGACATGCAACACAATGTGCTTGGTGAAAGGTTGAAAAAAAAAGGAGAAGATCTTAATTTTCTTCCCTTGTAATATATTTTTTACTTGCAGCATACTAGCCTGTCTTAACTAACAATTACCAGCACATGTAAAAAGTAATTTTGTTTTCATTAATAAAACTATGTTTTTTTTCTGAGGAATATATATATATATATATATATATATATATATCTACTAGTGTTGGAGAATAGGTGATGGAGAAACGACTCTACAAGTAGTCTAATAATCAACAGATTAGGTATCCCACGATTATTGAGGGTCAATACTAAGAATAGTTACAAGTATAGAGGACTTAGTACTTTCTCTCACATCCCATTCCCATCGAGGTATGTTCAAAGTTTTGATTTCACATCACTCATTTCTTATTTACAAATACATGCCCATTTGGAGGGAAACAAATGCCTCATGAACCATTTAAGTGGAGCTCCCTTCACTCTTTGAATTTTAAGTATTGAGGGGGTTTCGTAGTGTATTATATTAGATATCATTTTTTGGGATTAAACTGCATTAAGTAAGTCATTCATCTATGACCATTTCCATTAGAGGTAGTCGTAACTCACTAATTTCTCATGATTTTTGAATAGTCCACTTAACACTAATTGCATCGGGTGATACTCACAGGGGTGAAGAAGTGGGATTGAAACTAGTGTAATGAATCACATAGTGTTAATCATCACTTCCAGGGCTTGCACTCGGTAACCAGGATTTCCTAGGAGGTCAGCCATCTCAGATCGCCTCTGACTCAAGCACGCTTAACTATGCATTTTTCCCTACAATCAAGCCCACTTAGCTTGCTACCCCATTTGCAAAACCTTAGTAAGATTTATGCCTCGTGAAGCATTCAAGTATAGCTAACTTCACTCTTTGTATTTAAGTATTGAGGGGTTTTCACAGGGTATTATGTGAGATATCATTTTTTGGGATTCAACTGCATTAAGTAATTCATTCATCTATGACCATTTCCATGAGAGGTAGTCGTAACTCACTAATTTCTCATGATTTATGGATAGTCCACTTAGCACTCATTACATTGAGTGATGCTCACAGGGGTGAAGAAGTGGGATTGAAACTAGTGAAATGAATCGCATAACGTCAATCATCACTTCTGGGCTTGCACCCAGTAACCAGGGCTTCCACGGAGGTCACCCATCCCAGATCACATCTGCCTCAAGCGCGCTTAACTGTGGAATTTTCCCCACAGTCAAGGCCACTTAGCTTTCTACCCCATTTGAAATTTTTTGGCAAGTATTGTGCTTCATCAAGAAGGGACACTACAAAAACGATAAAGAAAATAAGGAAATAGGTAGATTTGGAAAAAGCACAAATTCAAATGATCATCTAGAGTAACAAACAACTCGTCTCATTCATCACCAATATTAAAACCTCATATGCACGATTATACAATACCATGGATATCATGGTGAAATCACACAAGATCCCTTCAATTGGCTCACTCACCGAGGCCAAACGTAGGAATCAAGTTAGGCATGAGGTTGAAGAATACTTGGACCAGCTCAGGAAGATCGCCACCAAGGAAGATATGTAGGTGAACAAGACTAACATGTTGAAGTACATTGGTGGCCCTGTCGAGATAAAAACTATGTTGCTCTTGCTAAAGAAGGAAATTCAAACTAGTTCCAAAGTAGTGTACCAAGATGCAATGGAGGCTAGACTCTGCTTCTAGCCTTATCCCATCACACAGTTTGGGGAAGTCATCACATAGTACAAAGTTTGGCACCACTGTATGAGCTAGAGTTTCCCCAAACTCAAGCTTAACTTGTTTTATCTTATTAGGTTGTCTAGTTGACTCTACACAATTTTTTCTTATATGGTTATGAACGATATTTTAATATATTTTGTAATTAATTGTAGGTGAAATTCCAAGTGTCAATTGTCGAATGTGAAGAGTCATTTTGTAATGAATTCCAAAGGTCATGGTTGAAGGAATTCAAACAATCATGAGGGAAGTCAAAGAGTCTCAAAGGGAGATGAGTATTCACCCCTTTTGTTATAAATATACCCGAGTCATTGGTCAAGTAAAAGGAGGGAGATGAATAATCATCCCTTTTGTTATAAATATACCCTCATTGGTCAAGTAAAAGGATTTTAGGTCGAGCTTTTGGTTTAAGATCAGAAGTTTGGGAGTTTTGTTGAGATCATTGGCTTCTCCGTAGCATAGAAGGAATATCTTTCTTTGGAGGAGCATGTGTTTTTTTCATGTCCCACTACTGGGACTATGGTTTGTCAATTGTATATATATGCTTGGGACTTTCACTTTAATAGAAGCTCAAAGCGAGCACGTTTTCATGCATATGTTGTGAATATAGTAGGACTATTTTTGTTATGTTTGCAATATATGTTATTTCATTTACGCTAACACTTATGAACTGTTTCATTTGCATTAGCATCAATCTTATAGAATGTGTGATGTTGTATATTTCCATCATGGTTAACTTGTGAAATATTTTACAAGCTAACTTATGATCCCTTTATGCTTGTGCATTCCTTTCAAGTTGAATACTATTATAGGCTTCTAAGGGGCCTAGTCACTTTTCCTTCGTCGTGTTAGAACCTTCCATGCATTGCACTTGACCCTCCACAAAGCTATACACTTATTTCACCAAAGTCACAAATACATCATTCTATACATTATCGCAGAGAGTACATAACACTAAAACTCATTATTTGGACAACTAAGTATGGTGCTCCTATTCCAAATAAGTGAGATATAAGTGGGATTTTATATCAAGAAAACCCTTAAATGTGGGTGGGTTCAGCACCATCAACACTACAAAATAACAAAATAATGAATATGTTATAAGTAGAGAGTTAATCTTATATCCCAGAAGCAATAATTGTTATATCGTAATCTCTACTTTTACAGAAAATATATAGTCACCTCAGTAACCTCACTAACAGGGCACGTGTTATTGAGAACTGGTCACATAGAATACCATACTGATCACGGACTATTGGGACTGCCCCTTCACTAATTGACTTACTCACTTACTAAGATTCCTCCAGCTGCCGAAAGAAGTGGAAAGGTGGTTTTTTTTTTTCCTTTCTATTGAAGAGAGGGAAAGCAACTTCAAGTTAAGTATTTTAGGTTTTCAATTTGAAACTCAAACTTAAAAATTACTCTCATTGTAAGAGGAGTTTAAATATAAAGTAAATAATATGTATGAGGTTATTTAATATTAAATGTTGTGGATATATATAGATTTTTAAAATTTTCGACTCTTAAACAGCATGCTATAATATAGAGCCATTGAATAATAATTCTACTATTCATCGATTTTGATGATTATGTAAAAAATACGTATTTTTGTGAATAGATTACTTGTAGATAAAGAGTAGCGAAATTAAAGTTTAATGATTATGTAAAAAATACGTATTTTTCGGAATAGATTACTTGTATATAAAGAGGAGAGAAATTTAAAATAAAAGGTCTTTTTGAATTTTAGTTAATTATTTATATTTATAAATGGAAAATATAAAATAATTGACTCATGTCATTTGAAGTAGAATAAAGTCTCTGGTAAAGTTATGGAGTTGTTTAAAATAATTGACTCTTGTCATTTGAAGTAGAATAAAGTGTTGATAAAGTTATGGAGTTGTTTAAGGAGGTAGACTAATTGCTAAGATTGTCAAAATTGGTGGGACAAAAAAATTTAAGAAATCTTACTTGTTTGAATCATATTTTTAATAGTGGAAATAGACTCAGCATTATAAAAAATCTTTTAAAGCACTCAAATTTATTGAAACTTGATAACTATAACTTAAATTTACAAAAATCCCTACTAAAATTCTCTTAAAATTTTACCAAAATTTCCATAATTTTCATTCAAAAGCAGTCTAGTTAGACTAGAGCTAAGTTACTATTGCTATTGCTGGCCTTCGCGATTCGCGAAGCCTTTCTAGATCTGACAGATTCAGATCCGCATCACACTGGCATGCTTCAAACTAATCCAGCGGTGTTTCTGAGCTGCCTCTATGTAGTAATTGTGTGGGCTTGCTAGGAGACAACGTTAGATTGCATCACCCTTCCGTCTGCGTGAATATGCCTCTGAAAACTTGGTTGTCCCTTCAGATATGCGTTTCTGCTGCTTTTCCAGTTGCTACCTATAGCTAGAACCTTCAGATTCTTTTTGGTGACCCTCCTAGTTCTACAATCAATCTGATACCATGTGGAAATTTCTGAATCTTTACAGTTTATGTAGAAATTATTTACTTTTAATCTGGTTATGCTCCTCCTACTTAGACAAGTTATTAACTGAATAAATTCAAGTTAAAATCAAAGAAAAACACATAACAGTCTACAGATCTTCACCAATTTAGATCTAGAACAAGTACATGTACACATAGACAAAGTGACACAGATATTTTCTGGACAAATAGTCCCCGTAAAAACCTAATGCAGGAAAACCGGTCTTCTGGCTGCTAGAGGGTTTTATTATTAAGAATTTTTTGAATACAACAAATATGGGTTCCAGATCTGGAAAACTCGACAGAGATAATAAATCTACAACTCATTGGCTATTCTGAAGCCAAAATAATGACTAATCCACACCCTCAAACGAGATTTACAAGACTCAGCCAAAATTAGGCCCTAGAAACCCCAATGTTGCCCCTGAAGCCTCTGCGTCAGTCTCTAAAGCCCCTGCGTCCCTCAGCGCTGGCCTAGAAAGGGCTGCGTTACCCCAAACTGGGTGACGCAGTCCTTACGCTACCCCTTAGGGTCTTTGCATAACCCCTGAGGGCTTCGTACAAAGAATCACGCCGTCCCGAGGGATTGTGCGCATCGCATAAAGACAAACTTGTTGCCCTTCCCGTCGCTTCTCATACTCTCCTCGCTTCTCGCGCTCTCTTTGAGCCACCGCCTCTTGCTAATTTCTGCACTTAGGATGAGATCATCCTCGTCCGGGCTCTGCATCAGTTGCCATCTCACTTCTAATAATTCTTAGAAAACCCACCCTAGAATCTTAGCTTAGCTTTAGTGCTCGCCTCCTCTGTGTGTCTTTACAAATGACCCCAAGCCTTTCCTTCATAATTTTCTCATTGGGAAACCAACAACCATGATCAGATCTTGAATCAATGGCTAAGATTAAAAGAAAGCTTGATCCATGTGACTTAAGACAATTTCATCACATGTTTAATTAAATTCACTTTAATTATTTAAGTTCCTTAAGTTTTAACTTAGGAAATACATTAAAAAATTAATTAATTTAATATCTCTTAAACCATATGAAATTTCCCAAATCCCTTTCTGGGTCTTGTATATCAAGTGTACTCTAGTCCCTCCACAAAATTTGGGAGCTAGAGCACAACTGATGCTACCCCAAATACACAAAATCTCAGCAATAACAACAAGAACTGCACCAACAGAGAGTACCCCCAAGTCATACATGATAGCGAAACAAAATAGTGTGCCCGAACTGAATATAGACACTCCAGAGATTGACAAGCATCAATCCACATTTGAATCTCAAGCAATAATATGCAGGTTCAACTACTTTTGGCCCAAACTAATGGAGATTTTTCATTGGATCTTCACCAACTTGACCATGGATTATGAAATACATATATGTTCAAAGGCTTCTTCATAGCCAAGTTCTCATCATGAGAATCCAAAGATAACATACTACGGGAAGGACCGTGGTTCTGGGGATCCACCAGACTCTTTATCACACCACGGTTTCTAGGTTTTGACACAAACACAATGGAGGTTACCAGAATGTCAATTTGGTTTTGGCTATACAAATTCTCGCTTCATTTTTGGAATGAAAGTGTTAAAGGAGGCATTGGGAACATCCTCGGGAGATATATAAAAAAAAATACCCAACTTTTGGAGGACCGCATATATACTTTCGCATGAATATGTGTGGAAGTGGACCTTAGCAAAGGCCTACCAGAGAGCATTCAGTTGACTCACAAACAAAAATTATGGATGCAACATTTAGAATATGAGAACACAACATTCAAATGCATAATATGCACAAACACGGGACACTTACAAAACACATGCCCGGAAGCAAAAGGAGATAACTGAAAAAGAAGAAGACATGGAAAGCAGCCAAAGGATGGAAATTTCCTTCAGAGGATCCAAAGCAGGAGACAAATGAAGAAGAGGAAGACCCCATCCAAAACAAGAGTAAACAGATAGCAAACTCTCCAAGTGCATAAGAACAGGAAATGCAAGATCCTTTTAACATCACCACCATGGCATGACCGGCAATGGATCATGGGGCACCGGACAGCGGGGGGAATAAAAGACAACACACTTCAGATACATCGGACTCAGATAAGGACAATGGAGCACTCACAGAAGAAAATCATCTCGCCCTTATCTCGGACATGCAACACAATGTGCTTGGTGAAAGGTTGAAAAAAAAAGGAGAAGATCTTAATTTTCTTCCCTTGTAATATATTTTTTAATTGCAGCATACTAGCCTGTCTTAACTAACAATTACCAGCACATGTAAAAAGTAATTTTGTTTTCATTAATAAAACTATGTTTTTTTTTCTGAGGAATATATATATATATATATATATATATATATATATATATATATATATATATATATATATATATATATATATATATATATATATATCTACTATGTTGGAGAATAGGTGATGAGAACGACTTTCTACAAGTAGTCTAATAATCAGCGTATTAGGTATCCTACGATTATTGAGGGTCAATACTAAGAATAGTTACAAGTATAGAGGACTTAGTACTTTCTCTCACATCCCATTCCCATCGAGGTATGTTCATAGTTTTGATTTCACATCACTCATTTCTTATTTACAAATACATGCCCATTTGGAGGGAAACAAATGCCTCATGAACCATTTAAGTGGAGCTCCCTTCACTCTTTGAATTTTAAGTATTGAGGGGGTTTCGCAGTGTATTATATTAGATATCATTTTTTGGGATTCAACTGCATTAAGTAAGTCATTCATCTATGACCATTTCCATTAGAGGTAGTCGTAACTCACTAATTTCTCATGATTTTTGAATAGTCCACTTAACACTAATTGCATCGGGTGATACTCACAGGGGTGAAGAAGTGGGATTGAAACTAGTGTAATGAATCACATAGTGTTAATCATCACTTCCAGGGCTTGCACTCGGTAACCAGGATTTCCTAGGAGGTCAGCCATCTCAGATCGCCTCTGACTCAAGCACGCTTAACTATGCATTTTTCCCTACAATCAAGCCCACTTAGCTTGCTACCCCATTTGCAAAACCTTAGTAAGATTTATGCCTCGTGAAGCATTCAAGTATAGCTAACTTCACTCTTTGTATTTAAGTATTGAGGGGTTTTCACAGGGTATTATGTGAGATATCATTTTTTGGGATTCAACTGCATTAAGTAATTCATTCATCTATGACAATTTCCATGAGAGGTAGTCGTAACTCACTAATTTCTCATGATTTATGGATAGTCCACTTAGCACTCATTACATTGAGTGATTATCACAGGGGTGAAGAAGTGGGATTGAAACTAGTGAAATGAATCGCATAACGTCAATCATCATTTCTGGGCTTGCACCCAGTAACCAGGGCTTCCACGGAGGTCACCCATCCCAGATCACCTCTGCCTCAAGCGCGCTTAACTGTGGAATTTTCCCCACAATCAAGGCCACTTAGCTTTCTACCCCATTTGAAATTTTTTGGCAAGTATTGTGCTTCATCAAGAAGGGACACTACAAAAATGATAAAGAGAATAAGGAAATAGGTAGAGTTGGAGAAAGCACAAATTCAAATGATCATCCAGAGTAACAAACAACTCGTCTCATTCATCACCAATATTAAAACCTCATATGCATGATTATACAATACCATGGATATCATGGTGAAATCACACAAGATCCCCTCAATTGGCTCACTCACCGAGGCCAAACGTAGGAATCAAGTTAGGCATGAGGTTGAAGAATACTTGGACCAGCTCAGGAAGATCGCCACCAAGGAAGATATGTAGGTGAACAAGATTAACATGTTGAAGTACATTGGTGGCCCTCTCGAGATAAAAACTATGTTGCTCTTGCTAAAGAAGGAAATTCAAACCAGTTCCAAAGTAGTGTACCAAGATGCAATGGAGGCTAGACTCTGCTTCTAGCCTTATCCCATCACACAATTTGGGGAAGTCATCACATAGTACAAAGTTTGGCACCACTGTATGAGCTAGAGTTTCCCCAAACTCAAGCTTAACTTGTTTTATCTTATTAGGTTGGCTAGTTGAGTCTACCCAATTTTTTCTTAGACAGTTATGAACGATATTTTAATATATTTTGTAATTAATTGTAGGTGAAATTCCAAGTGTCAATTGTTGAATGTGAAGAGTCATTTTGTAATGAATTCCAAAGGTCATGGTTGAAGGAATTCAAACAATCATGAGGGAAGTCAAAGAGTCTCAAAGGGAGATGAGTATTCACCCCTTTTGTTATAAATATAGCCGAGTCATTGGTCAAGTAAAAGGAGGGAGATGAATAATCATCCCTTTTGTTATAAATATACCCTCATTGGTCAAGTAAAAGGATTTTGGGTCGAGCTTTTGGTTTAAGATCAAAAGTTTGAGAGTTTTGTTGAGATCATTGGCTTCTCCGTAGCATAGATGGAATATCTTTCTTTGGAGGAGCATGTGTTTTTTTCATGTCCCACTACTGGGACTAGTGGTTTGTCAATTGTATATATATGCTTGGGACTTTCACTTTAATAGAAGCTCAAAGCGAGCACGTTTTCATGCACATGTTGTGAATATAGTAGGACTATTCTTGTTATGTTTGCAATATATGTTATTTCATTTACGCTAACACTTATGAACTGTTTCATTTGCATTAGCATCAATCTTATAGAATGTGTGATGTTGTATATTTCCATCATGGTTAACTTGTGAAATATTTTACAAGCTAACTTATGATCCCTTTATGCTTGTGCATTCCTTTCAAGTTGAATACTATTATAGGCTTCTAAGGGGCCTAGTCACTTTTCCTTCGTCGTGTTAGAACCTTCCATGCATTGCACTTGACCCTCCACAAAGCTATACACTTATTTCACCAAAGTCACAAATACATCATTCTATACATCATCGCAGAGAATACATAACACTAAAACTCATTATTTGGACAACTAAGTATGGTGCTCCTATTCCAAATAAGTGAAATATAAGTGGGATTTATATCAAGGAAAACCCTTAAATGTGGGTGGGTTCAGCACCATCAACAATACAAAAAAACAAATATGTTATAAATAGAGAGTTAATCTTATATCCCAGAAGCAAAAATTGTTATATCGTAATCTCTACTTTTACAGAAAATATATAGTCACCTCAGTAACCTCACTAACAGAGCACGTGTTATTGAGAACTAGTCACATAGAAAACCATACTGATCACGGACTATTGGGACTGCGCCTTCACTAATTGACTTACTCACTGACTATGCTTCCTCCAGCCGCCGAAAGAAGTGGAAAGGTGGTTTTTTTTTTCCTTTCTATTGAAGAGAGGGAAAGCAACTTCAAGTTAAGTATTTTAGGTTTTCAATTTGAAACTCAAACTTGAAAATTACTCTCATTGTAATAGGAGTTTAAATATAAAGTAAATAATATGTATGAGGTTATTTAATATTAAATGTTGTGGATATATATAGATTTTTAAAATTTTCGACTCTTAAACAGCATGCTATAATATAGAGCCATTGAATAATAATTCTACTATTCATCGATTTTGATGATTATGTAAAAAATACGTATTTTTGTGAATAGATTACTTGTAGATAAAGAGTAGCGAAATTAAATTTTAATGATTATGTAAAAAATACGTATTTTTGTGAATAGATTACTTGTATATAAAGAGGAGAGAAATTTAAAATAAAAGGTCATTTTGAATTTTGTAAATTATTTATATTTATAAATGGAAAATATAAAATAATTGACTCTTGTCATTTGAAGTAGAATAAAGTGTCTGGTAAAGTTATGGAGTTGTTTAAAATAATTGACTCTTGTCATTTGAAGTAGAATAAAGTGTTGATAAAGTTATGGAGTTGTTTAAGGAGGTAGACTAATTGCTAAGATAATTGTCAAAATTGGTGGGACAAAATTTTTTAAGAAATCTTGCTTGTTTGAATCATATTTTTAATGGTGGAAATAGACTCAGCATTATAAAAAAACTTTTAAAGCACTCAAATTTATTGAAACTTGATAACTATAACTTAAATTTACAAAAATCCCTACTAAATTTTCTTAAAATTTTACCAAAATTTCCATAATTTTCATTCAAAAGCAGTCTAGTTAGACTAGAACTAAGTTACTATTGCTATTGCTGGCCTTCGCGATTCCTTTCAAAAGTTAATTATGACGTATGTACGCGTTTCCATTAGATGAGATTTCAAAGTCCGTCCGGAAGAAACAATGACCATTTATTCTAATCGCATACGACAGCGGATTTTTTCTTATTTATTTATGAGGAAAGAATTTGCTTTCACACCTTAATGGATTCGGAATTTTTTTCCTGTTTATTTGTTGTAACCGGTTTTGAAATTACTTTAAAAGTTGCTCATACCAATCATTAATGAATTGAGACAAAATTACAAACTCTTCAGCTTCATAAAAACGATAAAATATCAAATCTAGAAATTTTTATAATCTATAATTTGCCACAGCCTGTCAAAGTTACCGGAAATTAGGTTATTTGAAAACGATACATAAAACTCTTTTTATAAACCTAACGACTTAAGGTACAATGATTGAAGATTAACGCAGAAGAAAATAAAATATATAGACGCATGTGGTTGGGCGTGTGGTTTGATTCGATCAATTATTTTAAATGTTTCTGGTTTTTACGTGCTTTGAATTTAATATGGAGATAAAAGAAGTAGAACATCGTAATGTTGTTTATGGAAGGAAGAAACGTGATGATAAAAAATTACATGAATGATTGGTTTAAAATAGTTTCAAAATAATAGTGAAGTTAGAAGCAAATTGTTTTTTATAAAAGATAACAAAACGAGTCTAGTTTTTTTCTTGTGCAGATTGAATAATTTAATTAATTTGTTTTTAGTGATATTAAAATAGCAATAGTTCTTAGTTACCTTGCTCAAATAGCAATGAAATAATTTTGAATGTAGTTATGTATAACATTTAATTTTATAATATAAAAAATATAATTTTTTTTAATGAAAATTGTTGAGATTTTTTTATAAAAAGATGTTTTACCTTTAGATTGAATCTCAATATATTAGTTAGTAATTTTCTTTTTCTTTTTTCACAAAATATATAACTTTATACCTTTATATGTGGATAACGGGTTTTATGAAATCTAGGATGATATTAAAATGTAAAAGTGCATTTTAATTTTCTTTTTTTGAGTAAATTTTGTGGTTAATGGATTTGTTGGATTGTAAATTTTAGTTATATATTCCACACAATTTAAGTACTCCAAAGGTTTTTTAGGGCATTCAATCCATTTATGCATTCAAAAACATAATATAAATAACAGAAAATTATAATTTTGCCAAAAATATTATCATCAACTTTTGACAAAAATACCAAATATAGAACAATTAAACTACACCAAATGTTAAGAGACAAAAGCATATATACCTACTTTCCACCATTAAAAGCACAAGTTAGGCTTAGGTACCACATCCATAATACCTATGAGAGGGAATAAGATTAATGACTATCATGACACCTTGAGCTCCTGATATAGGAGCTAAGTAAGGGAATGTCCTCCAACAAAGAAGGGTCTAATAGCTACAAAGAAAACACCAATTAAAAAAACTTTTAACAAACACAGTTGTTCTTGTTATATTTTAGTGGAGGTTTGTCCAATCACTACAAACAAAACACTAATTAACAAAACTTTTAACAAACACACTTGTTCTTGTTATCTTTTAGTGGAGGTGAATAGACAAGGAAAAGTTTTCAGGAGAGTATTTTTTGAGCACATAAACCTTTAAAGTCTTGACAATTACATTTTCATAACACCTCTCTCTCTCTTTATAATTATACATCTTCCAACTTTCATTTTTTGTAAAATACATACATTGAAAAATATGCAACATGGTAAGGAAAACATATAATTTTTCTTATGCTTGTTATTAAGTACAACACACATGTACATCATGTTACAAGACATAATAGTTTTAGGGTTAATATTAAACCTAAATTTTGCTAAAATGACAATTTAAAAAGAAGAGGCACTCATGTTTACAATACCATGCACACTACATTAGGCTAAAATTTGATAAAAAAAAATGTTAATGCACTAAATAAAATAGCTACATTGATTCAAGTGATACAATGTGTAGTATAATAAGTTTAAAAGGATTGTTGTGCAATATGCACAAAACATACGATTGCTCTAGTGTGCTCTAAATATTCCATTTCATAGATGTATCTTTATCCAAGGAGCATTGCATCAAGGTCCCATTAAATTATTTTATTTTGAAAATGGATGTTGATGTGTACTAAACAAAGCTACAGATTCGTGCATAACACAAACATATGTAACAAGGTATGTTACGATATTTTATAGAGGAAAATATTTTTGCAGTGTGCCCTATACCTATCAATGTGACAATTCATTGGAATATGAGGCACATTGCAGAAGGGTAAAAAAAAAAACACCATCCAAATTATTATTTCAATTTTCTTTTAGTACTTCACACATGTTCAAGTTTCAATTTTCATTTAGTACTTCACACATGTTCAAGTTTCAATTTTCTTTTAGTACTTCACACATGTTCAAGTTTCAATTTTGTCTGAGAATGTAATAATGAAGGAGGAAAACATATCATAATCCTATAACATGATGTTAAGAGATCCACAATTTCCATTTATTATAAGTTTAGTTTTTTTTAATTTTTAAAAGGTTGAGATACTATGCATTTAATTTTATTAATATTAGTGTATATCCCATGACCAAATAAATGCTAAAATATATATGGTAAAATGTATATTTTATCTTTAGATCTAGTAGTATATATTAAATTATGTAAACCATAACATAAACCATATTAATTAATCTACTTTTGATTTTTTATTGTGTTAGTCATCGTATATGTCCCATAACATCTCATTAGTCATATGTCATATATACAAATGCAGTCATCTAATATGTCTCATAAAATCTCATTAGTCATATGTCATATATATAAATGCAATCATCTTATATGTCCTATAAGATCGCTTTCTTCATATGTCATATATATAAAGGCAATGGCATGTCAGTGTCAAGGAATTTGATTTTAGGTTCCAAAGATTTTATTGTGAGTGTTCCATACAATTTCAAACCAATATTCAAGATTTAATAAGTCATTTTTGTGTTATGTTAATTTTTTTTTTCTTGTGATATATATGTAAAAAAATTTAACATAATTATGTTATTGAAGGATAATTTTTTAATTAAACTTGTATTGGTAAAGGGTTAATTTATTATGAGAACATCACCTTTTAAGGGAAAAAATTTATTGACGATAAGCATAAGGACCCAAAACCTCAAAAACATCTGTATGAAAATTAAATAGAAATCCAAATTCCAACCCTAGTGGGAAGCACAATCCAAACAACCTGAACACCATGATTTGAATCTTCAAATACACAGACTAAAAAAGTCATTCTAATCCTTTATGAACATTCTCTTACTTCTCCACAGTTCTGAGTAATTTTTTCTATCTGTTATAATATTGAAAACCTTTTGAAGGTTAAGGATTACATTATGAACAAGGATGGTTGCAAGGAAGCTAGTCCCTACCTTGAGCCAGAGTTGGAGCAATGAATAGATAAGTTGTTTTGGATAGAAATCACCAGAGTCAAAACAAAGTTGGAGCTTCCGAGACATATGTGTCCTGGACAAAGTAAGGAATATGAATCTGATGAGTTATGTCCAAAAATTTCTTGTTTACCAACCTATAGGTTGCAGGTTTTTGAGCTGACTTCCTCTAAAGGATGAGAAGGATGTCTCAGATAGTCCTTCCAGTCATGGAATTTCTCTTTTCTCACATTGGTGCTTTTGAGAGTCGAACCAGCTACCTTGGGTTATCTGAGTAAGTCAAAAACACGAGTTCCTCAAATATTTCAAACTCGGGCTTTGGTCGTTAAAATCAAATATCTTCCACATATTTCAATACAAGAACATACATGACAAGTGGAACCCTCCAATATATAATGTGTAACATATTAAATTTTATTTCAATACAAGAACATACATGACAAGTGGAACCCTCCAATATATAATGTGTAATGTATTAAATTTTTTTGGAGTGGAATATGGAAAAAGTTGTGATATGGATTACATAATAGATTAACAACTCAAATGAAATTAAATGCCATCTTCTCGGTTTTTTCATTAAAAAATGTCTTTCTACTTATTCATTTTTCTCTCCCAAATTAAATTCCATCTGCTCTTTTTTTCATGAATTTTCCCCCTAATCAAATTCCAACTCCTCGTTTTTTTTCATGAAAAAACGTTTCTAATTAATAATTTTTCTCTCCCCAAATGTAATTTTATGAAATATCGGTTAATGTGCATTGTAGCCATCTTTGTTTTGTTATCTCATACTTATTCCTATGGATTAAGAAACTCATAGTTAATCCATAGGATTAAGAAATTATTGATAATTTGTTTTTTAATTTAAAATTAATTTATTTTATTTCTAAAGGTTGATTTTTTTTCCTCTCAAAATTAAAGAAAAGTTGAGGAAAAGATATAATGTTTTAAACACATAACCAATTTTTTGTTAAGATTGTGAAACACCGATAAAATTAGTTGTGTCTAAAGACATTGTTGTTAGCATTCCACTAGAAATGAGGTCAAATTAATATTGATTCTTTCCACTTTTTAATAGACTACATAAACCATGGGTTCTCATAATCCTTAAGTTCAAAAATTGTTGGTAATTTGACCGGGTCATGTTTACCCCAACCAACCTAATAATCCCCCTTAAAAATGAATCAGGAAGATTAATCTGGTCCCAGTCATTCATCAACCATCTCACATTCCCCCCTCAAGCTAGAATAAAAATACACGTACCACCCTAATACATATCCAAGCGGCCCATTCCACGACTTAACGAATTCATCTACCACTGTATTACATGTATGATTCATCAAAGTCTTAAGGTCTAACGTCAATCATGTGGTCATGTGCAACATGTATGTGTCAAAAATAGGTCTTACAACTTCCCAAGGAAATACACTTGCCTATGGCAGGATTTCACAACTTGGACCAAAAAACCTTAGGACGTTCACCCACCACTGGCATGATCACACACCCCATTATGGATCTTATTAGGCACTAGCTCCTTCACTATAATTAAACACCATTGAAACCATCTCCATTTTCTCATCCATAGGATGACTCTCTCTAAATATATATCTTTGTCGATACATATCTTGACCTATCCTTTCTCACTACTTTACCTATCTCTCCTTATATCTCTGACCCATGTTATTCATATGCATCCTTGTTATCATTGTATGTCCACTTCCTATTTTTGCCATAATGCTTTGATTTCCTCTTTTTGTTTCTACTACACCTACCATCAATAATGTCCTTTGTTGAGTGACCATCATCATATGACACAAACTAATCACTTCCAATATTAAGAGGAGAATATTTCCTACCAATTTAATCCTAGGGTGAACTAGAAGTGATTCACTATATGCAATTCTTAAATTTATTTCTAAACCTCTATTGTTTCAACCTTCGATATTCCACAAAATCCTTTACCTTAAAACCTATATGCTTGTCATCATTTTGGGTAGTTGTTAGGATCACAAAACGTCGAGACAAGTAGTGGTGTCTAAATACACCATTGTTGGTATCCCATTGATCACAAGGACAAACTAACATCGAGAATTTTTGTCTTTAAATAAGCTACATTAGAAATTAATACTATGAAAAAAATCATATGTTCTCATAATCTTAGAGATTCAAAACTATGAGTAGCTTGATCAAGTTAAATTTACCTAAACCACCTTAACTTTTTATCCATAATTTCCATAAATATGATGAATACTCTGTATATATTGACCTTATCTATGCCCAAAAATATAATGCATACTCTATAAGGTTTACTTTAACCTTAATTATAACCATAAAGATGATGTTTGGCCTCAAATATAACACTTTAGTGCTGGTTCATGAATATAAATTTAATTAAAAATTATTTATAACAAAATCCTATGTTAAATCATAATGAATTAATTTAAAAAAACTATCGATTTGTGAAAATTAAATTTAATTAATAATCGCTTTATAATCATTTTAATAATCTATTTTAAACTATTCATAAAAGATATCATATTTTTTAAAAATAAAAATTAAATTAAATTATTAATATGTATTTTATTGATTTTAATTTATAATGTCTTTAGTAATTTCGTAATTAAATACAATATTGTGTTATGTATTTTTTTTTATGTATTTATATTTTTATTTAAAGTGTCTTTTAAAAAGTTTGAATGATTTAATAGCTAAGAATATGTGTTGCTCTTTAAAATATTATTGATAGAAATTTAAATTGGTAATAGTAAAATTATATCATTATTATTTTACACTAATATTTATTAGTTTAATAAGTAAATGACATAATTCAAATTAAAAGGAGTAAAGTATATATATTTTTGTAAGTTTTATTAATTAAATTCTTTTATAAAAAGAGGTCTCAAACATCACTTAGTATGTAACTTAATTATGATTTTTTTATTATTATTATTATTATTACTGGTGCAATCATAGAAATTAAATGGTTCTTAATGTCCATAAACGTCAAAACATTTACTGTATGATACATCTCCCATTTCTAATATTAAAAAATTAATAAAAATTAACGAAATTATAACATTATTTTTAATTGTCCGTCGGGGTTTGGTCTAGTGGCAAGCGAACGTGCTGCTAAGACGTTCGTGCCATGGTGCAGGTCACGAGTTCAATTCCCATCTTAACCAAGGGGCTATTGTTGTGAGCTCAGCAGTTTCCTCCTAAGAGTATAGGGGTAGCCAGCGGGATTTGACCTCGTGTCACGTGAGTACGATAGCGCTGCAGTTGCCGATTCTTCTAGTCACAAAATAATAATAATAATAATAATAATAATAATAATAATAATAATAACATTATTTTCAATCATTTTTAGTACTATGGTTACTTATAAAAAAATTTAATAAATGGGTTAAACACTTATACATTTTAAAAAATATGATTCATCTCTACTTTACTATGTGTATTCTTAACATATATATAGGTTGTTTACAATACCATGTCTTACTAATAGAGCATACCCAAAAATCATCACTCATATTCATAAGATATTTTTTTTATTAATCAATTTAATTAAAATGGTTGAAAAGACATAAATACTTTTAAGATACTACCAAAAATATTTTGTAGAGATTAAATCCTTACCATCTACCTAAAAATTATTAATAATTAAATTAAAATTATGGAATCCCTATTCCAAAATAAATATTTCTATCCACATAAATATAATAAAGTCATGTTTAATATCATTGATTTTATTCATATAGTTTATCATTTTTATTTGTGTTGTGATTACACTTGTGTGTCTATTTTGGAATAAGACTTTCATAATTTCAATTTAATTAGTGCAACCATAGAGATTAAATGACTAGTAAATGCATATAGGAATCAATCCATAATAAACATCATAATACTTACTAACACTTAGTACATAATATATCTCAAGGTGTTTAAAATAATAATTATAATTTATTTTAATTTATTAACCATGGATATTTAGTCTCACTTTACCATGAAAATTCCTAATCTATAAATAAGCTTTGCAAAAAAACATAACTCCCTTTATATGGCACTTGCATATATGACATTTTAGTTAATTAATTAATTTAATTAAAAGGGGAAATAGAGCATAATTACTTTAGAGATAAATTTCAACTTTTGATTTGTCTATATTAATATGAAAATTCTACAATATTTAGTGGAGGTTAAATCTCTACCATCCACTTAATAAATATTGATAATTAAATTAAAATTATGGAAGTATATTCCAAAATAAACATCAATGACAGTAGGGATTTAACTTCCATGGAATATTCTAGAATATTCATAGTGGTATGCACATATCAAAGCTTCAAATTTATCTTGAAAGTAGTTATTCCCTTTTTGTATTTTTAATTAAATTGATTAATTAGGAAATTTTTCATATGAAGTGAGTTATGGTATGTAACACCCCCAATTCGTGTGATTGAATTTCAAAGTTAGATATTTGAACTTTAATCCTAAGGGGAGTGGACCCCAAAGGATAAATATTATGTGAATGTAATTAAATATTTAATTGAGGAAATGAATAAAATAATGTGGTGCAGATTGACCAAAATGGGATTTATGAGATCACTTTCTAAATCCATGAGGATGGATGAGGCAAATATTTCCCCACAATCTTTCAAAAATCTTTGAAAGAAATTAATTTTAAATTTAGATTTTTGAGGAAAAATCTGAATTTCCCCAATGATGAGGAAAGTAGTTGGGAAGAGGTAAAAAGCTGGAAAAGCTGAGGAAAAGCATAAAACAGCTTTAAAGAATCCCTAAATTGGGAAGCCTAGGCAAACAGGAAGAATAGCATCCTGAGATTCTGGACGCAGAATTAGAAACATGCTTTGGGGAACAATAGCTTAAATAAGCTGCTCCTGTACAGATTAGGGGTTGATCTGTTTCAAGGAGAAGATCTCAGCTCGGGGGTGAGTTCTGGGAGACAGAAGGACTCTAAGGTTGGGAGGTTGGTCAATTGCATCAGTGGTATGTCTCTAAATTTATTGTTGTTCTATTTCATATAGTATGAATTGGCTACATATAAAATTTGACTGTATATTAGAATATCAACTCTAAATTTAACAGAATTGATCATAAGGAATTTACCCATGAAATTATGTATATTTGTAGAATTTAGAGCGGTGAAGTAGAATCCAATAGAGTCTCTAAACCAGTGATTGGTTTAAATCTGAGGATACTTATTTCTTCACAGGAAAAATTTGTGAATTTGTTTTAATCTGCTTCTGTTTCCTAGCATGATTTTAATATATACATACATGAGAGAGAATTTGAACTTCCTGTATTATATTGGAAAATAGTAGGAAATGAATTGTAACTTACACTGTGCATGAAAGAATAGAAGGAGAGACTCTATAAACTGACCTCGGGTTCAGCATACCATTCACATGTAACCAGAAATTTAATGGTCATGAAAGTTGCATTTAAGCAATAGATACTATAGCAGAGGAAAGCAACTGATAATTTACAAAAGACTGATCATAGACAGTTAACTTATGAAACCATTCTAATATTATAGCATAGAAAGTAAATACAACAGAAAGTTGAGCAAATATCCAACATGCATATTCACCCCAGTCTGGCATATTGAATTATATGTATCCTAGTCTATCATGATAACCCAAATCAAGAGGGTAAATTTGTAGATCATAAATCCCGATGTCCTCTAAACATAAAAATAGAAATACAGATGCATTCATCCCTGTAGATATTTTGGATACATATTCTGTGCAAATACATAACAAATTAATTCCTCAAGTATCTGCATAGAACTAGGGTGCCATTTTTTTATAAATAATCATATCACTCTGGTTATCTAAATTATCCAGAAAAGGGCATTTAGACTTTAGGGTTAGCTTAATAAACTGGAGGAAGAAATTGAGAAGGTTATGACGCACAATAATACTATTGATTTCATTGAAATATTTAAATTTTACCATCACCGAAGCTATGTTCTCCTGGAATAGAAACTCTATATTACAGTACATTATTCATTCTAATATCACCACAGTATGAATATAGTTAACCATTGTATGGCCTGAGAGCCTGGAGGCAATAAACTACACAAAATGATGAGTATGTGTATATGTAATATATATATATAAAAAAAAAAAAATTCCAAAAGTTAAGTATTAATTTCAGCCAAGTCAAAATGAGCAAGGAGAGAGTACTGCTGGAACATGCTCATAATAACAATAACCGAAATCAAAAGTGGGTATTATGAAAACCCAGAAATGACTGATATATATATGGATACATGGTACAAATCCGAAACAACCTTATAAGGTACCATGAACAGAGATCAATAAATATTAATAGTTGGGATTTACTTATAGTGTTAAAATAATTACAATTGTATCATTACAATGTTTAAATGTCGAAATATAAACCATATAACCAGTAGAGAAGAACAAATTTCTTCTGACAGAGTTCGGTTAATACCGACCTACAAGGAGCACAAGTAAACAATTGTTAATGTCTAAGGGAGTCACGTATCTCTGTAAGTGCGAAGGAGAGCACGATGCAAGTCAAATTTCCCTGCAAGAGATAAAACCCAAAATAAATTAAACATTGAAGATAGAGAGTATGAATAACATGAATCAAGTAAAAATGATAACTGAGAAAGGCGTCATACCTGGTAAGGGAGAAACCTCTATTCCCTTATTAATCTGCTACATATAACCATGGAATTTTCATGAGTAGAGGGTTGCATTCAAGAATCGAATAAAAACGAGAAACCTCCAGAGAACGAACAAATAGAAATTTCTTTCTACGCTTGGTCAAACAAAAAAATTACTAACCAGAGTGCCGAGGAGCGTAGAATCCTTATGGCGCTGGATTAATACACTCGTAACCAATTTCACTTGAGAAGAAGATTGGGCTACGAAGCCATGATAACATGCGTACAATCTTACTCCTGAGAAGGCGCACAAGAAATCTCAAAGGCTAGGTAAGAAAACCAAGCCAATCAAATTCCAGGAAAGGCGAAAGCACATTCTCTGCAAAACAAATAGAGCCATTCGTTATAAATATCCAAATCTAGACCGGTAGCAGAAAACGATAATCCAAAAACGTAGTGCTGGCATGAAGAAAAGCGTGAAGCTCTCAATCGGAGATGGCAGCCTATTAAATAATAATAATATATAGAGTGAAATTTTACAAACTCTAGCAAAGGATCTTACCGATAGAGTCAGTTAATGCACAGGAGTAAGGCGAAGCCTGAAACGAAGCACGCACAGCGTCCATGGCGTTGTCACTCACGATCCAGAGATAAACCAAACGCAAGGGGAGGTAAAAGAACCGTCGAGCAAATACCAAGTTCAATTTATAACAATGTGCTATGAATCAAAACAACGAAACCCTAATAGCCAAATGCATCCAAGTCGTCCACCTAGCGAGATCTGCCTAGTGAAGCCACGGATCGAGAAGTTAATAGGTAATGTACACCCTCTGTTAAAAATTTAATATGACAAGCAGCGAAATAAATGAAGATCGATCTGGCCATGCCATGGAAAAATCGCTTTGGGAACGAAGTAAGTTGGGGAACGAATCCAGTATTACGTGGAACCAACACCACGTGATCACAAATGGAGTGAGACCATCTATAATCCTCACCACGAGAGTTAAAACCTTATGGAAGCTCAGCATGGAGGACAGATGGATGTCGCCATTCCAAATTTCATTACACAAAATTCTAACTTGGTAATTACGTGGAGTTCAATTAAATACGCCCAAATTCACATAAATGGTGATAAGACGGAAATAAGAATGAAGGACGAATGCCAGAATCGCATAGTTGGTAAGTCGAATTCCGCCATGGTTATATTTTTATTAACCAAGGGTAAGAGCAAATGACCGCATGGATTTTCATATGTCCAGGGAACTACATTAACATGGAATTCATGTAGACCGAATCGAATCCGCCTCTATATAAATCGATTTAGAGTCCAAAGTTTTATGAGATAAAACGAAGATTGAATATGGAAGGGAGGTGACAAAAGAAAGAAATTAGGTTATGTCTGATATAATTATAATTAATATAATTATAATTATTACAAATCAAGTAAATTGCAATATGGTAAGATAGAGTGGGGATATGAATAGAAATTGAAAAGTGATGATTGTGTAAGCCGACAACATAATGATTGTGTAAACCTGCAACGTAATGACAGAATGCCTCATTAGCATTAACTGGAAACGATGCAACCAAACAGAAAATTTTTTTTGGGAAAATGGGAGGTGTGACAAATGGTATCAGAGCCCACGTTATAAAACTGGGCTGGTGACATTGTGGTCACTGTTACTGTGTATTCACTGTATAAATTAAATTCTGTGGAAAGAAAGAAAGAAAAAAAAAAATTATTGTATTTTTTCTATTTTCACTGATCTGTGTTGAGTGTGTACAGTGGTGCTGAAATGGAAGAAGGTGGCGAAATTTATGTTGATCTGCGTGATGAGGAAAATGCACTGGATCCAAATGCGCCCATGATGGCTATGTTGCAATAATTGCAACAAAATTTGGTTGAGATAAAAATCCAGAATGACAGATTATCATTAACCAGTGAGGAGCAGGAAAAGTTCATCAGGGAATTAACTTCGCGGAACAGCCAGGAAGGTGAAGGTTCCGGAAAGAGGAAAACTGATGAGTCTGAAGATGAGGATGCAGTAAGGCATCAATACAAACAGAAAAAGGAAATATAGGGGGAATTCTGAAAAATCAAGCCTCCCTCCTATGATGGGGAGAAGGAGGAAGATGCAGAAGCTTGGTTATTGAACATGATCAAGTATTTCCAGGTCTATGAATATGATAGCAATCTGAAGGCCAGATTAGCTGTTTACCAGCTACAAGGCAAGGCTACCTTGTGGTGGGAGGAGACAAAAATGGTGCATGCCATTGATGAAAAGACAGTCACCTGGGAAGATTTTGAGGTTAAGTTCAAGAACCACTACCTAAATGAACGTTACTATGATGATAAAGCAAAAGAATTTCATGAACTTAGACTAGGACAACTCACTATTGATGAGTTTGTTACTAAGTTTACAAATCTATTGAGATATGTACCCTACATAAGGGAAGATAAGGCAAAAGTTCAAAGATTTTTGAATTGCTTGCCTGTTGTATACAAAGAGAAAATCGAGTTTGACAACCCAAAAACAATGGACGAAGCTGTTAGAAAAGCCAGATTATGTTACCAACAGTTCAAAGGTAAAACTAAACAAGGGAAAAGCTGGGTAAATAAAAATGAGTTCAAAGGGAGGAAACAGAAACCAGCCTATTTGAAAAATTTTGGCAGAGACCATCAACGGAAAAAGTTTAATAAACCCAAAGAAAGTCAAACTGCTCAGTCCCAAGTAGCTTCCAAACAAATAGATGGAGACAGTAAAGAGGAAGGGACAGTCAAAATGAGAGAACCCCTGAAATGTTGGGGCTATGGAGAACCCCATCTTTTGAGGGACTGTCCTCATCGAAACATTCATATGCTCATGAGAGATCGAGAAGTGACAACAGTAAATGATATAGCCAGAAATATACCAACTATCAGTGCAGCCCTGGAAAATCGGTAAGCAGAACATCAAGCAACCATGGTGGAAAGGGAGGGTAAGATTTCTGACCTATTTGTTACTGTTCTGATTGATCCAGGTGCTTCTTTGAGTTACATTAGTCCAAAGATTGTAAAAATATGTAACTTAAAAACTAAAAAATTTCAACAGTCATGGTTGGTACAGCTGGCCACTGGAACTAAGAGAAAGGTAACACATAAACTGCCCAGAACAGAAATCAAATTAAATGAGTTTCAAACAGAAGTAAATTTGAACATTCTTCCCTTAGGGTCATATGATCTACTGATAGGAATGGACTGGCTGGAAAAGAAGAAAGCCTTGATGAACTGCTGGGATAAGACTTTTCATTGTGTAGATGAGGAAGGGAAACCTTTTATTCTCAAAGGGAAACAAAAACCTATTTCTGTAAGACAAATTTCAGCATTGCAATTAAGAAGAACAGCTAGAAAAGGACACCAAGTTTATGCAGTGCATGTGGAGGAAACAGAACAAAAAACTGAAGAGGAATTACTAGATGCTGTACCAGTAATAAGAGAATTCAAGGAATGTTTTCCAAAGGAAATCCCTCATCTTCCCCCCAAAAGAGAGATTGATTTCTCAATCGATCTGGTGCTGGGAGCAACACCTGTCTCCCGAGCGCCTTATCGAATGAGTCCTCCTGAACTGATGGAACTGAAAATGCAATTGCAAGAACTGTTAGATAAAGGGTATATCAGACCGAGTGTATCTCCTTGGGGAGCACCGGTGTTGTTCGTGAAAAAGAAAGATGGAACTTTTAGGATGTGCATTGATTATCGTCAACTGAATAAGTTGACCATTAAAAATAGATACCCTTTGCCTAGAATTGATGATCTTTTTGATCAAGTGAGAGGAGCTTCAGTATTTTCGAAGATTGATTTAAGGACTAGTTATCACCAGCTTAGAATTAAAGAAGAAGACAACATCAAAACAACCTTTCGAACCAGGTATGGTCACTACGAATTTGTAGTCCTACCTTTTGGTTTGACAAATGCCCCTGCCACATTTATGTGCCTAATGAACAGTGTGTTAAACAAGTACTTGGATAAATTTGTCCTTGCGTTCATAGATGATATCTTAGTTTACTCAAAAAGTGAGGAGGAACATAAAGAACACTTGAGGATAGTATTGCAAACTCTAAAGGAAAATCATCTATATGCCAAGTTTAGCAAATGTGAGTTTTATAAAGATAAGATCCAATATTTTGGTCATATTATTTCCGAACAAGGTCTTGTTGTTGACCCTGAAAAGATAAAGGCTATAAAAGAATGGCCTGTACCAGCTGATGTTTCAGCAGTGAGATCATTCATGGGGATTGCAGGCTATTATCGCAGATTTGTAGAAAGGTTTTCTGCCATAGCACATCCCATCACATCATTACAAAGGAAAGGTGTCAAGTTTGAATGGACTGAAAAATGTCAAAATAGTTTTGACCAATTAAAATTGAAACTTACTACAGCCCCTATACTGAAGATTGCAGATCCTGATAAAGAATTTGTGGTATGTACAGATGCCTGTAGAGAAGGATTGGGAGGAGTTCTTTTGCAAGAAAATTCAGTTATTGCTTATGAATCTAGGAAACTGAAGATACATGAACAGAAATATAGTGCCTATGATTTAGAATTAGCAGCTGTTATCCATGCTTTGAAAATGTGGCGGCACTATCTTCTTGGAAAAAAATTTACATTGATGACTGATCATATTAGTCTCAAATATTTCTTTTCCCAAACTGATTTGAATGCCAGACAAGCTAGATGGCTGTCCTTTTTAAGTGAATTTGATATGGATATAAAACATATTAGACGGAAAGAAAATAAAGTTGCTGATGCATTGAGCAGAAATCCTTGTCAGAATATCAATAGTATTGAAAGTAGTGCTCAGATCGATGTAGAAGATTTGGTGAATAAGGCAGCAAACCAAGACCCAATTTATGAAACACTTCTGGTGAAATTACAGAAAAAGGAGAAAATTGATTTCACTCAAAACCAAAAAGGGCTGATCTGTTATAAAAACAGATTGTATATTCCCAATGTAGAATCCTTAAAAACGGAAATTTTGGATGAGTACCACAAACAACCATATGCAGGACATCCAGGATATCAAAAAATGTTAATAGCCCTGAAAAAGAAGTTTTTCTAGCCAGGAAGGAAGAGAGATGTAGCAGAATATTTAAGTAGATGCATGGAATGTCAACTAGTCAAAGTTGAACATCAGCATCCTGCTGGCCTTTTAAACCCTTTACCAATTGCAGAATGGAAATGGGACACAGTTTCCATTGATTTCATAACAGAGTTACCAAAAACCAAATACCAGCATGATTCTGTAATGGTAGTAGTAGACACTCTAACCAAGGTTGCTCACTTTATACCAGTGAAATCTACCTTTGGGACAGCTCAAGTAGCGAATGTGTTCCTGAAGGAGGTAGTAAGACTCCATGGGGTTCCGAAGGTGATTGTTTCTGATAGAGATGCTAAGTTTACAACAGCCTTTTGGAAAGGGCTATTTGGAGGTATGGGCACTAAATTGAATTTTAGCACTGCTTACCACCCTCAGACCGATGGTCAAATGGAAAGAAATAATCAAATTTTGGAGGACATGCTGAGAATGTATGTGATGGATAGACCCTCAAAGTGGGAATATTACTTGCATTTAGCTGAATTTGCCTATAATAGCAGCTACCAATCCTCCATCAAAATGAGTCCGTTTGAGGCACTGTATGGGAGGAAGTGTCATACTCCTTTGAGCTGGAGTCAGCCAAAAGATAAACTAATGTTGGGACCAGATGCTTTACAAGAGCTGGAAAGAATTTTCAAACAGATACCAAGAAACATCAAGACAACACAAGATCGCCAGAAGAATTATGCTGATAAGAAAAGAGTGCACCGAGAATTTAAAGTGGGGGAGCACATGTATTTGCGTATTAAACCCAAAAAGAGCACCCTTTATGCTGGAAGTTGTGCAAAACTGGCCCCTATATACTGTGGTCCTTTTGAAGTATTAGAAAGGGTGGGACTAGTGGCTTACAAGCTGGCCTTACCACCCCATGTTAGAGTTCATGATGTATTTCATGTTTCATTATTAAAAAGATATGTGCATGATGCTTCTCACATAGTTTATTGGAATGTTGTACAGGTGGAACTAGAAGGGGAGTTTCTGCCAGAACCACTTCAAATATTGGAGCGGGAAGAAATTGAATTGAGAAGCAGAACAGTAGCAAGAGTAAAGGTGCAGTGGAAGCACTTTACTGCTGAAGAAGTTACCTGGGCAAGAGAAGCTAAAATGATGGAAAAATATCCATTTTTATTTGCAAAATGAACTCTAGTAGTTGAATAACAACACCGAGGACGGTGTTTATTTTCAGAGGGGGAATATGTAACACCCCCAATTCATGTGATTGAATTTCAAAGTTAGATATTTGAACTTTAATCCTAAGGGGAGTGGACCCCAAAGGATAAATATTTTGTGAATGTAATTAAATATTTAATTGAGGAAATGAATAAAATAATGTGGTGCAGATTGACCAAAATGAGATTTATGAGATCACTTTCTAAATCCATGAGGATGGATGAGGCAAATATTTCCCCACAATATTTCAAAAATCCTTGAAAGAAATTAATTTTAAATGTAGATTTTTGAGGAAAAATCTGAATTTCCCCAATGATGAGGAAAGTAGTTGGGAAGAGGTAAAAAGCTGGAAAAGTTGAGGAAAAGCATAAAATAGCTTTAAAGAATCCCTAAATTGGGAAGCCTAGGCAAACAGGAAGAAAAGCATCCTGAGATTCTGGACGCAGAATTAGAAACATGCTTTAGGGAACAATAGCTTAAATACGCTGCTCTTGTACAGATTAGGGATTGATCTATTTCAAGGAGAAGATCTCAGCTCGGGGGTGAGTTCTGGGAGACAGAAGGACTCTAAGGTTGGGAGGTTGGTCAATTGCATGAGTGGTATGTCTCTAAATTTATTGTTGTTCTATTTCATATAGTATGAATTGGCTACATATAAAATTTGACTGTATATTAGAATATCAACTCTACATTTAACAGAATTGATCATAAGGAATTTACCCATGAAATTCTGTATAGTTGTAGAATTTAGAGTGGTGAAGTAGAATCCAACAGAGTCTCTAAACTAGTGATTGGTTTAAATCTGAGGATACTTATTTCTTCACAGGAAACATTTGTGAATTTGTTTTAATCTGCTTCTGTTTCCTAGCATGATTTTAATATATACATACATGAGAGAGAATTTGAACTTCCTGTATTATATTGGAAAATAGTAGGAAATGAATTGTAACTTACACTGTGCATGAAAGAATAGAAGGAGAGACTCTATAAACTGACCACAGGGTCAGCATACCATTCACATGTAACCAGAAATTTAATGGTCAAGAAAGTTGCATGTAAGCAACACATACTATAGCAGAGGAAAGCAACTGATAATTTACAAAATACTGATCATAGACAGTTAACTTATGAAACCATTCTAATATTATAGCATAGAAAGTAAATACAACAGAAAGTTGAGCAAATATCCAGCATGCATATTCACCCCAGTCTAGCATATTGAATTATATGTATCCTAGTATATCATGATAACCCAAATCAAGAGGGTAAATTTGTTGATCATAAATCCCGTTGTCCTCTAAAAATAAAAATAGAAATACAGATGCATTCATCCCTGTAGATATTTTGGATACATATTCTGTGCAAATACATAACAAATTAATTCCTCAAGTATCTGCATAGAACTACAGTGCCATTATGTTATAAATAACCATATCACTCTGGTTATCTAAATTATCCAGAAAAGGGCATTTAGACTTTAGGGTCAGCTTAATAAACTGGAGGAAGAAATTGAGAAGGTTATGACGCACAATAATACTATTGATTTCATTCAAATATTTAAATTTTACCATCACCGAAGCTATGTTCTCTTGGAATAGAAACTCTATATTACAGTACATTATTCATTCTAATATCACCACAATATGAATATAGTTAACAATTGTATGGCCTGAGAGCCTGGAGGCAATAAACTACACAGAATGATCAGTATGTGTATATGTAATATATATAAAAAAAAAATTAAATTGCCAAAAGTTAAGTATTAATTTCAGCCAAGTCAAAATGAGCAAGGAGAGAGTACTGCTGGAACATGCTCATAATAACAATAACCAAAATAAAAAATGGGTATTATGAAAACCCAGAAATGACTGATATATATATGGATACATGGTAAAAATCCGAAACAACCTTATAAGGTACCATGAACAAAGATCAATAAATATTCAGAGTTGTGATTTACTTATAGTGTTAAAATAATTACAATTGTATCATTACAATGTTTAAATGTCGAAATATAAACGATATAACCAGTAGAGAAGAACGAATTTCTTCTGACAGAGTTCGGTTAATACCGACTTGCAAGGAGCACGAGTAAACAATTGTTAATGTCTAAGGGAGTCACGTATCTCTATAAGTGCGAAGGGGAGCACGACGCAAGTCAAATTTCCCTACAAGAGATAAAATCCAAAATAAATGAAACACTGAAGATAGAGATTACGAATAACATGAATCAAGTAAAAATGATAACTGAGAAAGGCGTCGTACCTGGTAAGGTAGAAACCCCTATTCCCTTATTAATCTGCTACATATAACCATGGAATTGTCATGAGTAGAGGGTTGCATTCAAGAATCGAATAAAAACGAGAAACCTCCAGAGAACGAACAAATAGAAATTTCTTTCTACGCTTGGTCAAACAACAAAATTACTAACCAGAGTGCCGAGGAGTGTAGAATCCTTATGGCGCTGGATTAATACACTCGTAACCAATTTCACTTGAGAATAAGATTGGGCTACGAAGCCATGATAGCATGCATACAATCTTACTCCTGAGAAGGCGCACAAGAAATCTCAAAGGCTAGGTAAGAAAACCAAGCCAATCAAATTCCGGGAAAGGCGAAAGCACATTCTCTGCAAAACAAATAGAGCCATTCGTTATAAATATCCAAATCTAGACCGGTAGAAGAAAACGATAATCCAAAAATGTAGTGTTGGCATGAAGAAAAGCGTGAAGCTCTCAATCGGAGATGGCAGCCTGTGAAATAATAATAATATATAGAGTGAAATTTTACAAACTCTAGCAAAGGATCTTACCGATAGAGTCAGTTAACGCTCAGGAGTAAGGCGAAGCCTGAAACGAAGCACGCACAGCGTCCATGGCGTTGTCACTCACGGTCCAGAGATAAACCAAATGCAGGGAGAGGTAAAAGAACCATCGAGCAAATACCAAGTTCAATTTATAACAATGCGCTATGAATCAAAACAACGAAACCCTAATAGCCAGATGCATCTGAGTCGTCCACCTGGCGAGATCCGCCTGGTGAAGCCACAGATCGAGAAGTTAATAGGTAATGTACACCCTCTGTTCAAAATTTAATATGACAAGCAACAAAATAAATGAAGATCGATCTGGCCATGCCGTGGAAAAATCGCTTTGGGAACGAAGTAAGTTGGGGAATGAATCCAGTATTATGTGGAACCAACACCACGTGATCACAAATGGAGCGAGACCATCTATAATCCTCACGGCGAGAGTTAAAACCTTATGGAAGCTCAGCGTGGAGGACAGATGGACGTCGCCATTCCAAATTTCATTACACAAAATTCTAACTTGGTAATTACGTGGAGTTCAATTAAATACACCCAAATTCACATAAATGGTGATAAGACGGAAATAAGAATGAAGGACGAATGCCAGACTCGCATAGTTGGTAAGTCGAATTCCGCCAAGGTTATATTTTTCTTAACCAAGGGTAAGAGCAAACGACCGAATGGATTTTCATATGTCCATGGAACTATATTAACATGGAATTCATGTAGACCCAATCGAATCCCCCTCTATATAAATCGATTTAGAGTCCAAAGGTTTATGAGATAAAACGAAGATTGAATATGGAAGGGGGGTGACAAAAGAAAGAAATTAGGTTATGTCTGATATAATTATAATTAATATAATTATAATTATTACAAATCAAGTAAATTGCAATATGGTAAGATAGAGTGGGGATATGAATAGCAATTGAAAAGTGATGATTGTGTAAGCCGACAACGTAATGATTGTGTAAACCTGCAACGTAATGACAGAATGCCTCATTAGCATTAACTGGAAACGATGCAACCAAACAGAATTTTTTTTTTGGGAAAATGGGAGGTGTGACATTTTTTGGGCATATGGTATTGATAAGTCATGATATCGTAACAAGGCTTTTATAGATTAAGAATTTTCATGGTAAAGTGAGAGTAAATATTCATGTTTAAGGATCTTGTTTCATGTTTTCTTAAATGTATATATGTTTAAATTGTATATTAATTATTTGTATTATTCAATAATATCAAAATTAACTTACAAATTTATAATATAGTGAGTTTTTATGATTTGTAACAAAGCCTATTTACAAATTAAGAATCTCCACGATAAAGTTTGACAAATTCATAATCAAGAATATTATTTCATTTTGTTATATATATATATATATATATATATATATATATATATATATATATATATATATATATATATAATGTATTATGTTTTATTATGAATTGATGCATATCAGATTTACTAACTATTTAATTTATATAAATATGCTAGTTATTTATATATATAACAATAAATTTATTATATTATTATAAAAATAATATATATTTAGTTTATATATTTAATAATAATAATAATAATTTAAATAAAAACAAAATAATAATAATAATAATAATTATTATTATTATTTTTAAATAAATAATAATAATAATCCATTAAAGTAAAAAGAAAATTAATTTTGTATTGTTAACTTAAATATTATTTTTAAAAATTAAATGTAACTGGTTATCACTCCACCAGATTCTCAAAGCTGAGAAAGGAATCCCAACCGTGGTAACCTCAAACCAAGTTTTTGACTTGATAGCTAGCTCTATCAAGCTGGAGAATCCTCTCTCCAAAAGGGTCACAGCCAAGAGGGCTGGAGCAATTAGGGTTTTAGACTAGATATAGAGTGCAGGGGGTTTTTTGAATTGATTTGGTTGCGTACATTAGTAAATAATTAAATTAGGTCAAGGAAAGGCAGGTCAGGGAAAATGAGTTGGGGTTGTAGGGATAAATGGGGCAAGGTAGGTATAATGTCAATCACTTGAAGGAAATGGTTGTGGAATGGTTAAGAAAATTTAAGAAGGTTGAGAGAAGCATAAGAGATGCATTTCTCTCAGATAGAAGATAATGAAACAATTTATGATCAATTACCCAAAACAGAACATGTGCAAGGATGTATTCTTCATGTATTCTGAATTTCTAACTTATATAATATCATAACATAGACATGAATGAATATGAACAATAAATTAAAACATATTTGACTGAAGAAGAAACAATAAAAGACATTCATTACCACAGGTATCCCATAAATGTAGCTGCAACTCCTCTTTATTAGCTTGGCCAAAAAATCTGAGTACAATTTACCTTGATCAAGAAAGCAAAATGAAATTGATTCCAAAAATTCCCACCTATGAAAATGAGTCAAAAATTACAATATATAGGCCTCAAACAACCTCTCCCAACCTCAGGGGTCGAATCCCTAAGAGGAGGAGCTGATCCGCCAAAGTCTAAACTAAAACCTAGAGTGTAGGGTGGTCAAAGTGACTCAACCCTAACTTTTTTCAAACTAATTCATTACAACTCATCATGAGTTTTAAACTAATGTATTTACCATAGGTAATAGTAAAAACATGATAATTACATTTACATCATCAATTACATGAGGTAAAAAAATGATTCCCCAAGGTAAAATTCAAATTTGTAGAAAAACTCAGAAAAAAACAGTCAATTGTTAAACAAGCAGTGCCATTTTACCCCAAATGGCAGACTATTTTTGACTGGGTTTTAGGTGTCTAAATTGGCTCCAAGTTAGCTCATTGGAAATCCCTTTAAGTCTAATTTCCATAAATACCTTATTTTTGCAAAATGAAGCCAATTTTCTCTGTCAAAAATCACTTCTCCCAAGACTAGTCAAAAAGTGCAGAATAAGGGTACAAAAATGAAGAGTGTTGTTGCAGGTAACTTTTGGAGGCCTTTCTCAACTCCAAATTGAGCTCATGATATCTCATTGGAAATATATTCTAGTATTGTTGTGATTTGTCTCATTAAGAAAGTCATTTGGACAATCCAACTAGGATAAAACTTGATTTTCCCAAGGTCACTCCAGAAGTGCAGCAACTCTCCTGTGGCACTTGTATTTTTGACATTTCTTCAAAACCATGATACCTATGTAAGAACAGAAGGATTTTTTTCTTCCTTGACTTATGATGGGAAAAAACCTCTCTCATGTTTGTTAAATTAATCTATGTTTGGTCAGAAACATAGTTTGAAGTAAAGTTGGCCCTATGAGTGGCAAATGACTTAACCCTTGGAATTATTTCTTAAAAAATGATGGATACATGATATTATGAGTTGGAATGGCCTCATAATTATAGATATTACATAACTTATTTCTCCTTGACTCAAATTTCTCTATTTCTATAGCAAACCCTAGCTCAGCGGGAGAGGAAATTATGGTTTAGTGCTTGTGAACAATGATGGCTTGGGTACCCTTGGGAAAAATGATTAAAAAACAAAGCGAGGTCATTGATAATGATGGATATGAGGTGAAAGTAGAGTAAAATAAGGTGGGATGGGTGGGATGTAAATACCAATGCTAACATCGGCTCCAGCTAGGGAAGATAGCTCTGAAGGAGGTGTCTATAACTGCAGACCTCTGGGACCTCGTTGATCAGTGCCTTATCCATTGGTAAATGGAGTCCAATTTGTAAACTAAAACTAAAATTGAAACTAAAAACACACTGCAAACTTCAACCCACACTAACAGATCATAAAAGCCTTAGGGCCTTCACCTCGGGCTTCAAACCTTGATGAATTCTGTCAACACTTGCTAAAAATAAAATAAAATCAAACTAAAGTGATACCAACCTACTCTAATCTATTGCACAATTGGTGATTTAGGTGAAATGATCCTTCCAGTGTAACCAATCCAGGAGATGGATACTTACTGAAGTTTTTCTCTCACTTTCCTCAAGCAAGCAAAATGATGTACATGTGGGCAACTCATGATAAAAACTGAAACCAAGGCTTATGCTAACAAACAAAACAACATTCATCTTCTCTAATTCTTGCAAAATACTGTCGAAGGGATCTTGAAAATCCTGAAGCATTACCTTGTTTTGAGATCCAGCAGCAAAAATACAAGTACTTCCTTCATTCTGATCTGAAAGAACACTTGGTTGTTGATGAATAGGAAGGCATAGGGAAGTATAACCTTTTGTTATCTAAGTGTTGGCTAAAAATTCCTTAAGCATGAGAAATTCTGACTCAATCTCTGGCATTTTTTCTCTCTCAGGTTCATACTCCTTAAATTCATATTCTAGGTCATCCTTAAACAAGAAACATTCTTCAAGCTTAACAACCATGATAGCCCTATCATCTTTATGAAAGACAACAATATCTGCTAGTTGATCTCTTTGTAGGGAATCATCATCATAAATTGGTTTACTCACAACAATTTCTTGTATATTTTCATCAAGATCCTCATCAAAATTAACTTCAGATTTAACATACTTGGGAAAATCAGGTTCAGGAGAAACTTCATCAAATATGAACATTGAAAAAGGAGATTGTCTTTCTTCATGATGATCTATAAATCTAGTTTTAGGATTGTCTTCATTTAAACGTATATTTTCATTTCAAAAATGGAATTTTTACCAACACTTTCTTGACTATGTGAACATTGCAAACTTGCTTTAGCTTGGACTGTAATACGAATTTTCAGGAGTTGATCTATCTCATCTTTAGATAGAGGAGAAATTACTTTTTTGTTTTCTTTTGATAACACATTAATTGTATTCTTTCTCTCCTAAAGATTCACAAGGATGCTGAATATCTTCTTTAACCTTTGCTTGATCAACTTGTTATACTGCTGCAAGAATTGTCTCCTGTGGGAAGTCTTTATGAACATCAAGACAATATACATCATCTTTTTCTTCCATGAGAGAAAACACTTGCTCTTTTTGGTGATGAAAAGGATTGTCATGCAAAGCCTCCATGATCTCTTCATCCATGAACTCATTATCATCATAATAATACTCTAGGTTTTGAATGAAAACCTCAAATTGATCACAACAATTATTAACCAAAGACAAAGAAGGGTATGACTCTTTGTATTCTTTATAAAATATTTAATGGAAAACCCTAAGAGAAAAAATATTAGCAGCTGGAAAACCTTCATACCAAGATCATGCTTTTCCTTCAAGAGAAGCCATGAACATATTTAAGAGACAATATTTAGTAAATTCAATCTTCAATTTGCGTGTATATATGTGAAATTTAACCAGATGTAAAGCAACATCATTCCTATCATCATCTTTAAACATAGGAAAATTCCTTTGCCAATCTACCTTAGGAATTTTATTTGAGAAACATAGAATGTGATCCCAGCTCATGGGAGCATACCTTCTTGCAACAGTTTCCATCTTGAAAATTCTTGAAGCTATTGATCTTCATGCAATGGAGTCACCATGAAATGTTGATTTTATGGATCTTTCAGTCAATGGAGTCGCCAGGTGAATGGTTCAACCTTCATATGTGTCCAACCATTGTTCACCATCAACAATTAGATCTAAATCTTTGTCGTTATTTCCCATGGATTTGTCTTTTCGCCTCCCTGATAATGGCGCCAATATTTTATCACTCCACCATATTCCCAAGGTTGAGAAAGGAATCCCAACAGAGGTAACCACAAACCAAGCTTTTGACTTGATAACTAACACTATCAAGCCAGAGAAGTGTCTCTCCAAAAGGGTCACAGCCAGGAGAGCTGGAGAAATTAGGGTTTTAGGCTATATATAGAGTGTGGTGGGTTTTTTGAATTTATTTGGTTGGGCACATCAATAGATAATAAAATTAGGTCAAGGAAAGGTAGGCCAGGGAAAATGAGTTAGGGTTACAGGGATAAATGGGGCAAGGTAGGTATAATGTCAATCACTTGAAGGAAATAGTTTTGGAATGGTTAAGAAAATGTAAGAAGGTTGAGAGAAGCATAAGAGATTTATTTCTCTTAGACAGAAGATAATGAAACAAAATATGACCAGTTACCCAAAACAGAGCATGTGCAAGCATGTATTCTGCATGTATTATGAATTTCTAACTTATAAAATATCATAACATATACATGAATGAAGATGAAAAATACATTCAAACATATGTGACTGAAGAAGAAACAATAAAATAAATTCAATACCATAGGTATCCCATAAATGTAGCCGCAACTCCTCTTTATTAGCTTGGCCAAAAACAGAGTACAATTTCCCTTGATCAAGAAAGAAAAATGAAACTTATTCCAACAATTCCCACATCTGAAAAATGAGTCAAAAAGTACAATATATAGGCCTCAAAAAACCTCTACCAACCTCAGGGATCGAATCCCTAAGAGGAGGAGTTGATCCACCAAAGTCTAAACTGAAACCTAGAGTGTAGGGTGGTCAAAGTGACTCGACCCTTATTTTTTGCAAAATGATTCATTACACCTCATCATGAGTTTTAAACTAATGTTTTTACCCTAGGTAATAGTAAAAAAATGATAATTAAATTTACATCATCAATTAAATGAGGTAAAAACAGGATTCCCCATGGTAAAATTCAAATTTGTAGAAAAACTCAGAAAAAATCAGTCAATTGTTAAACATGCAGCACCATTTTACCCCAACTTGCAGGTTGTTTTTTATTGGGTTTTAGGTGTCAAAATTGGCTCCAAGATAGCTCATTGTAAGCCCCTTCAAGTCTAATTTCCATAACTACCTTCATTTTACAAAATGAATCCCATTTTCCCTGTCAAAAATCACTTATCCCAATACTGGTAAAAAAGTGCAGAATGAGGGTGCAGAAATGCATAGTGCTATTGCAGGAAACTTTTGAAGGACTTCCTAAACTCCAAATTGAGCTCATGATAGCTCACTAGAAATATCTTCCATTATGATTATGATTTTACTCATCAAGAAAGTCATTTGGACAATCCAGATAGAAGAAAACTTGATTTTCCCAAGGTCACTCCAAAAGCAACTCTCCTATGGCACCTGTATTTTTTACATTTCTCCAAAACCATGATACCTGTGTAAAAACTAAAGGAGTTTTTTCTTCCTTGACTTATGATGGAATAAAACCGCTCTCATTTTTTCTAAATAAATCTCTATTTGGTCAGAAACATAGTTTGAAGTAAAATTGGCCCTATGAGTGGCAAATGACTTGACCCTTGGAATGTTTTCTTAAAAAATGATGGAGACATGATCTTATGAGTTGGAATGGCCCCATACTTACTGATATGACCTACCTTATCCCTCCTCTGCTCAAATGTATCTATTTCTCAGTGGGAGAGGAAATTAAGGTTTAATGCTTGTGAACAATGATGACATGGGCACCCATTACGAAAAATGATTAAAAAACGAAGCAAGGTCAATGATAATGATGGAGATGAGCTGAAAGGGAAGTAAAATAAGGCGAGATGGGTGGGATTTAAATACGAGTGCTAACATAACCCATTTTATTTTGTATAATATCTATTGTTGGAATATCTTGTTTTAAATGACAATAATAACTAGTTTTATGTCTCATAGGTTATTAACTATGATCTGTAATATATATGATTTGAATTTTTCGATTTAGATGAACAATACATATTATAATATGAATCTAAATTTAAATAATGATTATGGTGATTTCTTATTGGTTCATCTTTTATTTCCATATTTGATTCTAAAAAATATTAGTTGCAGAGCAACAAGTCCTTGCCCACGGGAATGATGTCAAGTGATCTCAAATGATTTTGCAGCAAAATATTTGTTCAATTTAATTCTAAGGTAATGGGGAGCATGTTGATTTTCTCAATGAGGAATACAAAGAAGACTAAAAAGCATTTAAAATTGTTTAATCATAACACATTCTTCCAATAGGATTATAGAATCGCATTTGAAGCATGCAAACCAGAAAAAGACAACTACCCTTGGCTTTGAAGTGATTGGTGGTGCTAGGAATTCCTTGATCGTTTCTAGGTATTCTGATAGTTATAGCTTCTAAGCAGTTTTTAAGACATTTTGAGATACGTTGCCAACCAAAAGGTTTCTAAAGGCCTGAATTATGTCAGCTTTTGTTTTCTGAGCTCCAAAATGATGACTCTTTTCATCAAAGCGAGGACCATATACTCTGTCATTCGCAAATTGTGTCCCTTGGAAACAGAAAAATAAACGTTACCCTATTTTTTAAATATTACATAAAACTAACAACAACAACTGTAACCCTATTTTATTCTTCTGCAAGTTTTATTTTTCGTCAAAAACAAGTTGTTATGTGAGATTCTTTCCAATATGTGAATGCATGTAGGATTTAGTGTACATGGTAGCAACAATAATTATTACACTATATTTATTATTGTAGCGAAATGGAAATGTTAGCAATTCAACAGAAGGTATCATTCTAATTTTTAAGTTAATCAAAACTCATCTATACTATAGTCATAACACAATATTCTTATGTGGAATTATTCTCATCTTCTACATAATGTCATACCTTTAGTTCAATCAACACCTGAGTGTATTATGAATGTCAACCTACCAGTAACTGGAGAATCAAAGATTTATTCGATGAAGAAAAGGGGTTAAGTAACTTTATTCTGAAGTGATATATAGTATCAATGTCAGAATTTTAAATATGTTAGGTGATTCCCAACTAAACCAAGAGGTAAACCATAAGACTTGACCCCAAGACCCTATTTTATCTCCTCAAAAAAAATTTCAAGGACCTAAAATAGCTTAGAGTATGAATGTTTATTATTTACTAATATTCAATATGAACATAAAAGAGGTGTTTTATCATTTCAGTTGGTGTTATATCTTATGTTTGCATGAATGGTTTAACGATAGAAAGTGTAGTTGCTGAACGAAATGGTAGGTGTGACAACTAGAGAGGCCAAGTAAAAGAGTGACAGAGTCAAAAAGATTGAGCAGAATAAAACAATAGCCTTACAGAAGTGTTTAAAGAGAGATAACCTCCCAAAGGGGAATGGGGCAATGAGATAGGTGGCTGAGGCCATGGTGATATCAAATGGCATAGAAAGAAAACTTAAGGGAAGTTACTTAAAATTGCTTCCAAGAAGTATATAATAAGTGGAGGACACTAGCATACTACTTGACACAGTCAAGGAAAGAAGTAAAAAATTGGTAAAAGCGATCTAGATGATAAATGCAAATAAGTTCAATTATCAATGAGAAGAGGGCTATGAGCAGGATTTTGTCCAGATGATAGAGAGGGATTCCATCCATTAGACAAATCCCTAATTTTCCTGACCGAGAATGGAGGGGGTAGTGAAGCATAGGCCATGAGGAATTCAATTAAGTTGGCCAATTATCCGAGTGGTGGTTGATATTTTAATGTGCATCATGAGGAGAACAATATGTAAACAGTGGAAATGTCAAAAAATAGGTGTTTAAAGCATGTATGTCTAGTTTTGCTGTCAATTTCTACCAACTTGTGGACTGAAGCTATAGTCCTAGGTTCCTAAATAAGATCAACGTTTTTAAATAGAAAAAAAAAAAATTCCTTGCTAAAGAAAGTGAAACTTATAAATCTTTCATGTGCAGCATGTGATCGTCTTAGGAAAAAGAGATGGCAAAGTGCAATTGAAGTTATAATTGTCATTGGTGGCCTACATGCATCATGTAAAGTAGTACAGCTTCATCAAATAGCAGACACCTTCAAACATCTAATCTTTTCATTTAAAATAGCTCAAAATTTGTAGGGACTATTCATTTATTCATCTAGGCTTCTGAGTTTCTGCTTTGAGAAGCAAAATCCTAATCCAACATGTTACACATTGAACAAGTGATGAGATGACGTAAAAAAATAAAAGCAATAATAAAATAAGGAATGGTGCAATGAATTTTTGGAATCTACACTTGTAAGTAGACAAGAAAAAAATTGGCGAGACCACATGGAAAAAGGTAATTATGCAGCATAAAATTTGGATATGAATATAATATATTTAGAGTTGTTAACAAAATTTCAACCATAAATTTTCTCCATATTTTTCTGCACAATTTAAAGCACTAGATTCTTCATATCTTTGCACTCAAACAAATACGGATACCTATCAACTTTATAATGCTACACATTTTAATGACACATTTACATGCTCTTATGATTTGGAACAGGTTTATTTTTTGGTAAAACTTTGGACTTAGATAAAATTACTTTACAAAAACAAAACCATGTACAGATGTCAAAACAAGAGGCCCTCCCAAGGAGAAAGGTTAAGTAAACTGGAAAAACCTATATTTCTTTGATAGTGAAATTTGACAGCATAATGGAAATAAAACTGGAATAATCAAGTATTAAACACATACATAAATTTGCATCACTACTAACCTAAAAATCAAAAATTTCATGGGGAATCTGCATACTAACCATTCGAAGCAGCAAATATTTACTCAAAAATATGTGATTGGTCGATATTTCTCCATTATAGAAACAAATGTAACTTCGTGCCATTTGAGCTAGGGCTAGAAATTAAGAACGAGAAACAGAGATGAAAAGAAAAGAAGTTCTACAAAAAAAATGTTAAGGAACATTAAATGTTGCAAGAGAACGTAGCAAAAAATAATCCCTTGGAATTGCACACTAAAAATGAAGCCAAGTCAATCAACAAGAATTGTGCCTCAAACATACAAAACAGACCCTTGAGAGAGGCAAAGCCATTGGGTTCTCTTGTAGTTAAAGTTGTAGTCGCAGAGATTCTCACCTAGCATTCAATCTAAATGATGCGTTGCTTTGAAGTTCAGCTGACTTAAAAAAGAGAATCCAGGATACTTGGTGGAGAGGTTTAAGTAAGAGGATGATTCAGAAAAGAATTAATTTCATTGATCCAAGAAGTTTGCTTGTGATTAATAGTTTCTTAGTAATTTTTTTTAATAGCCTTATTAAAAAAGGTGCTTCATGGGTTGATTTAATCAAAATTGATTCCTCTCATCGTAGTTGACAATTTATCTTAACAGCTCGTTAAGGGAGTGGAGAGGCAAGACAAAAGGGGATCCATCACTATGCTGCTCTACAGTCCAGCAAAAGAACTAAGGTTCAAAAGAATTCATGCCATTTGTTTTGCTCATTTGGGGCAGACAGTAATCTCTATGTGAATAGTATATTTCAGAGGATCGTAATCTCGGTGCTAATAAGAAAGTGCATTTTGATGCTATATAATTTTCCCCACTTTAGGTTTCTCCAAAATAAACCTTGTGGTAATTTATTCGCTACAATGAAAAAAAAAAATCCCATGCACATCAATTTATAGAACAGGTTTTGTATCTTGTGTGGAAAAGTATCGAAGGTAATCAAAGGTGGACGTGGCAAAGCAAATACTGGTTAAGAAGATGTTGTAGACCGTAAAGACTCAGTCTTTCATTCTACTAGAGAAATAACATCAAAAGGAGATGGGGATCTGAGGAATAATTTAATGGAAAGGGGGTATCTATAATATGGGTAGTGGGTTGGGTAATTAGTATCTGGTTTTCCAGTGAAATTCTTTCAAAAGCAGGAGGATTGAATTTATGGGCATGTAGCGTGGCATTTAATATAAATTTATATTCAATAATTAAATCTTGTCCCAAGAGAAATAACACCAAAGAAAATGTTTGAAGGTCATGCCAATGAAATCCAAGGCCTTTCATGCAGGGAATAAAATGGATTTTAAATGGGAATAGATGGTAGAATTTTTTCTCTTTTCCCCAAAGTCACCTGGGATCTTCTAGACTTTGAAGCTCCCAGAACCCCGCTACTCCAACGCTCAAAATGTGAAACCTAAAGATGTTTTCCAACTCATATTCAGATCTGCAAAACATGTAATAGACGCAAGGTCAAGATCCAACAAGTTTCCCAAGAATGAGCCAATTAACAATATTTTGCAAAATTGCAGCATAATAACACATTAGAGAATTCGTTAAAACCCTAGCAGGCTAAAACAAAGAGTAAAGTTACAAATTTCACAACCCTAGCAATGTAGCTCCTTGGAATTTTAAAGAATACACAATTCTCTCTGAAAGCAAGCAGTAATATGAGAATAAATAAACATTTCACAAATCTTGCCAACTTATTTCTATGAAAGTATTTATGATGGAATTCATTGAGAGTCTTGCAAACTAGCTACATTTCATTGTAACACTGAAATGAAATGCTTCCAAATTGGAGAAGGCCAAAAGTAAGCAGAATCTTGATCTTTCTCTAAGCATTAAAATTATACACATTGGCTCCATCAAAGCTTCCTTGATTAGTTGGGACACTTTTCTGAGTTGTAAGGCTCCACGAGAGTCTCCTTTATTAGTTGGGAAATTTTTCCAAGCTGTGAGGCTCTGACACCATTATGGTATCAGATGAAAAGGTGTGGATCGATACCATTTTCTGATAGCGTGTTAAAAAATTAGACTAGCTACAAAATCCAGGACTTATCCCTGGCCTCTAAGATGATTTGATGCTGAGATGCATATGGCACCCTTAGCAGTTCATCTAATGTGTGGATCGATACCATTTACTGATAGCATGTTAAAAAATTAGACAAGCCATGAAATCCATGGCTTATCCATGGTCTTTGAGATGCTCTGTTGTTGAGATGCATAGGGCACCCTTAGAAATTCATCTAATGTGTGGATTTCTACCTCCAACATGTTCAAAATTTTGTAACATCCCCCCCAAAAAAAAACTCTAAAATGTTGGATATTAAAGACTGCAATTTTCCATGGTTTTGTCCTATATTAATTTAATCCTTTGAAATCAATATAAAGAAACAAAAGAAAAGAAAAATGCAGTTTATCCACATCCATTTTTGTGCCTTAATCATGAACAAGACCAAGGTCATGGGCAATATGTACAGAAAGAATATTTCATTTATTCTTGAGAACCAGATCAAGATAATCTTAACACCCTTCATCAAGGATTCAGGTTTACCGAACTTCAAGAATGCAAAGACAACAATGTTTATGGTTCAACTACTCATACTCCAGCCCAAGACAATTTTACTCATACCATTCATATAAAAGTATCCATTAATTCCAACAATAAAAACAATTTATATAGGGTATATTCACCTCATAGGACATGTTGATCTGCTTGAGTCTCTTTTCACTCCCCCTATCTTTACAGACATTAAAGTGATAATGCCCTTTAATATGCTTGTCTGCTCCTGGTCATGTGAATCCGAACAACAGCATGTGACTGTGGGTAATCTCACTGAATATAAATCCATTGGACAACAGATAAATATTTTGATGGGTATTCTCAGTTTTCAATCCAGGTATAAAACCATCCTATGATTTTAGCCCCAAAAAGAAGGAAATTTTTTTCTTGATTTTACAAAGATGGGTATGTACAGGTCTGCAGATCGATCTCCATAGAGTTATAATCATGATTGCTAGCTCAACCTTCCATCAAGAGAAATATCTATCTAGTGTCTGTTGGAGTCCACAATAATAACTCAAACTTCAAGAAATGCTACCATCTTTGTAGATAGATATTTTACCTAATTTAACAGCCAGACTGGGTATTGCCCAAAATGATTCCAATTGCGAATATTTGGATATAGTGGAATGGTCCTTAGCTATATATTATGATATTAATTTCATTTTCACTCTTATAATATGATATTGATTTCATTTTCGCTCATATGCTACAAACCCTCTTGTTGAAGTTAATTGTCATAGAACCTACTATTGATGTTGTTGCTACAAAGTTAACTGGGATTCCTAAACTCGTTCCACCACCATTACATGATGACTAAGTAAAGAAAGATAACAGCTGTGTTTGAATATCATTTCTGAGAATTTTAAAGAGCAAGTAAACTTTCTCAGCTAGAGAGCTTTAGTAGTCTGATTTTTTATCGTGTGGCTCTTTCACTGACGCCTTATCTCAGCACTGCTGCCATGGAAGAATTTTTTCAGAGAGTAATGTAAGTCCTAGACTATACGATCCAGCAAGGATTTTTTTTTCTCATGTTCATCTCTTGTTGAAATGGTATTATTCCTTCTTACCGGTGTGTAAAAAATGAATCATGATTCTTCTCAAGGTAGTTTTACATGGAGGATCATTTGAAAAATAAATGAAAGTAACTGAAGTTGTCTCGATGTGATAACTCAATCAGATAAAGTCTCGATGCTACAACTTAATCAGATAAAGTGTGAACATAGGTATGTTTATATGAGTGCATAAAATATTCAATATCTTTTGGTATCGTAAGAAAGAACAATTAAAATATTATGTCACATATCCTACCCTTTGAATTTGTAACTACAGTCCATTCGAGTCTATCGGAACATTTTTATCTAATGTGAAGGGTTATTAGCCTGATGATCAAAAAGTTCCAATGGTGTATAGCTTTGTCAAATATTGACTAAATTTAATAGGATTGGAGGTTCATGCCATTCATTGTTCACTCTATACACACCTTTAAGAAGACCTGATTCATTACAAACACAACTCAACAACATCATTGCAATTACAATTTAGTTCTCACTTCCACTTGATTCCATAAAATCTTATCTTAATGCTACAGCTCATATTTTTCACATAACTGGCATCCCCAATTTTAGCCTACAACCAAGGCCATATAGGCTCAACCCCTTGTTGAACAATGTGTGTATGCATGCCAAGTGTTGGCGCTGGAATTAGCACTTGCACTGCAGCAAGCGCCTGACCAGACACATATTAAACTATAAAGCAATTTAATGATTTTTTTTTGTGAGATTGGTAGGTGGTACAAACTTTGATTCATTGAAAAGAGATTTTAGTCAAATCCACAGTTCTACTAATGAGGTATTGTAACTTGATGTGGTATCAAGGTGAAATTTTGTAGTCTATGATGAGAGGAAATTGAAAGATGAGAGGAGAATCAATAGGTCTGTAAAACTGAAATCTATTGATTTAGTAGAAATTGACAAAAGTAGAAGTTTCACAATATTCCATTGAGAGAAAGCTATTTCTAGTCTAACAATATTCTCACTTAAATATCATGAAGAATAACTATCATGAGTGATGCTCTTCCACTGTTATAACATATATTTTATCAGGAATTCTCACTATGTGAGACTAAAAAAAATTGATAAAACACATAACATGCTTAAGAGACTAATAAAAACACATAACAATATGATGATTTACAAACTAGAACTGGAAGAAAAGAAATATTGAAACACAAATAAAGTAGACAATACACATAGAAAATTGGTAATAAGTCCTTAGTAGTATTATTCCAATTCATCCACAAAAAAAAATTATAGTTCATATAAGTCAAAATTCAATAACCACCAACCAACACTAACTTCATATCAATTTGGCATATATATACAAAATATGATACTGTCATATTCCACATAAAAAGGTAGATCTATTTCAAAATTCATTACAACCTCATGCAAGAGGTGAGGCTTATCATGTATTCTTAATTACAAAGTGCTACATTAAAAACAATAACAACATTAAGGCTGACAATTTGAAGTGGTTTGTATGATGTGATAGTTTTATGGGAAGACTCCTCTTCCATTCTGGTACAACCAACTCCATAAAAAGTGGAAACAACAGTAAAATGGTGTGTAGCTTTTCCTTGAATGTTGCCTGGTCCCTGGTAAAAACGTCCTGGTACTGAGAGTAGTGGTAGAAAAATGTTTGAGAGAAATTATGTTGTTGTTCCGTTGTTCCTTTCCCTTTTTCGGTTGAAGACCCTTTGTAATGGCGCAAAAACCTAAAACTTTTGGATAGAATGATGAAGGTTCATTTTATGAGAAATTACAAAGAAAATCATTTGAAATAAGTTTAAGTGATAGAGGAGACATGGAGCGGAATAAATGACAAGCGAGGGGCGGTGGTGACCTGGCGAAGAAGTGGGACCGAACGCAGATCACACATCGGAATTTTTATTGTGAAATGTGGGAAGTTAAATGTTGAAAACAGCAAAATGCGATGTGCGATGAGGGTGGAGGTGATGTGCAATAGGAATGGGATTGATCGTAGATCCTGCATCAGAAGTTTTATAAACATACATACGCGTGCAATCAACATTGTTTATCGGAACTTTAAACAAATTTGAAATTGCTCCTAGACAATATGCATTCACGCGGAATTGTGGTTCTTGGGCCCCATAATCAGTTTACCAATAGGAAGCAATCACAAATCGGTTGCCTGCAAATTTAACTTTACACTGATAACGGCTAAACCATGAACTCTATGATTTGTGAAATCATGCTGGTGCGCTACGCCGACACATTTCCCTCGCCTCATCACATCACAAATCGCTTAACTTACCATGTGAAGCCTTAACGATAAACTTTAAAAACTGCGATTTGCGAAGTTGCCCCATGTGCACTTTAATCTCCACCATTGATCTGCACCCAGATCTAACAGTTTTCCTTGCTTTCCCCTTAGCCTTATCGCATCACAAATCACTGAACATACCATGCGATTTGACTTAAGGATGAAACTTAAAAATTTCACTTTGCGAAGTTGCCCCATGTGTGCTTTAATCTCAGTCATCGGTCTGCTCCCCTTTGGATCTGTGATTAGATCATGTTCGTTCGTTATTTTTTCACGCATTTCTTCCCCGTTGATTCATTCCTTAGTCTATTTCCCAGCCAGCTTCCTTTAAATATTGTCTGCTGCTCTTCTCCAATCTCCCACTTTGTTGGTTTAGTTGTTTTCTTCTGGCTGCGCTTTGATTTTAAGGAATTCTGGTTGCCACGAAGCCTTAATTTTCCTGCTTCAAAAATTGATTACCTGTTTACCCATAGCCTCCTTTATGAGATAACCAAAATCTCAGTGAAATATTTGTGCTTTTCACTGTGTGGAATATATGACTTCCATTTCTGAGCAATAGTTGCCTTTTACTTTATTATTGTTTTGACAATGAATTTGCAACAAAGGTAGCTATTGTTCCAAACTAGATGACTGCAATTTTATTTCCCAAACATCAACTAACCTTCAACACTAAAATAAAAAAAAACATAGATTTTAACTTATTTTGGGACTCTAAAACACTATGACACCTATTCACTTAAAACCACCTTAATGTTGGTACTTTTTAACTTTTATTGGAAATGACTGAAACTTTGGACATGGACTAGGACTCTATAAAAATTTGAAAACAGTAGTACAATGGAAATTACACCATTAAAATTTTCAGTGCTAACAGTGGCTCCTATTGGGGATTAAGTCCTCCCTATGAGGCTTCAAGGAATGTAGACTCAGTGCCTCAAAAACTCTTGAAACTTAGAAGACTTCTTAAAAATAGAGAATAGGATTGACCATTGACATACTGGACTCAAGACTGACCATATATATAGACATAAGTACCATTGGGCATGCACTTTATTGACACATCACAACAGATATTTACAATGGAGTGACTCAACTAACTTACTAAATAAAGAACCTTTTAAGAAAATGACCAATTTTTGGGCCTCTAGTCAGCTTATCATCATCCAGATGTTTGAGCAAAAAAGTATTATTCTCCAAAACTTCAGCAATTCTAAATGGCCCAAACCACATATTGTCAAACTTACCATTATTTCCATGGTCTTCTCTCCTAGCATCCCAACGCAGCACCAAATCATTCTCCTGAAACAATTGTTGATTTTCTCTTTTATCAAAAAACAGATTTGACTTTAGCTTGATACTTTTGAACTTTTTCCAGCAATGATTCTCTGATTTGGTGTGCCTCTGTCAACTATAACATTCTTCTTTGGACTGGGTTTTCATGATCAACTTCATCTTGTAGGAACTTCATCACAAGAAGAGCTAATTTCAAAGGCATTAAAACATATGCACCATATACAAGCTGAAATGGAGACATTTCCATTTATTTTTTACCACTTACTCTATCTATCCACAGAGCATGTATGAGCTGAGTGTACCAATTCCTCTTTTTCTTAGTAATCCTTACCAAAATTTTATTGGACAACTCAACCAATCCATTACCTTGCGGGTAATAAGGCGTGGAATGAGTCAATTCAATCCCATATTGCTGACAAAAGTTGTACATCTTAGCAAACTTAAAGGCCATTGCATTATCAATTACTAATTTATGTGGACAACCAACTCTTTAAATAATATTTTCCAATAGAAATTTAATAATTACCGTATCAGTATCATTTCTAGTGGGTACAGCTTCAATCCATTTAGTGAAATAGTCTGTAGTTGTGAGAATCCTTCTATGTTGTCCTAATGAAGGTGGATGAATTTCACCGATGAAGTCTAGCCCCCACTGCTAGAAAGGAACATCTGCTGAAATAGGGATAAGAGGTAATGGTAGCAATTTCTGTTTACCAGCAAATTTCTGACATTTGACACAGCTCATGACTTTGGCAAAGACATCAAAGAAAATAGTTGGCTAATAATAGCCAACTCTTAATATTTTTTTTGCAGTAGCTCTCCAATATAAATGCCCTCCACACACTCCCACATGTATCTCTGTCACAATCTCCTGGTATTATACTTCATCTACACATCTTAACAAGACTCCAATAGGATATTTCCAGTAAATATGGTCTTCCAAAATGCAATACTTCACAACTCTCAATTTAAAAGCTCTTCTTTTAGATTTCTCCATTTCAGGTGGACAATTGAAATTTAATAAGAAGTAAACTATATCCTTGTACCAATTTTAATTAAATATTTTAGGATAATTAGAAATACCCTCTCCATCTTCTCCTTCAACTACCTCTACATTCATATTTAAAGCTTTGAAGTTAGATTCAGCCATCAAGTGATCCAAGCCCTGAACCTTCATCAATTTAGTTGGTTTGATTTCAACATCAAATTCCAAAATCTTGGTCAGCCATTGTCCTCTCCTTCCATCTGTATCTAGTTGCAGCAACACATCTTTAAGAGTGATATCGGGCACAAAGAAAATATTTTTGAATGCAGCACATCAACTCGAAAAGACTTCAAAGCCTTAAATAGTTCACATGCTTATTTTTCAGTCAAGCTATACTCTAATTCAACATCCCTTAAATCACGACTAAAAAATGAAATTGGCTGCTCCAAATCCTCCTTATTCTTATGTAGTAAGACATTTTCAATTGTTTATTCTCAAGCATATGAAAAATCAGAAAATCCTTTTCAAAATTAGGACTAATCAAAACTAGTGCTTCAATCAAAGCGGATTTAATTGTTGAAAAAAGAATTCTTTGCTTCATCTCCCCACTTAAATTCTACATCTTTTTTCAGCAAAACATTTATATGTTTCATCATATCTTCAAAGTTAGGAAAAAAATGCCTCAGAAAATTGATTTTCCCTAAAAATGATTATAATTTCTTCTTATTTCTGGGCAAACCAATCTTCTAAAAAGCTTCTACTCTTCCTGGATCAATACAGATGCCACTTTCTGTTACAATATGTCCCAATAACTTACCTTCTTGGACAACAAAAGACCACTTTTTTGGGTTTAAGGACAAACCAAACTTTATGCATTTGTCAAAAACTTGCTTCAGATGTTTCAAGTGGTATTCATCAAATTTTGAGTATACTATGATGTCATCCAAATAGATGACCACAAATCTGTCATTTTCTTCCACAAAGGAAATATTCATTTCCCTTTGAAAGGTTGCACCTGCATTCATCAAACCAAATGGCATTTTTTGTACATGAATGTGCCCCAGGGCGTGGTAAATGTTGTCTTTTCTCTATCTTGCCTGTCAACTGAAATCTGATTATAGCCTAAAAAGCCATCAATCATTGACAGTCTTTTGGATCCTACAACCTTTTGCAAGATATAATCCATCTTGGGCAGTGGATAGTTATCTTTCAAGGAGCACCGGTTCAGGTTATGAAAATAAACACAAATCCTTATTTCTCCATTCTTTTTCTGGACTGGGACTATATTAGCTACCCAGTTAAAAAATCTCAAAGGCGGAATAATCTTTTCTTCCCATAATTTTTTGATTTATTTCTCAATGATTGGAAGCAGCATGGGATTGATGTGTCTAATTTTTTGTGCTACGGGATTTGCATATGTTTTCAAATGGATCTTGTTCTCCATTATGCTCTTATAATAAGTTTTCAACTCACTATAAGACCATACAGATATATCAGAAAATTCCTTCAGCAGTTTGATATATTTTGTTCTGGTTTCTAGAGGAAGGAATTTGACAACTTTGACTAATATTGGTTGATCTTTTGTACCAATGTTACACTCTATTGTACTCTCTCCATAATTCTTTCTTTCAGGCTTGAGAAAACATCATTATTATCAAACATTCTTTCTAAAGGAACCAAACCCTTAGGAATAAAGTTAGTTTTCAGATCTATAATGTTTTTCCCAACCATAGTTTTCTTAAAAGGGCTGTTATTTTGGTTTTCAACAATTTCCTGCTCATCATCAATTTGTATGTCTACAAACTCTTCTACAGACTCCAAAAATTTCATAATCTCCCCGTCATCTTCAAATACTTATCAGTGCTTGATGTTATCAGGAATTTAAGGTCTATTTTTTATTTGAACATCATAAACTTCCTTGACATCTAGAGGAACAATGAAATTACTAACAGAAATAGCTAGTGAATCAGTGATTTGATCTTCTTCTCTAGTGAAAAAATGTATATTAAATGTTGAAAATTAATGTTCAATCAAATCCCATACTTCATTTCTATAATTCTTCAATTTGGAAATTTTCACTTGGTAATTATTTCCCACCTGCTTAATCATCAACTCTGAATCACCAAAGGCAATTAGTTGTTCTACTCCCAAATCTTTCGCTACCTTCATACCCAACAAAAGTGCTTCATACTCAGTATTGTTGTTAGTGGTAGAAAATTGCATTTTGTATGATATGGTTACCTCCTGCTAAGTAGGATAAATGAGGACTACACCGGATCCCGATCCTTCTCCTGAAGAAGCTTCGTCAAAGTACAATTTCCATATCTGTCATACTTCTAAATGCTCCTCATTTGTACCTTGATAGTGTTTTTTTTTCACTTATTTCAGGTTGGAAATCATTATCATCGGCAACAAGGTGCAGAATTGATGACCCCAATTCCTTTTCTTCAGCATATATGGGATGGTTTGATCGATTGCCCTGATCACTAATGATGTAGGCCACTTGATTTTCCCTATACATCCTTCTGAATTCCCCTCCAAATACTGGGATGGTAGCATATGACATGTCCATCTAAAGGGTACCTCCCAATTTCTTAGACCAAGATCTGGAAATTAACATCCCAAATCTAGAAGGAATGTCAGCAACCACAATGTCCATCACTAAGCTCTTCATAGGCAGTTGGGTAAGGGAAACAACCAAATCCTTAATTACTCCTAGACACTTGAATTTTTTGGATTCAAAGGTGTAAAGGTCATGATATTTCTTGGTGACCTCTAACCCAAATTCATCCATTACTTTCTTTGGCATGAGATTGTGGGAAGCTCTAGAATCTAACAAAAAATTATGCGGTAATTTGTCATGTATATTGAGTGACAAGTAGAAAGGAGGAGATTTATCATCATTTTGGTCTTGGACATGAAAGCCTAGTTAAATGGTGGGACGCTCATCCTCAAGGTTGATTGAATCAGGGGAGGCTGCAACGGACTCTTAAACAACTCTTTATATGTTAGATTTTTCAATAATTCCAGGAGTGGAACTGGAATTTTGATTTTATTCAAATCAAATTTGAAACTGAAATAAATTGGAACTAATTCCTTATTCTTTGCAGTAATATTAACAATTGGGGCAAAATTTTGAGGTGGAGGAACCTCATTTACCTTGGCCTTTTGTTTAGTAGCTTGTTTATCTGAATCTGATCTTTGCTGAGGCTACTGAATAGGACCTTTTGACCTCAAAGGGTAATTTATGTTTTGAAATTCTTGTTGTTTTTTATCATTTTGTGCATAAATTTGAGCATCCATAGCATTATAAAACAAAAAAATTCTTGATCTATCTTCATATTCTTTCAATTTCAAACATGTTGACTGTGAAGTTTCTCCCAAATGGTTTATTTCTTCATTTTCTTCCTCATTTCCTTGTTGTTTTTCTTCAGAAAAATTATTCAAAGGAGGTTGAACATTTTGATCATCAGCATTCCTCCTTGGGCGCTATAGGATTTTTTGAGGCTGAAAAGGCCTCCTGAAGGGAGCCTAATTTCTATTAGCTTCATTTTTATTGTCTCTAGTAGCTGGTTTATTTTCTACCTCTAATTTTGACATCTTAGAGGAAAGTTCCTTGATAAAATTGGACATTTGATCGATCTTTTCTTCTTCTGAAAGAGATTTGGAAGAAGGATTTTATTCTTTCGTCTTCGTTTTGTCTTTTGCCGCCTTTTATTCCTCCATTTTTAATTTATTAGAAGCCATGATATTAGACTGTACTCCAATTTCAGCCTCTTGCATAGTTGTCAATGTTTGTGCTTTTTCAGCCCTCAACCATAAGGCAAACTCGGAATCTAAAGCATTTGCAAAAATGATCATAGTTGTGGTTTCAGTGGGTTTATTCTCTTCAGATTTTTTTTTATAAATCTTATTAAACCTCTTAGTAAAATCAGCTAAAGACTCATCTGCCTTTTTCTTCAGAGTTCCAAATTTTGTAAGATAATATACATAGTCTTCCTATCGCGCCAATGCTTCACAAGTATCTCTTCTAATTCATCAATTCCTGTAATTGAATTTGGAGCCAAACTTCTAAACCATTTTTGAGCTTCACCATCCAAACTCTAAAAAAAGAGTCTTGACCAGACATAAATATAGAAAGCCACTAAATTTTCCTCAGCATAAACTCCTTCTCCCTCCCCGGTGTATTTTGGAAGATATTTCAAGTAATCTCCTTGGGGAAGTGCATGCATGTGTTTAGGGATAACAAGTGGTGCATATCTTGCAGCCACTATCTGTTGCATCCTTGTAAGGGCAGGTTGAGCCATATTTTTCTAATGTACAATTGATGTAGTAGTTTGAGAAATAGGAATTAAAATTGGTGAATTTTGATTCTGATTTAGGATAGCAAAAAATTGGGGGTCTTGAGATGATTTTTCAGGCTTTGGAACTGAGAAGAGTGGGTTTTCAAAAAGATGAACAGAGGATGTCTTGAATTCTCCTTCAGTAGAAGAATCAGAATCTAAAGTTGTCTCATGAGGGGATGGATTTAATTCAGCTTTATTTTTCTGATCAAGGAAATCAGATAAGTTAAAGGTAAGACCTTCGAGTACTTTTTTTTCAAGTGGATGAGAAGAAGATGCCCCAATAGCTAGATTTGGAGAGAAAGGAAAATATTCTTACTGAGGGGTGACAAGGGACTGGTATTTAGGATGAGTCCGAAGGAAATTTAAAATAGTCTTGAAGTCTTCTTCAGTCAAAATATCCCTATCAAGAAAGGGTGCAATAGCCAATAGTTGTTCTAATTCACCTTCAGTCAACACAAACTCTTTTGACCTCTTTTCAACACTTAGAAATTCAGTTTCTCCTTCTTTAACTAGAACAATACTTATTTCAGATTTAATAGGTGACGAGTAAGAAAAACCTTCAACTGAGCCTAGGTTAACAACATCCACTTTATTTTCTAGAGGAGTAGCTTCAACTTGAGATTTTTCAGCAGAATTTTTTGAAACTAAAACCCCTTAGATTCTAAATTAGTTAGAGGTACCTTTTTCTTTGGAACGTAATTTTTGTGTAACTTCTTCACTGACTGAGATGTGGCTTCAACTTATTTTTGTTTTACTTTAGCATCTTTTGATGATTTTCTCTAGGTCAGCAACTAGGGTCACAGTCGGAAATCTCTGATTCCTCTTGTAGAAGGAGGTCTTGAGACCCCTTTTCCTCTTTGTGGAGTTGCCAGGTGAACAAATTTGTAATCTTCTTCAAGTCACCAATTCTTGTTCACCATCAAGAACTAATTATCAGCAATTCATAACAATAGACTCAGGATAATACTTCGTTACAAGGCCTTCATCTCCCGGTAGACACACCAAAATATGTGGGCGTTGGAGTCAACACTTGGAATGCAGCAAGTGCCTAATCATACACATCTTAAACTATAAAGAAATTTAATGATTTTTTTTGTGAGATTGGTAGGTGGTACAAACTTTGATTCACTAAAAAGAGATTTAAGTCAAATTCACAGTTCTACTAATGAGGGTATTGTAACTTGATGTGGTAGCAAGGTGCAAGTTTGTAGTATATAATGAGATGAAATTGAAAGATGAGAGGAGAATCAATAGGTATGTAAAACAGAAATCTACTAATTTAGTAGAAATTGAAAAAAGTAGCAGTTTGACAATATTCCATTGAGAGAAAGCTATTTCTAGTTTGACAATATTCTCACTTAAATATCATGAAGAATAACTATCATGAGTGATGCTCTTCCACTATTATAACATATATTTTATCAGGAATTCTCACTGTGTGAGACTAAAAAAATTGAGAAAACACATAACATGCTTAAGAGACTAATAAAAACACATAATAGTATGATGATTTGCAAACTGGAACTAGAAGAAAGGAGATATGGAAACACAAATAAAGTAGACAGTACACACAGAAAATTGGTAATATGTCATTAGTATTATTCCATTTCATTCACAAAAAAAATTACAGTTCATATAAGTCAAACTTCAATAACCACCAACCAACACCAACTTCATATCAGTTTGGCATATATATACAAAATATGATACTGTCATATTCCACAGAAAAGGAAAATTTGTTTCAAAATTCATTACAACCTCGTGCAAGAGGTGAGGCTTATCCCTTAATCTTAATTACAAAGTGCTACATTAAAAATAGTAATAACATTAAGGATGACAATTTGAAGTGTTTTTTATGATGTGGCAGTTTTATGGGAAGAATCCTCTTCCATTCTGGTACAACCAACTCCATAAAAAGTGCAAACATTAGTAAAATGGTGTGTAGCTATTCCTTGAATGCTACCCGGTGCCTGGTAAAAATGTGATGGTACTGAGAGTAGTGGTAGAAAACTGTTTGAGAAAAATTTTGTCGTTGTTCCACTATCCTTTCCCTTTTTTGTTTGAAGACCCTTTGTAATGGCGGAAAAACCTTAAACTTTTCGATAGAATGACAGAGGTTCATTTAATGAGAAATTACAAATAAAATCCTTTGAAACAGGTTTAATTGATAGAGGAGACATGGAGCGTAATAAATGATAAGCGAGGGGGGGTGGTGACATGGCGAAGAAGTGGGACGATCGCAGATCACACATCGGAAGTTTTATTGTGAAATGCGGGGAGTTAAATGTTGAAAAGGGAAAAGTGCGATGTGCGATGAGGGTGGAGGTGACGTGGCAGAGAAATGGGACCGATTGTAGATCCTTCATCAGAAATTTTATAAACGTACATACGTGTGCAACCAACAGCGTTTATCGAAACTTTAAACAAAACCGCAATTGCTCCCAACAATATGCATTCACGCGGAATTGTGGTTCTTGGGCCCCACAACCAGTTGACCAATAGGAAACAATCACAAATCGGTCACCTGCAATTTTAACTTTACACTGATAACGACTAAACCATAAACTTTGTGATTTGTGAAATTGCGCTAGTGCGCTACGCCGACACATTTCCCTTGCCTCATCGCATCGCAAATTTCCTAGCATACCATGCAAATCCTTAACAATAAACTTTAAAACTGTGATTTGCAAAGTTTCCCCATGTGCGCTTTAATCTCCACTATTGATCTGCGCGCAGATCTGATGGTCTTCCTTACTTATCCCTTAGCCTTATCGCATCGCAAATCACTTAACATACCATGCGATTTGACTTAACGATAAAACTTAAAAACTGCACTTTGTGAAGTTGCCCCATCTACACTTTAATCTTAGCCATCGGTCTGCTCCTCTTTGGATCTGCGATTAGATCATGGTCATTCATTCTTTTTGCATGCGGTGTTTCCCCATTGCTTCATTCCATAGTCTATTCCCTGGCCAGCTTCCTTTAAATATTATCTGCTGCTATTCTCCGGATCTCCCACTTTGCTGGTTTAGCTGTTTTCTTCTGACTGTGATTTGATTCTAAATAACTCTGGTTGTCACGAATCCTTAATCTTCCTGCTTTGAAAACTGATTACCTTTTTACCCGTAGCCTATTTTCTAAGATAACCAAAATCTCAGTCAAATAGTTGCGCTTTTCACTGTGTGGAATATATGACTTCCATTTCTGATAAATAGTTGCCTTTTACTGTATTATTGTTTTGACAATGAATTTCCAACAAAGGTAGCTATTATTCCAGACTAGAAGACTACAATTTTATTACCCAGACATCAACTGACCTTCAACACTAACATAAGCCAAAACAAATATTTTAACTTATTTTGGGACTCTAAAACACTATGACACCTATTCACTTAAAACCACCTTGATGTTGGGACTTTTTAACTTTTGTTGGAAATGACATAAACTTTGGACATGGACTAGGACACAATAAAAATTTGAAAACATTAATACAATGGCGATTACACCATTAACATTTTCAGTGCTAACGCCAAGGATGAATGTTTGTTTCAGTAATGATTGTTCAAGATGCATGTGTATTTAAAACCAATTATGTTCCTCTTTTGCACAGTCCCTCCCTACTAAGGCAGAATTCCCAGGAATCCAATATTTACTTGATAACATGAGAGAAACCAAGTATTTACCTGATCAACATCAGGGAAAACATCATTTACCCATAATAATTATTTGTTACATAATTGAAATTTGTTTACATACAGAATGTAAATAAATAGCTACGGTGTTGGTAGGCTTATCTATGAGAAGAGATGTGGCGGCTATATGCCTCTGAACTGTGTCACAAAACAAATGACTGAAACATGCTTATAGAAATAATAATAAATAAATGAGCTAGGGCACTGGTAGCGTATCTCTGAGAAGAGACGTCTTGGCTACCAGCCCCTAAACTATGTTACAATGATACATAATGGAAATGAGCGAGCAAGGGCACTGGTAGTGTATCTCTGAGAAGAGATATGACTACTACAGGCCCCTCCATTGTGTTACAATGCAAAAAATAATGGAAATAAATGAGCTAGAGCACTAGTAGCGTATCCCTGAGAAGAGATGTGTCAGCTACCAGGCCCTGAACTTTGTTACAAAACAAATGACTAAAACATGCTTACAAGAGTAATAGAAATGAGCGGGCGAGGGCACTGGTAATGTATCCCTGAGAAGAGATGTGACGACTCCAGGCCTATCCACTGTGTTACAATGAGGCTCGAAGGCCTATTTATTATTGAGAAATAATGTAAAACCTTAAACGTCCAAAAACCTAACCCTTGGAGATGAAGCGCCAAAATTGTGGGTCCCGTTTGGGTAAATTAGTGTTTCAACTTCTCGAGGACGTAACTTTGGCATACGATCTCTATTTCATGCACTCAATAGCTCGTTAGAAATATCTATCTGAGGAGTACAACTTTTTGTGTGAGCAACATTCGTCCATGGACCTATGTTGCTCCTAGTGTTTCCAAAACATGTCATTTAGGGCCTCAAAACGGCTTTGGAAGTTCAGGACCCAAAAAATTACTAAAAATAGTAAGCTATGCTACAACTTAAAAATTGAAATAATTGATGTTGCGGGTCCAAATGGAATAGGTGGGTGGCCACCGATATCCACCTAGATCATTACTGCCCCAAAACGGCTCCGGGAGTGCAAGACCCGAAATCCTGCTAAAAATAGTAAGTTGTGCTAAAAGTGAAAAGATGCAAGAATTGATGGTGTGGGTCCAAATGGAATAGGTGGGCGGCCACTGATATCCACTTGGATCAATTCCATAGATGGTAACTTAGGTAAATTATAGGTCTTAATTATGGGGCCTCACTCTGAGGGAATAGAAGAGACTCCAATTCTGTATCAGCAACAACTAACAACAATATCAAGGAAATTCAATTCTAGATATTGACAACTTGAGCTAGCCCTTGGTAAGGAAAGAAAATTAATATGGTTTATAGGACCTTAAGAAGGTAAGAAATGCTTGAAGAAAAATAAAAAATTCTTTAAATATTGAGAGAATTGTTCCAATATCATCATAGTTTTTCTCATTCAAAAGCTTAAGAAGATGGGTAATTTGGAAATTATTTTAAAAATTAGATCTAATATGAGTATGCATTCGAAAATTTAGAAGAAGTTACTAGTCATTTTCAACCCTCTTCATGTGGTAAAGATGATAGATTATTTCATCCCATGGTTTTTAGTAAACTGAGGAATGTTGAATTTCATTATGAAGCTCATGAGAATTTATTCTTATGTTATCAATGATTATTTTCTTCTTTATACTAGTTATGAAAAACATATACCTTTGATTTTCAAGATTTGGGTTGATCATAAAATATGATAGGTTGCCCATGGTTGATTAACATTTAACATGGTTAACTGTCATTAACCATGTCAGCCTCTAGTTTAGTATATTGATTAATGTAGACAATAATTGCCTATGGTTAACCTTCGTTGAACATGGTTTAGCCATGTTGAACATGGTATACCATGGTTGATCACAATGTATACAAGTGACTATAGTTAACCAAATATGATAATGGTTTACCATGTATACCATGGTAGATCATGGTTATCTAAGGTTAACCATCGTTGATTATGGTTAATCATGGTTGATATAATTGAAAATGTTAAACCTTGTTGACCATGATTACCATGTTTACCATGTTAATCATGTTAATCATGTTTAACATGGTCTAATCTCGATGACTATGATTTTAGACCATGATGACTAATTAAAAATGTTATCTATGGCTAACTATGGGTGACCATGGTTGACCATGATGGCAAATTGACCATGTCATCTATGGTGAACTATGGGTGACCGTGGATGTGCATTTTTACAATGTTGTCCTTGGTTGACCACAATTGTCCATGCTCAACCAATTAAATTCGGTTGATTATAGTTGACCATGTTTAACCATATTTTATTTTGTAGGCGATGATTGAACATCATTAAATATAAATGCCTATAGCTAGTGATGAAAGGCTATAGTCTCCTATGATTACCATATTTGAAGATGTTTCGCCATGGTTGATAATGTTTTCCATAACTAACTATAATTGAATATAGTTAAATATGACTTCACAACATTAATTATAATTTATTAGGATTCAAAAGTTTTCCATTTCACTCTAATTTCTTCTTTCAAAGATTCCAAACAATTATAATTTCCCCACTTCAACTTTTGAAAATCAATTGTCTTCCACATATTTTAATACACGAACATAAATGACAAGTGGAACCCTCCAATATATAATGTGTAATGTATTAAATTTATATGGAGTGGAATATGGAAAAATTTGTGATATCGATTACATAACGGATTAACAATTCAAATGAAATTAAATGCCATCTTCTTGTTTTTTTCATTTAAAAGAAAATATCTTTATTTTAATTATTTTTCTCTCCCCAATTAAATTCCATCTGCTCGCTTTTTTCATGAATTTTTCTCTCCCTAATCAAATTCTAACTGTTCGTTTTTTTTTTCATGAAAAAACCTTTCTAATTAATAAATTTTCACTCCCCAAATGTAATTTTATGAAATATCGATTGATCTACATTGTAGGCATCATTCTTTTGTTAATTTTTTTAATGAGTATAAATGTCGATCTCATGAACATACTTAATCCTATGGATCAAGAAACTCTCGATAATTTATTGTTGCATTTAAAATTACTTTAAAATTAATATATTTTATCTTCAGAGGTTGAATTTTTTTCCATCGGAATCAAAGAAAAGTGGAGGAAAATATATAATTTCTTAAACACATAATCATTTTTTTTTTAGGATTGCAAAACACCGAAAGAAGTAGTTGTGTCTAAAGACATCGTTGTTATCATCTCACTAGAAATGAGGTCAAATTTATATGGATTCTTTCCACTTTTTCATAGGCTACATAAACCATGCGTTCTCATAGTCCTCAACTTCAAAAATTGTTGGTAACTTGACCAAGTCATGTGTACCCTAACCAACCTAATAACCCCCCTTTAAATTGACTCAGGAAGATTAATTTGGTCCCAATCATTCGTCAACCATCTCACCTAAGATCTCACATTCCACCTCCCCCCCCCCCTCCGCCCCCCACCTCAAGCTAGAATATAAATACACCTACCACCCTGATACATATCCAAGCAGCTCATTCCACAACTTGACGAATTCATCTGTCATTGCATTACATGTATTCGTCATCAAAGTCTTAAGGTCTTACATCAATCACGTGATCATGTGCAACATGTATGCATGAAAAATAGGTCTTACAACTTCCAAGGGAAATACACATTCATATGGAAGGATTTCAGAACTTGGACCAAAAAACCTTAGGGTCTTCACCCACCAGTGGCACGATCACACACTCCATTGTGGCTCTTATTAGACACTAGATATTTCACTATAATTAAACACCAGTGACTCCATCTCCATTTTCTCGTCCATAGGATGACTCTATCTAAATATATATCTTTTTTTATCCATATCTTGACTTATCCTTTCTCACTATTATACCTCTCTCTCCTTATATCTCTAAGCCATGTTATTCATCTGCATCCTCATTATAATTGTGTGTCTTCTTCCTGATGTTTCCATAATTCTTTGAATTCCTCTTTTTGTTTCTACTAGACCTACAACCAATAATGTTCTTTCTTGAGTAACCATCATCATATGACACAAAATAATCACTTACAATATTAAAAGGAGAATATTTCCTACCAATTTCATCTTAGGGTGAAGTAGAAGTGATTCATGATATGAATTCTTCAATTTCTTTCTAAACCTTTGTCGTTTCAACCTCCGATATTCCACAAAATCCTTTACCTTCAAATCTATATCCTTGTCATCACTTGGGGCAGTTGTTAGGATTAAAAAACATTGAGACAAGTAGTGGTGTCTAAAGACACCATTGTTGGTATCTCACTGGGCATGAGGACAAACTAACATGGAGAATTTTTGTCTTTCAATAGGTTACATTAGAGATGAATACTATGGGGAAAACCATAATTTATCATAATCTTGGAGCTTCAAAACTATGAGTAACTTGATCGAGTTAAATTTACCTAAATCACCTTAACTTTTTAATCCATAATTTCCATAAATATGGTAGATACTCTGTATATTTTGACCTCATCTATGACCAAAAATATAATGCATACTCTATAGTATTTACTTTGACCTTAATTATAACCATAAATATGATCCATGATCTATAAGGTTTAGTCTCAAGTATAACACTTTACTGCTCAGTGATGTATATAAATTTAATTAAAATTTATTTATAACAAAATTTTATATCATAATCATAATTGATAAATTTAAAAAATTATCGATTTTTTAAAATTAAATTTAATGAACAATCACTTCATAATCAATAAAAAAATTTAAACTATTCACAAAATATATCATATTTTTCGAAATAAAAATAAAAATAAATTATTAATATATATTTGATTTATTTAGTAATTTCACAATTAAATATACAATATTAAAGGTTATGTGTCTAATTTTTTATGATAATTATATTTTTAATTAAAGTTTTTTTATAAAGTTTAAATGATTTAATAGTTAAGAATATGTGTTATTTTTACAATATTATTGATGGAAATTTAAATGGCTAATCTTAATTTTCATAATTTGAATTTAATTAGTGCAACGATAGAGTTTAAATTACTAGTAAATTTTTATAAGAATCAATCCATAATAAACATCAAAATACTTACTAACACTTTGTACATAATACATATCAAGATGTTTAAAATAATAATAATAACAATTTATTTTAATTTATTAACCATGGAGATTTAGTCTCACTTTACCATGAAAATTCCTAATCTATAAATAAGTTGTGTTACAATACTATGCCTAAAAAACCATAACTCCCTTTATATGACATTTTAATTAATTAATTAATTAAATTAAAAGGTGAAACCGAGCATAATTTTTTTGGAATTAAATTTCAACTTTTGATTTGTGTATATTAATATGAATATTCTACAATATTTTGTGGAGGTTAAATCTCTACCATCCACTTAATAAATATTGATAATTAAATTAAAATTATAGAAATCTATTCCAAAATAAACATCAATGACAATAGACATTTAACTTCCATGAAATATTCTAGAATATTCATAGTGGTATGCACATATCAAAGCTTCAAATTTAACTTGAAAGTATTTATTCCCTTTCTGTATTTTTAGTTAAATTGATTAATTAGAAAATTTGTCATATGAAGTGAGTTATGGTTTTTTGGGCATGTGGTATTGATAAGTCATGGTATTGTAACAAGGCTTTTATAGATTAAGGATTTTCATGGTAAAGTGAGAGTAAATCTCAATGGTTAAAGATCTTGTTCCATGTTTTCTTAAATGTATATATGTTTAAATTGTATATTAATTCTTTTTATTATTCAATAATAGCAAAAATAACTTAAAATAAATTTATAATATAGTGAGTTTTTATGATTTGTAACAAAACATATTTGCAAATTAATAATCTCCACAATAAAGTTTAACAAATCCATAATTAAGAATATCATTTCATTTGTTTTAAATGTATATGTAGGTTTACCTTATATATTAATTTTTTTAATAATAATAATATTTTAAAATAGAATTATAATTTAGTTAATTTTATGATTTTTAAAATTTTAATAATTTAAGATGTATTATGTTTTATTATGAATTGATGTATATCAAATTTACTAACTATTTAATTTATATAAATGTGCTAGTTATTAATATATAGAATAATACATTCATTATATATTTTTTTTTTTCTGAATAAGACTGATTCTATTAAAAAGCATATAGTACAGAGTGGTGTTACAAGAAAGAGAGACAGAGAAGTAGGGAACCGAAAATGATCAGTTATCAACCTCGGTCCCAAAACATAGCTAAGAGAGAACAAAGAGTGTTAAGAAGTGATACAAGGGGATCAAATGAGATAGTCACTAGAAGCTACCCAGAAAGGGTAGTTTCCTCCATACGACATTTCTTTCCCTTTTATTCTAACTTTGAACCAAAAATTATTGGGAAAGTGAGTAAGAGCCAGCTGGAGATCGTCATTAGCCACTGGAGGAGTCTCCTTATCCGAGTCGGAGGTGGCAGACTCATGAGCTTGTTTATGGGGATTCGAGATAGCATTGGCCATTTAGGGTTTACCTAGGCCATCTCATTTTCTATTATTGGTGCCTCTTCCTCCGCTTCAAGATCCTCCTCATCCAAGTTGGGGGTCTCTGTGTCATCCGTGGGAGGTGGATCACAGGGCTTCCAGCTTTTAGATTTCGTTCTGCGATTGCCTTTTTTCTATTGGGTGTGGAATATAGTGCATGAATTCTGGAGGTTCCCTATTTTGTGGCAGTGATGACATCAAAACACAGTGTTCTCGTGATCTAGATTCCATGGCCAAAGGAAGTTACCCACTTTCATATTGATTTTATCCAACAGACCTTTACTTAGATCTATTTTTGCACAAATTATGTCGAAGGTTTATATGCCTTTCTCTGCCCTAGAGGAATCCATTGCCAAATAGTGACCCAAAGAGTTACCAATTTCTTGGAAGACAGAGGAGTGCCATAGATGAGAAGGAATGGGCTAAGGACGATTGTCTAGTTTCCCCTCCTCGCAGACAGAGAGTTAAAACCACCAAGGCATCCTTTTCAATATCGTAGAATGAAAGCAGGAGAGAGTCATTCAGTTGTTTACCTCCATAGAGAAGTCGTTGAGAGGCAGAGGGTATCCTTGGCTTAAGTTCAAGGGCCAGTGAGAGGGATCTCACCAGATCTGTGGAGTAGACCTAGAGTAGCATATTTTTACTTAATAAAAGAGTGATTTGTATCTGGAAAGAGGGGGGGGAGGGGAGATCTGGAGAACCCAGGATGCCAGATCTCATCTTAGAGGCCAAAGAATCGAAATTTGAGGGATTATTGCATATCATAGCTGCTGCAAAGTGAATAGTATTCCCATTGAGCAGTGCGCTGCAGTCCACCAGCATTGCATGATGGCTTGGAGTTGTGCAGACCTGTCGAACCTAAGCGCAACCATCCATAATGTTGTGGATTTTCTCGGCCCCGGAAGCCAGCAGGGGCACAGAGCTATCTGTGGTCTGAGCAGCTTCATTCTACAGCCGAACCCTAGAACTGAGCCAAACCCCAGAGCTATTACTGTCAAGGTGTGGCCCAAGGGGTAATGGTGGCTCATGGTCGTCAAGAAATTCAAAAACAGGGGATTCGCCAGTTTTCAGAGTGCGGAGGGTCTCATTCAAATCTACGTTTAAGATTGAGGGGGTTCTAGAGGGCCAGACTCCATAGCTCGAGAGATGGAGCAACTGCGGCATGAGGGAACTCAAGCTGCCATGGCCTTTGGTGTCGAGTTTCGGCTTGGCAACAACAGAGCGAGGGAGAGCAGTAACCCTTTCCATCTTTTTAATTTCAATACATTCATTACATTATTATAAAAATGATACATATTTATTTTATATATTTAATAATAATTTAATTTATTAGAAAAAAATATATATTGTTTTAAATAAATAATAATAATAATCCATTAAAGTAAAAATAAAATTAATTTTATATTGCTAACCTAAATATTGTTTTTAAAAATTAAATGTACCATTTTATTTTGTATAATATCTATTATTGGAATCTTTTGATTTAAATGACAATAATAACAAGTTTTATGTCTCATAGGTTATTAACTACTTGCAGGCACTACTTGTTGGGAAAAAAGTTTGTACTAACAACAGATCATAGCAGCTTGACTAGTTACTTCAAGCAAGCATATTTAAAATCAAGATAGGCAAGATGGAATGCCTTCCTAAGTGAGTTTGATATGGACATTCAGCACGTAAAGGGAAAATAAAACTAGGTAACTGATGCCTTAAGCAAAAAACTACATGATATATATGAGCTATATTATAATCAGCTAGAAAATAAATTTTTGGAACAAGTGAGGGAAGAGGCACAAAAAGATCCAGAATACCAATTCTTATGGCAACAGATGGAAGAAATTAGAAAGCAAGGAAGTACATCCAAATACGGAATAAATGAAGATCAGATGCTAACTTTCCGAGGAAAATTGTATGTACCTAATCGCATGGCTCTAAAAGAGCTGATAATGGATTAGTACCATCGTAACAATTATGCAGGTCATCCAAGATACCAGAAAATGTTGAATGCAATAAGAAAGGTATATTTTTGGCCTGGTATGCGTAAAAACATTGCTAAGTATTTAATTAAATGTTTAGAATGTCAACGGGTGAATGTGGAGCATCAACATCCCACAAGATTGTTGCAGCCCACACCAATACCTGAATGGAAGTGGGAGGTCAAATCCCTAGACTTCATTATCGACTTACCGTGAACAAAAAGTAAAAATGATTCCATCATGGTGGTGGTGGACAGATTGAGTAAATCTGCACATTTTATACCAGTGCAGTCCACTTACAAGACGATACAGATAATTGACATATTTATGAAGGTGATTTTTAGGTTGCACGGAATTCTGAAAATCGTTATTTTAGACCGAGATGTTAAGTTTACTTCTGCATTTTGGAAGACCTTTTTTATAGGACTGGGGACTCAGATAAAATTTAGCACAACTTATCATCCCCAGACTGACAGTCAAACGGAGCGAGTAAACCAGGTGCTGGAAGATGTGTTGCACATGTATGTAATGCAACATCCAACTAAATGGGAAGATTATCTGCACATTTTTTAATTTTCTTACAAAAACAGTTATTAGGAGTCCCTGAAGATGAGTCCTTTCAAGGCCTTTTATGGGAGTGAGTGTCGCACGCCCATAAATTGGAGTAGCCCTAAGACAAAATTAATGTTGGGACCCAATATGCTTGCTGAAATTAAAATAGAGGTAAAGAAAATAAGACAAAATCTGAAGGCTGTACAAGATCGGCAAAAGATTTATGCAGATAAAAAGAGGTCTTATCGAGCATTCGAAGTGGGAGATCATGTATATGTGAGAATTAAACCCAAGAGGAGTACATTATGGTGGACCTCCTGTGCCAAGTTGGCTCCCAGGTTCTGTGGACCCTTACAAATTTTGGAAAGGGTAGGACCTGTAGCTTATCGGCTAGCTTTACCAAGCCACATTCAAGTACACAATGTGTTTCATGTGTCCTTGTTGAAGCATTATGTGCATGATGCAAAGCACGTAATACATTGGAAAAATATATAGGTACGATAGAAATAATAATCCTAACTTGAGATATATATATATGTATATATTGTGAGAAATTGACATGGAACCTTGCTGTTTACAGGTAGAACCAGATGGCGAGTTTCTGGTCAAGCCACAACACATACTTGACCAAAGGGAAATCGTACTCCGCAGGCGAGTTGTCGTCTAGGTTAAAGTGCAATGGAAGCACTTTGGGCTATATGAGGCTACTTGGGAGGCCAAAGCTCTTTGTAGAGTTAGAGTAAAAAAAACACCGAGGACGGTGTTACTTCCAAGGGGGGAAGTTGTCACAGCCTCATTAAAGATAACTGGTGTTAACTAGTTAAAAGACAATTCTTTTTTATTGTGTCTGGAAAAGACTTAAATTATTATTATTTGTCTGGAAGTATTTTTACTAGTAATTAGTTATGAATAATAAATTAGTGGAGAGAATTTATTAAGGAAAGTAAAAAGCTGATGGTAAAATGTTTTCCAAGAACTAGTAAGTGGTTGGGGACAGCTGGAAACAGTTACCTGCTCCTCTGATGATAAAAGATTGATCCCAGTGAGGAGTAGGGGTTATGTTCTAGTTGGGAAAAAGGTTGAGGAATTTCTAGAGTTGGTAGAGACCAGTGGAAAGTTCGCTCAGAGAACCAGTAACTAGTTTTCTAGAATTAACTAGACTGGTTGTCTTGAGGGCACATCAGAAAGTGAATCCACTGTTAACCTGTACCATCTAGATCTGGAGCTCTGGGGCAAGAAGAGGAAGTAATCGCCTCTCTTGATGGTTGGGAGGACCACAACTTAAAAAAAAAAAAAAACAGAGTGATACAGATAAGTAAAACTGGTAATTTTGTATTATGTATATAAGAAAGTAATGTTTGATTACACATTTATTTTGTATTCTGTATATGAGCAAGTAATTTTTTATTGCACAGTTATTTTGCATTATGTTTATAAGCAAGTATTGTTTTATTATACAGTTTTATTATCTTCCTCTGAAAATAGAAAAGGAATAGATGTTGACTGAGACAATTTCTTGCTTACAAAATTCTGCCACAGTATAGACTAGATTCTATGGAGAATAATAGGAAATTATGAGGTGTCAGTAGTTTAGCTGTAATTTTTGGTTCTGTTATTCACTACAAAGAAAATGTATGTAATTAATACAAGGAAACATATAAATGCAAAAAATAGAACTGTTGGTCTTAGGTTCTAGGCAATTCCCTACCCAAGACACAACGTTCTTTACAGTTATTCTATGCTATACATGGAATTTAGTAACTCGTGGTCCGGACACCCTTTTTATTAAAAATGTTAAACAAAATATTAAAACAAAATATCTGAACCATCCTATGGAACTAGAATCGAGAAGGGAATTTAGTGTTACACAATAGATGACATGTTTTCCATTTCTAGAACTTTTCTAAACTGGATACAGGTGTTACGTAATTATGACTAAAGGATAGATAAAATGCATATTCAGCCAGAGAATATGGTAGACTAAATACTCCATAATTCTAAATAAATATCCATTCTGAAATATCTTAAAGTACTTAAATTCACACTGGTGTTTTTAAATGTTTATTCTCCTACGGAGTAAGTATAATCTATGACTGTACTATAATATGCTTGAATGGAAAAGATAAAAGAGTCATTGAATATGTGTATACCAGGGATCATTCGTTAAAAAAACTAAAAAAAGAGTATATATATTACAGATTTTAAAAACCCCAGAGGGTTCTATAAAATTCGACGGGCAGAGAGCATGAAACAAGAAACCCTTAAAACAAAACCTAGATTTGTTCTTATAACTTGAATTAAAGATTCCATGTACAGTCTCTACATAATTCGATCTTAAGACTTGACTCGGGAGGTATTCAACCTCCAAAAATAACTTATCGATTTAACCATAGAAATTTTGTTCGGAGCCAGGATCTAGGAGGAGTAACATTGATTGTCAAGATACCTTGAGAAAAAGAGTCAACGTATTAGTCGAAGGCCGACGGAGTCACAGCAGGAAATGTCAAGTATAAGCTCAGTGCCAAAGACGATGGGGTTGGTGATACTGACCTGTCGAAAAATCAAGAGATGATTAGTAGAGATGATGTCTTTTATTAATTTTGGCCATATCAAAATATGAGAAAATAAGAAAATGATAATAGCAGGAAGATTTTCTTACTTGTAGGAGGAAAACTAACTTGCAGTCCAGCCTGCAGCGAAATAAAAAGAAAGAAACAAAGTAAAATGATTAAACCCTTACAAGATTTTCTCACATCAAGAACAATATTACATAAACCTTGACTAAAGTGCAAAGACTCCTCTTACCCGTCTGCGTCTATCTGGTGCAAGGCAACCACACTCTAAGACGCCATGGAAGAAAATGAAGAGTTTGGTTCTTCTTCTCGGCTTTGTTTGAAGGTGACTATGAACTGAAGGTTCAAATTGCTGTCAAGGATCCAGATCCAAAACTTAAAGAATCCTGAGGAATCGATCAACCTGAAAGCCAAAGGCCGGCCTCAATCGAGAGCTTTAACCTAAGAGGCACCGAGAGTATCAAAGGAGCATAGAAGAAAAGCAGTAATGAGTTGTAGACAGAACTTCGAAGTATGTGTTATGGTTGGCAAAGTTATGTCAGGAATTCCCACCGAAATTATTAACAGTTGATCAGGGAAATGATCGATGGCGAAGATCAGTAGAGTACCATGGAGAACCGTGAGACAAATCTGCAAGAAATCTCAGCAGTTTTCAATTGTAGTAAATGCCATTACTGCAGTATTAAATGGCTCCACTCTAGCTAATCCACCGTTGAGAAAATCAAGGTGGGATTCATATAACGCAGTTAATGAATCAATGTTATGGTGGACCACTTTGGAATGAAGTTAAAATCTTCCCAAACCTTAACCAAATTTTCCTTCACAGACTACATATATTAAAATAATAGTTCCAAGTTCTTGGTGCTTGTTATGTAAACAAGGTTGGAACTTAGTCAGTGGAAAAGTTAACAACTAAAGGTTAGATCAGATGTTGGGGCTCGATGTATGAATGAAGTATTTCCTTTTTACTTAATGATTAGGATTAAAGCTCGGAAAATAATATGGTAATCTATCTCTTTGCACATTATAACTATTTGAGTGTAAAAAAAAAAAAATTAAATTAAATTAATTTTTTTTTTATTTACTAAGTAGATTTAAAGGTTTATCTTCTACAAGTGGTATCAAAGCAGCGCTCATACGCTAGGACCCTAAGGGTTGACTAACGATAACATTGTGTGTGTTACTGTTGCACAAAGAGAGAGATAATGAGAAGGGTATCAACATCACAACCACCCCAAGATACTGAGGAACCCCAAGCACAACCGGTGATGAACCCAGAAATGTGGGTTCAGTTAAGTGTCGAACAGCACCAAGAAACTAGTCAGCTGTAGGGAGAACATCAACACCAAAATAGTTTCCTATTGAGTACGGTACAACAACTACAAGATGAAATGGTGCGTGTTCGAAAAGATAATGAACGATTACTACAAGACCAAGAGAAAATATTAAAGATTCTGTCAGATAAACAAAATCAAGAGGTGGAACATCCAAGTACTGACAAAGACATGCAAGCAGAAGATGAGCAGAAAACGAGAAAAAACACCACTGATAGAGTGGAAAGAAGCCCATCTCAGTGAAGCAATAATAAAAATTACAATGAGGCAGAATCTGGCAATTTTTCAGATAAGCAATAGGTTAAGAAGCAAAAAGTAGAGCTTCAGGGGGAATTTTGAAAGATTAAACCACCAACATTTGATGGTGATGCTGAGGAGGTGGCACAAGCATGGTTAATTAACATGAACAAGTATTTTCAGGTGTATGAATATAACATCAACCTGAAGGCCAGATTAGCACTATATCAGCTAAGAGAAAAAGCCACTATGTGGTGGGAAGAAGTGAATAATGTATGCAGCATTGAGGAACAAGATGTAACCTGTGAATCATTCCAACAATACTTTAAAGACAAGTATTTGAAAAAATGATTCTATGAAGAAAAAGCTAAAGAATTTCATGACTTAAGGCTGGGACATATGACCATGGATGAATATATCACCAAGTTCACCTCCCTGTTACGATATGTTCCATATCTTCGAGAGGAAAAGGCTAAGGTGCAAAGATTTTTGAGCAGCCTGCCAACACACATGGAGCGAATAGAATTCGTAAACCCCTGAACCATGGATGAAGCCATTCGTAAAGCGCGAATGTGCTATTTGCAGTCCAAGGAAAAAGGGAAGGTTGGAAAAAATTGGCAACCAAAGAAAGGACTGAAAAGTAACTCAAATTTCAAAGGTGCCAAAAGCAGTAACTTTAAGAATTTTGCATGAAATCCTGTTAGCAAACAGTTTGGCAGAAATCACCAAAGAACCAGATGGCCAGCAGAAGAAAAGCCTACAGAAGCATCCAGTAAGCCTGAGCAAGGACAGATGACTAAGACACCTCTACAGTGTTAGGGGTGTTGTGAGGCACACTATTACAAAAATTGTCCACCGCGAACCAGAAATGATACAATGGCAAACTTGCAAGAAGCTTCTACATTAGGTGATGTGGCACGAAACATACCTCACATCAATCTGGATTTGGAACAGTGACAGGCATATTATCAGCCAACAATGATTGAACTCGAAGGTAAATTATTAACTCAATCTGTTTCTATTTTGGTAGACCCAGGAGCAAGTCTGAGCTATGTTAGTCCCAAAATAGTGGAAATGTGTAAACTAAAAGAACAAAAATTTAAAAGTTCATGGCTGGTACAGCTAGCTACCAGAGAAAAATAAAAATTAACTGCCAAAATTCCAAATTGTGTTCTGGAAATTTCAGAACAATAGTTACAAGTAGATCTAAACATTCTTCCATTAGGATCCTATGATGTTCTGCTAGGCATGGATTGGCTAGAAAAGCATTAGACCTTAGTAGACTGTAAGGAAAAGGTTATCTACTACAGAATGCATGATGGAACATAGAAAGAGATTCAAGGAATAAAAAATCCATTGCAGATATGCCCAATTAAAGCATCCCAAATGAATAAGTGTATAAGGATGGGATTCCAATTATACGTTATTCAAGTAGGGTATGCAGATTCCAAGGAAAAATCACCTATGATGGAAAATATACCTGTGGTACAGGAATTTTTGAATGTCTTTCCAGAAAACATTCCTATTTTACCACCAAGGAGAGACATTGACTTCACCATAGAGTTATAGCCAGGAGCTTCTCCTATGTCAAGGGCTCCTTATAGAATGACTGTGCCGGAACTAACTGAGCTGAAAAAGAAGTTACAAGAATTGTTAGAAAATGGCTACATTCGTCCAAGTTTGTCCCCTTAGGGAGCACCAGTACTGTTCATGAAAAAGAAGTATGGGACCATGCGAATGTGCAAGGACTACAGGAAACTCAACAAGTTAAAAGTCAAGAACAAGTACCCTCTACCAAGGATGGAGGATTTGTTTGATCAGGTAAAAGGGGCCACAGTGTTTTCTAAGATATATTTAAGATCTAGATATCACCAGATTCAAATCAAGGATGAAGGCATTTACAAGACAGCATTCCGTACTAGGTATGGACACTATGAAATTGTGGTGTTACCCTTTGGATTAACGAATGCACCAGCAACCTTTATGAGGTTAATGCATGGAATCTTTCACCCTTTCTTGGATAATTTCATACTTATATTTATAGATTATATTCTAATCTATTTTAAAAATCAGGAAGAGCATAAGGAACATTTGAGAAATTTTCTGGAAATTTTAAGAAAACACCAGCTATACGCTAAGTTCAACAAATGTGATTTATTTAAAACAAAAATCCAGTATCTAGGCCATTTTATTTCAGCAAAAGGAATTGTTGTTGATCCAGAGAAGATCAAAACAATTATGGAATGGCAAGTGCCCCAGAACGTGGTAGACATTAGATCCTTTATGGAATTAACTGGGTACTACCAAAGATTTATTGAAGGATTTTCCAGAATTTCTTTTCCTATTACTTCTTTGTAGAGGAAAGAAAATTTTTTTAAATGGACAGTTGAATGTCAGGATAGCTTTGAAAAATTGAAACGAATTTTGACCACTGTACCTGTGCTAAGGGTAGCTAATCCTAACAAAGAATTTTAGGTATGTACCGACGCAAGTAAAGAAGGTGTTGGGGCAGTTCTATCTCAGAAAGGAAAAGTGGTGGCATATGAATCAAGGAAGCTAAAAGACCATGAAAAAATATATTCAGTGTATTATCTAGAACTAACAACAGTGGTACATGCACTCCGAGTGTGGAGGAACTACTTGCTGGGAAAAAAATTTGTACTAAAAACAGATCATAGAAGCTTGACTACTTACTTCAAGCAAGGATATTTAAACTACATGATATATATGAGTTGTATTATAATCAGCTAGAAAATAAATTTTTGGAACAAGTGAGGGAAGAGGCACAAAAAGATCCAGAATACCAATTTTTATGGCAACAAATGGAAGAAATCAGAAGAAAGGAAGTACATATGAATACAGAATAAATGAAGATCAGATGCTAATTTTCCGAGGAAAAATGTATGTGCCTAATCGCATGGCTCTGAAAGAGCTGATAATGGATGAGTACCATCGCATCAATTATGCAGGTCATCCAAGATGCCAGAAAATGTTGAATACAATAAGAAAGGTATACTTTTGGCCTGGTATGCGTAAAAACATTGCGGAGTATTTAAGTAAATGTTTAGAATGTCAACAAGTGAAGGTGGAGCATCAACATCTCGCAGGATTGTTGCAGCCCATACCACTACCTGAATGGAAGTGGGAGGTCATATCCCTAGACTTCATTACCTGCTTACCGTGAACAAAAATGAAAAATGATTCCATCATGGTGGTAGTGGACAGATTGAGTAAATCTGAACATTTTATACAAGTGCAGTCCACTTACAAGACGGTACAGATAGTCGAAATATTTATGAAGGAGATTTTCAGGTTGCACGGAATTCTGAAAACCATTATTTCAAACCTGGATGTTAAGTTTACTTCTGAATTTTTGAAGACCTTGTTTACGGGACGGGGGACTCAGATAAACTTTAGCACAACTTATCATCCCCAGACTGACAGTCAAACAGTGCGAGTAAACCAGGTGCTAGAAGATACGTTGCGCATGTATGTGATGCAACAACCAACTAAATGGGAATATTATCTGCACCTTGTTTAATTTTCTTACAAATAACATTTATCAGGAGTCCCTGAAGATGAGCCCTTTCGAGGCCTTGTATGGGAGGCAATGTCACACACCCATAAATTGGAGCAACCCTGAGACAAAATTAATGTTGGGACCCGAGATGCTTGCTGAAATGGAAATAGAGGTAAAGAAAATAAGACAAAATCTAAAGGCTGAATAGGATCGGCAAAAGATCTATGCAGATAAAAAGAGGTCTTATCGAGCATTCAAAGTGGGAGATCACGTATATGTTAGAATTAAACCCAAGTGGAGTACATTACGGTGGACCTCCTATGCCAAATTGGCTCCCAAGTTCTGTGGAACCTTCCAAATTTTGGAAAGGGTAGGACCTTTAGCTTATCGGCTAGTTTTACCCAGCCACATTCAAGTACACAATGTGTTTCATGTGTCCTTGTTGAAGTGTTATGTGCATGATGTAAAGCACATAATACATTGGAAAAATATACAGGTAGGATAGAAATAATAATCCTAACTTGATATATATATATATATATATATATATATATATTGTGAGAAATTGACATGGAACCTTGCTGTTCACAAGTAGAACCGGACGACGAGTTCCTAGTCGAGCCGCAACACATACTTGACCGAAGGGAAATCGTACTCCACAAGCGAGTTGTCTTCCAGGTTAAAGTGCAATGGAAGAGCTTTGGGCCGGATGAGGCTACTTGGGAGGATGAGAAATTTGTACGAGAAGTTTGCCTAGAGCTCTTTGCAAAGTGAGAGTAAAAAGAACACCAAGGACAGTGTTACTTCCAGGGGGGAAGTTGTGACAGCCTCATTAAAGATAACTAGTGCTAACTAGTTACAAGACAATTCTTTTTTATTGTGTCAGTAAAAGACTTAAATTATTAGTATTTGTCTGGAAGTATTTTTACTGGTAATTAGTTATGAATAATAAATTAGTGGAGAGAATTTATTAAGGAAAGTAAAAAGTTGATGGTAAAAGTTTTTTCCAAGAACTGGTAAGTGGTTGGGGACAGTTGGAAATAGTTACCTACTCCTTTGAAGATAAAATATTGATCCCAGTGAGGAGTAGGGGTTCTGTTCTAGTTGGGGAAAAGGTTGAGGAATTTCTAGAGCTGGTAGAGACCAGTGGAAAGTTCGCTCAGAGAACCTGGAACTAGTTTTCTGGAATTGACTAGACTAGTTGTCCTGAGGTCAAAGTAGAAAGTGAATCCACTGTCAACCCGTACCATCCATATGTGGAGCTCGGGGGTAAGAAAAGGACGTAATCGCCTCTCTTGATGTTTGGGAGGACCACAGCTTTAAAAAAAAAAAAACAGAGTGATACAAATAAGTACAAATGGTTATTTTTTATTCTATATATAAGCAAGTAATGTTTGATTACACATTTATTTTGTATTCTGTATATAAATAAGTAATGTTTGATTACACAGTTATTTTGTATTTTGTTTATAATAAAATATTTTTTTATTATACAGTTTTATTATCTTCCTCCGAAAATAGAAAAGAAATAGCTGTTGACTGAGACAATTTCTTGCTTACAAAATTCTGCCACAGTATAGACTAGATTCTATGGAGAATAACAGGAAATTATGAGGTATCAATAGTTTAGTTGTAAGTTTTGGTTCTGTAATTTACTACCAAGAAAATGTATGTAATTAATACAAGGAAACACATAAATGCAGAAAATAGAATTGTTGGTCTTAGGTTCTGGACAATGCCCTACCCAAGACACATTGTTCTTTACAGTTATTCTATGCTATACATGGACTTTAGTAAATTGTGGTCCGGACACCCTTTTTATTAAAAATGTTAAACATAATCTTCAAACAAAATATCTGAACCATCCAGTGAAACTAGAATCGAGAAGGGAATTGAGTGTTACACAATAGACGACATGTTTTCCATTTCTAGAACTTTTCTAAATTGGATACAGGTATTAAGGAATTATGACAAATGCTCAGTATAAGATATTAAATAAAGGATATATAAAATTCATATTCAGCCAGAGAGTATGGTAGACTAAATACTCCATAATTCTTAATAAATATCCATTCTGAAATATCTTAAAATACTTAAATTCACACTAGTGTTTTTGAATGTTTATTCTCCTACGAAGTAAGTATAATCTACGATTGTACTGTAATATGCTTGAATGAAAAAGATAAAAGAGTCATTGAATATGTGTATACCAAGGATCATTCGTTAAAAATAAAAATAAAAGAGTATATATATTACAAATTTAAAAACCCCCAGAGGGTTCTATAAAATTCGATGGACAGAGAGCATGAAACAAGAAACCCTTAAAAAAAACCCAGAATTGTTCTTATAACTTGACTTAAAGGGTCCATGTACAATCTCTACAGAATTTGATCTTAAGACTTGACTCAGGAGGTATTCAACCTCCAAAAATAACTTATCGATTTAACCATATAAATTCTGTTCAGAGCTAGGATCTAGGAGGAGTAACATCGATTGTTAAGATACCTAGAGAAAGAGAGACAACGTATTAGTCGGAGGCCGACAAAGTCATGGCAGGAAATGTCAAGTATAAGCTTAGTGCCAAAGATGATGGGGTTGGTGATACTGACCTGTCGAAAAATAAAGAGATGATTAGTAAAGATGATGTATTTTATTAATTATGTCTATATTAAAATATGATAAAGTAATAAAATAATAAGTGCAGGAAGATTTTCTTACCTGTAGGAGGAAGACTAACTTGCGGTCCAGCCTACAACGAAATACAAAGAAAGAAACAAAGTAAAATTATCAAACTCGTACGAGATTTTCTCACATCAAGAACAATATTACATAAACCTTGACTAAAGTGCAAAGACTCCTCTTACCTGTTTGCGTCTGTCTGGTGCAAGGCAACCACGCTGTAAAGATGCCATGGCAGATAATGAAGAGTTTGGTTCTTCTTCTCAGCTTTGTTTGAAGGTGACTATGAACTGAAGGTTGAAATTGCCATCAAGGATCCAGACCCAAAACTTAAAGAAGCCTGAGGAATCGATGAACCTGAAAGCTAAAGGTCGGCCTCAATCGAGAGCTTAAACCCCGGAGGCACCGAGAGTATCAAAGGAGCAGAGAAGAAAAGCAGTAATGAGTTGTAGACGAAACTTCGAAGTATGTATTAGGGTTGGAAAAGTTATGTCAGGCATTCCCACCGAAATTATTAACCATTGATCAGGGAAATGATTAACGGTGAAGAGCAGTAGAGTACCATGGAGAACCGTGAGACAAATCTGCAGGAAATCCCCGTAGTTGTCAATTGTAGGAAATGCCAGTACTGGAGTATTAAATGGCTCTACCATTCCAGCTAATCCGCCGTTGAGAAAATCAAGGAGGGATTCATATAATGCAGTTAATGAATCAACGTTATGGTAGACCACTTTGCAACGAAGTTGAAATCTTCCCAAACCTTAACCAACTTTTCCTTCGTGGACTATACATATATTAAAATAATAGTTTCAAGGTCTTGGTGTTTGTTATGTAAACAAGGTTAGAACTTAGTCGGTGGAAAAGTTAACAACTAAAAGTTAGATGAGATGTTGGGGCTCGATGTATAAATGAAGTATTTCCTTTTTACTTAATGATTAGGTTTAAAGCTCGGAAAAGAATATGGTAATCTATCTCTTTGCACATTATAACTATTTGAGTGTAAAAAAAAAAAAAATCAAATTAATTTTTTTTTATTTACTAAGTAGATTTAAAGGTTTACCTGTTACAACATATTTATTAATAAATATTTATACATATATGACTTTTATTTCTTTTGGATTTTTTTTTTTAATTTAGTATAAACATAAATATTTATTTAATTTATAACATTTATTCATAAATATTTATACATATGACTTTAATTTATATTTCTTATACGACTTTAATTTCTCTTTCTTATTATTTATTATAAGGGTTATTTTTTTTAATTTTTAATTTTTAAATATTTCTTTCTTTATGATTTTATTTTTCTTTATATAATTGAATGATTACTTAATTTATTTCGGACTTTTTCTTATTTTGTATATTTATTTCCTTATATTATATTTTAAATTTAGAAAATTATCCTAATATAAATAGTTTTAATAATAATATATATATTTTTTTAATTAGTTGATTTCTTATTTTCAATTTACTTATTTATATATTTTCTTTAACGTTGTTTTTTCTTTAATATACAATTTTGTATTAAAAAAAAAAAAAATTATCCATTATATCTCTATAATATTTATTTACTTGCTTACTTAAGTTTATCCATCTAAATTTTAATGATGAACCACATTCATCTAAATTCTAATAATAAATCATACTAGATGGTTAGAAATACTTCCTTAGAAAAATTCCAATATGATTTCCCTCAAAATTTTCTTTTTAAAAAATAAATTTCAAATCACCTTTGTAATAATTGAAGTAATAATTCACTCTTGCCATTTAAATTAGAATAAAGTAAGTCATTTGAAGTAGTCTAAAGTAAGAAGTTTTTAGTGCGACTTTTTGGAGTTTCAGGAAGTGGAATTGAGGTAAAATCTTGATTTCTATTATTTAAACTGGTTTTTTAACTATATATATGGGTTCAACACCCTAAAAAAACCCTAAAACACTTCGATTATGCAAAAATTTCCCATCAAACTTCTATTTTCAATAAATTCTTGCAAGAATTTAGAAAAATTAAACCGATAAATAAATAAATAAATAAATAAAAACTATCTTACAAGTCTTAAAAAAAAATCGAAAAATCGCACTATAGACTATAGTAATAAACAGAACATTTAAAAAAAAAAATTAATGTGTCCGACTCCAGCGTAAAGTTAGCATTGCGAAGCCTGCCAAAAATTAATTATGACGTATGTAAAGGTTCCCATTAATTATGATTTCAAAGTCCGTCCCGACGAAACACTGACCGCTGGGTCGCATACGACCGCGGATTAGCTTTGCTGCGTAGGCTTTTTATTATTTGTCTAGGAGACAATTTGCTTTCCCACCTTAATGGATTCCGAATTTTTTTCTTGTTCTGGTTTGAAATTATAAATGATATTTTTAGAACTTACGTGTTCTGTGATCTATATAAAATTGTAAAAAATTGATAATAATCACATGTAATGGAACATTGTCAATATTTTTGGAACTAACCAGAGTGGTTCATCATCAAAACTAGATGAGAGATCAGATCACGTCATTAAATTTAAATAGATATAAAGATGGCTAGTTAAGAAAATGTCTAGTTGGACTTTTTAAAGTTTATTTATCAATTTTTAATTATATATTATGTTTTTTAATTAATTAATAACGACTAATTCCATTCTATTATTAAAATATTTAATTTATTTCTTCAATTAATTAATAGATTAATAAACTTATTAATTAAATATTGAATTAATATATATATATATATATATATATATATATATATATATTTCTCTTATTTAGTTGATTAAATTATTTATTTATTAAAGCACGAAGTCCAAATAAAAAGTAACCAATGACTAAAATAAATAAATAAAATGATGATTTATTTTAAAAGTTGCTCACACTTATCATAATTTAAGTGTTAAATAATTCAGATAAGGAAAGACCATCCGAATTAAGACAAAATTATAAACTCTTCAACTTAATAAAAACGATAAAATAACAAATCTAGAAATTTTAATAATCTATAATTTGACCCATCGTGCCAAATGGAAATTAGGTTATTTAAAAATGATACGTAAAACTCTTTTTGATAAACCTAACGCAACACTTTAGTCTTAGTGGACATGGTTGGCCATAGTGACGACGCTCCCACGGTAAAATTGAAGTACCATACAATCAGTCACAATTTCAATATTTTTGTATAATAATTACAAGGAAACCATACAATCAGTCTTAATTTCAATAGTTTTTGCATAATAATTACAAAGAGGTGTTTGTAATTTTTTTAGGAAATTTTGATAAGATTTTAATAAAATTTGGTAGTAATTTTTGTAAATTTATTAAATTTCAAATTTTTAAATATCTAAAATTTTTGATAACGCTAAATTTATTTCTACCATAGTAAAATAAACATATTCAAACATTATGTCAAGTTTTCATGATATTGACTGAAACCTGTAAAATAAACCTATTCAAACATTATGATTTCATGTCTGTGTCCTGGTTAGCTAGTGGATCGATGTGACTTGACGATAGTGATTTTTCTTTGGATGGCCAATGGTCAAGTTCCTTTAGGTTGCTTCCTCCACCAACCAGAAGTCATTCCATTCAAAGGGACCGGTGTCCTTTCACCTTTGTCAACTTCCTTAAAATGAGGATTACGTTATGACCTGCAAAACGTTATACAATCCATGTTCGAGTGAAAGGCCATGGAAGAACATATACTATGAACATTCTACATGACCTCTTTCAAAATATTTCCATACTTTGAACAAATTTCAGCGTTGAACAGGATTGCATATAACTTAACCTCAGTACAAATATTTTTGGGAGGCCAGACTGAAAAAGTTATTTTAATCCTTTATGAACATTCTTTTACTTCTCCACAGTTCTGAGTAATGTTTTCTACAGTTATGAGTAATGTTTTCTATGCGTTATAATATCGAAAACCTAGTTTTGAAGGTTAAGGATTACAATATGAATAAATTGTAAATAAAAATATACAACTTACATTAATAAAATAAAATATAGTTATAACTTAAAAAAAAACAATGGAAGTTATAATAAAATATTTGAACTTTCTTAGACCTTTCAGACCTTGGACGTGCGTAGCCGATCTAGGGGAAGTGTCATTGGCTTTAATAACCAGACCATACAAGTTCACAATGTGTGGGGATTGGATGGGATACGTGGGGCAGACATCACCGCCATCACCGCCTCTGATCTTGGTGCCCCCTTCAGAATTCTAAATATCTATGGACCTTGCCATAACAGGCCAGCTTTCTAGGACAAGTTGTTTCACTCCTTAATCATGCAGGGGGATCATATTATAGTGGGAGGCGACCTAAAATTCTCTTTGGGTCATGCCGAATCTTCGGGTCCCTAAGCATCGCCTCATCCCATGTCCTATTACTTCAAGATATTTCTTGGCATAGCCAATTTGATTGACTTAGAGATGAAAAAAAAAGTGCCCACTTAGCGAAATAGAAGGACTGGGGAAGTTGCTCTAGCTCGAAGGTTGGATCATTTTTTTATTTCAATAATGTTTGATGTTTGGATGGACAGGGCTAGGCAATGGGTGGGCTCGAGTGGTTTTTTGGATCACTCTCCCATCTATCTTGAGATACATGGCGAGAACAAAAAACCCCATTCCCCTTTCAAGTTCAACTCTCCTTGGCTTGAAGAACCTGAATTCTGACATATTGTCATGAAGAAGTGGAATCACTGTCAACTGATGCATAATATGCCGCCTGCAAAAGTCATTACCAATAGCCTGTCCAGCATAAAGGAGAAGACTATCAAGTGGGAAAAGGTGAAAAGGATCAGAAATGAGGGAGAGATGGGGAGGATTGAAAGGGAGATTACCCATATGCTTGGTGATGATGGCGTGGATCATACCTCCTTGGAGAATAAGGAAAAACTCACCCTCTTGGAAACGAAAAGAATCAAGCTCTTAAGACTTAAGGAGGAAGCGTGAAGACTCAAGAGTAGGGCTATCTGGCTTTAGGCGGGGGATAATAATACCAAATTATTTTAGCAATGTTCCAAAGGTAGAAAGAGCATTAATACAATCTCGGAATTGAATGATCGTCATGGAAGGGTGGCTAAAACTCATCAAAAACTTTCGGATATGGGAATCAGGCACTTCTCCCACATTTACAAATATCCAAGGGTGGCCAACATTGGATAAGTGCTCAGCATTGCAAGGTAGATGCCCATGTATGTGGAAGATGATGACTCAGATTCCCTCAATGCCCCTATCACTATAGGTGAGATAGAAGTTATCCTTAAGTGATTCAAAAAATACAAGAGTCTTGGACCGGATGGTTGGCATATTTAATTCTATCTATCCTTATTTGATCTTATTGGTAAGGATCTTATTTTGGTGATCGATGACAGCAGAGTATCTGGAAGAATGTATGACAGCTTCAACACCGCCTTCATAGCCCTCATTCCCAAGGTGGACAAGCCCTATCTTTGAGTGACTATCAACCTATCTCCTTGTGTAATTGTCTCTACAAAATCATTGCTAAAATAATTTCTAATCAAATTAAGCCTATCTTATCCCGGAACATATCTAAGGAAATTTTTTCCTTCCTTCACAATAGACAAATCCATGAGGCCATTGGCATTGCACAAGAAGCCCTTAACTCTATGAAGCTCAATAGTCTTAAATTCACCATATTCAAGATTGATCTGGCCAAAGCTTTTATATGATATTATTGGACCTACCTCCATCTGATCCTTACCCATATCGACCTCCCCAATCCTTTCATTCAATGGATTATGTGATGTATTAACAATGCTTCATTTACTATCGTCATCAATGGGACAACTACTTCTTTTTCCATGTAGGTCATGGTCTCCACCAAGGATGCCCCTTATCCCCTCTACCATTCCTCCCGATTATGTAGGGTCTCACTAAGCTCATTGCCTCTTCTAGGAATGAAGGGCAGCTCCTGGGAGTCAAAATCATTGATACTATTCATATGACTCACTTTATTTTCGTTGATGATGTACTCATATTTATAGATGGCTCTTTGTGGGACTCCATTTGTTTCAAAAGGATATTTTCTACCTTCTGCACTACTACTGGAATGTAACCCAATCTAAGAAAATCCATCATTATGATAACAAGATGCTCCTTCCAAGAGGGTAGATATGCCCTTCATCTATTTCAATTTGATCACAGGAATATTGAAGAGGGCTTAAAATATTTGGGATTCAGACTCAAGCCCAACGATTATAGAATCACGGATTGGAATTGGCTCATAGCAAAAATTGAGTGAAGAATCAACATATGGCAACAAAAACAGATCTCTAGAGTCAGAATACTTGTTCTGATCAAGTCTGTTTTGGAGGCGAACCCAGTGTATTGGATTTCTCTAGCTTGGATTCCCAAAGGTGTTACTAACAGAATACAACAAATATGTCAACGCTTCCTCTCGCACGGTAACAAGGATGGACACACCTTTGCTTGGGTAAGTTGGGACAAGATAGCCAAGCCCAAACATTGGGGCAGTTTGGGGCTCAAGGATCTAAATCTCTTTGCCACTACACTAGCTGCCAAAATGGGATGGTATCTCCTAACCTCCAATAGTGTCTGGTAGGAAGTTACATATTCCAAATACATCGCTCCTATATCTACACTTGATTGGATAAGAAGCCCCAAAAGACTTAGGACCATCTCATGCATTGTTTGGCACATTATCTCAAAATCCATAGTGCTCATCATACAAGGTCTAGCTTGGCGCATCGGATCGAGCACACAGGTTCGGATAGGTTTGGATGCTTGGTCTGGCTGTGGGAGGGAACATTTTCTCTCGTTGGACCTGAGACAATTCCTTAAAGAGAATGGGATCAGTCAGCTTAGTCAGGTAGTGTATGGGGACAAATTTGATTGGATTAATCAAGCTTGGAAATCACCACAAGATCTGAACATCCCAGCGCACAGATGGAGGGATTGGTACAGATATATCAGGGCCCTCAAGACCTCTCATATTAGAGTCTCAGAAATAGAGGATGAATTTATCTGGGCTATATCCTCAAAAGGTATTTATTCACAAAAACATGGTTATTTTTCTCCCACAGTGGCTCTATAGCCCCCTGAATAGATCTGGTGGTGGAAACCTCTATGGATGTTAAAGGCTCCCCCAAAATCCCGACTATTCATATGGTGCTTGCTTACAAATTGTGTGCCTACGATGGACAATTTGGAAAAGAGATCCATTCATGGTCCCTCTAGGTGTGGTCTGTGCAAAGAACAGACAGAAGACATCAACCATCTCTTTCTCAATTACTCTATGACTAGTAATAACTGGCAGATGGTTACTAAGGAACTTGGCATCAATAAAATTTTGCATGGGGAGACTATCTCCATGGCTTGGCACAACTGGTGGCACTCTAGTACCTCAACAAAGGCTCGTAACTAGCCTCTCCTGATCTCGTGGGGAATTTGGCTATCTCGAAACCACATCATTTACCAAAGTACCCCTATCTCTTGGACTACCATTTCCAATTCCATTTATGCCCTCTATCATTCCATACCTAAGGCCAGCTGAAATATTGATAGAATTATTGTGCCTGAAATGATTTACAAAGATATCCATTGGGCATACTTTGTTGTTTCTATTGGTATTGATGGATGCGGTGGAGGGGCTATTTTGTACCTATTGGACTCACATTTCTTTCAGATCAAGATGGACTTAGGACCGGGAACTAGCAACTATTCGAAGCTCAACAGTCCCAAACTGCTCCTCATTTTTTCCTAAGAAAAAAGATGCAAAAGGATACATATCTTTGGGGATTCTAAGATTATTATTAACTGGTTCAATAATAATGCAAGATGTCATGTACATACACTTAGGAATTTTCTGGATGAAGTTTTGGCTCTTAAAAATATTTTTTACATTATTAATGTCACTCACATTTACAGACAAAGGCATACTGTCGATAGCCTATCCAAAGAAGTCACACACCTAACTTGGGGGCAATGGCACATCACTTAGCATAAGGGACCAGATATATATTAGCACTACCATAGGCCTTTCATTGAGGATTTTGGGCTCATGGAACCTACTGATCAACACTATTGATAAAAGGCATTTTTTCTTTTACAATTTTTTCATACAGACTCTCTATATATTTTGATGATATTATGTCCACCTAGGCTCGCACAGTAAATTGTAAATATTTTTTACAATGCAACGTGTAATTTTCTTTACAATTAATGAAAATTTGTAGAATCTGGATTATCCATAGTATCATAAAAAATTGGTCGACATTTCAAATCCCAAGAGGGATCCATCATCAAGACGAGAATGAAGAATGAAAGAAGGTCGCAGAAGGTCAAGGTATAAATAGTGGATGGAAGGGAAATGTTGTTGGAGAGAAGCCGACAATAGATAACAATAAATTTATTTTTTTATTTTTTAATAAAAAAATTTATTTGAATAATAACTAAATTGTTTAATAAATTTTAAAGTTTCAATTTATTAATTTTAATTTTAATTTTAAAAACCTAAGAGCTTAAAATATTTAAAATATTTAATAATAACTAAATTGTTTAATAAAATTTTAAAGTTTCAATTTATTAATTTTAATTTTAATTTTAAAAACCTAAGTGCTTAAAATTTTTACTAAATAATAAACCCTAGGACTAAACTAATTTTATTTAATGCTTAAAAAAAAAATGTCTGAAAATTTTATTCTATTAATGTGTAAAAATTTTATGTCTGAAATTTGTATTTTAATGTCTAAAAATTTTTACTAAATGTCTAAAATTTTTCGGTTAATTTTATGATTAATTTTAACCCATGTCTAAATCTATTATGACTAAATTTTTTTCCTAATATAAGCTGTCTAATCTAAAACGACAGCAGCCCCACCCTTGTCTGCCTTAAGGACAACAATTTCACCATTGTTTCGAAGGGCTTTAAGAGCACCTATTTCCTCCTTGCTAAGGTTTCTCTTAGGGATTTTAGCTTTTCTTAGAATTATGGACCATTCCTGTCAATAATAGATTTAGACATGGGTTAAAATTAATCATAAAATTAATCGAAAAATTTTAGACATTTAGTAAAAAGTTTTAGACATTAAAATAAAAATTTCAAACATAAAATTTTTAAACATTAATAAAATAAAAATTTCAGACATTAAAATAAACAAATTTTAAGCATTAAATAAAATTAGTTTAGTCTTAGGGTTTATTATTTAGTAAAAAATTTAAATATTTTAAGCACTTAGGTTTTTTAAATTGAAATTAAAATTAATAAATTGAAACTTTAAAAATTTATTATACAATTTAGTAATTATTAAATATTTTAAATATATTAAGCTTTTAGGTTTTTAAAATTAAAATTAAAATTAAAAAATTGAAACTTTAAAATTTATTAAACAATTTAGTTATTATTAAAATAAAAAAATTTATTAAAAAAAATAAAAAAATTAATTTATTGTTATCTATTGTCGGCTCCTCTCCAACAGCATTTCCCTTCCCTCCACTATTTATACCTTGACCTTCTACGACCTTCTTTCATTCTTCATTCTCATCCTGATGATGGATCCCCGTTGGGATTCGAAACGTCGACCAATGTTTTATGATACTGTGGATAATCCAGATTCTACAAATAACGATAACCATAGAAGTTTAAAAACCTTAATTAATTAAAATTACGAATTTTTCCTTGGTAAGAAAAAAATTATTTGAAATTTCACTCTATATATATATATATTTTTGCATGATAGAGTTAAAAGATGACATGCAAAAATAATATTATTAATATAATTGATGTGTAATTTATACTATGTCCAGTTGACATGTAATAGTTAAAATAGAAAGTTATTAATAACAAAAAGAATTAGTAACATTTATAAATAAAATAATGTCTATATTAAATAACATAATTTTAGATCAATTTTATAGGAAAAAAAAATCTCACATATTTTCATTTTATATTGTGAGAGAGATGTGTAATTTATTCCATGCTTAATATATTGTGGATATATAATATTTAAAATTTATTGATAACAAAAATAACTAATGTGCATCATAAATGGAATATTTCAATATGCATTTTGACTAAAATATTTTCACATCAAATATACATATGTGGAGAAACAACGACTTCTTATTCTACTAATGTATTCTTTGAATTCAAGGTATCAAAAAGATTTGTAATTCCTTAAATGTTGGAAAATCACATTTTAAAAAATATTAATAAGGAAATAATTCAATGTGGCCTATATAGATAAAGCACTAACATTTAAAAAAAAAAAATCATAAAAGAGAGAGAGAGAGAACGATTTACTAGTGCTTTTTTCAAAGGTGCATCCAAATCGAACAAGAGTTGAAAGGAATGAAATCTTTTCTCAAGTTTTGGATGCAAAAAATGGTTTGCATCTTGAGAGATTAAAAATGGTTTACATCTTGAGAGATTTTATTCCTCTCAGTGCTTGGTAGATTTGGAGTTAAGAAGTATCTACGCTAGTGACTATTAACTATTCTTTTTTTACTTGGTAACTAAAAATAAAAATAAATAATAAATAATAATTAGAAATATAAATAGATCTCTCTATATACCAAGCATGAAGAGCCATCAAATCTATTGAGCTCTAAACCTTTTTTTAGAGAGAAAACAGATTTGATGCCTCCTTCCTCTTGGTAGAATTGAAGTGAAATAAATCTTGTTTTATAATATTATCTTTATTAAATTAATGTACTTTATTATTAATTATATTATATATTTTATTAGTTAATGTACTTTATTATTATTACTTTTATTTATCATAATTAAATATAGTAAAGTAATGGTAAAGAAGGGTCGATCATGTTTTTCAATTATTTGACAATGGTTGTTGAAGTAAACTAAATTTGTCTATGATAGATTAGCTTCAATTGACCATGGTTCACCATCTTGAGCATGGTTGAAAATGGTTGCACATGATTGACTATATTTGGCCATGGTTGACCATAGTTGTTGTGCTTGGCCATGTTGAACATGGTTTGTTAGAATTAATGGAGAAAGCTAGACTTAGATGTTTGTTGTGATGAGGATAGGATTGAGACTCTAAGATTAGATCTCAGATCCTAATATCTAGGGAGTGGTTCAAACCACCCTCTTTGTGTGCAAGTCTATATGTATGAGGTTCTTCTGTATGAAGAGATAGTGCTTTGTGTGGAGTGCTTGGGCATTCTCCAAGTATCTCACCTAGAAAACCCATTTAGTTAATAGAATTCATTTTTTAACATGGTATCAGAGCTTCAGGTCGAAGCTGAGTGGACCTGTGCTGTGTAGGGATATGAGGATGTGAGGATCCATGGAGGATCGTTGTGGTTGCATGTTGTGAAGCAATTTGCATGAAGCTTTCATTGGTAAAGTCCAGAGATTGGAGCAGCGTAAGTTTGGAGTGGTCTATTGATGGTGGAGCCCAACAAGGTGCCTCTGCAAATTAACAATGTGCCTCTGTGAGTGTTGGAGTGGATGCTTTGATTAGGAGGTTGGAAGGTAGCGCGAGTTAGAAAGACCAGCATGAATTAGCTTTTGTCCATGCAACGTTTCTAGAGCGTGGTATGTGGATCAAAGTTTGAATATCAGAGAGATTTCTTGCTACCAAAGTGACGTAGGATCCATGTGCAATAGCTTGAAGACCCACTAGTCCAAAAAAAAGCATACTGGAAGGCTCTATGCATTGAGTCCAACCCTTCCATTGATGAAGCGGAGGAGCAGTGGCCATTATCATTTGGTTGTCCTGGAATAATATGCATTGGTGTCCATGTGCTTGAACACGTTGATGTCCAAATATAGCCTTCTGCTGCTGCATTAGTCAACTATTCTCATAGATTTTGTGCTCTTGTCCCCGGGTAGGTCACGCGCAAGCATTTTCCATAGGAGGCCTAGCCACATGGTCCGACAGGGCCACAAAAGGCATTCCAGCCATATTTCCATATTTCGATACCATTATTTATTCATATTTTGGGTCTGATTATTCAATTTTTTTCTAGGACCATCGCCATGATTACATCTATACTCATAACTACAGGAAATAGGTGTGAACGTTAGTTCGATCGCGTGAATGTGTGGCACAAAGGAGACGAAGGAAACAAATATCACTTTTCTAGATGTGTATTCTTTTGGTTGAGTTGTGTTTTTTTGTAGCTATTTGTTCTAGGTGTCTTGACGAAGTCCAGGTTTGAAAAGGTCGAATTCATTTTTGTAATGATCCAACAAATTTCTCTGTTATTCTTTTAGTTGCATTGGTGACATAGCTTCAGAATTTTTTGTGTGGCATAGAAGCCATCGTTTGCACCACAAGGTTCTATAGTTAAAGAGCTACCAAAGGGAGAATTTTCCCGCCTGCATGGTAACAAGGTTGTTGGAGCTCGTGAGAAGACTGATGTGAATCAAAAAGAAATATGGAAGCGAGATAAAGTGAGATAAGTTGGATTTTTTCAATATGGTTGCACTTTTAGACATATTTGACCCTGATGATATTTTCTTCATGAGGCTTGGTGGTTTTATTAATGACCACAATTATCGAGATATACTATATGTTCTACAACAGCGTGAGATTGAAGAATCACGAGTTGTTCCTCATGAAGGATGTAAAGAGGAACATATGGTTGAATATCAAGAATACCTAGTAGTCATTCTTGCGGAAGGAATTAAAGAGGAACATATTGTTGAAGATCAATTGGACAAGCCACATGAAGCTTATTGCAAATACGTGGCAGAAGAAGACAAATATGGAGAGAATTCAAATTATGATGATCTGATGAATATTTATGTGTGTGCGGACGTTAGCAACATCAACAAGGAAGAAGCAACAAAGTTTGAATAGAAATTGAAGTTTCTTGAAGCATGGCTTGAAACACCATGTCTTTATGAAGTCAACACAGAAGTTGCATCAATGAATGCTGAAGAAAATATCGCTGATGTTCAAATGGATGACACCAGAAATAGTGAGAGGAAAAATTCTCCTATCCAGCCTGTCATAATTTTGAGAAGGGTGAGGATAAGAGTTCAAGCTTTCCATCACTGGGGAAGAAATGAGTTGAAAATATATCACTACCTCATGGCAAGGAAAGTGAAGATGAAGCCTCGCCTCGGAATGAACAAGTATGGACATGTAAGCCAGAAGACCAAAATTAAAACATGTGTTACCAAGTTTTTCAAGTTTTTTATGTTTTTTATGTAAGCCTAGCTAAGACTAAGACCAACATGCATATGTTATTTTTCAGTACCCTTTCTCCATTAAGGGGGAGTGTTGGAATTAATGGAGAAATCTAGACTTGGATGTTTGTTGTGATGAGGATAGGATTAAACTCTAAGATTAGATCTCAAATCCTACTATCTAGGGAATGGTTCAAACCACCCTCTTTTTGTGAAAGTCTGTATGTACGAGGTTCTTCTGTATAAAGAGATACTGATTTCTATGGACTTCTTGGGTGTTCTCCAGGCATCTCACATGGACAACCCATTTAGTTAATAGAATTCAGTTTTTAACATGGTTGAACATATTGATGATGGTTGACCATTTTTCCCATGGTTGACTATGTTTGATTATGGTTAAATATAGTTAAGGTATGGTTGAGAATTGACATGCTTGAAAATTGTTTACCATGTAGACCATGGTTGACCTTGGTTTTACCATACATGACCACTATCAAAACTTTCATCAATGTGATTGATATCGATACCATTTTCAAACAATGATTGGCATATGAAAGGTGGAAACTGGTGTAGATCAATGTACCTCAATCACTTTTACTAATGTGGATGTGCTAGTTAATAGTTGATGTGCATGGGGAGTATTAGTAGACATGGCTAATTATGGTAGCGCATGTCTAATAGGTGTTGACCATATTGACCATAGGTGACCATGGTTTGACCATTTTTACCATGTTTGCCCATTTTGACCATGGTTGATGATCATGGTCCATGATAAGCATGGTTAAGCATGGGTCACCATGGTGGCTAAAGTTTTTCATTTTTAAATATGGTTGACCAAAGATAACAATGGTTAATCATGGTAGACTACGCTAGAACATAGTTGAGCATGGTTGGATATGGTTGATTAACTCTAGTCATGGTTTAGAATCACTGACTAAGGTTTTCCATGGTTGAATAGGATCGACCATGGTGGGAGTAATTAACCACGGATGACTATGGTTGAACATGGTGAGCATAGTGAGCATGGTTGACCATGACCAACTATGTTCAAACATAATCAACTATGTTCACCCATTATCAACCAAAGTTACCATAGTTGACTATGATTGACTATGGTTGACCATGGATGATCATGGTTGTTCGTGGTTAACTAAGATTGAATACGGTAACCATTGCTAATAAAATATGATTGTTTGCTCATGGTTGATTAACATTTAACATGGTTAACTATCATTAACCATGGCGACCTCTAGTTTACTAGGTTGATTAAGGTAGACAATAGTTGGTTATGGTTGACCTTCATTGAACATCATTTAGCCATGTTGAGCATGGTATACCATGGTTGATCACAATTTCTATGAGTGACTATAGTTAACTCATGGTTGTCTAAGGTTAACCATCATTGATCATGGTTATTCATGGTTGATATGATTGACAATGTTAAACCATGTTGACCATGGTTACCATGGTTACCATTTTTACCATGTTAATCATGTTAATCATGTTGAACATGGTTTAACCTCGATGACTATGATTGACCATGATGAATAATTAACCATGTTATCTATGGCTAACTATGGGTGACCATGGTTTACCATGCTAACCAATTGACCATGTCGTCTATGGTGAACTATGGGTGACCGTGGATGTCCTTTTTTTATAATGGTGTTCTTGGTTGACCATAGTTGTCCATTCTCAACCAATTAAATATGGTCGACTATAGTTGACCATGATTGAGTATGTTGACCATGTTTAATCATCGTTGACTATGGTTGCCTATGGCTACTGATGGAAGGATATAGTTTCCTATGGTTGGCCATGTTTGAAGATGTTTCACCATGGTTGAGAATATTTTATATAACTAACAATGGTTGAATATGGTTAAATATGGTTGCACCTCATTAGTTATGGTTTATTATGGTTCAAAGCTTATCCATTTACCTCTAAGTCATTGTTTCAAATATTCCAAACAATTATAATTTCCACACTTCAGCTTCTCAAAATCAATTATCTTCCACATATTTCAATACAAGAACATACATGAATTTTTTTTGATATGGATTACATAATGAATTAATAATTCAAATGAAATTAAATGCCATCCTCTCTCTTTTTTTATAAAAAAATGTGTTTCTACTTAATCATTTTTCTCTCCCTAATTAAATTCCACCGGCTCGCTTTTTTCATGAATTTTTCTCTCCCTAATTAAATTCCATCTTCTCACTTTTTTCATGAAATCACCTTTCTAATTAATATTTTTCTCTCCCCATATTTAATTTTATGAAATATCGGTTTATATACATAGTAGCCATCATTGTTTTTCTAATTTTTCTAATGAGTATAAATGTTAATCTCATGGATCAAGAAATTCTTAAAAATTTCTTGTTGCATTTAAAATTAATATATTTTATCTCCAAAGGTTGAACTTTTTTTCCCTCAAAAAAAAAAAGTTGAGGAAAACATATAATTTTTTAAACACCCAAACACTTTTTTGTTAGGATTACGAAACACCGAGAAAATTAGGGGTGTTTAAAGACACCGTTTTTAGCATCCCACTAGAAACAAGGTCAAATTAACATGGATTATTTCCACTTTTAAATAGGATACATAAACCATGGGTTCTCGTAATCCTAAATTTCAAAAATTATTGGTAACTTGACCGAGTCATGTTTACCCCAACCAACTTAATAATCCCCCCTTAAAATTGCCCCATGGAGATTAAACTAGTCCCAATAATTCATGAACCATCTCACCTATGATCTCACATTCCTCCCCTCAAGCTAGAATATAAATACACCTACCACTGCGGTACGTACATCCAAGAGGTCAATTCTGCAACTTGATGGCTTCATCTACGATTGCACTACATGTATTATTCATCAAAGCCTTAAGGTATTACAAACATCACGTGCTCCTACACAACATGTATGTGTGAACAATAGGTCACACAAATTCCTAGGGAAATACACTTACCTATGGTAGCATTTCAGAACTTGGAGCAAAAAACCTTGTTTTCACCCACCACTAACATGATCACACACCCCACTGCGGATCTTATTAGACACTAGCTCCTTCACTATCATTAGACACCATTGAATCTGTCTCCATTTTATCGTCCATACGATGACTCTCTCTACATATATAGCTTTGTTGATCCATCTCTTGACCTATCCTTTCTCACTACTTTATCTCTCTCTCCTTATATCTTTGACCCATGTTATTCATCTACATCCTCATTATCATTTTGCATCCTCTTCTTGTTGTTGCCATAGACCTACCACCAGTAATGTCCTTTCTTGAGTCGCCATCATCATACAACACAAAATAATCACTTCCAATATTAGGAGGAGAATATTTCTTACCAATTTCATCCTAGGGTGAACTAGAAATGATTTGCCATATTCCATTCTTCAATTTTTTTCTAAACCTTTGTTGTTTCAACCTTCTATATTCCACGAAATCCTTTACCTTCAAATTTTCATCTTTTTCATCTCTTTGAGTAATTGTTAGGATCAAAAAACATTGAGACAAGTAGTGTTGTCTAAAGACACCATTGTTGGGATCCCACTGAACACGAGAACAAACTAACATGGAAAATTTTTGTCTTTAAATAGGCTACATTATAGATGAATATTATGGGAAAAAACTATAAGTTCTCATAATCTTGGAGCTCCAAAACTAATCCAATCAAATTTATCCAAACCACCTTACCTTTATAATGCATACTCTCTAAGATTTAGTTTGACCTTAATTATAACCATATATATGATGCATGATCTATAAGTTTTTGCCTCAAGTATAACACTTTAGAGCTCCATCATGAATATAAATTTAATTAAAATTTATTTATAACAAAATTCTATATCATAATCAGAATGAATAAATTTAAAAAGATATCGATTTGTAAAAAATAAATTAAATTAAATTAATAATAATTTTATAACCATTTTAATAAAAAACTTTAAACTACTCATCAAACATATCATATTTTTCAAAATAGTTGGTTTATAAATAAATTATTAATATATTTTAAATTTATATATATATATATATATATATTTATAATGTGTTTAGTAAATTAGTAGAAATTCTTTTGGTAATAATCAGATGCACAGTCCTATGCATGTGATTATTACCGAAAAAATTTCTACTAATTTATATGATGGATCACAGAAGTTTAGATTCCAAATATATATATATATATATATATATATATATATATATATATATATATATATTATTTTTATTTTTATTTAAAGCCTCTTATAACGTTTGAATGATTTAATAGGTAAGAATATGGGTTGCTTTAAAGATTATTGATAGAAATTTAAATGGGTAATAGGGAAATTAGATCATTATTATCTTATAAGATTATTTATTAATTTAATAAGTAAATGACATAATTCGAATTAAAATGAGTAAAATATATATAATTTTGTAAGCCTCAAATATCTCTTTTCTTATTGTTAATATTAAAAAAATCATAAAAATTAATTAGATTATAACTTTTTTATTTTTTAGTATTATGATTAGTTATAAAAAATAATAATAAATAAGTTAAATGCATGCATTTTAAAAAATATGTAACAATTTTCATCATAGAGATTCATTCTCACTTTACCATAATTATTCTTAACATATAAATAAGTTTTGTTACAATACCATGGTTTACTAATACTACATATCCAAAAACCATCACTCATATTCATATGATATTTTTTCATTAATCAATTTAATTAAAATTGTAGAAAAAAACATAACTACTTTTAAGACACTACCAAAAATATTATAAAATATAAGATTAAATCCCTACCATTTATCTAGAAATTATTAATAATTAAATTAAAATTATGGAATACCTATTCCAAAATATATATTTATATCCACATAATTATAATAAAGTAGTGCTTAATATCATTGATTTTATTCATATAATTTATCATTTTTATTTTTTTATTATTACAGTTGTGTGTCTATTTTGGAAAAAATATTTCTTAATTTGAATTTAATTAGTGCAACCATAGAGATTAAATGACAAGTAAATTCGTATGGACATCAATCCATAATAAACATTCTTACTACTAGGTAGTACATAATACATATCAAGGTGTTTAAAATAATAATAATAATAATAATAATAACAATAATAATTTATCAACCATGCATATTTACTCTCACTTTACCATAAAAATTTCTAATCATAAGCTAAGTTACAATACCATGGCTTGTCAATACTACATGCCCAAAAAACCATAACTCCCTTTATATGGCACTTGTATATATGACATTTTAATTAATTAATTAATTTATCTAAAAGGGGAAAAAATATAATTATTTTGGAGATAAATTTCAACTTTTGATTTGTGTATATTAATATGAATATTCTACAATATTCCATGGAGGTTAAGTCTCTACGATCCACGTAATACATATTGATATTTAAATTAAAATTATGGAAGTTAATTCCAAAATAAATATCAATGACAATAATGATTTAACTTCCATGTAATATTATAGAATATTCACACTGGTATGCACATATCAAAGTTTTAGATTTATCTTGAAAGTAATTATTCCATTTTTGTATTTTTAGTTAAACTAATTAATTAAAAAATTTGACATATAGAATGAGTTATGGATTTTTGGGCATGTGGTATTGATAAGCCCTGGTCTTGCAACAAGGCTTTTACAGATTAGGAACTTTCATGGTGAAGTGAGAGTAAACCTCCCTAGTTAAATATTTTGTTCCATGCTTTCTTAAATATATATATGTTTAAATTGTATATTAATTATTTGTATTATTTAATAATAAAGATAATAACTTAAAATAAATTTATAATATAGTGAGTTTTATGATTAGTAGCAAAGCCTATTTGCAAATTAAAAATCTCCATGATAAAGTGAAAGAAATTCATAATTAAGAATATTGTTTAATATTGTTTTAATTGTACATATACGCTTAACTTATATATTAATTCTTTTTATAATTACTGTGTTGTTTCATTCATAGGATTAGTTGTTGCATATTTGTTTCTTACATTTTCCATATATATATATATATATATATCAACTATGCTACTATGTTCCCTATACTTGCATGATATGATAGTTGGGACTTAGTCTCCATAAAATGATAAAAGAGTTTTTATTTTATTTATTAATTAAAAAAAAGATCATAAAAATAGAAACATGTTTTAGAAATAATTATTTTCCCTCTTTTATAAACTATTATCTCTACTTGAATGGTTCATGAGGCACAATACTTGTTAAGGTTTTGCAAATGGGGTAGCAACCTAAGTGGGCTTGATTGTGGGGAAAACTCCACAGTTAAGCGCGCTTGAGCTAGAGGAGTTCTGGGATGGGTGACCTCCCGGGAAGTCCTGGTTACCGTGTGCAATCCCCGGAAGTGATGATTGACGCTATGTGATTCTTTTCACTAGTTTCAATCCCACTTCTTCACCCCTGTGAGCATCACCCGATGCAATGAGTGCTAAGTGGACTATTCAAAATCATGAGAAATTAGTCAGTTGCGACTACCTCTCATGGAAATGGTCATACATGGATGACTTACTTAACGCAATTGAATCCCAAAAATGATATCTAATATAATGCACTGCGGAAACCCCTCATATTTAAAATACAAAGAGTAAAGGGATCTCTACTTGAATGGTTCATGAGGCACAATACTTGCTAAGGTTTTGCAAATGGGGTAGCAAGCTAAGTGGGCTTGATTGTGGGGAAAACTCCACAGTTAAGCGCGCTTGAGCTAGAGGAGTTCTGGGATGGGTGACCTCCCGGGAAGTCCTGGTTACCGGGTGCAAGCCCCGGAAGTGATGATTGACGCTATGTGATTCATTTCACTAGTTTCAATCCCACTTCTTCACCCCTGTGAGCATCACCTGATGCAATGAGTGCTAAATGGACTATTCAAAAATCATGAGAAATTAGTCAGTTACGACTACCTCTCATGGAAATGGTCATAGATGAATGACTAAATTAACGCAGTTGAATCCCAAAAATGATATCTAATATAATGCACTGCGTAAAACCCTCATACTTAAAATACTAAGAGTAAAGGGATCTCTTCTTGAATGGTTCATGAGGCACAATAGTTGCTAAGGTTTTGCAAATGGGGTAGCAAGATAAGTGGGCTTGATTTTGGGGAAAACTCCACAGTTAAGGGCGCTTGAGACAGAGGAGTTCTAGAATGGGTGACCTCCCTAGAAGTCCTGGTTACCGAGTGCAAGCCCCGGAAGTGATGATTGATGCTATGTGATTCATTTCACTAGTTTCAATCCCAGTTCTTCACCCCTGTGAGCATCACCTTATGCAATGAGTGCTAAGTGGACTATTCAAAAATCATGAGAAATTAGTCGGTTACGACTATCTCTCATGGAAATGGTCATAGATGAATGACTTACTTAACGCAGTTGAATCCCAAAAATGATATCTAATATAATGCACTGTGGAAACCCCTCATACTTATTATCTACATTTTATAGATTTTTGAAAGTATATGAGATTAATCTAATTAAGATGATGGTGAAGGTGAGTGATTTTAGATAATGGTTACACACTTGGAGACCATTAATCCTAGCCAAACATCTCCAAAACCATTAAAAAATAATCTATAATTAATTGTCGATAAAACCTTTGTAGAATCTGTATGTTGCAATTAGAAATCAAAAAATCATTTTATCAAGCAATCATATTTCAAAAAAAAAAAATGAAATAAAAAATAAACCATAGATATAGGCCAAAGTTAAATTAATAGTGATGGACGGAGCAATTAATCACTAAATCTTACAACACATATGTATGTATTACCTGCCTAGAAAAACCAAGTTTCCTACTGCAATATATTTGATATTTATGGCGGGATAAAAGGGATGAATGTTGCCATTGATCTAGCCATTTGTTGAAGTTTTTTATTATTGACTCGCACAAGTAAATCGATCTCAAAATTGGAAAAATATTTTAGTGCATCTCCCTTTGGTTGGAAAATCCCCATTTAGCTTATATTATTGTTTGTCGATATTATAACCTGGCTTGCCCATCCATACCTTGATAAACATATATTTTCGTTCATTTTGTTTTTTAGCTTCTGAATTATCATATATTAGAACAAACCATGAAGATTTTTGGCCTCTAAAATTTACATGAGAGCCAAATACCACCATTTTTTTGAGGATTGTGAACATTGTATAAAGTTTCCAGCTTCATCCTCAGTGCAGACTTCACACATTTTTTTAACACATTAATCATATTATTTTGTACAAAAAATAGACTAGAAGAGAGTAGAGAAAATTTGCATGTGTTTCATGGATTAATATTCTTCATTCAAAATACCCCAAAACTTATACCTTTGAAACAATTGATTATCTATAACATCAATCATCTTTGTGCATAAAAAAACATAGGATTAACTTCAAATTTTGAGAAAAAATAATTGACCAACAATATCACCATGAAAAGATTAATATGTTAACTATGAGCCATACAAATTTATTTCTACTCAAAAGCTTGCTTTTCATGAACTTTGTGGTGTGAATATTAATCGATTTTTCCTTTGTAGGCACCATTGATGTTTTCTCAATTTAGTTTATGGTGTTTTCTACAATCAAATCTATTACAATAACATTATAGCATTGTCAACTAAAAAAAAGTAACATTAACAAAGTAATGACCTCCAATACCCTGGTGGAAAGCGACGATTGCACAAAATTAGGCTAAATGAACTATGGTCCATTATGTTCTAATGCAAAGTTTCATTCCATGGTGTGAAGGTCTTATTTCTCGAAGTTATGACAGAGAATTTTCCGGTAAGACTCGACATTAGGCATTTTTCCTACAATAAAACATCAAAATTTTGTCCATTCAAGTGTTTACAATTTTTTATTTTTTAATTATAATAAAAATAACATTATTTATTTATAAATTTTAACTTTTTTTTTTGTAACCTGGGAAGGGTTATATCTTCATCGGTTCCAATATATCACCCTTATTGGTATGGGGACTTAAACTAGTGACTTCACATAAAATAGTGTTTTAAAACATCTCCCAATCACCATCTATCACCGTCTATCCAAAACCCATCCAATCACCATCTATCACCATCTATCCAAAACCCTGTAGACTTCTAAAATTTCACATTAAATTTTACATAAATCAATGTTAAATTAATAATAATCAAACTACAAATAAATTACTAAAGTCTTGAAATAGAAATTGATTAAAAAAATAATATTTAAAATATAAAATATTTTATTAAAAAAAAAAATTATATATATATATATAAATAATATTTAACTAAAATACTTAAAAATATATATATATTGAGAAAAACTTCCATTCACTATGTGTAACCATGAGACATGCTAACAAAGTACATGTAACAAAATTCCAATTTAGAAAAGGGATTTATTTCAAACACTAATTATAATAATTAAAATAAAAAAATCCTCGAAAAAAGAGTTTTATAATAATAATAAATTTATTATAAAATCTAAAATAACTACCTAATAAAATACAAAAATTCATGAAATTTTCATAACATTTATAAATGCATATAATTTTTTTATAATAAATATATATAGCGAACAACTAATAATAAAATAATACAATTTTTTATAAATAAAACATTTATAAAATAGCATTCAAAATTATTTACATTTTTTAAAAATAAATTTTAAAATTCGAAAAAATTAAAACAGAAAGCTGAATTATTGATAATTTATAAATTTAAAAGAAGGAATATATATAAAGGGGGAATAAAAGCACGAGAAATTTCAAAGTATTTTACCAAATTCTTGATTCGAATTTATGCAAGAACGCAACAAAATACAAATATAACCACAAACCGAGATGAAGCAGAAATAATGCTTCATTTTATTAAAATCAAATGACTGAAATAAACTAGCTAGGGCACTGGTAGTGTATCTATGACAAGAGATGTGGCGGCTATAGGCCTCTAAACTGTGTTACAGAACTGAAATTTGTTTACATACAGAATGTAAATAAACATCTATGACGTTGGTAGGCTTATCTATGAGAAGAGATGTGGCGGCTATAGGCCTTTGAACTATGTTACAAAACAAATGAATGAAACATGCTTATAGAAATAATGGAAATAAATGAGCTAGGGCATTGGTAGCGTATCTCTGAGAAGGGATGTCTCGGCTACCAGCCCCTAAACTGTGTTATAATGAGACATAATGGAAATGAGCGGGCAAGGGCACTGGTAGCGTATCTCTGAGAAGATATGTGACGGCTACAGGCCCCTCTATTATGTTACAATGCAAACAATAATGGAAATAAATGAGCTAGGTCACTAGTAGCGTATCCCTGAGAAGAGATGTGTTAGCTACCAGGCCCTGAACTTTGTTACAAAACAAATGATTGAAACATGCTTACAGGAGTAATAGAAATAAGCGGGCGAGGGCATTGGTAGTGTATCCCTGAGAAGAGATGTGACGGCTCCAGGCCTATCCACTGTGTTACAATGAGGCTCGAAGGCCTATTTATTATTGAGAAATAATGTAAAACCTGAAATGTCCAAAAACCTAACCCTAGGAGATGAAGTGCCAAAATTGTGGGTCTCGTTTGGGTAAATTGGTGTTTCAACTTCCCGAGGACGTAACTTTGGCATATGATCTCTGTTTGATGCACTCAATAGCTCGTTAGAAAGATCTATCCAAGGAGTACAACTTTTGGTGTGAGTAACATCTATCCATGGACCTATGTTGCTCCTGGTGTTTCCAAAAAACGTCGTTTAGGGCCTCAAAATGGCTTTGGAAGTTCAAGACCTGAAAAATTAGTAAAAATAGTAAGCTATGCTGCAACTTAAAAATTGAAAGAATTAATGTTGTGGGTCCAAATGGAATATTTGGGTGGCCACTAATATCCACTTGGATCATTAGTGCCCCAAAACGGCTCCAAGAGTGTAAGACTCGAAATCCTGCTAAAAATATTAAGTTGTGCTGAAAGTGAAAAGATGCAAGAATTGATGGTGCGGGTCCAAATGGAATAGGTGGGCAGCCACCGATATCCACCTGTATCAATTACATAGATGGTAACTTAGGTAAATTATAGGTCTTAATTATGGGGCCTCACTCTGAGGGAATAGAAGAGACTCCAATCCTGTATCAGCAACAACTAACAACAATATCAAAGAAATTCAAGTCTAGCTATTGACAACTTGAGCTAGCCCTTGGTAAGGAAAGAAACTTAATATGGTTTATAGGACCTTAAGAAGGTAATAAATGCTTGAAAAAAAATTAAAAATTCTTTAAATATTGAGAGAATTGTTCCAATATCGTCCTATTTTTTCTCATTCAAAAGCTTAAGAAGATGGGTAATTTGGAAATTATTTTAAAATTTAGATATAATATGAGTATGCATTCGAAAATTTAGAAGAAGTTACTATTCATTTTCAATCCTGTTCATGTGGTAAAGGTGATAGATTCTTTCATCCCATGGTGTTTAGTAAATTGAGGAATGTTGAATTTCATTATGGAGCTCATGAGAATTTATTCTTATGTTATCAATGATTATTTTCTTATTTATACTAGTTATGACAAAGAGATACCTTTTATTTTCAAGATTTGGGTTGATCATAAAAGATGATAGGTTGCCCATGGTTGATTAACATTTAACATGGTTAACTGTCATTAACCATGTCAGCCTCTAGTTTAGTAGATTGATTAAGGTAGACAATAATTGGCTATGGTTGACCTTCGTTGAACATGGTATACCATGGTTGATCACAATGTATACGAGTGACTATAGTTAACCAAATATGATAATGCTTTACCATGTATACCATGGTAGATCATGGTTATCTAAGATTAACCATCATTGATTATGGTTAGTCATGGTTGATATGATTGAAAATGTTAAACCTTGTTGACCATGATTACCATGTTTACCATGTTAATCATGTTAATCATGTTTAACATGGTTTAACCTTGATGACTATGATTTTAGACTATGATTACTAATTAAAAATGTTATCTGTGGCTAACTATGGGTGACCATGGTTGACCATGATGGAAAATTGACCATGTCATCTATGGTGAACTATGGGTGACCGTGGATGTGCTTTTTTACAATGTTGTCCTTGGTTGACCACAATTGTCCATGCTCGACCAATTAAATACAGTCGACTATAGTTGACCATGTTTAACCATATTTTATTTTGTAGGTGATGATTGAACATCATTGACTATAATTGCCTATGGCTAATGATGAAAGGCCATAGTCTCCTATGATTAGCCATATTTTAAAGATGTTTCACCATGATTGATAATGTTTTCCATAACTAACTATAATTGAATATAGTTAAATATGGCTTCACAACATTAATTATGGTTTATTATGATTCAAAAAATTTCCATTTCACTCTAATGTCTTCTTTCAAAGATTCCAAACAATTATAATTTCCCCACTTTAGCTTCTGAAAATCAATTATCTTCCACATATTTTAATACACGAACATACATGACAAGTGGAACCCTCCAATATATAATGTGTAATGTATTAAATTTATTTGGAGTGGAATATGGAAAAATTTGTGATATGGATTACATAACGGATTAACAATTCAAATGAAATTAAATGCCATCTTCTCGCTTTTTTCATAAAAAAAAATATATCTTTTATTTAATCATTTTTCTCTCCCCAATTAAATTCCATTTGCTCGCTTTTTTCATGAATTTTCTCTCCCTAATCAAATTCCAACTGTTCATTTTTTTTCATGAAAAAACCTTTCTAATTAATAAATTTTTACTCCTCAAATGTAATTTTATGAAATATCGATTGATCAACAGTGTAGGCATCATTCTTTTGTTAATTTTGTTAATGAGTATAAATGTCGATCTCATGAACATACTTAATCCTATGGATCAAGAAACTCTCGATAATTTATTGTTGCATTTAAAATTACTTTAAAATTAATATATTTTATCTCTATAGGTTGATTTTTTTTCCCTCAGAATCAAAGAAAAGTGGAGGAAAATATATAATGTCTTAAACACAATCAATTTTTTTGTGAGGATTTCGAAACACCGAAAGAAGTAGTTGTGTCTAAAGACATCGTTGTTATCATCCCACTAGAAATGAGGTCAAATTAATATGGAGTCTTTCCACTTTTTAATAGGCTACATAAACCATGGGTTCTCATAATCCTCAACTTCGAAAATTGTTGGTAACTTGACTGAGTCATGTTTACCCTAACCAACCTAATAACCCCCACTTTAAATTGACTCAGGAAGATTAATCTGGTCCCAATCATTCATCAACCATCTCACCTAAGATCTCGCATTCCCCCCCTCCTCAATCTAGAATACAAATACACCTACCACCCTGATACGTATCCAAGCAGCTCATTCCACAACTTGACGAATTCATATGTCATTGCATTACATGTATTCTTCATCAAAGTCTTAAGGTCTTACATCAATCACGTGATCCTGTGCAACATGTATGCGTGAAAAATAGGTCTTACAACTTCCAAGGGAAATACACTTTCATATGGCAGGATTTCAGAACTTGGACCAAAAAACCTTAGGGTCTTCACCCACCAATGGCATGATCACACACTCCATTGTGGCTCTTATTAGATACTAGCTCTTTCACTATAATTAAACACCAGTGACTCCATCTCCATTTTCTCATCCATAGGATGACTCTCTCTAAATATATATATATATATTTTATCCATATCTTGACCTATCCTTTCTCACTATTATACCTCTCTCTCCTTATATCTCTAACCCAGGTTATTCATCTGCATCCTCATTATCATTTTGTGTCCTCTTCCTGTTGTTGCCATAATTATTTGAATTCCTCTTTTTGTTTCTACTAGACCTACAACCAATAATGTCCTTTCTTAAATAACCATCATCATATGACACAAAATAATCACTTACAATATTAAAAGGAGAATATTTCCTACCAATTTCATATTTTTAATCCATAATTTCCATAAATATGGTGAATGCTCTGTATGTTTTGACCTTATCTATGACCAAAAATATAATGCATACTCTATAGAGTTTACTTTTACCTTAATTATAACCATAAATATGATCCATAATCTATAAGGTTTAGTCTCAAGTATAACACTTTAGTGGTCAATCATGTATATTAATTAAAATGTATTTATAACAAAATTTTATATCATAATCATAACTAATAAATTTAAAAAATTATCGATTTTTTAAAATTAAATTTAATGAATCACTTCACAATCGTTTTAATAAAAAATTTTAAACTATTCATAAAATATATCATATTTTTCAAAATAAAAATAAAAATAAATTATTAATATGTATTTGATTTATTTAGTAATTTCACAATTAAATATATGTATTTAATTTTTTTATGATAATTATATTTTTATTTAAAAGTTTTTTTATAAAGTTTGAATGATTTAATAGTTAAGAATATGTATTATTTTTTTAAATATTATTAATGGAAATTTAAATGGGTAATCTCAATTTTCATAATTTGAATTTAATTAGTGCAACCATAGAGATTAAATGACTATTAAATGTTTATAAGAATCAATCTATAATAAACATCAAAATACTTACTAACACTTTGTACATAATACATATCAAGATGTTTAAAATGATAATAATAATAATTTATTTTAATTTATTAACCATGGAGATTTAGTCTCACTTTACCATAAAAATTCCTAATCTATAAATAAGTTGTGTTACAATACTATGCCTAAAACACCATAACTCCCTTTATATGACACTTGCATATATGACATTTTAATTAATTAATTAACTTAATTAAAAGGTGAAACCGAGCATAAATATTTTGGAGATAAATTTCAACTTTTGATTTGTGTATATTAATATAAATATTCTACAATATTTTGTGGAGGTTAAATCTCTACCATCCACTTAATAAATATTGATAATTAAATTAAAATTATAGAAATCTATTCAAAAATAAACATCAATGACAATAGACATTTAACTTCCATGAAATATTCTAGAATATTCATAGTGGTATGCACATATCAAAGCTTCAAATTTAACTTGAAAGTAGTTATTCCCTTTCTGTATTTTTAGTTAAATTGATTACTTAGGAAATTTGTCATATGAAGTGAGTTATGGTTTTTTGGACATGTGTTATTGATAAGTCATGGTATTGTAACAAGGCTTTTATAGATTAAGGATTTTCATGGTAAAGTGAGAGTATATCTCCATGGCTAAAGATATTGTTCCATGTTTTCTTAAATGTATATATTTTTAAATTGTATATTAATTCTTTTTATTATTCAATAATAGCAAAAATAACTTAAAATAAATTTGTAATATAGTGAGTTTTTATGATTTGTAACAAAGCCTATTTGAAAATTAATAATCTCCATAATAAAGTTTAACAAATCCATAATTAATAATATCGTTTCATTTTGTTTTAAATGTATATGTAGGTTTACCTTATATATTAATTTTTTTAATAATAATAATATTTTAAAATAGAATTATAATTTAGTTAATTTTATGATTTTTAAAATTTTAATAATTTAAGATGTATTATGTTTTATTATGAATTGATGTATATGAAATTTACTAACTATTTAATTTATATAAATGTGCTAGTTATTTATATATAGAATAATACATTCATTATATTTTTTATTTTTATTTTTTCTGAATAAGACCGATTCTATTAAAAAGCATAGAGTATAGAGTGGTGTTACAAGAAAGAGAGACAGAGAAGCAGGGAACCGAAAATGATCAGCTATCAACATCGGTCCCAAAGCATAGCTAAGAGAGAGCAAAGAGTGTTAAGAAGTGAGACAAGGGGATCAAACAAGACAGTCACTAGAAGCTACCCGGAAAGGGTAGTTTCCTCCATATGACATTTCTTTCCCTTTTTTTCTAACTTTGAACCAAACATTATTAGGAAAGTGAGTAAGAGATATCTGGAGATCGTCATTAGCCATTGGAGGAGTCTCCTTAGCCGAGTGGGAGGTGGCAGACTCATGAGCTCGTTTATGGGGATTCAAGATAGCATTGAACCCTTCAGGGTCTACCGAGGCCATCTCATTTTCTATTATTGGTGCCTCTTCCTCTGCTTCAGGATCCTCCTCATCCGAGTTGGGGATCTCTGTGTCATCCATGGGAGGTGGATCACAGGGCTTCCATCTTTTAGATTTTGGTTTTTGATTTCCTTTTTTATGTTGGGCGTGGAATATAGTGCATGAATTCTGGAGGTTCCCTGTTTGGTGGCAATGATGACATCGAAACACAGTGTTCTCGCAATCTAGAGTCCGTGGCCAAAGGAAGTCACCCACTTTCAGATTGATTTGATCTGATAGACATTTACTTAGATCTATTTCCGCACAAATTCTGTCGAAGGTGTATATGCCTTTCTCTCCCCTAGAGGGATCCATTGCCAAATAGCGACCCAAAGAGTTACCAATTGCTTGGAAGACAGAGGAGTGCCATATATGAGCAAGCATATTGGGAAACCTAACCCATATGGGTAGTTTGGTGATGACTACCGAAGAAGGGTTGAAATCTGGGAACCAGGGGGTGAGGAATAGCCCTGCTTTTCCCCAAAACCATGGACCCCCTATTAGGGCTTTTTGATATTCCTCATTGGAAGGAAATAGAACAATGAAGAAACCCTTAGATCAGAAGATGAACTTGTTGTTGTTAGTCCAAGTGGATTGAATCCATTGATATGGATCTGTTGTGCGTGGCCATAGTCCATTGAAGTGGCAAATGATGGCAGATTCTATAAACATTTGATGTTGGTTTTCAAGATCTAGGTGGGAGATTTCTACTAAGGGCACATCCTCCGATTTATCCACTAGGAAAGGCCTAGGGGCTTCCATATGATGAGTATAGTTCTTCGTGGTTTTTGTGGCATTCTTGGATGGTTGTGCATGGATAGCATCTTTGTAAGAGGAGCAATGGGCAGACGATGGTTGTCCAGTTTCCCCTCCTCGCAGACGGAGAGTTAAAACCACCAAGGCATCCTTTTCAATATTGTAGAATGAAATCAGGAGAGAGTCATTGAGTTGTTTACCTCCATATAGAATTCGTTGAGAGGCGGAGGGTATCCTCAGCTTAAGTTCAAGGGCCAGCAAGAGGGATCTCACCAAATCCGTGGAGTAGACCTAGAGTAGCAGATTTTTACTTAATAAAAGAGCGATTTGTATCTGAAAAGAAGGGGGGAGGGGGGGGGGGGAGATCTGGAGAACCCAGGATGCCATATCTCATTCGAGAGGCCAGAGAATCGAAAGTTGAGGGATTATTCCATATCATAGTCGCTGCAGAGTGAATAGTCTTCCCATCGAGCAGCACGCTGCAGTCCATTGGCGTTGCATGATGGCTTGGAGTTGTGCAGACTCGTCGAACCTGAGAGCAACCATCCATAATTTCGTGCATATTCTCAGCCCCGGCAGCTAGCATGGGTATAGAGCTGTCCGTGGTCTGAGGAGCTTCATTCTGCAGTCGAACCCTAGAACTAAGCTAGACCCCAGAGTTACTGCTGTCAAGGTGTGGGCCAAGGGGTAACAATGGCTCATGGCCGTTAAGAAATTCAAAAACGATGGATTCGCTAGTTTTTAGAGCGTGAAGGGTCTCATCCAGATCTACGTTTAAGAGTGAGGGTCGTCGAGAGCGCAAAACTCCATAGCCCGAGAGATGGAGCAACTACGGCATGAGGAAACTCAAGCTACCATGGCCTTTGGTGTCAAGCTCTGGCTTGGCAACAGCAGAGTGAGGGAGAGCAGTAACCCTTGCCATATTTTTCATTACAATACATTCATTATATTATTATAAAAATGATACATATTTATTTTATATATTTAATAATAATAATAATAATAATCCATTAAAGTAAAAATAAAATTAAGTTTATATTTCTAACCTAAATATTGTTTTTAAAAATTAAATGTAACCCATTTTATTTTGCGGGTCTGCGGTGCTACTGGGTTTGCAGGTTTGCGGTGCCACTGGTCTAGTGCGGGTTTTTTTTTAACTATATAATTATTTCACTAGTCTGCGGTGCGGGTTTACTGGTCTACGGTGTGGGTTTAACAATTGTGGAATGATACAATTGTCTGTGGTGATTCAAGATCTATTAATAGAATAAGACTTGTGAATAAGCCCTGTGTACTAAGGATTTTAATTTCAGAGAGCTTACTTCTCACCGGCTTTCACGATCGTTAGGTTTCTCCCTGGAGCAGAACCTTTATTCGTACAAAGAATCGATTTCTTGCAGGAAATTCTTAGATTTAAATTTTCAGGGAGCTTTACCTCTGGACAGCTTCAAAGATCCTTAAATATTCCCAGAAAAGAACTTTTATTAGCACAAAGAATCTTTAGCACGACCTTCGGAAAGCTCTAGAAAATTTCAAGGTCTGCGGTGCGGTTTTACTGGTTTGCGGTGCGGGTTTGCGGGTCTGCGGTTCACAATTGTGGAATGATACAATTAATATGATACAATTGTCTGCAGTGATCCAATTTCTTTGAGCGGGTTTGTTCTGTGGGTCTACAGTGCATCAATATTTGCGTGGGTCTACGGTGCTGCTCTGCGGACTATTACTTTCGCAGGTTTATTCCGCAATTTAGCTTTGCGGCCTTATAGACCTGCAGTTCTTCACCTTTGGGTCTAGTATGGCTCCTAGCTTCACAAAGATAATTGTCGGCCCAATTTCGTCCACCTCTGAGAGTCAAGCTCCTGCCCATATTGTAAGTGAAGCCCCAGCTCCCACTGTGCAGGTGGTCAAGGCCTCACTGGATGAGGCCTTGAAGTTTTCTGAATGTGCCTTAATCTGCCGGTTTAATGGCTTTTGGCCACGGCTGACAGCTCTCCACAATTGGATCTCGGAGGTATGGAAGCCAGTTACTTCTGATGAAATTAACATCTACCTGTGTGCTAAGGGTTTCTTTATAGTAGATTTTGAAAATTCTGAAAGCGAACAACGCATTTTAGATTCCGGCCCTTGGTTTTGGGAAAACTCGGGCCTATTCATGAAGCCATGGAACCCATCATTCGATCCCTCAACAATAGTCATAACCTCAGCACCAGTTTGGGTTATACTGCCAAACCTACCTTTGCATCTCTGGAATCTCTCCTCGCTAAAAGCCATTGGAAATGCAATTGGGAAATTCTACTGCAGGTGCCCAGAAATAGAGGAATATGTCAGAACCACCTATGCACGCATTTGTGTAGAAATGGACTTTAGCACCACATTCCCAGCTGAAATAATCCTGACAAGCAAAGATTATGTATGGAACCAAAAACTCGACTATGAAAGCGTCCTCTTCAGATGTCGATCTTGCTTTGAGACAGGCCATCTAGCCAAAAATTGCCCAAAAGCCTCCCAGAAAAATTCTACCAGAAAGAATAACCATAGATCTACATGGTGGGAAGGAGCACAAAAGGAACATTACACTGTCATCAAGGAAGAATACTTTAAAAAAAACTCTGAATCACAAGAAATCAGGCAAGAAAGAAACAACCCTCAAGACAAACAAAGGGAAAGCCCCGCCCAACAACAAAAAAACGAACTCGACAACCCCTCAAGCATCAACAATTATGAGGATTTGAATACCGCGCAAAATAAATCTTCATTTAGCAGCAAAGTAGATCTCCCAGATCCTGAAGATAATATACCAGTGCCCCAAGGATCAGAAGAGATGAAGGAAGTGCAAGATAAAGGAAGTTGGAAGACCGTAGAGAAGATAAAGAAAGCTACAACACCAATCTCGCCAAGAAAGACGAGAAGCCAGACAATTAAGAACTAAGAAAATTATAGGTCAGGTAGACCAAAGTTTGGTCTGAGTGGACGTTAACCACCACCACCACCACCACCATTATCTATTATTGGAATCTTTTGATTTAATAACAATAATAACAAGTTTTATGTCTCATATATTATTAACTATGCTCTATAATATGTATGATTTGGATCTTTTGATTTAGATGAACAATACATATTATAATCTTTTGATTTAGATGAACGATAATGACGAGTTTAACATGTATTTCATCTTGTTAAGAATCTAACTTTAAACAATGATTAGGGTGATTTCTTATGGGTTCATCTTTGATTTCCAGATTTGATTCTTAATAAAGTTTATGGTATTTTTTTATTGGTTTACATTTGAGTTTAAGAATTGAAAAAATGAATCTCCCAGAGGAAATATATCTATTACAATTTGTTTTCAAACATATTGATCATTTATTATAAATTTGTTTGATCCACATGGTTTATGATGCTATTTCATTTTATATTTGTACCGGTTAATAACAAATTAATCCTAATGTTAACAAAATAAACTAAACTTTTGTTCATAAAAATATCCTTCGAGTGGCGTAAAATGACCATTTCATCTACAGTGAAAAAGAATACGAATATATATTATTTAGAAAATAAATTACATAAGATTTACATATGGACGCACCAAACACGGTCGACCCAACGTGTGACTTACCACCACACACGGTCTACACAACATGTGACTTACCACCAAAAGGGCTAAGGCAACGAACATTTATGGGAACATGTGACTTTTCCATTAAAATAAAGTGTTGGGCCACATAAATTTGTAAAAGGTTATTATTTAATTAATAGTTTGAAAAATGTTATTACTTAATTATTAGTTTTGTAAAAGGTTATTACTTAATTATTAGTTTGAAAAAGGTTATTACTGAATTATTAGTTTGAATGAAATAATTAAAAAATATTTAATTCCGTTTATATATATTATTATAGGAATTTAATTTAATTTATGTATAACATTATATGAATTGAATTTTTATGATTTTATTTTGAATTTTTATAATGTTATTTTAATGAATTTTTTAGTTGCTTTAAACAAGATTAAATGATTCTAAATTAAATTATGAGTGACGTAGAAATTATTCATAAAATTATTATAATAGTCTAATAAAGCATGTGATCTTGTATTATGTAAAAATAATTATTATATTTTAGATAAAAGAACTTTCGGATTAATCAGTTAATGTGGGTCATCCTCAGGATAGGTGGAAAGACTAATCAATCTCGATGAATAAATAGAGGGGATGCATCATTGCCCAGAAATAATCATTAGAAAATTAGTTAGTAGTTAAACATTAATTAATTAATTAATTAAAAATAGGTTAATAAATTATTAAGAACTTAAAATAAATAAATATAATAGGTAATAGGAGGAAGAATTTTTTTTTAAATATGTATAATTATTTAATTGTTTAGATAAAAATAAATCAATAATTTAATAAAATAATAAGAAACAAAGAAGGATTAGGGTGGACAAAAATAAATAAAATAAAATAACGAAATAAATAAATAAATAAGTAAATTAATTAATTAATTCAATAAAATTTAAAAGGGAGAGTTTATAAAATATTAAACTAAATAGAACGCAATAGGAAGGCGTAAAAATTTTCAATTTAATAAAATAAAATTAATAAATTAATTAAATATCCCGATAAAATAAATTAATTAAATAATAAATAATAAAAATTTCAAAATAATAAATAAACAGAGATACCTTAGGGAGGGGCAAAAATTATTAAAAATAAAAAAATTAAGACATTAATTAATTAAAATAAAGTAAAATCAAATTAATTAATTAATTAAAATCAAATCAAATCAAATAAAAATAAATCAGTAAATTAATTGAAATAAAATAAAATAAAATAAAACATAAAAAATAAAAACTAAAACAAAATTACCTAGCGAGAGCCGAGGTCCAACTCTTACTTAATTCCCAACCATCATCACAGTTGAGATTCTTAGCATGTCATTCAATTTCAGTCGCCTCCCTTAATTTCCTATGGTGGAAGTGATCAACCTTAGCAACGACTTTTAAGTCTTCAATACAAACATGGTGGTGGGATTTTTCCACATGTTTAGCAAGAGCTAAGGTACGGGACCGATCATGTCTAATATCCGTTGCATGCTCCCGGATTCGCTTCCTAATGGATCGACCTGTTTTTCCTATATAGGCGGTTCCACAAGAATAAGGAATCATGTAAACCCCTTTCATGTCCTTAGGGTCGATAGGGTCTTTAATAGACCTAAAAGAATTTCTAATAGTGCAGAGAGGTTTGAAAGAAGCAGAGATATTATTTCTCAAGGACATGGGCAATTTTGTCCATTATTCCCTGGATAAATGGGAGATGGACCTTGGAAAAATCGTCTTGCCAGGTAATTTTGTTTTTGTTTTTAGTTTTTATGTTTTATTTTATTTTATTTTATTTTTATTGATTTATTTTTATTTTTATTTTTATTTTATGTTAATTAATTAATTATTTATTTATTTTTAATAATTTTTGCCCTTCCCTAAGGTATCTATGTTTATTTATTATTTTTATATGTTTATTATTTATTATTTAATTTATTTATTTGATCAGAATATTTAATTAATTTATTAATTTTATTTTATTAAAACTAAAAATTTTACCCCTCTGTATTACCTATTATATTTAGTTTAATAATTTATAAACCTCTCTTTTTAAATTTTATTGAATTAATTAATTAATTTACTTATTTATTTACTTATTTTATTTTATTTATTTTTTTCCACCCTAATCCTTCTTTTTTTCTTATTATTTTATTTAAATTATTGATTTATCTTTATCTAAACAATTAATTAATTATATATTAAAAAAAAATCGCCTCCTATTACCTATTATATTTATTTATTTTAAGTTCTTAATAATTTATTAACTGATTCGTAATTAATTTTTATTTAATTTATTTATTTATTTTTAACTAACTAACTAATTTTCTAACGACTAGTTCTTAACAACTAGTTTTCAATGGCAATTTCAGGGAATGATGCATCTCCACTATTTATTCATAGATCGATTAGTCTTTCCACGTGTCATGAGGATGAACCACATTAGCTGGTTAGAAACGTCCACCTAATCCTAATGATGTGATTACTCTGAAAGTTCTTTTATCTACATTATGGATCACAAAAGTATTAGATCTAAAATTGTTATATTGTGTCATTCAAAGTTTTAGCTTTTGTATATTTGTTTCTTACCTTTCCATTTATATTTTTTTTAAATTAAAAAATAAATTATGTTTTTTTTTAATTAAAAATTACAATATAAACTACTATATTGTGTCATTCAAAAGTTTAGTTGTTTCATATTTTTTTCTTACATATTAAAAATAAATTATGTTTTTTTTAATTAAAAACTACAATATCAACTATGCTACTATGTTGTCTATACTTTCATGATATGATATGATAGTTTGACGTAGCTACATCAAATGATAAAAGAGTTTGTATTTTTTTATTAATTAAATAAAATATTTATTAAAAATAGAAATAAGGTTTACAAATAATTATTTTCCTTCTTTATAAACTATTATCTACATTTTATAGATTTTTGAAAGTACAAGAGATTAATAAAATTAAATTATGGTGAAAGTGAGTTATTTTAGATAATGGTTACACACTTGGAGACCATTAATGCTATCCAAACATTCTATAATTAATTATATATCAAACCTTTATAGAGTCTATATGTTATAAAAGAAATCAAAAGTTCATTTTATAAACCAATCACATTTCAAAAAATATAGATTTTTTTCACGTTAAAAAATAAACAAATAAACATATGCCATTTTAAAATTAAATCATAGATATAGTAAAGGTCAAAGTTAGATTAATAATGGTGGAAGTGGAAATTGATCACTAAAACTAACGCAGTATATGTGTGTATGACACCATATATGTATGTATGCCACCATATATGTATATATTTCCTCCCTAGAAAAACCTTGTTTCCTACTACAATATATTTGATATTTTATGGCAGGATAGAAGGGATGAATGTTGTCATTGATCCAACCATTTGTTGCATCCTAGCTAGAGGATATAAGTTGTAATTTGTTATTATTGACTCCCACAATTACATCGATTTCTAAATTGGAAAAATATTTTAGTGCATCTCTCTTTGCTTGAAAATCCCCATTTACCTTATATTATTGTTTGTCAAAGTTACAACTTGTTCTAACCAATCATCTCTTGATAAAAATATTTTTTCGTTAATTTTTTTTTACAGCTTATGAATTATCATATATTTGAGCAAACCCTGAATATTTTTCACCTCTGAAATTTACATGAAAACCAAAGACCACAACTGTTGAGGATTGCAAACCTTTCCAGCTTCTCCTTCAGTTCAGATTACACATTTTCATAACACATTAATTATATTATTCAGTAAAAAAAACAAACCAGAAGAGAGCAGAGAAAGTTTACATGTACATTTCGTAGCTTGATATTCTTCATTAAAAATACCCCAAAACTTATACATTTGAAACAATTGGTTGTCGAGAACATCAATCATATTTGTGCATAAAACAACATAGGATTAACTTCGAATTTCAGAACAAACTAATTGACTAACAATATCACCATGAAAAGATAAATATGTTAACTATGAACCTTAAAAATTTCTCTCTACTCAAAATCTTGTTTTTCATGAACTTTGTGGTGTAAATAGGAATCGTTTTTTCCTATGTAGGCACCATTGATGTTTTCTCACTTTTCTACGATGTTGTCTATAGCCGAATCTAGTACAATAACATTGTAGCAATGCAAACTCAAAAACAGTTACATTAACAATGTAATGACCTTGACAACAAAATTAGGTTACATAAACTATTGTTCATTATGTTGTAATGCAAGTTTCATTCCACGATATGAAGTTATCACCTCTTAGAATTACAGGAGAGAATTTTCCAGTAAAAATGAGATATAGTATTTTTCTTACACCAAAACATCAAAATTTTGTCTAATCAAATATTTACAAATTATTATTTTTTAACTATAATAAAAAACACATCATTTATTTCTAAAATTTAACATTAAATTTTATATAAATCAAAATTAATTTAATAATAATCCATTTACAAATCAATTACTAGAATTGTTAAAATCAATAAAAATAATAATATTTAAAACATCTATTATTAAATATTTTATTAAAAACATAAAAAATAAGAAATAACATAAATGTATGAGCCGTAATATAAAATAAAATATTAATAAAATCATATATATAAATAAACATAATGATTATAAATAGTTTTAAAAACAATTTACAAATTTACAAACATTTTATTAATAAATTGAATATTTAATTAGAATACATTTAAAGAATTTATTAAGAAAAACTTCCATTCACTATTTGTAACCATGAGACATGCTGACCTTAACAAAGTACATGTATCAAAATTCCAATTTAGAAAAGGGGTTTATTTAAAACACTAATCCTAATAATAGTATATATATAAGAAAATCCTCCTAAAACGTAGTACTATAATAATAATAAATTTGTTATCAATACAAAAAATTCATGAAAAAATTACAAAAATTATAAATGCAGATATATATATTTTTAATGATATTTATATAGAAAATAAATAATAATAATAAAATAATACAATTTTTTAAAATATTTATAAGTTAGAATTCAAAATTATTTAATTTTTTGAAAATAAATTTTAAAATTCAAAAACATTAAAAAAATATATTTAATCATTAATAATTTATAAATTTAAAAGAACATATATAAGAATGAAATTATGGGAAATTCTAGAGTATTTTCCCAAATTCCATGGAGCGTAAGCTAGGTAAACTATAGGACTTGAGTCCATATTTCATGGATGGTAACTTAGGTAAATTATAGGTTGTGATTATGGGGCCTCACTCTGAGGGAATAAAAGAGAGTCTAATTTGTTAGCAATAACAACTAGCAACAATATCAAAGAACTTCACGTCTGGCTCTTGACCACTTAAGTTAACCTTGGGTAAGGAAAGAAATTTAATATGGTTTATAGGACCTTAAGAAGGTAAGAAATTGCTTGAAAAAAATTAAAATTTTATTTAAATATTAAGAGAATTGTTCTAATGTTGTCATAGTTTTTCTCATTCAAAAGGTTAGTAAGACTCGTAATGTGACAAGTATTTTGAACTTTAGATCTAATATGAGTATACACTGGACAATTTAGAATTTACTAGTCATTTTCAACCCTCTTGATGTGGTAAAGGTGATAGATTCTTTCATCCCATGGTGTTTAGGAAATTAAGGAATATTGAATTTAATTATGGAGCTCATGAGAATTTCTTCCTATGATATCAATGCTTATTTTATTCTTTATACTAGTTATGACAGAGAGATGCCTTTGATTTTCAAGATTTGGGTTGATCATCTCTTTGTAATATCTTAATTTCATTTTCTCATCTAACTCTTTATCACAACATAATTGCCCCTTCAATTTTGATGTAATAATATTATTACATTATCCTTATTTTGCAAGATAATCTCTTTATTATCAACTAATTATCTAGTGAAGATATAACATCCTTATGCCACCCACATTTGAGCCAAGGGTGATTTTATCTAAAGTTTGAAGTAATTTTTAGGAATACTCTTCTCTTCCATGTTGTTTAACCTCTTCTTTCTCATTTGAATCCTAAGGAGGACTATAGCCTAATTTCGGATGTGTAAGTCATAAAGTCATATTTTTATGTAAAATGGAACTTCATAGATATGCAATTGATGAAATAAAACCCAATTAAATATGACCACATCAACGACACACCTTATAAAAGGAAATAGGAAGAGAGTGAAGGTTGAGAATGACATGTCACAAAATTGGCCTCATTGAATGTAATGGTACTTCTTAATAAACCCCCCCCCCCCCCCCAACCCTCTCTCTCTCTCTCTCATGTTTTTTTGATGTACGTAATTCTTGATTTTTACTTATTTTCTAGTGATTAGTTTCATGGAAAATATATATGTTTTCTCTCCACATGTCATCCTCCTTCCCAAACAGTATTTCCAAATTTATCCAAATTTGATTTGAAGTGTTGTATGTTTGAACATGAAATAGTAATTTTAGAGAAATTGATAAGAAAAAGAGATCAAAGGCCTCATCCGTACGATGGAAATATATGGATTTTCAACTGAGATATTTGGTTCAATCCCTGATACCATGTGAAATTGTAGTTGATCCTGCATAGGATGGATCTAGCTACAAAATAATGAACAAAGCTTGAGGAAAGAGGAAAACAAATTAATAGAGAAAGTAATTTAATAAATTATAGTCATCCTCAAAAGAGAATTATGAATACAATTCAATGCAATATATTCTACATGGTTGAATTAATATAATAGTAAGTATATAGTGATTCTAAAGAGATGTGAACATACCCTAAATATAACTGATGGGCCCCAGAATTGGATATTTTATAAGGCCCATTAGGTCTCCTAGACACCTAAAACATTTATTTAACCCCTTTCATTAGAGAAATTTTGAGGTCTAAAATGGGTCTCAAAACAATAATGTACAACCAAAATCAACTTTATAAGAACCAATCAAATTCAAGATGTTGATGTCAACTATGGGGGTTGATTCACCATTTTTGGAGTGAAAACATAAAAAGATTAAAAATGATAAAATAATAATAATAATTTTTCGACTCGTATTTTCAACTTATCTTCTTATGATTTTACTCAAATTTCTAGTGAGAGTACTCATTGGATGCTTAATTTAATTCCTTATCCAAGGAGTACTGATGTTGCATACTTTCGATGGACTTTTCTAACAAAAAATGAGAAATACATGAAAAAATGTGATTGCAATCAAGTTTTTCATATATTTATCATTTTTCGTTTAGTAGGGTCCATAAAAAATATGCAACATGGGTACTCCTTGGATGAGGAATTAAATTCTGCATCCAATGAGTGTTTTCGCTTGAAATTTGAGTAAAAATGTAGGGAGATAATTTGAAAATATGAGTTGAAAATTATTTTTTTCTTTTTTCCCGCTAAAATTTGATGATGTAATCTAATCTTATTTTATTATTTCCACTATTATTTTATAATATTCTTTAGGAGACCCATTTTATATGCACAAAATTTAGGTTAGGTCAAGAAGAAAAGGAATAACCTTAAACCTCATCACACATCTAAATCTGTAACGAATTAGAATATATTATGCATGAAACATAGATAACTATCTGAACAGTATTGGTCATGTGAGAGTAAGGTTTCATAAGGGCACTGACTTTTATAGTTGAGGGAGTCGATGGCTTTTAACTGTTATCACATGGGTCATCAATGGAATGAGTGTGATCTGCGGAATGTGGCGTAGATGGAAGTGATGACGAATTTCCGCTAGGATTATCCAATAATTCTCTGGTGTTTGCCCAAGAAATATATGGTTTACATTCAATGAAAACAAATTAATAAATCTGCAATGCCAAATATACCACCGAAAACTAATGTAACTATGTTATTATTGCAAATAACAATAAAATAAATATGAACATTTATAATCATGTCCTATCATCTGCATATACACGCCCAACAAGAGCCTAGAAGAGGTCATCCATGGGAATGAATCCTACCGCATAAACATTGTTTTGATCGTAGATATATCACTCACTCACAACGAATCAATTTTCAAGAAACCACATTTTTTTCCTTTTATATTGCACAGTTAAATGAGACTTTAGTTGCTACATTCACAACATATATCTTATTTATGTCAAATGGCAAGTTTAAGAAAGCATGTAATCTTTGAAAGAGAAATGTGAAGAATATATATATCAACTACTGTTGGAGGACAGGGAAGGTGATGGAGAAATGAATTTACAAATGGCTTTTTTTTCTCTCAAATTTTTTCATCATTTAAATGTTAATATACATAGTTGAGGTTAAAATATTTTAATATTTTACATAATATGTACGTTGAGATATTTAATTTATGAACTACATTTTCCATGGTTTTTTTGTTATTAAAATATTTTATTATGACCTACATTGATTTTTTTATTATTATGAATATTTTAAATATGACATATAAATTTTATATCAACAATCAAATGAATTACACATTCCCCTCTAATTATTTTTGATATTTTTTATTCTTAATTATTATTTTTCATTGAAAATTGAATATTTTACTATTTACAACATTAATATATATGTGTGTGTGTGTAAAGTTAATATTGACATAAATTAATTAAGATTATTTAAATTCTGTGTTGAAATAATTATAAGTTATAAAAAATTATGATGATGATGATGATGATGATGGTTAATGGTTAATGATGATGATGATGATAATAATAAATGGAATCTGCCTCTCCCAACGTAGTTAGGGTTCCCTCCTCCATGTTCACTTCAATATGGTCGACTGAAACATAACAATTGAAAAATTAGGAAAGCTATACAAATCAACAAACAGATACTAAATGGACGTAAATGCTTTGGTTGCATGTAACACCATAGATAGAGGTAGTGATTATTCGAACCTCCTGATGCGGCCATAGCCTTCATAGCGCTTATTTTCATTTTCTCATTCTCCATGATCGATTTGAACACTATTTTTTGCACATAGAAATAATGGTTAATGTTTTAATGGTTTGTTTTGGTTAGTTAATGTAAATTTTGAGATAACTAACATTAGGGCTAGTTTATTTTATCCTAAGAACATCATTTAGTTATAAAAATCACATGTGATCCCAAGTGGACTAGGCCATACCAACAAAATTTTACCCACAGGTGATATTTCCACCCTAAAATACTTATAAAAACACCTTATAATGTTCTATTCTACTTAAAAGAACACATTATCATGGTCTATCCCTGGTGAGCCAACTTGCACTAGTTAATGGTGTCTATACAGAAAATCTTCAATCAATCACTTAAAAATATATATATATAACAAATCATACCTTCGACATTTTAATAGCCGTTTGCAAAAATAGAAATGTTTTAATATCTCAAGGTCCAGGCAGATCAAATTAGCATACGGGCCTTGGACGATGTGTTTTTTGCAACCAAAAAATGGTTGTGATGGGCGCGTGAAGAATATTAATAGTTGCAGGGTGAGCAAAGTCAGTCATGACTTGAGGGAAGGTTCTGCGTTCATGTGGGAAGGAAGGAGCAGTATTGACTAGATGCTGGTATTAATAAGTCTGTGGAGCCCATAAAGATACCGATCCGATGGATGCGGACACTCTAGATTAGGCGTCTTCGTGGAGTCAATGTAGACGCGATTGCACATTTTCGAAAAACGACTTTGGTTAGTTTTAAAATTTGAAACTATTTTTTCTGTTTTTTTTAATTCGTAAAGAATCAGGAAAAAAATTGAAGAAATATTTAGATTCTCTTGATATACTTTTATGCGAGTAATGATCACCATTGTAGCATACACTGTTACAAATAAAATAGTTCACCTTTTTATTTTAAACATATTTTTACACTGCAAAGCATTTTTATATGAAAACAACTCTCCGAAATGACAGCTATACTATTATGCACCATTGATTTTAGTGTTAGACGATTGAAAGAATTTCTAATTTTGATTAAATACAGTTATTAATAAGTTAGAAAAAATACAGTTATTAATAAGTTATAAAAATAATACATCAGTTGCGACTGGAAATTGAGCCGAGAGTAGAACTTTACAAGCAATGGAACCACGTCTCTGTTGTTGTTGTTCTCTTCTCGCTGGCATATTAGGTTGTTGTTCTCTTCTCGTAAGGTTTTGTGTTTTCTTCTCACAAGGTTGTGGGGTGAGTTAACAAAAGATTGAAGAAAATATTTCCTGCATTGGCTCCTCGACACCGTTAATAGTATTAGATTTAGCAATATTCTGCAAGGAACCACCTATTGTAAGCCTCTTATTTTCTTTCATTCCTATCATTATTAATTTTCTTTATTTTCCTTGTTGCAGAATGCATGATACGTAGCATCAAAGCAGGGCCTTGATGTTACAAGAGCAGTTGTAGGTGACTATGACAAAATGACTGAACCAATGCTTATCCAATCTTATGACAGTGTTGTTCTGCGGAAGTTAAGACAAAATACGGTTGGTTATAAACTTGTTTACCACATAGAAAACCCTGATATTACAGTCCCAAATTAATCAATCAAGGAGATTAAAGAGTTTGACACTGTGACGTTATCAATGAACACAATTCTTACTTTCCCTGAATTCTTCCTCATCAATGATATGAATACCGTAAGCCGGTTGCATCTTCACAATACCACAATGTTCGTATTTCGTTTAAGAAATGAGTTCTCCGATTATATTGCAGATCCGATGGTCTTATCACTGAGTTTCCAGCCATAGCCCGCATATACATGAGTAAGTAGTAATTAAATAGTCCCGCTGCTTGCTTTTTTGCTCATGTTGCAGTTGTTGTTCGTTTAAGAAATGAGTTCCCGATTATATTACAGATCCGATAGTCTTATAACTGAATTTCCAGCCATAGCCCACATATACATGAGTAAGTAGTAACTAAATAGTCATGTTGTGTGCTTTTATGCTCATGTTGTAGTCGCTGCCATTTGTAGTCCAATAATAATTTAGGTGTATGTATGTCTATGGACAAATTGGTTTAATATCTTTTTATTTTTTACATTAAATTTTAATTTATTCTTATTTAATTTATTAAATGAAAAAATAATAACATATTTACCATCTACATATATATTTAAATTTCAAACCTTCTACTTTTCCTACATCAAATCAAACTTTACATTGTTGCACTTTCATCTCTTGCGATTTGCATGTTGTTTCTAAATTTTAGATCACTGGAATTAATTAATAAAATATATTTATTAAATTATAAATAAGAAAAAATAAAATAAAGCTTTTATATTATAATTTAAAAAAAATTTAAATTATTATTTATTTATATAGAGTAGTAGAGTTTTTAATGAATTCATTTTAAATCGGTTATTAAAATGATATTGCAAGTCATTATTCAGGAACAGTATCCAAATTTCCATTGTTTTCCTCCAACGTTGCATTGTTGAACTGTCATCTCTAGCTGCCTTTAATGAACTCATTTTAAATCTTTCATTAAAATGATATTGCAAGTCATTATTCAGGAATTGTATACAAATTTTTATTGGTTTCATCAAACGTTGCAGTGTTGTGCTGTCATCTCTGCACTCCCAAATTTCAGGTTACTAGAATTAATTAAGAAAATATATTTATTAAATTATAAATAAGAAAAAATAAAAATAAAGATTATATATTATAATTTTAAGAATTTAAAATTAATTATTATTTATTTATATAATTGTTTTATTTTTCTTTCATATATAATAATTTCAAAATTAAGGATTAATTTGATTTGTTTTATAGATGTTGAATTATTTATATCAATTAGCATTTATATTTTAGAATTGCAAGGGAGCTTCTAGATTGTAAGGTGGGATTGCATTCGATTTATTGTCTTTTTTTTAATTTCACCATCAAATTTTAAATTCATGAGAAAATTAATATCAATAATCTTCTTGCCTAAATTTTATACAATGGCTTGCATAAATTTTGGTGGGAACTAACCTTGGTAAATCTACATATTTACATTTTTATTTCTACCTAAATTTATGGGAAGAGTTGCATAAATTATGGTGGGAAGTACTCCTTGGTAAACATTTATATGTACCTTAATATAAAGAATGGTCAAAATATTTACTAGACTTTTAATTTATATGACTATGTTAATTTTATATTAAGTTCTTGGATATGATTTAATGTATTGAAAGGAACCATAACTTTCTCATTTCTTTTAATTTTTTATTAAAAACCTACTATAACTAAATGTCTTATGAGACATAAACATTGCACCCAACATTGTCAATAAATGTATATAATTTGTGATTTAAGTAGATAATTGTGTTAATTTTGATCTGTTATATTAGTTGACAAGGAATGCCAGTTTTTAATATATGACACTTAATTATATTTCATTTACAATATTAACATACTTGATTTAAACAAGTAAATAAACCGTTTGAACATAATTGATCTTACATTGAAAACATCAATTTTCCAAATGGACAATAATTTGGATTTAAACAAATAACAATTTATTGTTTCGCATATTGATTTTCACAATCATATCCCTATTTTAATCTTTCAAAATCACACCATAAAGTACATCCCTTCATATTATTTATTTAAGGTGTTGTAAGGATTCACTTGGAATATGCAATGGCCACATGAAGGATTTGTCGTGTTTGCAATTTAAATAAAAAAGATTATTAGGATAGAAAATATCAAGGCAAGAAACATATAAAGGGTATTATGGTTTTACTCTTGAAACTATATCTACATGTTATCTCAAAAAATTTAAAACTTTACTAATCTTTATTTTATTTTCTTAATTTATTTATTTATGTAAATTTATTTATTTTGCTCTCTTAATCAACTTATTTATATTATTTTTGAAGATTGTTTTAGGGTAAATTGATAGTTGAGTGCTTTATGTTTTATGTTAAATTATTTTTTCTTTATTTAATAGGTAACAAATATATATTATATCATTTTTTTAATGAGATTTACATTAAATATTTTAAAATAGTTTTCAAATTAATATTATATGAATTCATATTTTGTTCCAATAAATAATTTGGAAGAAATTCTATATTATTGCTATATGTTTTATTTTATAAGTTCTTTAATTTAAATCTATAGCTAGTTTAATTTTACTACCCTAAATAGTGGTTTCAATTTTTATATTTTTCATTTTCTCTCTTAATCAACTTATTTATATTAGTTTTGAAGATTTTTTTACGGTAAATTGATAGTTGAGTGCTATATAATGTTATCTTTTATGTTAAATTATTGTTTTCTTTATTTAATAGGTAACAAATATTTATTATATCATTTTTTTAATGAGATTTACATTAAATATTTTAAAATAGTTTTCAAATTAATATTATATGAATTCATATTTTGTGCCAATAAATAATTTAGAAGAAATTCTATATTATTGCTACATGTTTTATTTTATAAGTTCTTTTATTTAAATCTATAGCTAGTTTAATTTTACTACCCTAAATAGTGGTTTCAATTTTTATATTTTTCATGTCACTCTACTATGTTAGATTTGTATTTTTATAATTTCTATGATAAGGGAGACAAGAAAACAAGAAAATGAACATGTATGATGATCAATTAGTGAATCAATTATTCATAGTGAGTAATTAATGTTTTTCTATGGATAATACATAGTTTAATTTTACTACCCTAAATAGTGGTTTCAATTTTTATATTTTTCATGTCACTCTAATATGTTAGATTTGTATTTTTATAATTTCTATGATAAGGGAGACAGGAAAATGATAAGAAAATGAACATGTATGATGATTAATTAGTGAATCAATTATTCATAGTGAGTAATTAATGTTTTTCTATGGATAGAGAGTTAGCAAGTGCTTTGGAGTAACTTATTTATTAAGTCTAGTTTCTAATTCATATTTATAAGTTAAATATTCAATTAAATCACATAACATGTATGATGATTAATTAGTGAATCAATTATTTATAGTGAGTAATTAATGTTTTTCTATGTATAGATAGTTAGCAAGTGCTTTGGAGTAACTTATTTATTAAATATAGTTTTTAATTTATATTTATAAGTTAAATATTCAATTAAATCATGTAACATATCACATATGTTTTCCTCTATACTACTCTTTCCTATGTCTTTGGAGTAACTTATTTATTAAATCTAGTTTCTAATTCATATTTATAAGTTAAATATTCAATTAAATCACATAACATATCAAATATGTTTTCCTTTATACTACTCTTTCTTATGTTACTTCTTTACAACGTTTCCTTTGCAACATGTGGTGCAATTGCTAGTTATGTGTATTTTTGAAAAACAATTTTAATATATATTCTTGAGAAACTTGTCAGTTATTTTATTTTAATATATTTTACACTTTATAATTTTGAATTATCATAGAAAGTTTTATTATTTCATAATTTTATGAAAAATAAATAATGACTCTTCCGAGAATTTCGAGTTCAATTAGCGGTACAAACAAACGCCACAACGCATTGAGTAACCGGCCCCCACAAAGGAAAATGTGTTAGGGTGAATAACGCAACTCCATGATTAACATGTTGGGGCATTCTTCCTCTTTAGTGCATGTTCTTGAAAAAGATAAGGTTATTTCGATGGCACATTGTATTTGGTGATTGAGTAGTTTTATCGTCAAAAGGTAATTTATTAATAACAATTCAAAGTATTTAAGAATTTCAAAATATTATTTAATATATAAGTGTTATAGTATTTTAAAATATTCTTTAGCATATAAACACGTTTTATATAGTAGTTATTCTTTTTAGAATATGTATTTCTTACTTGTTTGCTGTGTTGACTCTTTATGTAAGGAGTTTGTTCTATATCATAGGAGGTAGCTAAATCCATATTTTCCTAGTTTGGTGGGTGGTTGAGATATTCTCTCAACCACCTTATTGTGTGTCCTATTTTCACTCCTAGAGACAACCTACAGTTGTGATAGACCAGTGCCTAGGACATCTTATATAGCAAGGAGCATATGATATAACAGAGGGAGTTATCAATAGCAAGCTCTCATTCTATCTCTTGTAAAACAAGGAAAATTAATCTGAATGGGCCCAAGACCTTCAGAAGCTGAAATAGAGGAAGGTATATTGCAGAGGAAAAGTGCATAAATCTAATATAAAAGCAACATACAATTCAGAAACAGTTTACTGCAAAGAGGGCCGATTCAGAAATACCTCACAGAAATAATTTATCAGAAGGTGTATGTAGTGAATGAAATGTAGAGGAAATATTAGTTAACATTGAACTGATATCCAGATACACAATACAACCATGCATGGGCTTACCAATCTAAGAATCCATACATAACAGTAGCATTTTAAAAACACCCTCCCAAAGCCACTAATATAGCATAAATACGATTTAGATAAGTAATGGAACAGAATATCATGCATGATCCATATTTAAAGCACTTGAATAATCCGAGTATGGATATAAAATAGGATAAATCCATACCAAAAACTAGTGAACCAATCGCATTCCAAAACATGATACAGGAAAGATGGGTAAAATGAAATGATCTATTTAAATAACACATAAGAAAAATTTACAGACTGTGAAATACCAAATACTAGAATCTGCTTTAACAGATGGAACTCCTCCTCACTGAGACCCTATGGGCTCTGAGCCTTCATACAAGAGTTTTTACAAAATGTATACAAAAGCCTTTCACTGCATAATTTTCTGATAAAATCTGGAACCCTGAATAATATGTTCTTCAGGGGTTTTATAGAGAAAAAGAAAACTTAATAAATGAAGTAGGTGATGAACCATCAATTCCCTTCATAAAGACAAGATGGCAGAAACGTGCACGCCCATACTGCTCGATGACTTTGTAATGCTATTTGTACTCGGTTGCCTGCTTTCTAAAATAAATGCTCTGGGTGAAAGTCTCTTCAGGAACATGGTAGAGAAATAGAAACCTTATGGGCAGTCTATCCTTTCCCGGAGAGAAAATTTTGTTGAAATAAAACCTTGAGGGCATCATTTTCTGTGCATTTTACCCTCTGCCTTTCCAATCCTGAATTAAGGTTTAAAATCTTTAATGCCAAACGCTAAATCCCTCAATCATTCACTGATATTCTTCTGTTGCTCCATTAATGTTTTCATCTGCTCAATCTGTGCTTTGAATCACTCTACAGGGTTTGGCAGATTTGAACCCTGCTTCTTTAATGGAAGCCTTGTCAATTTACCTTCTTAGGCATTTCTTCATAATTCAGCTCTGAAAAATGGTCCTTTGATGTGTCCTCTGCTACTGAAATCAAGACTGTCAATCACAATAATCTTTCGTCGCTGAAACCCTGCAAAACCCGCGAACTTGTTAAGAAAAACCATGCGTGGAGATGGAGACGCAGTGGGGATGACTGTGTAGCAACGCGACATGACGAGATGGCGGAAGGATGAGAGGTGACGATTAAAAATGCAGTGGAACAATGGCGGACGAGCTGGTCAAAGTTATAATGCAAAACATTAAAATATAACATATGAATGGAATATATAAATGGCAGAGGGAAAAATGCGATTAACACATGGGATGATGACGTGGAGGAGGACCGAGTCAATGGTAGGATATGCAGATGATCTAGACCGTTCGATCTCGAAACAAGATCGACGGCTGAAAACGCATCGGAGGGCAATGAGACGGTGGGCCAGGGGCACTGTTGACATGGACTAACCCTCGTGCAGCTTCGGAGTGTGATGACCGTCGGATGGATCGCCCTGGATTGGATGGCTGATATGCATATCGCTTCGTGACTTTGACCGAACAATAATGCGCGATGGAGAGCGGTTTTGGAGCCATACGCGGAGACACGCGGTGAGCGATGTATGGAATCGCTCGAATTTGAGGAATACCACCTGCCGCTTGGAAGGTGGTGCGATATAAACCACTGGTTTTTGCAATGGGAGCGGGGGTGGGGACCACCAGGACAAGCAGGCTGCGGACCGTTGATTTCACAGTTTGATTAGACGGTAGCCAGGCGGGTTATGGGCGTGGCGAAGGTGAACAAACGACGTCTGATCTGTACATATTGGCAGCTCAGAATTCACCCAATATACATTTGATAAGTGCCTTTTGGTCTGGCGCATGATCTAGCGCCTGGGTCATGCGGAGGAAAAGACAGAGGGGCTAGGGCCGAAGGGGCTAAACCTTGAATATTTTCATATGCGGGGTTTTTAGGCCTTTTACAGTGTAATTCGGGGCAGGGGAAAGGCAATGATAGGCAGATAAAGAACTTTGCAAGGCAGGACGAGGGGGTTGAGTAATTTAAACCAGGTTGCCTGCGAAAATTTAATAGGAAGCTAATTATGATCAACACGTCCAAGATAGTTTTCCTATCTTGAGACTATATTTTATGTATATATATATATATAACCATTTTTTATTAATATAATATAGTGTGCATAGTGAGATTTTATCTTGGTATCAGAGCCCATACGGAACTGGACCTCGACCCTTCCTGGGCTGAGGGAAACGAGAGAAATAAAAGAGTATATTGGTATTGTTTTAATTAAAAAAATTGTTTTTCCATTCGAGAAGATGAATGCCGCAGAAACTCTAATGTGATGTGATTGCGGTGGTGCCTTGTGTTTGGAGTTGTTTGGAGTTGTTTGGAGCCGAGAGCGATGTTGCTTTGGAGCTCGTGGCTGTCGATGAGCCCCTGGTGGAGCGGGTACTGCGAGGTATAAGCTTTGAGAAGGTGAGTTCGATGCATGCCTTGGATTGAGGTGTTGTGTCGAGAATCGGATGATGTCGTTCATGTAATGTGACACTGAACCTAGTGTAATAAAGGTGGGAGAAGAGTGGGACATTGTATGGAGTTGTTGACACTTCAAGCAATAATAGGACGCTGGCATTTCTGAGGCAGAGGGTGTTGTTCTCGACGGAGACGGGTGCAGGGTCGCTAGATTTAAGAAGTATGACGGTGTGAACGGGGAAATGTGAGGGCCTCAGCGGAGCCAGGGTTGTAGCTTATGCTTTTGATGCTGCAGAGCGATCAAAAGGGGTTAAGGATACAAGGATGTCTAAGATTTGCAACACGCAACAACGGCGAGTGACGATTGGCACACCCTGGGCATGGAGCATATGCGTGTGTTGTCCAAGAGCCCCCTGGGTGACGATGCGACGGCAGCCATGGTCGGGCTGGAGGTGCACCAGATCGGCAAAATGCATTATGTTCGATGTTGTTGGCATGCTTGTTGTAGTCAAACTAGTTTTTATATTATAATTACCCAGATCATAATGATGCAAATTTTCATGAAAGACATTTTAGCGGATGCAGGGAGGAGTTCCTTCTATCGTAGGTTTTCAGTGAAATAATCCATTTTTTTCTGGATTAATGTTCATATGGATGAGAAAAAAAGCTGACAGCAACTGGATATAAAATAAAATTTTAAGGTAATTGAAAAAACTACAGTATGTGTGGATTTTTGTCAAGAATCTCTGTTTGAAGCTGGCATCAAATGCGTTGAATTCTGAATTACTGAAAAGGCCACCTCTATTACCAGGGTTTATCGAGGCACGCATGAGATTTCTTATGGCAGTCTGGTTGGTCGAAGAGAGCAGTGATGTTGCATACTATGTTGTGATAGCTCAGGTACAAAGACCTGAAGCATCAAAGCTTATCAGGTTCTAGCATAAAGAAGAGATCTATGGGCTTCGAAAGCACTGCTTATGGTGGAAGCAGAGGGTAGATCTACACCATCACCACCCCTAAAAACAATCCCACAAATCCAATGTCAGGGAATTGGATGTAGAAAAGAGAATTTTGTGTGTAAAAACCTTTGAATCTTATGTATTTCGACAGTGAATTTGTGGGCGACATAGGATCAGATGGTGGATTCTTAGATTCTTGTCCTAAGACAGACAATTTGTTATTATTTCTCCTCCCATGGATGTGAGTTTCCACGTCTAAATTTTCTGTGCTAGAATGCACTGCATTGAGACCAGTTGAAAAGACATTGATCTGTTGCTTCATCAGTGGACCCCTTTAAGGTACCGTTGGAGAAGAATGGTTGTTGTTATGTTTGAGAAATAGTTATCTCTGGGGAGATAGAGAAATTTGATGTTCTGTTTATTTTTTTTCTTGGAATCATGTTAAAATTATTGAGCCTTATTGAGCATAGCTAACTCAATGTAGGTAAAGTTACTTTGTTATAATTTGAGACTCTAACAAATGACAGGTTAAGCATGGAGTTCCAAGATTTAATTGACAAAGACAAAGATGCCCAAGATGTGAACAACGAAAAAAATGAGGTAAAGAAGCAGCAACACTTATTCTAATGGAGCATGTGGAGTTTTCGGGAGGCTTCTAGCTTCTTGTTTTTGGGATCGACCTGGTTGAAGGTTGAACGCATTTCTAGCATGGTCTCATGGCACAGTTCAGTGAAGTGTGGTACAAAATATTTGTTGCAATAGCTGAGGGCAGTTTGGTGAGCTGCCTAGACGTGTCATTGTTCGTATACAAGAATGACCTCTAGTAAGTCGTAGCTGAAGCATGGTGAGTTGCAGCTAATGGTAACGTTTTTTTTTGCAGCATTTGTGGTTAAGGATGGAGACAGGGTAAAGATGAAACTAAAATTTCCAACATATTTGCTTTGATGAAACAAATTGTCTTCGTGAATTCCTTGTTTTTTCATGTTTAGCCCGATCAAATTAACATGTAAATGCATTCATGTAAATCTGGTTAAAAGAATTAGATGTTGTATTGTTGTGACATTTAGGTTGGAAAAATATTGTCACAAGTGTGAATCTATGTTGGAATTTTCCATTCCAACAATAGACAAATTTATTTGCAGGAATGATTTACTACCATATATGATGAAAACATTAACAGTGAAAATGGCATCAAAGGATAGTGGTTGGATCTACATCAGAGAGTGGAGTAGGATGGACAATCGAATTCGTGTGAGTTTTTTGTGATTTTCTTGAAATATACTCTTGATGGTGAGTCACACAATTGAATGGTAAGCAAGTGTAGGATGGTTTTGTAGTGGTCCTTTTATGTACCTGGTAACTCCAAGAGTTGGAGTGTGTAATGTAAGCCTTGTAAAGGCATATGTTTCCCTGTGAAGTTCGTGGTTAAAAACCACTTTGTAATTACAAGTTTATGGTTAGCCAGAAACCATCTTTTGTCACTTTGAAGTGATGGTTTGTGGTGAACCATAAACCACATACAAAGACTGCATGGCTACAGGAGCCTTCGTGGCTATGGTGCTCCGGGTGCACATAGGACCCTTAGTGCTCACAAAGCAGCCTTTGTGCTCACATCAGAGTAGGTATTCTATAGAAACACCTTACTCACAAGAGAAGCCTAGTTTCTCATAGGTCTCAATTTACTGAGCACTTTTTTTTTTTGGGCGGGGGGGGGGTGGGTTTGCACATATAGGTACAGGTATGCAGTGATAATGGTTGAAAAAACCATGTATGCTAAGGACATCCTATGAGACTAGCGATTGCAGTGGTTGGTACCCATGCATTTCGGTGGATGGTTGCTCCTTTATATGGACGTTGACATATTCTTTTGTTGGTTTTGAACATGGGGTTTGCCCATTTGTGGTGGATCTGAGTCGCAGACACATCATTTCTTGGTTCTGCACATGGGATTTTTCTGTTTGTGGTGGATCTGAGTCACAGACACATCATTTTATATGATTGACCACAATTAGATTTTGTGAATCGCTATTAATACAAGTAGTAATTAAGGGGGTGTGTTGGAATATGTAATTCCTACTTGTCTGCAGTGTTGACTCTCTATGTAAGGAGTTTGTTCCTATATCATAGGAGGTAGCTAAATCTATATTTTCCTAGTTTGGTGTGTTGTTGAAATATTCTCTCAACCACCTTATTGTTCGTCCAAGATAGTTTTCCTATCTTGAGACTATATTTCATGTATAGATATGTAACCATTTTTTATTAATATAATATAGTGTGCATAGTGATATTTTATCTATTCTTTGTTACTTAGTTCAAAGATAAGTGAATTCCTTCTGACATTGGTTATGAGAGTTGTCTACCAGAATATTGGCTATCAGAATAGTTTACCAAAATTAAATTGTGTGCAAGAAGAACATTTTCTTTCTACACTTATTGTCATGAGAAAACTTATGAAATTATATTTAATTTGGTTTATAAATAAATTTATTTTTAAATTTTACGAAAAAAATAATAAGTATGTAATTGGTTATTAAAATCAAATGTTGTTTGGTAATTTCAAGTTTTTTGGTAATTTGGAGTTGTTGCAAAACTCTATTCATATTTAAATTTATTTTTAATTTAAAATATAATTTATTTTTAATTTATTGACTCATATTTTTAATTTTATTTTCCTTTTTTATAAAATTTTAAATTTTTTTAAAAACTTTAGGTGATATGAAATAAAATTTTAACCATCATGACTGCATTATCAAATACTATAATTTTAAAAATATCACAATTATTATCATGCCAATATATATAAAATCTTAGAATAAAAATCATGTAATTTTGTACAAAAGCAAAAACAACACCTAACATTAAAATTTGATCATGGAAACAATTAATATCTAGTCATTGCCATCCGAAAAAAAAACCCAAATTAATATCCTTGATTTGGTAAATTCTGTAATCATAACTTATAGTGTTAAATTTAGATGAAAGAGTAAATTTTTATCAATTTAACCAGTTAATTATGAAGTGGGATCAAATTAAATATATGTTTAAAGGGAAAACATCTTCTTTTATGCATAATAAAGGAAAAATATTAATACTAATAAAATTTAATATAATAATAAATATAATATGGCATAAAAACATATATATACTTATGTGGAAGAAATTTCAAGCCCGACATTGCAACGTTTTGAGCATGTTTATAAAGATTTTCTTTGTAACAATATTGATTTCAATGGTCTTCTATTTTCTCTGAAGGAAATAGAGAGTAAAATAAAGAAAATGGAGAAATATGCTTCTGCTACTACGAATATTTACAGAGAGACTGAATTTCTTGCTGATATGGATTAGACTTTGCGGAGAATGCATAGTGGATATGACGGAACTAGGCTTAAGGATGGAAGATTGCTTTCACTTCCATAGAAGGTTTCTTGGAAACGGAAAGAGACAAAGTATTTATGAGATATTTCGTTCTGAAACTGCTCTTTTTATGCAATAGTAGGCTTGTTAGCACAGATAGTGTTTACAGTATATGGAAGAACTAGGTCTATGTTTGGAGTTCCTCAATTAGATTTGTTTGTTGTGAATCAGTTGTCTACGAATTTGGATTCCTTTCCTCGCACTCGTTCGATATCAGACTTGGCTTCAGGACCTTATCCGACTGAGAAAAAGGAGGTTGGGTTTTGTTCGGGACCTCTTGAGAGGATTCTGATGGAATTAAACTCGGGTCATAGATTGGGCCTTGTTTTGAACCATCTGGATCTAATAGTGTTTGGAAATACAGGGATCGACATACCATTATAGGAAGCATAAAATCTTTTGTGTCTGAAAATAACGGGGGTTAATGACATGGGGATCTAGCAGTCCAGCCAGACCCTATAAAAAAATTGAGACCAAATGGAAATGATCGGTTGACAAGATATAATTCCTCCATTTTGATTGCATTGCAATTCACTATGACACTTTTGCTATAGAATCCCCCATACTTGTCTTCCAGAGTTTGCAGTATGATATCAAAGACCAATTGTCTTCTACAGTTTGCAGTATGATATCAAAGACCAATGCTATTAAACAGAGGACATAGACCATTGAAAGATAGACCAATATGATTCCATTAATCATTGTCAGTATTTTAATACAAAATTTCAAAGAAATTTGCTTTCATATGTGCATTCGTATGCTTTCTTCTTGTAGCAAAATTGTGCAGATATGTTGTATCGAGGGAGGAGGATGGAAATCAATACAATTTGATACAAAAATTCAGAAGAGTATGGAATAATTTCTAGATTATGATGTGTTATTGTTGTAGCTAATGTGTTTAGAAGTGTTGGAGCTCCAAAGAGAATAATTGACTATTTTGAATAACATAATTTAAATTGCATATATGTGATTTGTAGTTGAAAGATGAATAATAATTAGAAGAATACCTAGCTTTTGTTTGGCTTCCATTGTTGTCAACACGTTGGATCTCATTATCTTTTCTGATTGTAAATGTAAATGTACCATGTATTTTGAAATATTGTAACATATACATGGTTGCTTGTTTTTTTTTAACATAATCTTCAAAAGACATTTTTGCTAGGTTGCAAACTAATTGTTTCAAGAGTAATTTTTTTTTATGCCACACTGTAAGTTGGTGTTGTTGTCAGACTTGATGATGTAATCAGGACACTGTCAATAGAAAAATAAGGTTTTTTATTGTACTTTAGGCAATTAACTGTTGTGTCCTCTATCATTGTAGAGGGTGGTTTTGGCGAATTGCATCTAGCAGAAAGTGGTTCAAATGAAGTACAGTAAATGACTGCAATTGTCAATGTTCCTTCTATCCTTTCAAAGAGATTGTGGGAGGGCTCAATTTTCTCAGTTATTATGTTTCTTTTTCATTCAACTTGTTTATGAATGTTGATTGCGTTGTTTGAAGGGTTATTTATTTAACATATTTCTTGTTTGTTATGTTTTTTAATAGAATAATTGGAAAATACCCTTTTTATATTCTTGTTCAACTTCATTGTAGAGTGGTGCAAATTTTTTCGAACAACTAAAAGTGTAATACAAGACAGAGAAGTTTTTTTTTTTTTCAAAGAACATTGAAATCCACAATGATAATACAAATATAGAAACAATGCAAAGTAATTGATGTTATCGTTGCTCTATTGTCATAAAAAATTCCATATCTAATTTCCAGTGTATATTGCAAACCAATTTTCCATGCATCTATCACAACTATAACAATTGTTCCAATCGGATATGTTTATGTATTTGTTGAAAGTTGTTTTCCTGTTGTATCTAGAATGAATTTGTAATATTTACAAATTAGTGGTATGTTTTGTACAATACTTGATTCAGTTAGTAGCAGAATTCAGCCACAATCACCATGACCATAATTTGTTTTGGGTATACTTTTAAAAATTTTAATTGATATTTCTTTTCCTGGTGATATTTTTTTTCATGTTGTTCAATGAGCTCAGTCGGTACGGACAATGTGATTGTCATGATTCCTTCAACATTTGTCAAATAAACATGTATTATTTGGCATGTTTTGTGGACTTTATCAAAGTATGTATTATAAATGACCCTGACATCTCCATTGAACATGTTTCCAGTTTTGTGAATGTTTAATTCTTGAATTGTAACTGGAACTAAAGATAATGCTTTGGATCTGTGTATGGATTATGTTGATGTGACAAAAGACACAGTTAGAAATGAAAAGAAATACTGATGAATAAAAATTACATGTTTCAATGAAGTCTAAAAAATTGTTTCAAATGTACTTACTTGTTTGATTCTGTTGCAAGCTATGTTTCTTATTATTTCTCTATTGTAGCTTATTGTTTATTGCTACAAGATAAGGAAGATGCAACATCAGTACTTGGATTAAGTATACGAACATAAGTAGTGAAATTTATAAGTAACTACTTAGGTGTAATAGGTGTTTCATGAGGTACTGATTTGATTTTTTATTTCTCTAATTTTGATTGGGTTAGTGATGCTAATCAGAGAGGTAGCAAAACTATGGCTAAGTATTGAATCCTAATCATGTTTGAAAAATAAAGATTCCATAAATGAGCATAGTGAGAATAGAACATAAACAATTATGAAATTTCTAAGTTGTTGAGTCTCAAAAATTATAATATCTGATTGTGGGTGGGATTATTGAGACATTTTATTTTGTAATTGTAGGTGTGGTTGAGCCTATCAAAAAATGTAAAATGATATTTGAGACTGGTAAGATATTAGATATATATTACCTATTCTTTACGAAGTGTGTTGTTATCAATATAATATATACAAAAATAATTTCAATAATATAAATAATAAATCAACACAATAATAACTAATTATTATTTAATGCATATCTCAATAGTTACTAATGGAGTATAGTTGTTATTAGAAGATGGATAAGGTTAATGGGGTAATCCCCATAGTGAAGATATTTGATATAACGCTTCAAAATATGGCACATATGGTTGTGATGGTGGATATTTTTGATAGCTCATATTGGATTTGAAGTTTTATTTTACTGCACAAATGGTCAAGCTAGGACCTATTTACATGCTAACCTCCAAAAACCTCAAGCCACCAAAAGAAGAGAAATTTTGTGCATTAAAGAAACAAAAGCACGAATAGTGCATGAAGATCAGTAATGAGTGTGTGGCCAATGTGTAGTTCAAGCATGCCACTGGTGTGCGCGCAACTACTATACAGGATAGTCGAGAAACCGATGGGCGTGCCACTAATGCGCATGATAGTCGAGAAACCAATGGGTGTGCAACCAATGCGTGTGATAGTCGAGAAATCGGTGGGTGTTCAACCAATGCGCGAGACAGTCAAGCAATTGATGGGTGGACAACCAATGTGCGTGATGGTTAATAAAATGATGTGTGCATAGTCTCTACAGGCGATGGTCAAGAAAGTGGTATGAACACATTCTCGCGGACACTCAACAGTAAGAAAAGCATGAATCCAACCCCTCATATAGGTTGACGTCAGTGGACGGCCCAACCAATCAGAAGTGTTCTGGGAGTTGACTCCGAAAGGTCCGAAGACCCTCACGGCCCTCCGAAAAGAGTGGTGGGGACCATCAAAGCAACGTCCAAGGAAATTAAAGGGGAAGGTAAGACTCGAACGTGACATGGTCCACACTCCCAACGGATGGCCTCTCACCTACCTAGTTATGGATATAATGAGGATGATACAGAGAGAAGATGCTCGGGCTAAAGCTACTAGGTGCCTGGGGATTGTTGCCAAAGGAGGGGAAACCTTCGATGGTGAGCTAGACAAAGATTTTGAGGCAAGATTACCTAATTGCTAGGATGCACAAGGCACATTTATCCCTTCAACGACTTATGAGAAAAAACTAGTGGAAAGAAAATGTAAATCTGACTCGGCATGGAAGAAAATGGCTCGATTAAAGGTCGAAAATTTGGTGGCCACTCTTAGAAAAGAATTCATGCTTTTGACCAAGGTAAAATAACTCTTCATAACCAACCTGGACTACTCCAAGTTAACTCAACTCTATTCCCTTCTTGAGATTTTCAGCACGGCACCTCTGCCCTCGGAGATCATGTGGCAAAGGTGCTACGAGTACACTAATCCGCCAGCAGCCTCCACTTCACAGCCGCGAACCCCCGTGTCGTCTCATCATTCTTGATCATCATCCAACCTAGCACGGTCACGACCAATAGGGCCTTCTGCAACCCCTCGCTGCACCAAATAAATGTGTCAAAGATCCAGCCTATGTGGCCTCCAAATATTTTTGTTTTTACTTTCACTTTGTCCTGACAGTGAAATTACAGTTTCATTTATGATTTCTTTTCTTTTTCCTTTTTTTCTTTTTTTTTTCCCTGTTATGATGTTTTATTTTGTTAGAGAAGTGTGCTCGGATCACGCTTCATTTGGATCATCATTTTGAACTGCATGAGCAAGGAAAAATATATGGGGTAGAGCCCCGAAGAAAAACTCTATAAAAGGAAGAATTATGGTGAGACAAGGGGTTATTAATTTTGTCTAAGTTTTTGGTCCTATCCGTAACTTGCCATGTATAAGTTGTTTTGTGCTCTGCAATGTATGTTTTGGAAAGCTATTTTGAGTCTAATATAATATGAATATTGTCGTCGACTGGATTAAAATTGGATTGATGAACAGTATGTATGTGTTTTTCTTTTGTTTACTTCTATGAGCATTTCTATATTTTATATTTCCAGATCTCATATGTGAAATTTGTTGGATGTGGTCGGTTTGATTCATGAATTTGTATATGTTCTCATAGAGAAAGGATGACACTCATGCGTTAAGATGTTATGCAAACTTGAATTTCGTTCCACAGGATTACACCTTCACATACATTTGGTATACCATTGTTTATTCTAATTCTCGAAGAGTTGGATTCTTATAACTATATGTTTTAACCCTATACAAAAATTATCTACAAAAGAATTCTTAAAAACTGAAAATAAACAATAGCGAGAGCATAAAACATAAAACAGATAGACACTGAGATTCTTCCCCTCGATCCAAAATCAGGACTACTAGCTTGAGTTTTCATTATGTTCCTTTTAGTGTTACAACACACACACACACACACATATACATGTCGAAGCATTCACAAACCCCAATCCATTAACCCAGGATTAAAACATAAACATAGTTCCCTCAACTGGATCTATAAAATACCAGGGCCAGAAAACCATAATGCTCCAAAAACATGTGCAAACTCAAGCACAAAACCATAGGCGGGTCTGCCCACCTAAAATAGGGTCCAAAAAAAAATTCCAAGGCCCCAGACCCTATGCAGGGGGTTACCCAACCCCTGCAAACCCACGGACAAGGGGGGATGTCGCCACCCCCTGTGACCCCCCCACTGCACCCAGCGCAACGAATATGGGGGGGGCTATTGGCCCCCCTGTGACTCGCCCCCACATGCGACTATTCGTGGAAATAATATAACACATACCCAAAATTCTCCCGCTCATTGTTTTATTTCTGCAAGGGACCACCTGAGAGTTTATTCATTATTCCAGCCCTGCAACACCCATTGTTTCTCTACACCAAGAGAAATTTTGAGTGCTCAAAAACTTCATCAATGCATCTACAACATTCTTCAAAGTGTTCACCTTTACCAACAACACCTTTTAATCCTCAACCATATCTCTCACAAAGTGATGTTCTACATCAATGTGCTTTGTCTTTGAAAGATAAGCTGGGTTTTTAGCCAATTAAATTGCACTTTGGCTATCACAATCTATCCTTATAGCTCACTACACTAAACCCATACTTGAGCATAATCTCTACAACCAAATTTATTCCTTGCTTTCATGATTGGCTACCATGTATTCTACCTCTGTAGTTGAAAGAGTCACTACAGATTGTCTTTTACTCATCCAACTGACTGCACCTCTAAACAGGCTAAACACATACCCACTTGTAGATCTTCTTTGGTCCATATCTCTAGCCCAGTCTGCATAAACAAAACTATGTCTAATCCTATTCTTACATGGTAGCACAAACCATAATCATTAGTGTCATGAAAATATCTAAAAACCTGCTTCAGTGTTGTCCAATGCTCCTTCCCTAGATTTGACATAAACCTGCTCAATACTCCCACTGCGTGTGAAATGTATGGTCTAGTACATATCATTGCATACATCAGGCTACCCATTGCACTTGCATATGGAACACGAGACATATCCTCCTCTTATTCTTGTGTTTTGGGACACTGTTTAGTAGATAGCTTTACACCTACAAGAATAGTAACCTTCACCGGTTTACTATCCTACATATTGAACCTCTGCAATATTGTGTCAACATACTTCCTCTCGTTTAACTAGAGCTTCCTCTTTCCCTAATCTCTCTTAATTTCCATGCCCAAAATATACGTTGCAACACCAAGATCCTTCATGTTGAATTCAAATAACAATTGGGTCTTCAAATCTTGGATAATTTCTTTGTCATTTCCAACCAGCAAGATTCATCCACATACAAGACCAAATAAATAACATGGTCACCAGTTAATTTAAAATACACACAATGATCCTCTCTACTTCTGGTGAAGCCAAGTCCCTATATATATGTATCAAATTTTTGATACCACATCCTTGGTGACTGTTTTAACCCATACAGACTTTTTTAACCTACATACCAACTCTTTCTTACCGTTCACCGCAAATCCTTTAGGTTTCTTCATGTAGATATCCTCTTCCATATCCATGTGAAGAAATGATGTCTTCACATCCATCTCTTCTACCTTAAAATAAAATGCAACAACAAAAAATAAAAGTAATTTAAATAGAAGTAACCCTTGCAACAGGACAAAAAATATCACCAAAATCAATTCCCTGCACCTGGGAATAACATTTTTGTACCAAACGAGATTTTTATTTCGCCACCTTTCCTTCTACATTCATCTTCTTCTTAAACACCCATTTTCTCCTGATTTGCTTCCTTCCAGTTGGAAACTCCACCAGATCCCATGCCTCATTTTTGTACAAAGATGTCATTTCATCAACCATGGCCTCCTTCCAGAGTTTTCCATCCTCTGAATCCACTGCCTCCCTGAAATTTTTGGGATCACCATCAATGATATTTAAAGAAAAATTTGAACAAAAATAATATGGACTACACCTTTCTAGATGCCTTCTTTCCCGAACTGGTCTTCTCACAGCTGGAGTTTGTGGCTCTTCCTCTTCTAAATTGTGTTCTATTGTAGAGTCTTATTCATCCTCATTTAGCTCAAAATCTATCTTCTCAAGTTCCTTTGGTAGGACTTCATGTTTAACAACATATTTGACCTTTTACCCAATAAAGATGCACCTTTTAGATTTATTATCCAACTTGGTCCTTCTCTCCTTTGGAACATGTACATATTCATCACATCCAAATACCCTCAGATGTGAAAGAGAGGGTTTCTTACCATTCCATACCTCATGTGGAGTCTTATCCTCCAACGTTGATGAAGGTGATTTGTTAACCAGGTAACATGTAGTCCCCACTGCCTCTGCCCAGAATTCTTGTCCTAACCCGGTACCATTGAGCATTCTTCTTGCCTTTTCCATCAATGTTCTGTTCATTATTTCTACAACTCCATTTTGCTAAGGTGTGTATGGAGTAGTCTTATGTCATGCTATACCACACTTCTTACAGAACTCTTCAAACTCATTATTGCAGAACTCTCCACCATTATCTGTCCTCAGCACCTTTATCTTCTTCTTTGTTTGGTTTTCCACCAGAGACTTAAATTCTTTAAATTTGTCAAAGTCTTTGGCTTTCTTCCTCAAGAAATATATCCATGTATTCATTGATAAGTCATCTGCGAATGAAACATAGTACACAGACTTTCCCAGTGATGGAACCGACATAGGTCCAAACACATCACTGTGCACAAACTGTAATATCTTGTTAGCCCTCTTAGCACCAGAAGGAAAATTCACCTGATTTTGCTTCACATATACACAATGTTCACAGAAATCGAAATCCAGAGAAGGGTTGAGTTAGTTATTGGGTAGGAACAATTTATTCACCAAAGACTTAGATTGGGACAAAGTACCTAACTTGACCCATAAAGTATTTGTCGTAGCTTCCCCAGATACATTCAAAAATACTGAATCTGTGATGCATGACCATATTATGCTATTTTCCTTCTGATCCAACTTCGCCTAGTCTTCATCGCGCGTTGTCGTTGGTTTAGTACCCAGATCCACTAATCTTTATCCACCAGGAGATCCTCCATATTGATCTCCCACAACTCAAAACTCTGGCCATTAAATTTAGTTATCTCTATCTTTCCACTTCTTGCCATCTTCTTTCACCGCAAGAATTAATCCCATAAATCTCGCACTGAACAGGGTCTACCACAGGCCCGAGAAAAAAAACCCTTAGCAACAAAGGTGTCCCCTTGAAGCTGAAACAAATATGATACCAAATGTAGGTTTTAACCCTATACAGAAATTATTTGCAAACAAATTCTTAAAAACTGAAAATAAACAATAGCGAAAGCATAAAACATAAAACAGATATATATAGAGATTTTTCCACTGGATCCCAAATCGGGACTACCAGCTTCATTTTTCATTATGTTCCTTTTAGTGTTACAACACATATATATACATGCCAAAGCATTCATAAACCCCAATACATTAACCCTGGATAAGAACATAACCGTAATTACCTTGACCAGATCTACAAAATACCAGGGGCAGAAAACCACCATGTCCTAAAACCGTGTGCAAACCCATGCATAAACCATAGATGGGTCCGTTGGACCTCGTACAAGGGGCTACCTGCCCCTTGCAAACCCCTGGACAAGGGGGGATGTCGCCTCCCTGTGACCCCACCGTTGGGCCCGATGCAACGAGCAGGGGGGTGTATCGCCCCCCTTGTGACCCCCCTACGCATGCGAATATTCGTGGAAAGAATATAACACATACCAAACAATATCGTAAAATCCCGTCCCTTCAGAATTTCCCTATTAAATTCTTCACGACATCACTCTTTTAATTCAAGTTTTGTTCATTAATTCTTATTTGGCCCTATTGAGGCATATCAGATAAATATAGTCTCCTGAAGCCCATTATTAGCCTAAATTCCTACATGAGATTGACATGAAGAACCTTCATCATTCATGAACTTATGTTTTGATGAACCATATTAAATATATTTCCCAGAGGAAGTTGCAATGTAAGATCAAAATCCTCTAATTCTAATATGTCCTGGGCACTGGTCCTTTAAAAACCCACAACATATTTTTGGCATCGTTGTCGGGGAACGAATTAGAAAAATTTTCCCTGGAATACGACATAATCCACCCTCCAGTTAGGTGAGAAAGACGGGTTGGGGGTTGTATATCTCTCATCTTGGTGACTCCACTGATATAAAATTCAAAGTGTAAGTAATCCTGGCTTTCACCAGGCCTCATACCCGGTCAGATACCACTTAGCAAAAATCACCCTCTGTGTCTGACCGAGAGAAATTAATCTTCAAAATAATATGGAAAGAAAAGGTCCTCAGTCAATCCAATATACCCTCGTTCTCCCTTGAAGCATATTGTTGTTTAACCTATTCTTTCTCATTTGAAGCCTAGGGAGGACTATAGTCTAATTTCGGATGTGTAAGTCATAAAGTCATATTTTTTATGTAAAATGGAACTTCATAGATATGTAATTGATGAATTAAAACCTAATTAAAGATGACCCCATCAATGACACACCTTATAAAAGGAAATAGGAAGAGAGTGAAGGTTGAGAAGGACATGTCACAAAACTAGCCTCATTGAATGTAATGGTACTTCTTAATGGAACCCTTCTCTCTCTATCTCTCTCTCTCTCTCTCTCTCATGTTTTTGTGATGTATGCAGTTCTTGCATTTTTACCAGTTTTCTAGTGATTAGTTTCATGGAAAATATATATGTTTTCTCTCCTCTTTTGGCACTCAAGCCTGCTGAATCTTAGGCACTAAGATTTGTATCATTGATCTTAAAGAAAGTTAACACTCCATGGGAGTTATGGTTTTAAATGTATTTTAGTTTTAAATTTTTGAATAAATATTGAACCTCCTTTTAGCACCTTTGGATTCAATTTGATATGTCATACATTTTAAGTATCACAATTGGTATAGAAGCATAACAAAGTTTTATACCATTTGACCTTCATCCACCACTATAGGAGCATCTTTGCATGGATTCACTTCATCCATTGGTCTGCAACATGGAGGTTCCATGACATCTATAACAACCCATGTTGTTCTACAAACACTTGGGATCTTTTATGGCCCTCTAAAACCGGTGTTCACACATTCATTGTTATTGCAAACTTATACAACCATGCCATACCTTAACAACAATATGTATGCAACATATAGAAGCTTGGGTTACCTCATTTTAGCTTTTTCACAACTTTCCCACATTGGTATGGCCACCATAAAAGCACAATAATGAATGGAACACATGGAAACAATATCCAGTTAACTTCATGTACATACCACAACATCTACATAAAATTTAAAAGAGTGTACACTAACTCATTTTAAAGGATTTTCCATTAGCTCAAATTGGTTTTTCATGTAATTTGATTTTGTTTCATAATTTTAGAGATATCATTAATTGAAATCACACATTCCTATAAAGAATCATGAACACACATATATTTAGTTTCAAGAATGATTTTCTCATTCCAAAAATCATTATAGAAAAAACATATTGTGTCAATAAATATGTATCTTTCATACTTCAAATGGGTCTTTGAAAATATTTGATTTCATCACATGTAGAAAAATTTATCAACAAAGTTGCAGCAAGAGATCTAGTGGTAGAAAAATTCAAAAAAAAAACACAAGTTTATGGGTTATCCACAAACCCATGGTTATGGATAAACCACAAAAGACCCTTCCCCAAACTTGTCATTGCTAACTTAGTTATGGGTCATCCAAAAACATATAGTTATGCATTAACCACACAAAATTGTTCTCTTTATTGACGCTTCATACATTCTAATCATGATAGTTATGAGTCATCCACAAATCCATGGTTACAGTTTAACCATATAAAAATCTTCTCTTCGTTGGCACTTAGCACATTTTAATGTTGATGGTACTTTTAACATAATGGGGTCCCTCCTTTTTTAGCATGACTGAATGACAAGGACCATCATTTTCTTTGGGGGGGTGGGTGTTGAAGGAATTGATATGAATATTAAGAGGGCTTATACCATAATTTTTGGTGTACAATTCATAACTTTATACTTTTATACCAAAGGGAACTTGATATATATGTTATTGATGAAGTAAAACCTAATTAAAGTTTACTTTGTTAACAAGACACCTTTTAAGAAGGTAATAAGAACAGAGTGAAGGATGAGAAGGGGAAGTCCTAAAATTTGTCTTGTTGCATGTAATGGTTCTTCTTAATTGAATTATTATCCTCCAATTCTATCTCTCTCTCTCTTAATAGTTTTGTGATGTATTTATTGTTTGAATTTTTGACATTGTTCTTGTGATTAGTTTCATCAAAGATCTCTATGTTTTCTCTCCTCCTCTCTTAGAAATCAAGAATTTTAGATCTTAACCCCCAAGGTCCAAACCATTGAAAGGATATGTCCCAAAATGGCCTCATTGTGTGTAATGGTTCTTCTAAATGGAACTCTCTCTCTCTCTCTCTCTCTCAAGCATTTTAGATCTTAACCCCCAAGGTCCAAACCATTGGAAGGAGATGTCCCAAAATTGGCCTCATTGCATGTAATGGTTCTTCTAAATGGATCTCTCTCTCTCTCTCTCTCTCTCTCTCTCTCTCTCTCTCTCTCTCTCTCTCTCTGTATTCAATTTTTACAAATTTAGCAATGTTATTATGATTATTTTCATGGAATATATGTATGTTTTCTCTCCTCACTTCTCAACATTAAAGCCTCGTAGATATTATCCCCCAAGATATAGAACACTTACACATTAGGCACATGGTCATATCCATGCTATAAATGGTGCTTTCTTCAGTTAAGAGGATAAGATAGGGTGTGTTTTCTTTAATTTTGAGATTGTACATTCTAAATTTCCCTTGAATTTTTTATGTCTTTACAACTCTTTGTAGAAATTGCATCCCTAATTCTCACATCCATATAAAACAATATAGCTAACATGAGTCTCAAAGAGGAATTTTCCTTTATCCCAATATCACTTGATTTAAAATTATTTTAAATTCTATAATAAACATTTCACCCCTCATTTTTCCTTTTCTCAATGTTATAATTCAAGTTGACCTTACGATGTATATCGATTCCAAGTTATCTACATGAAGAAACTTCCTCCAAGTTGTTTTTGTCATAGAAAAATGTATCATAAGTGATATTTTTAGATTTAATATCATGAATTTCATCCATACCCATCTTGGAACATAAATCATGGGGAGTTCTTACTTGTCAAGATCGTAAGATTACCTTACTAAAAGAACAATATTATCACCATAAAGAAGTGTGATGACTATACTAGAACTAGTTGACACCAACACACCTTCCTATTCCAAAAACTCATGTTTCCTATTTATCCATATATATGAAAAAAATGATAAAAAAAGGAAAAAATACCATTTTTAGATTCCTATAATACATTTAATTTTTTTAACCAACCTTTAGTAATGCTAAACTTAAAAATAACATTTTCATACAAAATATACATATATAATATAGATATTCCTAACATTTTTATAAATCGAAAAGTCACTACCATCACAATTCAAAATCACCATAATCAAAATTTAACCCAACTAAATAACCACAACCACAGCTACCCTTGTATCTAAATGTGCACAATCACATGAGAAACTCAAAACTCTCATATCTAAATGTACATGGTATTTTATCAAACCTTAATTGATATATAAATGTTTTGGCATAAGCACACTTTAGTTTTAATATTTTAAATTGTCACTAATTAGAGGTGAGTCTCATGAAACTTTATATTTTATTATTATTATTATTATTATTATTATATATATATATATATATATATATATATATATATATATATATATATATATTTATTTATTTATTTATTTATTTATTTATTTATTTTAATATAAATAATAATTATTTAATTAAATTTAAAAACATAATTAAAAAAAAATCATGGGCTTAGAATAGACAATGATGGGGTGTATTATTAAGTCACTTTGTGATGTGATGTGATGGTGATGGTCACCAGTTCAAAACTATATAGGATAAAAATCAATCATGTTAAGGGTTGGATGATTTTGATGGCTTAGATGCCCATGTGATGGTGATGGCCACCAGTTCAAAACTTTGTAGGAAAAAAATCAGTCATGTTAAGGATTGGATGATTTTGATGGCTAAGATGCCTCTGAATCAGGGTTTCTCGAGCCATAAGTCAAGCCTGGTGTAATATTTGATGAAATCATACCACTTGACAAACACAAACAAAAACATAATTCAAGAAAAAACATAAATTAAAATAATATTAGCATTATCAACTTAACTAAAAATATTTGAGTTGCAAACACCACCCAAACTCCCATTAAAAAAATGAATGGCTCATATAACAACCATATGATAAGTCCATGTGTCATCAATAACTATAGCATTAGCCTTGCTTCAAAGTGCGTTGAATTTCAAATATATTTTTTTAGCTTTTGCAATTTTAATCAAAGTTTCAAGAAAATGCTTAATATTCTTATTTTCAGGTAAATTCAACAATATTTTTCTAATACCCATTCCAGAACTCCTCTGGCTCAAGCGCGCTTAACTGTGGAGTTTTCCCCACAATCAAGCCCACTTAGCTTGCTACCCCATTTGAAAAACCTTAGCAACTATTGTGCCTCATGAACCATTCAAGAAGAGATCCCTTTACTCTTAGTATTTTAAGCATGAGGGGTTTCCGCAAGGCATTATATTAGATATCATTTTTGGGAATCATCTGTGTTAATGTAGTCATTCATCTATGACCATTTCCATGAGAGGTAGTCGTAATTGACTAATTTCTCATGATTTTTGAATAGTCCGCTTAGCAGTCATTGCATTTTGAATAGTCCACTTAGCACTTAGTCACCCGATGTAATGAGTGCTAAGTGTCCATTCAACGCCATTCAACGCCATTTGGTAGATTCATCAATACTCCATGTAATGAGTAAAATAAAAAATCACACTTAAGGTCGTATGTTAAATCTAGGCGGAGCTTACAACCCAAGACATTGTATCAAATCCATATTACCCTCAAAGACCTTAGAGGCAATGTAAATAAATTGACATGACCTATAATTTGTTGTATATGACGATTTAATATTATGCATAGAAATTAGAGCAAACATAACGCTCGTAAATGTAATTAACTTGCTGGCGGGGTATGGTATGGTTAATTGATAGGTGTAAATTTTTTTCACTATGTTGTAATGTATTAGATTAATGCATGTGACAAGAAGTGCTATGAAATCGACACTAGAACTCGTAATGTTTTGCTACCTCTATATTCAATGATGCCGCATCGCATGTGGTTGCACGTCATTTATGTAGACAAGGTGTGGGCCTAGATAATTTTCAATTGATATTGATGCAGGGGCATTAGATTCTAGCCAGCAATGTGAAAGCCTGTTCACATGTTGTGGCTAGCTGAGTTAAAATTCATTCACTAATGGGTGAAAGTCAAATGTTTAATGAGCGGATTTAATTCCTCAAACAATTTAATATTATTATTTTTTGTAATAAATTAAGAGAGTATTTAGAGATAAGTAGTTTGAATAGGTATGAGCTTGTTGAGCATATCTAGCTGTAGTTGATATATTTTAGGAGGATATCGGGCAAGTAGGATTTTTTCTCAATTTAGGAAATCTGATCCTAAATTGAGGAGGTCTCTGCTTTGTAATAAAACTATAAATTAGAATGTTTGTAATGGAGAAATTTAGAGTTGGCCGTGAGGAATTATTGTGAGGATTGGAATTAATAAAGATTGCAAAGTTCTGAATTATTGGTTCATACTGGCAATCCCCAGAGATCTTTTATCTTCGAAATTTTATTTGTGTAATATTTATGTATGAGTTGAGGGTGATCAAACTTCTGTGATCTATGTTAGAAGAAGACTTGATTTTTTTTTAAATTCTTGAATTATACAGTTCGATATCAATTTGAGTGAAACACAGAACCTATGAATACTTCTTTATGTTTGTGGATGATTATATTCCTCTCTGTTAAGATAAAACACATTTTTTTTAGTGTGGAATAATTCTTTAATATCAGAGATCAGTTCTGATATCAATAAGAATTTGTATAAGCATTCTGGTTTGATCGGCAAGAATCAATGTGATTCTGACTTTAAAAGTTACCAATGAAGAATCTTGATGTTTCTGAAACACGATCTTCAGCATAGAGGGTAATTCATTTTGTTTGTTAATGTTGCTGAAACACGATCTTCAGCATAGAGAGTAATTCGTTTTGTTTGTTAATGTTGTTGAAACACAATCTTCAGCATAGGAAGCAATTCGTTTTTTTAATAATGTTGCTGAAAGACAATCTTCAGCACAGAGAGAAGTATGTTTGAAAGGAAGCAATTCGTCTTGATTTCTGGAATCAATTTATGTTTATGTATAGTTTTGATAAATCGATGTATAGAAGCCGATTTCAAGCTTTGATGCAGAGCGACGAATTTCTGGGTGAATCGAATTAAAGTCTATGTAATTTGACTTCAAAGCAATAAGAAAGTTAAGCCTTGAAGAATCAGTTTTACAGCCAACAACGCAGAGCTCTGGCATATTAAAGTTCAGCATTTCAGAAATTTCAGTTCTATCAGTTCAGCGTTGTGACAGGTATGAGACAGCATTGGAATTTTGATGCATTGGAAACTTCAGGTATGAGCCAACATTGTTTGAAATGAAAATTGGGTTATAAGAGATTAATTTAAAGAGTTTTTAAAATGATTTAGAAGCACTTTATTTAAAGCCAAAGATCATGTTGTGGAATTTTTGGTAGATTTCATTAATCAAAATTTTCAAATTTGATGAATGAAAATGAAAGTGAAGAATTGCATCTTACTCCTCTGGAGTTAGAAATCATTGTTGATAAATTTGAAAGGCTCTCCTTAATGCCTGCACCATCACCACCATCATTAGTGGTATCAGACCCAACTTCAAAGAATTTTCCAGAGATTGAGCAGACTTTCCAGAGTCAGAAGAAGAAATCCAGCATGGTTGTTCGAATTGGTAGAGGTGCTACTGGTAGAAGAAGAGGTAGGCCATTTGCTAATGCAGAAGTACTGGAGACTATGTAGCAGATCCAAGCCAGATTGGAAGCAATCAAAGTAGGACAACCAAGGGATCCTGAAGATGTCAGTGAACCAGAAGCTGAAGAAGAAGAAGGAGGAGATGTTGAGCTTACTCCTGAGATGAGATTCTTTAAGACAGTTTTAGGATCTACATCCAAGCCTAGACTTGAAGTATCAGCTTTTGTAGGAGGATTGAATCCAGAAGAGTTGATAGACTGGAGGAATGAGACGAATAAATGCTTTGATTATGAAGATATGGCTGAAGACAAGAGAGTCAAATTTACAATCACAAGATTAAAGGGACATGCAACACTTTGGTGGGATGAAGTGCAAGCAGAGAGAAGGAGAGCTGGCAAACAACCAATCAAAAGTTGGAGCAGAATCGTGGCCAAAATGAAAGGTAAATTCTTGCCTAGTGATTATCAGCTTACATTGTTTAGACAAATGCAGAATCTTTGACAAAGACTAATGACTGTGAAAGAGTACACTAAAGAATTCTACAAAGTGAGCATAAGAGCTGGAAAAATCTAGGACACAACAGAGAAGATTGCTAGGTATGTAAATGGTCTCAGATTGGAGATCCAAGATGAAATCAGTATTTTGTCTCTTAATTCAGTTGAAGTGGCTTATCAAATGGCCTTGAATGCTGAAGAGAAACTACTGAGAAAGCAGTCTGCCAAAGGAAGATGTACTTTCCGAGGAAAGGGAATTCAAGGTGGTAGAGGGAGATCTACAACACCAAAGGATGGAGCTGGCAGCAACTTACCTTAGCATGCATAGACAGATGGTGATGCAAGTGGCAGAAGAAATTCCCACAGAGGAAGAGGAGGCAGAAGCAGAGGAAGAGAGGTAAGATGTTACCGATGTAACAAATTTGGACATAGAGCCTTTGAGTGCCCAGAGAAAGAGAATGTGGGTACGAGTCAAAGAAATGTAATTGTTGCTCAGACTGAATAAGTAGCAAAGATGCCTGAAGCTGAGAGAGAAATTGTGCCAGAGAAGGGAGAATCTTTGGTTGTTAACAAATTTTTGCTGAAGAAAGAAAAGGAAGTTGCTGAACCAGCACAGAGGAAAACTTTGTTCAGAAGTGTATGCAAAGTTCAAGGGAAATGTTGTCAACTAGTCATTGATGGTGGAAGCACAGACAATATGGTCTCTACAGAGGTGATAGAGAAATTGAAGTTGGAGACAAGGGAACATCCAACACCCTACAAGGTGTCATGGCTTAAGAAGGGCCATCAGCTGATTGTGAAATAAAAATGTGAGATAGATTTGCAGATGGGCAACTACAAAGATAAGGTAATGTGTGATGTGATGCCCATGGATGTGTGTCACATACTGCTAGGTAGACCATGGCAATATGACAAAGGAGCAATGCATGATGGTAAGAGAAATACTTACAAGTTCTTCAAGGATGGTATGTATAAAAAATTGTTGCCAATGGAAGAAGGAGAAGAATCAAGCAAAAAGTCTGATCCAAAGGCTTTATTGCTGAGTGGGAAGGAATACTTACAGCAGATTGAAGAAGAAGAGGTAAATTTTGCTTTAGTTTTCAAGCCTAAATTAGTACTTACCTCTACAAAAATTTCTGATTTACCAATTGAAATTCAAGAAATGTTTGACAATTATTGTGATATAATTGTGGATGATTTTCCTAATGAGTTACCACCTGTAAGAAAAATCAGCCATCAGATAGATTTGATTCCAGGATCAAATCTACCAAACAAAGCAGCTTACAGAATGACTCCAGCAGAAAATGAGGAAATTAGAAAGCAAGTGCAGGAATTGGTTGACAAAGGTTTGGTTCGAGAAAGTTTGAGTCCTTGTGCAGTACCTACAGTGTTGAGCCCGAAGAAAGATGGAGGCTGGAGAATGTGCACCGATTCAAGAGAAATCAACAAAATAACAATCATGTATAGATTTCCTTTGCCTAGAATTGAAGATTTAATGGAATTTTTGAGTGGAGCGAGATATTTTTCAAAACTTGATTTGAAAAGTGGGTATGATCATATTAGGATAAGGGAAGGTGATGAATGGAAAACAACCTTTAAGACAAATGAAGGATTGTATGAGTGGATGGTAATGCCTTTTGGCTTATCAAATGCACCCAATACTTTTATGAGGCTCATGAATGAAGTGTTAAGAGAATTTATTGGTAAATTTGCAATAGTATATCTGGATGACATACTAATTTACAGCAAAACAAAAGAAGAACATTTAAGGCATCTTAACTATGTCTTGAAGAAATTACATCAAGAGAACTTGCTGATAAATCTGAAGAAGTGTTCATTCATGAAGGAAGAGCTTGTGTATCTGGGTTTTGTTGTTTCTGCTGAAGGATTAAAGATGGATCCAGAAAAGGTCAGAGCAATTGTGGAGTGGCCTTCACCAAAAAGTGTCTTTGAGGTAAGAAGTTTCCATGGACTTGCTAGTTTTTACAGAAAATTCATAAAGAATTTTAGCAAGATTAATGCACCAATCATTGAAACCATAAAGAAGGACAAATAGCCATTCAAGTGGACTGCTGAAGCTAAAAAGAATTTTCAGTTTTTAAAACAGAAAATAACAGAGAAACCTGTATTAGTGTTGCCTGATTTTACTAAAACATTTCAAGTAAAGTGTGATGCCAGTGGAGAAGCTATTGGAGCTATCTTAAGTCAAGAAGATAGGCCTGTAGCATATTTCAGTGAGAAGCTGAATGACACAAGGAGAAAATACTCTTCTTATGACAAAGAGTTTTATGCAATAGTACAATCATTGAAGAAGTGGAGACATTATTTAATGTCTAAGGAATTTGTACTATATTCAGATAATCATGCTTTACAATACATTATGCAGCAGCCTAAGTTAAATCAAAAACATGCTAAATGGGTTGAATATCTTCAAAGTTTCAACTTTGTTTTAAAACACATAAGTGGCCAGGAAAACAAGGTAGTTGATGCCTTGAGTAGGAAGAACATTCTTGTCCAAGAAAGTCAAATTGAAGTGGTAGGTTTTGATTTTCTTAAGGAATTGTATAAAACAGATTTGGATTTCAAGGAAGCATTTGAAGCATGTTTGAATCCTGTTTTGATTGATAGAAGTCAGTGGTTGGATTATTTCTTGCAAGAGGGTTTGTTGTTCAAAAGAAATCAATTATGTATACCGAATTGTTCCATGAGAGAAAATCTCATTAGAGAGAAGCATAGTGGTGGACTTGTTGGACATTGTGGTACTGATAAAACTTATGAGCAGCTGAGTCATTTTTATTATTGGCCAAAAATGAGATCTGAAGTGGAAAAGTATGTGAAGAATTGTAAAATTTGTCAGTATGCCAAAGGTAGAAGCCAGAATGTAGGTTTGTACATTCCATTGCCTATTCCAGACAGACCTTGGGATATGGTAAGTATGGATTTTGTTTTAGGACTGCCTAAGACACAGAGAGGGAATGATACAATTTTTGTTGTTGTTGACAGATTTTCAAAGATGGCACATTTTATTCCATGTTATAAAACCAGTGATGCTACTCATGTTGCTAATTTTTTTTTCAAAGAAATTTTTAGATTACATGGGTTGCCTAAAAGCATTGTTTTTGATAGAGATACCAGGTTTGTTGGTCATTTTTGGAGGACATTGTGGAAGAAGCTCGGTACTAATCTGAGTTTCAGCTCAGCTTATCATCCTCAAACTGATGGGTAGACTGGGGTAGTAAACAGAAGTTTAGGTAATATTTTAAGAAGTCTTGCAGGAGAACATCCTAAGCAATGGGATCATATCTTACCACAGGCAGAATATGCATAAAATGATTCACCAAACAGAAGTACAGGACAGAGTCCATTCCATATTGTTTATGGGATGCACCCAAGAGGAGTTTCTGAATTGAGAAATTTGGGAAAATCAGAATTGAGAAGCGCTGAAGGTGAACAATTTGCTTCAGAGATTCAAGCAATTCATGAGCAAGTAAAGCAACAGCTACAAGACAGCAGTATCAAGTACAAAAGCAGAGCTGATTTGAGCAGAATAGAAGTTCAATCTGAAGTTGGTGATTTAGTTTTGGCTCATTTGAGGAAAGACAGATCTCCAAAAAGAGAGTATAACAAGCTGAAGTTTAAAAATATAGGACCATGCAGAATCCTGAGAAAATTTTCTGCTAATGCCTATGAAGTTGAATTACCATCTAATATTGGAATATCTCCAATATTTAATGTTGCATATTTGTACATGTATGAAGATGGTGGCATAGATGAAAGACCAAAAGACAAAGAGCAGATTGATTGGGTAAAACAGTTACCTACAGCACATCCATTACAACCAGAGATGATCTTAGACAAGAAGGTGTTTAAGAGAACTAGAGGACGAGAGTATTTCCAGTATTTGATCAAGTGGAAAGATCAACCAATTGAAGATGCTACATGGATGACAGAAGCTATGTTGCAGAAGTTGGGTAGTTCTGTGAAGGATCTCATGGACAGGAGCCCATGAAGAATTTTGTCATTGGGAGTCTGATGCAAGAGCATTAGATTATAGCCAGCAATGTGAAATCCTTTTCACATGTTGTGGCTAGCTGAGTTAAAATTCATTCACTAATGGGTGAAAGTCAAATGTTTAATGAGAGGATTTAATTCCTCAAACAATTTAATATTATTATTTTTTGTAATAAATTAGGAGAGTATTTAGAGATCAGTAGTTTGAATAGGTGTGAGCTTGTTGAGCATATCTAGCTGCAGTTGATAGATTTTAGGAGGATATTGGGCAAGTAGGATTTTTGTCTCAATTTAGGAAATCTGATCCTAAATTGAGGAGGTCTCTGTTTTGTAATAAAACTATAAATTAGAATCTTTGTAATGGAGAAATTTGGAGTTGGCCGTGAGGAATTATTGTAAGGATTGGAGTTAATAAAGATTGCAAAGTTCTGAATTATTGGATCATACTCGCAATCGCCGGAGATATTTTATCTTCGAAATTTTATTGGTGTGATATTTCTGTACGAGTTGAGGGCGATCGAACTTTTGTGGTCTCTGTTAGAAGAAGACTTTATTCTTTTTAAATTCTTGAATTATACAGTTCGATATTAATTTGAGTGCAACACAGATCCTATGAATACTTCTTTATGTTTGCAGACGCTTATATTTTTGCGTCCTCTCTGTTAAGATAAAACGCATTTTTTTAGTGTGAAGTAATTCTTTAATATCAGAGATCAATTCTGATATCAATAAGAAATTGTATAAGCGTTCTGGTTCGATTGGCAGAATCAATGTGATTTTGGCTTTAAAAGTTACCAATGAAAATCTATGATGTTGCTGAAACATAATCTTCAGCATAGAGAGCAATTCGTTTTGTTTGTTAATGCTGCTAAAACACAATCTTCAACATAGAGAACAATTCGTTTTGTTTGTTAAAGTTGCTAAAACACAAACTTCAGCATAGAGAGCAATTCGTTTTTTTTGTTAATGTTGCTGAAACACAATCTTCAACACAGAGAGAAGTATGTTTGAAAGGAATCAATTCGTTTTGATTGATGGAATAAATTTCTGTTTATGTATAGTTTTGACAAGTCGATGTATAGAAGCCGATTTCAAGCTTTGATGCAGAGCGATGAATTTCTGGGTGAATAGAATTAAAGTCTGTGTAATTCGACTTCAAAGCAATCAGGAAGTTAACCCTTGAAGAAGCAGTTTTACAGCCAACACCGCAGAGCTCTGGCATATTAAAGTTCAGCGTTTCAGAAATTGCAGTTCTATCAGTTCAGTATTGTGACAGGTATGAGACAGCGTTTGAAATTTAATGCATTGTGAACTTCAGGTATGAGCCAGTATTGTTTGAAATGAAAATTGGGTTATAAGAGATTAATTTAAAGAGCTATTAAAATTATTTAGAAGCACTTTATTTAAAGCCAAATATCATATTGTGGAATTTTTGGTAGATTTCATTAATCAAATTTTTGAAATTTGATGAATGAAAATGAAAATGAAGAATTGAATTCTACTCCTCAGGAGTTAGAAATCATTATTGATAAATTTGAAAGGCTCTCCTTAACTCCTGCACCATCACCGCCATCAGATATTGTTTTGAGCTTTCCAAATGTGAAGCTTTCACTGTGCGAAAGAATCTCTGCACAATGCTCACATTTAAAGTGGTGGAATAGCTGACTAAAGCATGATCATAAATAAGCTCTATTCATAACCATTAATATTACTTGATACCAATTCTTGTGAGGCGATACTAAGATTTATTTCATTAAATCACTTTCATTTTATTAGGTTCTGATTATTTTATGAATTTATCATCATCATGGGAATCCATCTAGCAACAAATTTGGGCAATACCCGTATAGACAATACGTCACAATAGTTGCTAGATTTTTTCACAATTATAAACTTTCCGTATTCACAATTGAAATATATGCATAATTAAATGTTGAGTGTTGTGGATGAAGCTTTTTTATAGTCCTTCTATCCTGCATGTTACTATATTCGAAGATAGAATATAATACAAAGACGTGATGTGAACTTCAAGAAGTGACCTTTTCGGTGCCTCCTGCCTTCTATGCTATATACCAGGAGGTAGGGAATATATGAATGGACTATGGCTCTAAGATGTTTATAATTTTTTAATCACAAAGACACTGAGTGAGTGGAGTAACGCTGGGTTGCTGGATCCTTTGTTACGGGTGGAAAATGAACTAATAAATCTCCAGGTGAACTAAACTAGTCTTTAATTAATTAATTAATTAATTAATTTAGTTGTTCACACACATCATATATTGATTTTCCTACGGTCGATTGCGTCATTCCAACTTTAGAGGATATTCTACAATAGGTGGTGAGAGATCTATTTAAGATTCAAAATAACCGTGATCATTGCATGAGATGCAAAACACATGAGCAAGTTATAATTTCTTTACCTCTTTTAATTTCTTTTATTTTATGTTCCCATTATCGCTTGTATCTTAGTCTTAAATCTTCGTATAATATTGCAAAAACTGAACTATTTTTTTATCTTTTGCTAAAAGCGATGGATATCCCTTTGAATCAAAAGACTCAAATATCCAAGTACCATTTCGTTTGAGAGGCCAATAAAAATTTGAACACTTTTACTTCCCAAAAAAAAAAAGGAAGATTAATGAGATGACTACCACAAGACTCTATTTATTCAAATTTTATTTAGAATATGGAAATATACCAAATCGACATGATATTGCTAGATGCCATATTTTTTTCTCATGGGTAATGAGAAACATGAGAAGCATGTACGTTCAAATTATGAGAAGTTCCATAGCCTAGAGCGATGGACAATTAAAGTATTGTGCAATGCATTTATAGTTATGAGTCTGAGTGGAGGCACATCTGTATAATTTGCATAATGTGTAGTGCGATTAAGCTTAGTGGCTTCTACTAGCCTACCTATTTCCATTCATAGTAAACCTGAAAAAAATGGTAGGAAAGAATATGTGTAAGCTCCATTTCTCAAATAACTACAACATGCACAGTGACAAATGAGTTTCTTCTTTGCTACAAGTATCTAGTTATGCAGCAAGGAGGAGAAAGGTGAATTTTTAGAAATTTGAATGCATAACATGAGTTAAATGATTGACAATAATGTGCTCATACCACTCTGCATATTAAGGATAAACGTTAATGTAAATAGGGTCACCCATTAACAAATATTTCCATGTACGGTATTTTTCTTTGGAATCAATGATGCGGAAATGTGAAAATAAATATTTCATGGTACACCATACTCCCAGAGGCAAAGGAGATTTAGAAAATGTTCTAGCATACTCGTATTATACGGAGGATGATTCATCCTCCACACAAACCCCTCTAGTGCACATCCACACAATCCCTCTTCCGCACAATCCATCCTTCGCACATGACCTTCCTACTCACACAAGTCTTGCTCTTCCCCTGCATCTTCTTTGATCCCACGTTGAATAGAACAACCTCAAACACTCTCCCTTTGGTTTTTCAATAGTTACAATAAACCTCCGTATATGAACTAAATTTGCAGAAATTTATCACAACAGAACTTTCTTTTGTTACAATCTATATTACACATGTTTCCTTCACTCCTCTTTACTTGAATTGCATAAATCAAAATATCAAAACGAAGTAATATATTTCGCAGAACTAACCAACAAGATGGGATTACAATTCCAAATACTTGACATAACCAGTGCAGCATATGTGTAATGTCCCTTTTTGGGGATCCTCAAGATTCTATGTCAGAGATGGACTAAAAAAGAATTTACTAGTTATGTCACCTCTGAAAAGAGGGTGAGAACCAGAGCCTACCTGGCCAACTGTAGGCTCTGCCTATAGAACTTGGAATAAACCCAATTCACGAATCTCAAAAAGGCCTTCAATGAAAACGTTGTATAAGAAAATATGAGTAATGAAAATGCAGATTAGGGCTGGGATCCCCTCATTCAAGCTGTATGTGACATTTATATGCAATTTCAGCAGAAACAAATAAGTTTAAGCATGTTAAACAGATCTCCCAGAAACAAGACTAGCTAGAAATCAGCCAAAGAGAGAGACTACTGCAAAATGAAAACCCCAGCTACTAGAATTGCACAGATCTGACTGGAACTAAGAGGAGGTCAGCCAAAGGTCTGATATTTCAGTAATATAATAGTAAATCAGAGTTACATATCATCTTATTTCCTTTACAACTGATTACAAGAACTAGGGCAAGATCCCTTCAGAAATAAGAGTTGCAACTAGAAATAAACTACAGAAATACATAGACAACGTTATTTTCCAGGTGGTTCAGCTACTATACATTACATTTCAGATCTAGGATATATCCATGGATGAATCATCAAATCTAATACAGATCTGGAAGCTACAAGACTTTAAGAACAAGATCCAATTGGAATTACATCAAAATACTGCATATTAAGTTGTAGATCTGAATTACAATATACTGTACTACAGAAAACCCAGAAATTTCTGAAGATAACTTTAATTACTGAAATAGATCATATCTATAGAAGCATGGATCAAAAACCCAATCCACGAATCACCAAGGGAAGGAAAGCCTAACACCAAGAGATCTCCTCCCAACTGATAGCAAGCTGAAATAACAAAACCCTCTCACAAAATAACGCAGTATAGAGAAGAAACTATGCAGAGGGTATAGGAGACTCAGTACATGGAATGAAAAGTACAGATCTGATATAAAATATAGATCAGCTAACTCCTTGGATGCCGAAGAACACTCTCCAATAGAGAAATCCTCTCAAAACAACTAGATCTACGCAGATCTACAATGCCACTTGCTACAAAAATAGCAGCTGCAAAACCCTCAATGGGCCAGCGCTACTCATGAAAGACAGAGCTTGCTCTCAAACCAGATAGTGGCCAACTTCAGCAAAGAACTCCTCTAATGATCCTCGAGGGAAGAAATTAAATCCCTAAACAAGAATTCCAATCACAATCCTCTACTAAACAGAAGAGAATGGTATTTGTCTAAGCAGACAAATACTTCAAAAATATAATTCATCAACAACCTCTTCATGTGTCTTATCCTCCTTTTTATAACATGAGATAGCCTTTACAAACCCTAAACCACTTGGATGAGTTGGTTCTTTTCACATTACAAGCTCCCTTCTAGAACTGCGCAGTCCCTCTTGGTGATGCATAGAACTTAGACAGCACAGTTGATTTGGTCAAGGTGGACCCAATCCTTGGCTCAATCCTCTTTCACACCTGCAAGTTATTATTTACATAGCCCAGATTTTTCTTTGTTCACATGGGCATTGATTTATTATAATTTTTACATGTCCTCCTTTATTCATTTATTCATAAAGCATAAAATAGATCAAAATTTAATGCCTCCTCTCAGCCAGGGCTAAGTAGGGACATTACAATATGAGATTGCAATTTATAGGCTCCCTCTCCAAAACACCATGTCTGACCAAGTTTCATGATAGATATAAATAAACATACAGTTTTTTTTGGAGAATGGTAATGTGTTGGTGCGGAACGAGTTTGTGCGGAGCTTAGCACTCTTGTATAATGAGTTAGATCATTGTGTCAGAACGGGGAGCTCTGCATAATGAGCTAGTTCATTATGTAGGATTGGGGAGATTCATTCCACAAAATAAGCTAATAAAACAAACAATACACACTTTCCAATAACAAATACTTTATTTTTAACAAGTCCCCTGGTCCAAACTACCAGGAAAGCTAGTCATACCAAATCTATGGACCTCCATCCAAATCTCATGTTCTGAGTAGTCTATAGTGTGAATTTTTGAAGGCTTTTACGGTAGTTTTTTCCGGTCTAATTTCTCTAAATTCCTGTAGGAATTTATTGAAAATAGAAGTTTGATGGGTAGCCTTGCACAATAGAAGTGCCCTAGGGGTTTTTTCGGGTGCTGAATCTATATATACAGCCAAAAAAACAGTTTAAATAACAGAAATCAAGATTTTAACTCAATTTTTTTCACCGGATTCCGGCACCTGAAACTCCAAAAAGTCGCACTAAAGACAACTCCCTCATGTTCTACTCATAAACCGAATTTAATAATAACCATAAATACAAGTACATGGTGCTTCAGCAACCCAAGTTGTATATTGTTGCCTATAAATATGCGGAACAACCAAATTTTTTATCAAGGGTTTAAAAAGGGTTTACGTAACCAATATATTTCCTCAGTTATGTAAGGAGTTATTAAGGAAAAACACAATGGACACTGATGTACTCTATAGTACAAAATGGAAACCTTTTGAATCGTTAAAAAAACAAGATGTACGTAATCAAATCAATTTTAATTTCATGTATAACTCATATTTTCAAAACCTTAGAGGGGTGGGGATTGTAACCACTTAGTAAATTCTTGTTGCTTGTTGGCACATTTCCATGAATGCGATTGTATTAGAGACCAAAATAAATTAATAACAACTTTGAATTTTAATGATTGACTGAAAGACATCATAGTGTGTAGAGAAACTATGTGAAAAGGAAGTTCTACAGAGGTGGTTGTGCATAAAACAATTATTTGTGTCGAGAAAATTTTTGTGGGGAGAATAAATTAATTAGGGATAGAGGTACATGGACTATACTTTATCATAGACATTAATATTTAGCATTAATATAATAACTTTGTATTTTAAAAATGTTGTATGAAGAGAACTGCTTATATGCACCGAATTTAGGCTAGGTCCAGAAGAAAAGGAATAACCTTAAACCTCATTACACATCTGAATCTGGAATGAATTGGACTATATTATGCATGAAACATAGATAACTGTACAAATTGTATTGTTCATGCGAGAGTAAGGCTTCATCAGGGTACTGACTTAATATTTGAGGGAGGCGATGGATTTTAACTACTATCACATGGGACCATCAATGGAACCAGTGTGATCTGTGAAATCTGACATATATGGAAGTGATGAAGAAGCCCCACTAAGAGTATCCAATAATTCTATGGTGCTTGCGTAAGAAATATATGGTTTACATTCAATGAAAATAAATTAATAAGCATGCAACCACAAATATACCACTGAAAACTAACATAACTACGATATTATTCCAAATAAAAAGAAAATGAAACTAAACATTTTTAATCATGTTCAATCATCTACAAATAAATTCCAACGAGAGCCTAGAAGAGCCCATGCACAGGAATGAATCCTACCGCATAAACAGTGTTGAAATCGTAGATATTGCACTCACAACGAATCAATATACAAGAAACCTCATTTTTTTCCTCTGGAATGTATATTTTACTGATAAATGAGACTTTAGTTGTGACAATTCACAACATATATCTTATTTATGTGTAGAGTATATATATATATATATATATATATATATATAGATGGAGGAGAAGAGAGCAATGACGACCCCTACATCCCGCAAGAGGCTTTTGGTCACATGGACAAATCCCTTTCCCACCACGAATCTGAATTTGAAACAGGTTCAGAGGAAGAAACACAAGTATTTATCGAATCACTTGATCAGAACGAATCAAAAGAAGAAGAGGCATTTGATTGTGATGAATGGGCACCTCCCGCTCACATGTTTGATACTCACCCCTGCCCAGATCCGTCAAATACTGAGAAGCCCATTCGCATTTACACGGATGGAATATACGAGCTATTCCACTTCGGCCATGCCCGATCTCTGGAATAGGCCAAGAAGTTGCTCCCAAATGTGTATTTGCTGGTGGGATGTTGTAGCGATGCAGTCATGCTCATATACAAGGGCAAGGCAGTGATGACCGAAGCCGAACGTTATGAATCCCTTTGTCATTGCATCTTTGCGATGGAGGTTGGTGGAAACCCTAGGTCTTACAGTTCTGGGATGTTGGTTCGCGTGGTGGTGGACACCCGTGGCTGGGCACCATATGAGAAGATCACCACTGTTTCACAGGCTTTTAGCCTCACACTTGAGCCGCATTGGCAACTTGTATGGAGTGGGTTTTCCTCTATTAGCACAGAGTTCGCCTTCCTATTCCCCATCGACCTCTTGGGCCTATGACTTTGCCAACAGACAGACACCCATCACCAACGATGGGCTCAAGTGGTGCCGCTCAACTATCGCCTTCAGGCTTCTTTTCACGGTGGATCTACTGAGAAAATCTACACAAAAACTGCATTGGAAGTTTACAAAAGGAAATGGTGACTATCTCAACCACTGGGCACTACGCCTGCATTAGCGCTTTGTGATGGTTTCCCCCAAGATGCTCCATTTTCGGGGATACTTGTCATTTGGCTCCTACAGTAACCCATACAAGATACCAGAACAAAAGGCCAAAGGAACTCACAGAGCTACCACAGGAAACGAGATTCAAGTAAGCTTGGCACTTTTCCAAGTTTTCATAAAGCCCCCAGTGGGGAATAGTTTTATTGTTTGGGTATGCGACACAGACACCGTTTCAAATATGAAGGAAAAAATCAAGGTTGTCTCAAGTGACACCTTCCACATTCAGTCACTGATTCATGGGGGAAAATCCTAATTAGACTCCTGCTCTATGAAGGCATATCCCATCGGTACAGGATCTACCATATATCTCAACCTGAGACTGCGAGGTGGAAAAGCAGATGAAATCAAAGCCCAAGGACCCACTCGGGGAGTCGATTCATCCAAACTAGAAAATCCAAAAGGTCCCTCATACAGGAACATTTTGTAGCGGAAAAACAAAGCAACTGTGGAAATTTCTGAATCTTTACAGTTTATGCAGAAATTATTTACTGTTAATCTGGTTATGCTCCTCCTACTTAGACAAGTTATTAACTGAATAAATTCAAGTTAAAATCAAAGCAAAACACATAACAGATATCCACCAATCCAGATCTAGAACAAGTGCATGCACACATAGACAAAGTGACACAGTTATTTCTGGACAAATAGTCCCCAGAAAAAAAAACCCAATACGTGAAAATCGGTCTCTGGCTGCTGGAGGGTTTTATTATTAAGATTTTTTCTGAATACAACAAGCCTGGGTTCTAGATCTGGAAAACCCGACAGAGATAAAATAGATCTAAAGCTCACTGGCTGATCTAGGGCCAAAATAATGACTGATCGACACCCTCAAACGGGATTTACAGAACTCAACCAAAATTAGGGCCTAGAAACCCCAGCGCTGCTTCTAAAGCCTCTGAAGCCCCTATGACCCTCAGTGTTGCTCCGGAAAGGTCTGTGTTACCCTAGACTGGGTGACGCAGGCCCTACGCTACCCCTTAGAGTCTCTGTCTAACCCCTGAGGGTTTCCTACAGCAAATCATGTTGTCCTTGAGGGACTGCGAAGAACCTGTGTAGCATAGTTGCTACCCTTCATGCTGCTGCTCTCCTGCTTCTCTGAGCTGATCTCTACCTCTTGTTGATTCTAGAACCTGGGATCAGATCATCCCCTTGGTCTAAATTCTTCTCTCTGCAGCTGAAACACTTCTGAGAATTCTTAGCAAACCCGCCCTAGAATCTCAGCTTACCTTCGGTGCTCTACCTCTATGTGCCTTTAAAAATGACCCCAAGCCTTTCCTTTATACTTTTCTCGTTAGGAAACCAACGACCATGATCATATTTTGAATCAATGGCTAATATTTAAAGAGATCCGTGTGACTTAAGAAAATTTCATCACATGTTTAATTAAATTCACTTTAATTATTTAAGTTTCCTAAGTTTTAACTTAGGAAATACATTAAAATAATTAATTAATTTAATATCTCCTAAACCAGATGAAATTTCCCAAATCCCTTTTTGGGTCTTGTAGATAAAGTGTACTCTAGTCCCTCCACAAAATTTGGGAACTAGAACACAACTAATGCTACCCCAAATACACAAAATCTTTGCACTCCCTCTTAGCATCAAGGGTGTGCTCTAGCAATATCTCACACCATGCATTACAAGACTTTAGGTACTAGTTTTGTGTTGTTGATGCTTTGCTTACTGCCACTCAACTCTGCACTATTGCTATCATTCTATACTGTTGCCCATGACTCTGCCACTGCCATTGCAACCTCTGTACTGCAGCTCCCTCTCAATATGCTACATTTGTGCTGCTCATAGCACTGCCACTACTGATTTGCTGCACTGCAACTTTAGTTGTTGAGAGAAATAACTAAATCTCCTGCCCAATGTTTGATAGACAAGTCAATTGGGCTGCATCCTTATCACTGAAGCTCCATAAGCTACGGATCTATGCTAGCATCTGAAGGATGATGCACAGCTACAACTCTACACTGCGTAAGCAGACTCCCTCTACACTACTAAATTCACATTAGCTCCTTGTGCTGAAATCTCTTACGTTGTTGCTGCATTGCATTGCCCCTCTGAGGCCTTCTACGCTGCTGCAACTCTGCACTACGTAAGGAGCTCTGCTCTGCGCTGCTGAAGTCACATCAGCCTCTGCACTGCTGCTGCTTCTACATTGTTGCTGCTCTGCTCTGAGCTGCTCCTTCCAACCTTCAGATCTGCCTCTGCTTCATCTGTGATCTATGCTTCCACTGCTCTACTTATCCCGCTACTGTCTTAAGGCTGTCGTAGCTCGTATGTGATCCAAGAGATGAGATGATCCCGCCTTACTCTTCTATGTAGCTTCTCTACATATCCATGTCACCCCACCTCCGTGGTTCATGAGCACTCATGATTGTCCCATCTTCTGACCCATCATCTGCCATAACAACCTTGGAAGAAGAGGCTTCCTTGTCCTTTTTCTTCTGAGGACAATTGCTGGCAAAATGTCCCATTTCACCACACTGGAAGCACTTGATCTTTGAGAGATCCTTCTTCTTCTTTGGTTGCTTCTTTGGTGCCAAGGCTGCATCTTCCTCATCTTCCTTCTTCACTTTGCTAGATCCAGAGATATATTGCCTCTTGGTGAATCTGTGGAGTTCTTCTTGTCGCAGAACTGACCACAAGTTGTCCCAATCTAGGAGGTCCACTCTGCCCAAGATACTTTAGACAAATTTTTCCCACTCATCCGTGATTACATTGAGGGAAGTCCTAACCATCACATCGTCTTCCACCTTAGCACCAATTGCATTGAACTGATCTTTGATTGACTGCAGTCTGAAGAGGAAATGCTCCATGTCTTCTCCCTTGGCCATCATGAAATACCTCATCTATGTCTCCAACAACATCTTCCTTTAAACATATTTTCCCTCATATAGGGAGATCAAGGCCTTCCACATCTCATTATTTGTCTTCTTCTCAGCTATGTGTGGTACAATATGGCCCTTGATTCCATCCATAATTAGCTGTTCGGCATGCCCAGCAGCCTCCTTATTCTTCACAAGGAGATCCGGATTTGTCGGTGTGGCCAGAGTTTGCTCTACATGGTCTCTAATATTGTATGCCTCTAGGACTATCAGGATCCTTGCCTTCCAAACTGAAAAGTTTGAGAGGCTATCTAGCCTGTCCTAATCACACAGTCCATGAGGAGCCATCTACTCAAAATGTGTCGAAACTTCCTTTTCTCTTTGCTAGAGAAATGGATCTATGGCCCTTGGTGAAACATGCACCTTCTGCTTCCTCTGAAAATTTCTTTCCCTCCTTGGAAATCTGCCAAATAAAATATGATTCAACTCTCTTTGATCGTCTAATAAAACTGCAAGTTATTTTAGCTATAAAATTTTTGAGAAGTTGATCTCCTCCCACTCTTTGTCACTAGTGCTTAGGTTAAAAAACATGAAAACTTCAGAAATTTAACCCCACCAACACCTTCTGAATTTATGCATATTTTCTTCAGTATTTTCTGGATCTGACAGATTCATATTTGCATCACACTGGCATGCTCCAAACTAATCCATCATTGTTTCTGAGCTGCCTCTACGCAGTAATTGTGTGGGCTTGCTAGGAGACAACGTTAGACTATGTCACCCTTCCCTCTGCGTGAATATGCCTCTGAAAACTTATTTGTCCCTTCAGATCTGTGTTTCTGCTGCTTTTCCAGTTGCTACCTGTAGCTAGAACCTTCAAATTCTTGTTGGTGACCCTCCTAGATCTACAATTGCTCCAATACCATGTGGAAATTTCTAAATCTTTATAGTTTATGCAGAAAATATTTACTATTAATCTGGTTATGATCCTCCTACTTAGACAAGTTATTAACTAAATAAATTCAAGTTAAAATCGAAGCAAATCACATAACAGGTCTCCACCAATCCAGATCTAGAACAAGTTCATGCACACATAGATAAAGTGATATAGTTATTTCTGGACAAATAGTCCCCAGAAAAAAACCCAATGCTGGAAAACCAGTCTCTAACTGTTGGAGGGTTTTATTATTAAGAATTTTTTTGAATACAACAAGCCTGGGTTCCAGATTTGGAAAACCCGACAAAGATAAAATAGATCTACAGCTCAGTGGCTGATCTAGGTCCAAAATAATGACTTGTGCAGACCCTCAAATGATATTTATAGAACTCAAACAAAATTAGGGCCTAGAAACCCCAATGCTGCCCTTGAAGCCTCTCCATCAGCCTCTGAAGCCCCTCTGACCCTTAGCGTTGCTCCGGAAAGCTCTGTGTTACCCCAGACTGGGTGACGCAGGCCTTACACTACCCCTTAGGGTCTTTGTGTAACCCCTGAGGGTTTCCTGCAGCAAATCACATTTTCATTGAGGGATTGCGCAACACCTGCATAGTACAGTTGTTACCCTTCCTGCTGCTCATACTCTCCTGCTTCTCTGCACTACCTATTTGAGCTGATCTCTGCCTCTTGTTAATTCTAGACCCTGGGATGAGATAATCCCCTTGGTCTAAATTCCCCTCTCTGCAGCTAAAACACTTCTAATAATTCTTAGCAAACCCACCCTAGAATCTCAGCTTAGCTTTAGTGCTCTGCTTCTGTGTGTCTTTACAAATGACCCCAAGCCTTTCATTTATACTTTTCTCGTTGGGAAACCAAAAACCATGATCAGATCTTGAATCAATGGCTAATATTAAAATAAAGCTTGATCCATGTGACTTAAGACAATTTCATCACATGTTTAATTAAATTCACTTTAATTATCTAAGTTCCCTAAGTTTTAACTTAGGAAATACATTAAAAATAATAATTAATTTAATATCTCCTAAACCATATGAAATTTCCCAAATCCTTTTTTGGGTCTTGTAGATCAAGTGTACTCTAGTCCCTCCACAAAATTTGGGAGCTAGAGCACAACTGATGTTACCCCAAATACACAAAATATCAGCAATAACAACAAGAACTGCACCGGCAGAGAGTACCCCCAAGTCATACATCATAGAGCAAAAAAATAGTGTGCCTGAACTGAATATAGACACTCCAGAGATAGACAAGCAACAATCCACATTTGAATCTCAAGCAATAATATGCAGGTTCAACTACTTTTGGCCCAAACTAATGGAGCTTTTTCATTGGATCTTCACCAGCTTGACCATGGATTATGAAATACATCTATGTTCTAAGGGCTTCTTCATAGCCAAGTTCCCATCATCAGAATCCAGAGATATCATACTACGGGAAGGACTGTGGTTCTGGGGATCCACCAGACTCTTCATCACACCATGGTTTCCAAATTTTGATGCAAACACAATGGAGGTACCAGAATGTCGGTTTGGTTCCGACTATACAAATTCTCTCTTCATTTTTGGAATGAAAGTGTTCTAGGAGGCACTGGGAACATCCTCGAGAGATATATAAAAACAATTACCCAACATTTGGAGGACCGCATCTATACTTTCACATGAATATGTGTGGAAGTGGACCTTAGAAAAGGCCTACGAGAGAGAATTCAGCTGACTCAAAAACAACAAAGATGGACGCAACATTTAGAATATGAGAACACATCATTCAGATGCATAATATGCAGAAACACGAGACACTTACAAAACACATGCCTGGGAGCAAAATAAGATAACAGAAAAACAAGAAGACATGGAAAGCAGCCAAAGGATGGAAATTTCCTTCAGAGTATCCAGAGCAGGAGACAAATGAAGAACAGGAAGACCCCATCCCAAATGAGAGTAAATAGACAACAACCTCTCCAGGTGCACAAGAATAGGGAATGCAAGATCCTTTTGACATCACCACCATGGCATAACCGGCAATGGATCTTGGGGCACCGGACAGTGGGGGAAATAAAAGACAACACACTTCAGATACTTCAGACTCAGATAAGCACAATGAAGCACTCACAGAAGAAAACCAACTCGCCCTTATCTCGACCATGCCAACACAATGTGTTTGGTGAAATGTTGAAAAAAAAAAAAAAGATCTTAATTTTCTTCCCTTGTAATATATTTTTTACTTGCAGCATACTAGCGTGTCTTAATTGACAATTACCAGCACATGTTAAATGTAATTTTGTTTTCATTAATAAAACTACACTTTTTTCCGAGGAATATATATATATATCCACTAGTGTTGGAGAATAGGTGATGGAGAAATGACTCTACAAGTAGTCTAATAATCAACAAATTAGTTATCCCATGATTATTTAGGGTCAATACTAAGAATAGTTAGAACTATAGAGGACTTAGTACTCTCTCTCACATCCCATTCCCATCGATGTATGTTCAAAGTTTTGATCTCACATCACTCATTGCTTATTTACAAATACATGCCCAATTGGAGGGAAACAAATGCCTTGCATGCTAAGGGATGTTGTCAAAGCGATCTGTTGGAACACTGTGTCATGAGGCATAATGTCGCGATGGGTGTTACAGTGGTGTTAAATCCAATAAAATTCATCCCAGCTCCAACTTGAATGCCCTTATTGCAGACTTTGGGCTCGACTATATTATAGAGACAAACATATCAATGTAAATGGACTAGATTATACAAACAAAGATATTAATGTCAATGGTAGGAGTACGCATGACTATATTATACATAAAAATATATTAATGTCAATGGTAGCATGTCCAATGTTTCTGGAGATACTCTATCCATTTATCTCATTTTTCTTCAAAGAAAAATGTCAACATAGGATATAACCAAAATACATGAATCATAGCTCCTCAAAACGAGATAACTTCACAAATTTCACTTTGCTCTTTTTTCTTCCAAGTAACACCCTTGAGCATATGAAAAATTGACATCTATTTTTACTATTTTTTACTTTACATGTGCTTATGTAAAACCTGGTAAATTAGATTAACATAGAATCGTAAAATAAGATAGGAATGAATGTTATGGTTATTATTTTTTTTTTTTAAATCATGTCTAACTAAATAAATGAAAGAAAAAATTGATAAATAAGATCTCAAGCTCCAGGTGGTTAGACAGTTACTTCCTCCCTAGAGGGATTTAAGGAAACTGCTATGTTGGGAAACATTACAATGTTATGATAGGAAGTAGTGTGAAATAAGGAAGAAACCTCTGACAGGACATTGTTAAGAGCTCTAAGGGGCTTCTAGAGCTAGTAGCAACTAGTGGAACCCGGAATGAACATTTTGGACTCGAATGGGGTCTTGAGGTATAGAATGGTTACTGCAATTAATCACTCTCGGAGCTAGGGGGCTCGGGGAGAGATCTGGATGTTATTACCACTCTCACAGGTTGGGTGGCTAAGAGTTTATTCTTGGACAAATTCTTTAGCAAGACTGAGAAAACATATAAGTATACATTATTGAACTGGATACATGAAAATGTTGTATATGATGTTTATCCCACAACCTGTAAATAGATGTTTACATTTAAAGAAGATTTGGAATTTTACGAGATTCAAGAAATGCATGTTGCATAGGTTAACAGTGGCATCTATTCTTAGATGAATTCCTATTGATATTAATTTAGTTATATATAACTAACAAAGAATACACCATGTGTTTATGTTAACTTCAATTCTATCTGGAAAATAAATTCAGTAATAAACACTAGGTTAAGTTCTTTAAGAAGAAAGGCAGAGTATCATTTTCTTACCTCCTCGGTTCGGATCAGTATCTCATATAATAATATCATTTTTGGGGATTCAATTGCGTTAAGTAAGTCATTCATCTATGACCATTTCCATGAGAGGTATTCGTAACTGACTAATTTCTCATGATTTTTAAATATTCCACTTAGTACTCATTTCATGAAGTGGGATTGAAGCTAGTGAAATTAATCACATAGAATCAATCATCACTTTTGGGTCTTGCACCAGGTAAACATGACTTCTCGGGAGGTCACCCATCCTAGATCGCCTCTGGCTCAAGTGCGCTTAATTGTGGAGTTTTCCCCACAATCAAGCCCACTTAGCTCGCTACCCCATTTGAAAAACCTTAGCAAGTATTGTGCCTCATGAACCATTTGAGTAGAGCTCCCTTCACTCTTTGAATTTAAGTATTGAGGGGGTTTCACAGTGTATTATATTAGATATCATTTTTTGGGATTCAACTGCATTAAGTATGTCATTCATCTATGACCATTTCCATGAGAGGTAGTCATAACTGACTAATTTCTCATGATTTTTGAATAGTCCACTTAACATTCATTGCATTGGGTGATGCTCACAGGGGTGAAGAAGTAGGATTGAAACTAGTGTAATGAATCACATAGCGTCAATCATCACTTCCAGGGCTTGCACCCGGTAACTAGGATTTCCTAAGAGGTCAGCCATCTCAGATCGCCTCTAACTCAAGCATGCTTAACTATGCAGTTTTCCCTACAATCAAGCCCACTTAGCTTGCTACCCTATTTGCAAAACCTTAGTAAGATTTGTGCCTCGTGAAGCATTCAAGTATAGCTCCCTTCACTCTTTGTATTTAAGTATTCAGGGTTTTTCGCAGTGTATTATGTGAGATATCATTTTTTTGGATTCAACTGCGTTAATTAATTCATTCATCTATGACCATTTCCATGAGAGGTAGTCGTAACTGACTAATTTCTCATGATTTTTTAATAGTCCACTTAGCACTCATTACATCGAGTGATGCTCACAGCGGTGAAGAAGTGGGATTGAAACTAGTGAAATGAATCGCATAACGTCAATCATCACTTTTGGGCTTGCGCCCAGTAACCAGGGCTTCCACAGAGGTCACCCATCCCAGATCACCTCTGCCTCAAGCGTGCTTAACTGTGGAATTTTCCCCACAATCAAGCCCACTTAACTTTCTACCCCATTTGAAATTTTTTGGCAAGTATTGTGCTTCATCAAGAAGGGACACTACAGAAACGATAAAGAAAATAAGGAAATAGGTAGAGTTGGAGAAAGCACAAGTTCAAATGATCATCCAGAGTAACAAACAACTCATCTCATTCATCGCCAATATTAAAGCCTCATATGCACGATTATACAATAGTGTGGATATCATGGTGAAATCACCCAAGATCCCTTCAATTGGCTCACTCACCGAGGCCAAACGTAGGAATCAAGTTAGGTATGAGGTTGAAGAATACTTGGACCAGCTCAAGAAGATCACCACCAAGGAAGATATGTAGGTGAACAAGACTAACATGTTGAAGTACGTTGGCGGCCCTATCGAGCTAAAAACTATGTTGCTCTTGCTGAAGAAGGAAATTCAAACCGGTTCCAAAGTAGTGTACCGAGATGCAATGGAGGCTAGACTCTGCTTCTAGCCTTATCCCATTGCACAGTTTGGGGAAGTCGTCACATAGTACAAAGTTTGGCACCACTGTATGAGTTAGAGATTCCCCAAACTCGAGCTTAACTTGTTTTATCTTATTAGTTTGTCTAGTTGACTCTACCCAATTTTGTTTTATACAGTTATGAGCGATATTTTAATATATTTTGTAATTAATTGTAGGTGAAATTCCAAGTGTCAATTGTCGAATTTGAAGAGTCATTTTGTCATGAATTCCAAAGGTCATGGTTGAAGGAATTCAAAAAATCATGAGGGAAGTCAAAGAGTCACAAAGGGAGATGAGTATTCACCCCTTTTTTTATAAATATACCCGAGTCATTGGTCAAGTAAAAGGAGGAAGATGAATAATCACCCCTTTTGTTATAAATATACCGTCATTGGTCAAGTAAAAGGATTTTGGGTCGGGATTTTGGTTTAAGATCAGAATTTTGGGAGTTTTGTTGAGATCATTGGCTTCTCCGTAGCATAGAGGGAATATCTTTCTTTGGAGGATCATGTGTTTTGTTCATGTCCCACTATTGGGACTAGTGGTTTGTCAATTATATATATATGCTTGGGACTTTCACTTTAATAGAAGCTCAAAGCGAGCACATTTTCATGCATATGTTGTGAATATAGTAGGACTATTCTTGTTATGTTTGCAATATATGTTATTTCATTTACGCTAACATTTATGAACTGTTTCATTTGCATTAGCATCAATCTTATGGAATGCGTGATGTTGTATATTTCCATCATGGTTAACTTGTGAACTATTTTACAAGCTAACTTATGATCCCTTTATGCTCATGCATTCCTTTCAAGTTGAATACTATTATAGGCTTCTAAGGGACCTAATCACTTTTCCTTCGTCGTGTTAGAACCTTTCATGCATTGCACTTGACCCTCCACAAAGCTATACACTTATTTCACCAAAGTCACAAATACATCATTCTATACATTATCGCAGAAAATACACAACACTAAAAGTCATTATTTGGACAACTAAATATGGTGCTCCTATTCCAAATAAGTGAAATATAAGTTGGATTTTATATGAGGAAAACCCTTAAATGTGGGTGGGTTCAGCGCCATCAAAACTACAAAATAACAAATATGTTATGAGTAAAGAGTTAATCTTATATCGCATAAACAATAATTGTTATATCGTAATCTCTACTTTTACAAAAAAATATATAGTCACCTCAGTAACCTCACTAACAGGGCACGTGTTATCGAGAACTGGTCACATAGAAAGCCATACTGATCACGGACTATTGGGACTGCCCCTTCACTAATTGACTTACTCACTGACTAAGCTTCCTCCAGCTAGCTCCAGCCGCCGAAAGAAGTGGAAAGGTGGTTTTTTTTGCCTTTCTATTGAAGAGAGGGAAAGCAACTTCAAGTTAAGTATTTTAGGTTTTCAATTTGAAACTCAAACTTGAAAATTACTCTCATTGTAAGAGGAGTTTAAATATAAAGTAAATAATTTGTAAGAGTTTATTTAATATTAAATGTTGTGGATATATATAGATTTTTAAAATTTTCGACTTTAAACAGCGTGCTATAATATATAGCCATTGAATAATAATTCTACTATTCATCGATTTTGATGATTATGTAAAAAATACGTATTTTTGTAAATAGATTACTTGTATGTAAAGAGTCGCGAAATTAAATTTTAATGATTATGTAAAAAATACGTGTTTTTGTGAATAGATTACTTGTATATAAAGAGGAGCGAAATTAAAAATAAAAGGTCATTTTGAATTTTAGTAAATTATTTATATTTATAAATGGAAAATATAAAATAATTAACTCTTGTCATTTGAAGTAGAATAAAGTGTCTGGTAAAGTTATGGAGTTGTTTGAGGTAGAGATTGTCAAAATTTGTTGGACAAAAACTTTTAAAGCACTCAAATTTATAAATTTGATAACTATAATTTAAATTTACAAAAATCCCTACTAAATTTTTTTCAAATTTTACTAAAATTTCCATAATTTTCATTTAAAATAACGACTAGAGCTAAAGTTACTATGGCTATATTCGCGAAGCCTTTCAAAAGTTAATTATGACGTATGTACGCGTTTCCATTAGATGAGATTTCAAAGTCCGTCCGGAAGAAACTGTGACCGTTTATTCTAATCGCATAGGACAGCGGATTTTTTCTTATTTATTTATTTATTCATAAAAACGATAAAATAACAAATCTAGAAATTTTTATAATCTATAATTTGCCACATCCTGTCAAAGTTACCGGAAATTATGTTCTTTGAAAACGATACGTAAAATATATAGACGTATCGTACAATGATTGAAGATTAAAATATATAGACGTATGTGGTTGGGCGTGTGGTTTGACTCGATCAATTATTGTAAATGTTTCTGGTTTTTACGTGCTTTGAATTTAATATGGAGATAAAAGAAGTAGAAGCTCGTAATGTTGTTTATGGAAGGAAGAAACGTGATGATAAAAAATTACATGAATGATTGGTTTAAAATAGTTTCAAAATAATAGTAAAGTTAGAAGCAAATTGCTTTTTATAAAAGATAACAAAATGAGTCTAGTTTTTTTTCATGTGCAGATTGAATAATTTAATTAATTTGTTTTTAGTGATATTAAAATAGCAATAGTCCTTAGTTACATTGCTCGAATAACAATGAAATAATTTTTAATGTAGTTATGTATAACATTTAATTTGATAATATAAAAAATATAAATTTTTTTAATGAAAATTGTTGAGATCTTTTTATAAAAAGATGTTTTTATTTATGTTGATAGGAAATTATTATAGAATATTCTTATATTTATTTATATTTTAATTTAAATTTTTATTTAATGGTCATAAATGAAACATATTAATATAATTTGGTTATCAATATTTACTTTTTTACATTTTCTTAATACAATAATGAAATTATCAGAAGGTCATTTAGTTAATTTTAAAAGGTAAAAAATAATGATTAACATATATCAATCATATTTATTAATATAACTGTATCGATCTTAAATTTGTTTATGGTTCATATTTAAATTATTATTAGTTATAAAAATACATTTATTTATATTTTAAATTAATTAAACATTAATGTTTAAAAAATGGTCATTTATATACAATTTTAAAAAATTTCTTTCCTCTTTTTTGTAAATTTGGTGGGACAATTTTAAAAAATTTCATTAGCCCATAAGAAAAAGGTATATTAGCATTCAAAGGCAATTGGGAAAAAAGTACATTTATTTTTCATATTTACCTTTAGATTGAATCTCAATATATTAGTTAGTAATTTTCTTTTTCTTTTTTTACAAATATATATAACTTTATACCTTTATATGTCGATAACGGTTTTTGTGAAATCTAGGATGATATTAAAATGTAAAAGTGCATTTTAATTGTCTTTTTTTGAGTAAATTTTGTGGTTAATGGATTTGTTGGATTGTAAATTTTAGTTATATATTCCACACAATTTAAGTACTCCAAAGGTTTTTTAGGGCATTCAATCCATTTATGCATTCAAAAACACAATATAAATAACAGAAAAATACCATTTTGCCAAAAAGAGTATCATCAACTTTTGAAAAAAATACCAAATATAGAACAATTAAACTACACCAAATATTAAGAGACAAAAGCATATATACCTACTTTCCACCATAAAAATCACAAGTCACGCTTAGGCACCATATCCATAATACCTATGAGAGGGAATAAGATTAATGACTATCATGACACCTTGAGCTCCTCATATAGAAGCTAAGTAAGGGAATGTCCTCCAACAAAGAAGGGTCTAATAGCTACAAAGAAAACACCAATTAAAAAAACTTTTAACAAACACACTTGTTCTTGTTATCTTTTAGTGGAGGTTTGTCTAATCACTACAAACAAAACACCAATTAACAAAACTTTTAACAAACACACTTGTTCTTGTTATCTTTTAGTGGGGGTGAATAGACAAGGAAAAGTTTTCAGGAGAGTATTTTTTGAGCACATAAACCTTTAAAGTCTTGACAATTACATTTTCATAACACCTCTCTCTCTTTATAATTATACATCCTCCAACTTTCATATTTTGTAAAATACATACATTGAAAAATATGCAACATGGTAAGGAAAACATATAATTTTTCTTATGCTTGTTATTAAGCACAACACACATGTACATCATGTTACAAGACATAATAGTTTTAGGGTTAATATTAAACCTAAATTCTGCTCAAATGACAATTTAACAAGAAGAGGCACTCATGTTTACAATACCATGCACACTACATTAGGCTAAATTTTGATTAAAAAAAATGTTAATGCACTAAATAAAATAGCTACATTGATTCAAGTGATACAATGTGTAGTATAATAAGTTTTAAAAGGATTGTTGTGCAATATGCACTAAACATATTGCATGTATGTCCCATTAAGTCAAAGGAGCATTGCATCAAGGTCCCATTGAATTATTTTATTTTGAAAATGGATGTTGATGTGTACTAAACATAGCTACATATTCGTGCATAACACAAACATATGTAACAAGGTAGGTTACGATATTTTATAGAGGAAAACATGTTTGCAGTGTGCCCTATACCTATCAATGCGACAATTCATTGGAATATGAGGCACAGTGGAGAAGGGTAAAAAAAAACACCATCCAAATTATTATTTCAATTTTCTTTTAATACTTCACACATGTTCAAGTTTCAATTTTCATTTAGTACTTCACACATGTTCAAGTTTCAATTTTCTTTTAGTATTTCACACATGTTCAAGTTTCAATTTTGTCTGAGAATGTAATAATGAAGGAGGAAAAAATATCACAATCCTATAACATGATGTTAAGAGATCCACAATGTCCATTTATTATAAGTTTAGTTTTTTTTTTTTTTTTTTTTTTTAAAGGTTGAGATACTATGCATTTAATTATATTAATATTAGTGTATATCCCATGACCAAAGAAATGCTAAAATATATATGGTAAAATGTATATTTTATCTTTAGATCCAGTAGTATATATTAGATTATGTAAACCATAACATAAACCATATTAATTAATCTACTTTTGAGTTTTTATTATGTTAGTCATCTTATATGTCTCATAACATCTCATTAGTCATATGTCATATATACAAATGCAATCATCTTATATGTCCCATAAAATCTCATTAGTCATATGTCATATATATAAATGCAGTCATCTTATATGTCCTATAATATCTCTTTCTTCATATGTCATATATATAAAGGCAATGGCATGTCAGTGTCAAGGAATTTGATTTTAGGTTCCAAAGATTTTATTGTGAGTGTTCCATACAATTTCAAACCAATATTCAAGATTTAATAAGTCATTTTTGTGTTATGTTAATTTTTTTTTTCTTGTGATATATATGTGAAAAAATTTAACATAATTATGTTATTGAAGGATAATTTTTTAATTAAAATTTTATTGGTAAAGAGTTAATTTATTATGAGAACATCACTTTTTAAGGGAAAAAATTTATTGACGGTAAGCATAAGGACCCAAAACTTCAAAAACATTTGTATGAAAATTAAATAGAAATCCAAATTCCAACCTTAGTGGGAAGCACAATCCAAACAACCTGAACACCATGATTTGAATCTTCAAATACACAGACTGAAATAGTCATTCTAATCCTTTATGATCATTCTTTTACTTCTCCACAGTTCTGAGTAATGTTTTCTATCTTTTATAATATTGAAAACCTTTTGAAGGTTAAGGATTACATTATGAACAAGGATGGTTGCAAGGAAGCTAGTCCCTACCTTGAGCTGGAGTTGGAGCAATGAATAGATAAGTTCTTTTGGATAGAAATCACCAGAGTTGGTACAAAGTTGGAGCTTCTGGGACATATGTGTCCTGGACAAAGTAAGGAATATGAATCTGATGAGTTATGTCCAAAAATTTCTTGTTTACCAACCTGGAGGCTGCAGGTTTTTGAGATGACTTCCTCTAAAGGATGAGAAGGATGTCTCAGATAGTCCTTCTAGTCATGGACTTTCTCTTTTCTCACATTGGTTCTTTTCGAGAGCTAAACCAACTGCCTTGGGTTCTCTGAGTAAGTCAAAAACACGAGTTCCTCAAAGATTTTAGACCTGGACTTTCGTCGTTAAAATCAAATATCTTCCACATATTTCAATACAAGAACATACATGACAAGTGGAACCCGTTAATATATAATGTGTAACGTATTAAATTTTATTTCAATACAAGAACATACATGACAAGTGGAACCCTCCAATATATAATGTGTACCGTATTAAATTTTTTTGGACTGGAATATGGAAAAATTTGTGATATGGATTATATAATGGATTAACAACTCAAATGAAATTAAATGCCATCTTCTCGCTTTTTTCATAAAAAATGTCTTTCTACTTATTCATTTTTCTCTCCCAAATTAAATTCCATCTGCGCTTTTGTTCATGAATTTTCCCCCTAATCAAATTCCAACTCCTCGTTTTTTTTCATGAAAAAACATTTCTAATTAATAATTTTTCCCTCCCCAAATGTAATTTTATGAAATATCAATTGATATGCATTGTAGCCATCATTGTTTCGTTATCTCGTACTTATTCCTATGGATTAAGAAACTCATAGTTAATCCATAGGATTAAGAAATTCTTGATAATTTATTGTTTAATTTAACATTAATTTATTTTATTTCTAAAGGTTGAATTTTTTTCCTCTCAAAATTAAAGAAAAGTTGAGGAAAAGATATAATGTTTTAAACACATAATTAATTTTTTGTTAGGACTGTGAAACACCAATAAAAGTATTTGTGTCTAAAGACATAGTTGTTAGCATTCCACTAGAAATGAGGTCAAATTAATATTGATTCTTTCCACTTTTTAATAGACTACATAAACCATGGGTTCTCATAATCCTTAAGTTCAAAAATTGTTGGTAATTTGACCAAGTCATGTTTACCCCAACCAACCTAATAATCCCCCTTAAAATTGAATCAGGAATATTAATCTAGTCCCAATCATTCATCAACCATCTCACATTCCCCCCTCAAGCTAGAATAAAAATACACGTACCATCCTGATACATATCCAAGCAGCCCATTCCACAACTTGACGACTTTATCTACCATTGTATTACATGTATGCTTCATCAAATTCTTAAGGTATAACGTCAATCACGCAATCCTGCATAACATGTATGTGTCAACAATAGGTATTACAACTTCCCAGGGAAATACACTTGCCTATGGCAAGATTTTACAACTTGGACCAAAAAACCTTAGGATGTTCACCTACCACTGGCATGATCACACACCCCATTGTGGATCTTATTAGGCACTATCTCCTTCATTATAATTAAACACCATTGAATCCATCTCCATTTTCTCATCCATAGGATGACTCTCTCTAAATATATATCTTTTTTTATACATATCTTGACCTATCCTTTCTCATTACTTTACCTATCTCTCCTTATATCTCTGACCCATGTTATTCATATGCATCCTCGTTATCATTGTGTGTCCACTTCCTATTGTTGCCATAATGCTTTGATTTCATCTTTTTGTTTCTACTAGACCTACCATCAATAATGTCCTTTGTTGATTAACCATCATCATATGATACAAAATAATCACTTCCAATATTAAGAGGAGAATATTTCCTACCAATTTAATCCTAGGGTGAACTAGAAGTGATTCACTATATGCAATTCTTCAATTTCTTTCTAAACCTCTACTGTTTCAACCTTCGATATTCCACAAAATCCTTTACCTTCAAACCTATATGCTTGTCATCATTTTGGGCAGTTGTTAGGATCACAAAACATCGAGACAAGTAGTGGTGTCTAAATACACCATTGTTGGTATCCCATTGATCACGAGGACAAACTAACATGGAGAATTTTTGTCTTTAAATAAGCTACATTAGAGATGAATACTATGAGAAAAATCATATATTCTCATAATCCTCAAGATTCAAAACTATGAGTAACTTGATCGAGTTAAATTTACCTAAACCACCTTAACTTTTTATCCATAATTTCCATAAATATGGTGAATACTCTGTATATGTTGACCTTATCTATGCCCAAAAATATAATACATACTCTATAAGGTTTACTTTGACCTTAATTATAACCATAAAGATGAATTTTTTGTAACACCCCAAGTTCTATGCTTTTCAAATGAGACATTTGAACATAAATCCAAAGGGGAGTGGACCCCAATGGATAATTATTGTGTGGATGTGGTTAACTATTTAATTATGAAAAAAATAAATAAAATATTGGGTATGCACTATGACCAGATGAGAAAGTGAGATCACATGCCTAATCCATGAGGTGATGGAAAAGGAAAAGACTTTCCCCAAATCTTTCAAAAATCCTTGAAAGAATTTATTTCTAATTTAGATTTTTGAGGAAAAATCTAAATTTCCCCAATGAAGAGGAGTAGTTGGGAAGAGGTGAGAAAAAGCTGGAAAAGCTGAGGAAAAGCTTAAAGCGGCTTTAAAGAGTCCCAAAATGGGAAGCCTAGGCTAAACAGGAATAAAGCATCCTGAAATTCTGGACGCAGAATTGGAAACAGGCTTTGGGGAAAGCATAGCTTAAATAAGCTACTCGAGAACAGATTGAGGTTAGTCTGTTCTTGGAGGATCTCTGCTCGGGGGTGAATCCTGGGAGATAAAGAGGATTCTAAGGTTGGGAGGACTGGTCATAGTAGAGGTATGCATGCCTAATGTTGGAGATTTCTGTAAGTCTGTATTAAATATATCCCTGTTTTATGAATTGTGATGTTATGGTTCATTATGCAAATTATGAATTGTTATGTTATGGTACATTATGAAAATTTTAGATTGATTATTTGTTCAGTAACTCATGTAATTGTAAACCAAAGCTATTGATAGCAGAGACAAATGGTTGGAGTATTGGGATGAGTACCTTGTAGTAATGGAGTTAGAGATGGTAGATCCTTTGAACAGCTAATCTCATGATTATGTATAGGTGTAGCTTGCTGTCTTTCAAAGGAACATTAACTTACTGTGTGTATAGACAGAAAATGTTAACAAACCAGTAACCATGAACAGCAAGTACCAAACAACTAAACCTATCATAAGAATATTGATGGCACAAAATTCCCTGTAACCAATCACAGAAGGTAGGAAACAACAACCCTGTGATAGCAGTATGGGGTTCAGTATGTCAGTTGTGTTACAATGGAAAGAATTGTAAAACTAAGAATTTAAATTATTCTATTAAATGTAAGTGTAAACATATGAAAGCAGAAGTTGAAACCTAACTAAGTACGAGAATCTAACACTAGGGGGTCTAAACTATCCAGTTCAGTATCCTCCCCTATTTGATTTAAGCAAAGAGGATCTGTGTCCTAGTTTCCCATGGAATAGTTGAATCTACACCAGAGTGTCAACATGTTGAATGTTGTAACAATAAAATAAGGGGAAATCCTACTTGAACATCCATTGTGTGATAAAAGTTTGTGTGAGGGAAGATTGTAAGCATATGTAAGAATACAATGAACAGAGCATCTGTTTACCGTCCATATAAACTGCTGGGAAAGTAGTTGGAGCAATGGAGGTTAACTGAGTATAGATAGAGGTATGCGAGGAGGCATACATCTATACCTCGATACTGCAACTTTAAAATGTTAAAAATTTTATAAGGCTGGCAAACTGGAAAGTTTGAGAAATTCTTATATTCCCATGTCTGTCTATAATTACTCAAAAGAAGTAAATACCGGATAACCGTATGAATTTGAAATGGATTCAATAAGTAGTTTTTTGTTAGCTGGCACATAAATCCGAGTATATCTAAGTTAGGATATATGGGTAAGAACCTGGGTCTGGGAGGCGTGACAAATGGTATCGGAGCCCAGGTTCAAAAATTGGGCAAGATATGTGCTCACAAAGAACTAGTAAACTGTTATAAATTTTATGAAAATTAAAAATATTACTTCAAGTATACAAATATCTTGGATATACTATCAGGTATACATGTAACAGATTGTGATGAAGTAGAAACATTGATATGGGAGTAATATGAGGAGGCTCATATACTAGAATGGTTAAACCTATAATAGGTTTAGAACTGGAAACCGATATCTCTCAGAAAAATATTATTTCTATGTAAAATAATAGAGTATGATTGTTCTTCACTCGGACTATATATCCATGATGAAAAAAAATATAAATCTGTAAGTTTACAATGACATATGTAGCCATTGTTCTACTATCATCGTTATGTAAAAGAAAGTCAGGGTTCATAAAGTTAAGATATTGAAACCATCTTAATACAGTAGCAAAGATCGATGTTGCCTTACTGGGATGAAAAACAAGAGGGAAAACAGTAATACCTAACGGATATATCATCTAGCTGGCCTTATTGAGCATCAGCACCTTCATAGGAATGTATCATTTTTTTTCCATGATTTAACCTCACTAGAAATCTTTCAATTATGAGGGTAAGAATAGGACTTACAAAGAGAAAAAAATGAATTTATATTTATTTCCCTAGATACATAGAAAAGGGAACTTCTAGAGATAAGAGTAAAGGTTGATCTGTGGTGGGAGGTTGGTCTACTGCTTGAATGGTAGGTCTTTAAATATGATGCTCTTCTATTTTACATCAGTATGAATTGACTACATATAAAAATATATATTAAATGGTGCGATTGTTATTAGTACTACATTTAACAGAATCTATCATAAGGCATTCACCTTCCAGATTCTGTTTAGTTGTAGATTAGAAATCGGTAGAGTAGAAACCCCCAGCATCTTTAACCAATTAATGGTTAAATCTGAAGGTACTTGGTCTCCACCGTAACTTAAACATTTATTGTATTGCATGAAACTATACAAAAGTGGAAATACATATTCATAGGTAGGCTTGGAAAATAGCATGGTAGCATTTCAAATTATATGTAATATAAAAGAGCTGTAAAAACATTAGAGTATACAACTTGAACTTTTGGTTGCTTAAGAATAACTTTTACTCCATGGAAATGAGATCTTAATTATATTTTTTTAGTGCATATGGCATTTTCAATATAGATCTAATCTTTGAAACTTCTATATCATAATAAAACCTAACGTATCTTTAAGGTACCCTAGGCCACCACCATGGAGCACATATGTAGATATACCAAAAACAAAATAAGCGCCTAGCGCTAACTCCATAAAACGTGTTAAACCCCATTATAAAAAAAAAATGATATGGGGAACCCAACATAGATGTAAACAAAACAACCATGCGAACAAATGATTTGTTTAACTATAAGACATCATCAAGAGTATTGAAATATTTTTGAAATCGGATCTGTGTTAAAATAATAATTACCGAATGGTACCATAAGGGTTTAGTCACGGCATCGAGTTCCGTCTTAGACATAATAAATAAGTTAACAGAGTTCCAATAGAGTGATGAGGATTATATATACGCGCCGCCTATATCATTTAAACCGCATGAAATTACAAAATTATGATTATTATGCTAGATTATGATTATTAAGGTCATATCACCATTTTAAACCATATGGCAGCGTTAACCATTAGCGTTTAGTTTAGGCAATTGAAATGAGATTTCCTATACGGTAGCGACTAAATAGATTAACAGAAATCTACATAGACAACTCCGTTCAAGAATATGCAGGGTATAGGCACGAGACTGATTCTGTGGCTAAACGTAAATCTGAGGTGAACCATCAGATGTACATGACGATTAGGTTACCAAATTCGAACCTGAACGTGAGATCAACAGAATTTAAATGCGACCAGAACCTGTGAATGGTAAAGATCGCCGTCACAATTAGAAGATTAGGAAATTAGAAAAAAAAATATTACACCAAACCATGAGACAATCTCTCTTTCTTCCTTCTATGTTAACGTAAACTAGGGCTTGAAAAATTTAAGGTTCAGATCGGTTACCAATGCTATTAAAAACTGAGCGCTTATTGTTGAACCATCGGTTTAAATATTTGTCTAGGGGGTTCAAGAATGAAAGACGAGTTACTACTGCATGTTATAAACGGAAATCACAGAAATAAACCCGAGAGAATAAGGAGTAATAGGCTTGGGAGAAATGGCAGAGGCCGAACCAGCAGAACAACCAAAGCTATGCCCAAATCTCCTGTGAAAAATCGGCTCTGGGGCAACCTGTACACCAGGATCGACGTTGAAGTAAGTTAGCGTCAGACGTGTAGGTAAACGCCAAGAAGATGCTACAAACCCTGAAAGGAAATGATCACCTCTGAGCCATAAATGAATAAGAGAAGAGAAAAGAAAAATTTAAATAACAGAGAGTAGATAAGAGACTCAACGAAGAGTTAACCGCTAGTGATGAAATATGCCGATACGGCACGAGCCTGCGCGGTGGTGAGAAAACCCTGTAACCTACCGCATGAAATCTGAAAACCGCCACAAGGTCGAACAGCAATCGTGATAATTACGATAGAACACTTTACCAAACCAAAACACACTCGAATTCACGGTGCCTAGATAGAATAGGGAAAGAATTTCTGCTAGAAAAAAAAAAACAGAGACACCCACGAATACCTAAAGGCCGAGAGGCTTGGGCAGAACGAAAACAAGATAATGAAAGAGCTAGCAGGTCAGTAGGAACCCGGAATAAGAGAGGGATTATAATGAGAACGGAAACCCTAATAGGGAGGCATCCAACGTACATAGGAAGCCTGGCCAAGACCGAACGCAGCGATTCCGCGGTTGACATAATCCCGAGGGGGATTTTCATTAATCTTGTTACAGATCAACCCCAGTACCACATTTGATAAATTAAATATTATTTAAGTTTTCTTTTCATGGTCCTTGACCACAGATTTCCTGCGAATTCCACCTTGCCGAAATGACCCATCCATGGCTGTCATCAAACTGTTTGACGAAAGGGGTTTCGGTTCAGGATACGTGGTACGAGGATTAAATTGAGTTGTCGCAGTCATAAATCGGAAGCACGAAACGCGGCAGTAGAAACAGTGTGGCGATGGAGGGGTGGACGCGTACATCTACCTCTATCAAACGACGATGTCCTGAATTGTACAACGTTCTTATGCGTCGACACGCAACGAATAACCCATACGAAAACCCCTGTCAGATATATCACTTTGAAACTGCAAATCTTCAATGTATGTAAGCCCCTGTATATAACGTAAGAGGAATCATACTATTAGGGTTGATACAAATCACAGTACCCCGGATTAAATCTATCAATCTCAATGCTCTGAAAACGAACTTTCAAAAATACATAAGAAATTAAAATAATCAGCGAACAATTTGTATGAAAACTGTAAATTTCATGATGAGAAATTTCGCTGGAGCATATGCATACACCGTACTAATATACAGGGGAGCATGTGACATGGAATCGTTACGTGGAATACCCAAGAGTTGTGTTGATAGCAAATTGGGATTTGCCGATATGATAACTGTCCACGTCAATTATCTCCTTAGGGTTTGGCGTATATAAGAAGGTCAACATAGTTGACGGGACTCCAATGGTTATACGTAAAGCGTTGATGAACCATGACAATTATAGTAATATGTATATACAGCGCGGCAGAAACGAATAACTCACGATCGTGGTTAGTGAGTTAAGAACATGAGTTAAAAACTGAGAAAATTATTATGCTCACGATTTTCATATATAGACCGTTCGATATAATAATGGTTAAAACGAGAATTGGCAAGGGTACCCTAAGATAAAAAGGGGTGAAAGGAGTACACAACATTAAATCAATAATAAGAGTTAACATTTCCTTGGTTATATAAACATTTCGATGGGCAAGGATAAATGATCTAACAGTTATATATCAAAAATGGAAATGAAAAAGGGCCTTAATGATAATATAATAATTATTTTACCCTTTAACTCTAAGCAAAGTTTATATAGGGGTGCTTCCACAAGACTTTGGACTTATATATGTTATATATATATAAATATATTCATATGTTGATAGATTATTCACAAGGTCGGGGGTTATTGTAAAGGTTAGGAATGTATATATATATATATATATATATATATATATGATATATACAAATATAGTAGATATATATATATATATATATATATATATATATATATGCCTATGCTCATTTAAATAAATATTGCCCAAGGCTTTATATGCAAGTAGTATATGGGTAAGGGGAAGATGTATCATATAAGTAAGGCATGTATGCTCAAAAAAAAAAAAAAAAAAAAAAATTCATTAACTGGAGGTGTTACAAATAGAGTGGTTCTATATATATATATGAAAAAGAGTGGAGGGTTTAATGATATGAATTCTCATGGTTCATATAACAAAGAGCTTTATAAAGAAAATTTATATATATACAAGGTGGTGGAATTGAGCATAAATAATTATGTGTGCAAGAATATATATCTATAGAAAAATTAACTTTCAGGATAGGGTTAAGAAATGGATATATGTAATTAAAACTGGGGTTAAAAGTTTGGAATGTTAAAACAACTAAAATAGAATGTTATTAATATCCTTTATAACAATAAGTTGACTTGAAGCATGAAAGGCTATAAAGGAATAATTGTAGGGTGATATATGTCCCTAATATGTTAGATAATACTATGTGTTACCATAGTTATGGGAACAAAAGAAGAAGTAAAAAGTTTATATTGAATATATAGAGAAAGGTGGATAATAGGAAAAGGACAATTTATATCTAACAGAGGTATGTTAAATATAAGTTGTAAATTCTTAATTAACTATTATATATATATACATATATATATATATATATATATATATATATAAAATAATAATAATTATCATGAGAAATGATCGATTAAAAGGAAACCAATTGCACGTGAGACATAAGTGAAATCTACAATTAACATTATAGATATAGGTCATTTTATTATATATTATAATGTAAACTTTGTTGAGTTGTATGAATATAATATCTGCATACATGATAATTTAGTTCAGTTAGTAAATTTCTAACCTTATATTCACAAGATTAAGGGAGAAGAAAAAATGTTGACATTGAAAAAACTTCCAAGATGATTTAAGTCATGACTAAAGTAAATTGTAATAAGCATATTTTAGTTCATGCAAAATAATGAAAAGGCAAGATTAAATATGAGTTATAAGATTAAATATGAGTTATAAACACAGTTGTAAATAGTGGTGTAGTAATTGTGGGCCCTTGCATATTAGATAATATAATACAAATTCATCTCATTGAGTATGAATGAATGAAAGAAGGGATAAATCAAATTTTCCCAGGTGAGTTAGCTAGGGTAGAATTGAATACCTAACGATTGTTTTTTTCATGGGAAAATAATTATGAAAATGAACATGCATGGATAAAAATCCAATGGAGCATAATAAATTTCCTCAATTTATCATCGGAATGTGTACCGTATGGGGAAAAAGAAAAAAAAACAATTAAGGTAAATGTATAAATTATGGAAATACTTTGAAAAAGGGGAAATTGTGTCAAATACAATTTTGACATTTTCAAGTAGTAAAACTGGTGAATGTGATGAATAATAGTGAATTATATATATCACTATAAAGAAATATGTATTCACACTATACAATTTTGTTAGTGTTAAATTTAATTTCCCTGGGTCTTAAATTCAAGGACTAGGTAATAGTGTGAAATCATAAAGCTACAAACCAGGAGAAAGGATAATGAGCTGTATTTGGACTTGGGTGTGGGGGAAACCCATCAGATCCAAATTTATTCACGTAATTTTTGAACTAGTGGATACAATTCATAAAAGAGGTTAGAGGAAAAAAAAAAAAAAAGTGTGATTTAAGAATTGAATTATAGACATTATTAACAAGCCTGGTTATTACTAATTAAATTGATTGGCTAACAAAAGAAAACAATGAGAAGATACTGGAAGTACAACTATAACCATGCATATGATACAATTGTTTTCTTTTATTTATGAGTACTAATGAAAAGTTGTAAAATTGTTTAGCCAAGCGTGTAACAGGAAGTTGTACACTCTGGAAACAAGGAAAAAAAAGAAGAGGTGAAGATAAGTGCAGATAAATCACCTAGAAAATCAAGAAAAGCCGAACTGGACGAAGTTGCGTGAGGAGAGAATCTCACAGAAAACAAGAAAGGATAAGTAGTGTACTAAAGGTGCACTAAACTATTATGAACCTGAACGGTTTGACTAATAACTAAATTTCTTGAAATTATTGAAATTCAGAATGTTGTTGTGGATTATCAATTATATGTACTTGATATTACTTACATTGGGATGGATTGTGGACAGAGAAAATGCAATAAAAGATTTTCCAGACAGACTTCTTCCAAAGAAGTAGGAAGAAAATCAACTGCATAAGGCATCAGTAAATAGAGTGGAAGTAGGAGAGTACTCTGCTGGAAACTGAGCAAGGACGAAGAAGAAATCTTCGTCAAAGTTGAAAAATCAACGTTAAAGTGTAACACCGAGGAAGGTGTTGGAAGGGGGGGAACTAATGGCTTATAAACTGGCCTTACCCTTGCATATTAAATTTCCTAACGTGTTTCATGTCTCTTTTTTGGAAAAAAAATGGTACATGAGGCTTCTCACATTATTGATTGGAATGTGATCTAGGTGAAACCAGAAGATGAATTCCTGCTAGAGCCGCTTCAAATCTTGGAGTGGGAAGAAATTGAATTGCAGAATCGAACAGTAGCTAGAGTAAAGGTGCAGTACGAGCACTTTACTGCTGAAGAAGCTACATGGGAAAGAGAAGCTGAGATGATGGAAAATCATCCACCTTTATTTTCAAAATGAACTATAGTAGTTAATTGTTAACACTGAGGACGGTGTTTGTTTTCAGAGGGGGAATATGTAACACCCCCAAGTTCTATGCTTTTCAAATTGGACATCTGAACATAAATCCAAAGGGAAGTGGACCCCAATGGATAATTATTGTGTGGATGTAGTTAATTATTTATGAAAAATAAATAAAATATTTTGTATGCACTATGACCAAATGAGATTATTGAGATCACATGCCTAATCCATGAGGTTATGGAAAAGGTAAAGACTTTCCCCAAAATCTTTCAAAAATCCTTGAAAAAAATTATTTCTAATTTAGATTTTTGAGGAAAAATCTAAATTCCCCAATGAAGTAGTCTCCATGGGAAGAGGTGAGAAAAAGGCTGGAAAAGCTGAGGAAAGCTTAAAGCAGCTTTAAAGTATCCCAAAAATGGGAAGCCTAGGCTAAACAGGAAAGAAAGCATCCTGCTATTCTGGACGCAGAATTAGAAACATGCTTTGGGGAATTTTGAGCTTAAATAAGCTGCTCCTAGGCTGATCAGAGGTTAGTCTGTTCTTGGAGGATCTCTGCTCGGGGGTGAATCCTGGGAGATAAAGAGGATTCTAAGGTTGGGAGGACTGGTCATAGTAGAGGTATGCATGCCTAATGTTGGAGATTTCTGTAAGTCTTTATTAAATATATCCATGTTTTATGAATTGTGATGTTATGGTTCATTATGCAATTTATGAATTGTTATGTTATGGTTCATTATGCAAGTTTTAGATTGATTATTTGTTCAGTAACTCATGTAATTGAAAACCAAAGCTATTGATAGCAGAGACAAATGTTTTGAGTATGGGGATGAGTACCTTGTAGTAATGGAGTTAGAGATGGTAGATCCTTTGAACAGCTAATCTCATGATTATGTATAGGTGTAGCTTGCTCTCTTTTAAAGGAATATTAAATTGCTGTGTGTATAGACAGAAAATGTTAACAAAACAGTAACCATGAACAGAAAGTACCAAACAACTAAACCTATCATAACAATATTGATGGCACAGAATTCCCTGTAACCAATAACAAAAGGTAGGAAACAACAACCCTGTGATAGCAGTATAGGGTTCAGTATGTCAGTTGTGTTACAATGGAAAGAATTGTAAAACGAAGAATTTAAATTATTCTATTAAATGTAAGTGTAAACATATGAAAGCAGAAGTTAAATCCTAACTAAGTACGAGGATCTAACACTAGGGAGTCTAAATTATCCAGTTCAGTATCCTCCCCTATTTGATTGAAGCAAGAGGATCTGTGTCCTAGTTTTCCCATGGAATCGTTAAATCTGCACCAGAGTGTCAAACATGTTGAATGTTGTAATAGTAAAATAAGGAGAAATCCTACTTGAACATCCATTGTGTACTAAAAGTTTGTGTGAGGGAAGATTGTAAGCATATGTAAAAATACAATGAATAGAGCATCTGTTTACCGTCCATATAAACTGCTGGGAAAGTGTTTGGAGCAATGGAGGTTAACTGAGTATAGATAGATGTATGCGAGGAGGCATACATCTATACCTCGATGCTGAAACTTTAAAATGTTGAAAATTTTATAAGGCTTGCAAACTGGAAAGTTTGAGAAATTCTTATATTCCCGTGTCTGCCTATAATTACTCAAAAGAAGTAAATACCGGATAACCGTATGAATTTGAAATGGATTCAATAAGTAGTTTTTTTGTTAGCTGGTGCATAAAGCCGAGTATATCTAAGTTATGATATATGGGTAAGAACCTGGGTCTGGGAGGCGTGACAGTTTTGACTTTAGTGTTGGGTCATGAATATAAATTTAATTAAAGTTTATTTATAACAAAATCCTATATTAAATCTTAATGAATTAATTTTAAAAAACTATCGATTTGTGAAAATTAAATTTAATTAATAATCATTTTAATAATCTATTTTAAACTATTTATAAAAGATATCATATTTTTTTAAAATAAAAATTAAATTAAATTATTAATATGTATTTTATTGATTTTAATTTATAATGTCTTTAGTAATTTCATAATTAAATACAATATTATGTTATGTATTTTTTTTTTTTATTTATATTTTTATTTAAAGTGTCTTTTAAAAAGTTTGAATGATTTAATAGCTAAGAATATGTGTTGCTTTTTAAAATATTATTGATAGAAATTTAAATTGGTAATATTAAAATTATATCATTATTATTTTACAAGAATATTTATTAATTTAATAAGTAAATGACATAATTTGAATTAAAAGGAGTAAAGTATATATATTTTTGTAAGTTTTATTAATTAAATTTTTTTATAAAAGGAGGTCTCAAACATCACTTAGTATGTAACTCAATTATGATTTTATTATTATTATTATTATTATTATTATTATTACTACTACTAGTGCAATCATAGAAATTAAATGATTCGTACTGTCCATAAGCATCAAAACCTTTACTGTATGATACATCTTCCATTTCTAATATTAAAAAATTAATAAAAATTAACTAAATTATAATATTATTTTCAATTATTTTTAGTACCATGGTTACTTATAAAAAAATTTAATAAATGGGTTAAACACTTATACATTTAAAAGAATATGTAACAAAATTTTTAACCATGGAGATTCATCTCTACTTTACTATGTGTGTTCTTAACATATATATAGGTTTTTTACAATACCATGTCTTACTAATAGAGCATACCCAAAAATCATCACTCATATTCATAAGATATTTTTTTTATTAATCACTTTAATTAAAATGGTTGAAAAGACATAACTAATTTTAAGATACTACTAAAAATATTTTGTAGAGATTAGATCCTTACCATCTACCTAAAAATTATTAATAATTAAATTAAAATTATGGAATCCCTATTCCAAAATAAATATTTCTATCCACATAAATATAATAAAGTTGTGTTTAATATCATTGATTTTATTCATATAATTTATCATTTTTATTTGTGTTGTGATTACACTTGTGTGTCTATTTTGGAATAAGACTTTCATAATTTCAATTTAATTAGTGCGACCATAGAGATTAAATGACTAGTAAATGCATATAGGAATCAATCCATAATAAACATCATAATACTTACTAACACTTAGCACATATTATATCTCAAGGTGTTTAAAATAATAATAATAATAATTTATTTTAATTTATTAACCATGGAGATTTAGTCTCATTTTTCCATGAAAATTCCTAATCTATAAATAAGCTTTGAAAAAAAACATAACTCCCTTTATATGGCACTTGCATATATGACATTTTAGTTAATTAATTTATTTAATTAAAAGGGGAAATAGAGCATAATTAATCTAGAGATAAATTTCAACTTTTGATTTGTCTATATTAATATGAAGATTCTACAATATTTAGTGGAGGTTAAATCTCTACCATCCACTTAATAAATATTGATAATTAAATTAAAATTATGGAAGTATATTCCAAAATAAACATGAATGACAGTAGGGATTTAACTTCCATGGAATATTCTAGAATATTTATAGTGGTATGCACATATCAAAGCTTCAAATTTATCTTGAAAGTAGTTATTCCCTTTTTGTATTTTTAATTAAATTGATTAATTACGAAATTTGTCATATGAAGTGAGTTATGGTTTTTTGGGCATGTGGTATTGATAAGTCATGATATTGTAACAAGGCTTTTATAGATTAAGAATTTTCATGGTAAAGTGAGAGTAAATCTTCATGGTTAACGATCTGGCTTCATGTTTTTTTAAATGTATATATGTTTAAATTGTATATTAATTATTCGTATTATTCAATAATATCAAAATTAACTTACAAATTTATAATATAGTGAGTTTTTATGATTTGTAACAAAGCCTATTTACAAATTAAAAATATATATACACACACACACGTTTAACTTATATATTAATTATTTTTATAAATAATAATTATTTAAAACAGAATTATAATTTAGTTAATTTTATGATTTTTAAAATTCTAATAATGTGAAATGTATTATGTTTTATTATGAATCTATGCATATCAGATTTACTAACTATTTAATTTATATAAATATGCTAGTTATTTATATATATAACAATAAATTTATTATTATAAAAATAATATATATTTATTAAAAAAAAAATTTAAATAAATAATAATAATAATCCATTAAAGTAAAAAGAAAATTAATTTGTATTGTTAACTTAAATATTATTTTTAAAAATTAAATGTAACCGATTATCACTCCACCAAATTCTCAAAGCTGAGAAAGGAATCCCAACAGTGGTAACCTCAAACCAAGTTTTTGACTTGATAGCTAGCTCTATCAAGTCGGAGAGGCCTCTCTCCAAAAGGGTCACAGCGAGGAGGGTTGGATAAATTAGGGTTTTAGAATAGATATAGAGTGCAGGGGGTTTTTTGAATTGATTTGGTTGCATACATCAGTAGATAATGAAATTAGGTCAAGGAAAGGTAGGACAGGGAAAATAAGTTAGGGTTGTAGGGATAAATGGGGCAAGGTAGGTATAATGTCAATCACTTGAAGGAAATGGTTGTGGAATGGTTAAGGAAATGTAAGAAGGTTGAGAGAAGCATAAGGGATGTATTTCTCTCAGATAGAAGATAATGAAACAATTTATGATCAATTACCCAAAACAGAACATGTGCAAGTATGTATTCTGCATGTATTCTGAATTTAAAACTTATAGAATATCATAACATAGACATGAATGAAGATGAAAAATAAATTCAAACATATTTGATTGAAGAAGAAACAATGAAAGACATTCATTACCATGGGTATCCCATAAATGTAGCTGCAAATCCTCTTTATTAGCTTGGCCAAAAAATCTGAGTACAATTTCCCTTGATCAAGAAAGCAAAATGAAATTGATTCCAACAATTCCCACCTCTAAAAATGAGTAAAAAAGTACAATATATAAGCCTAAAAAAACCTCTCCCAACCTCAGGGGTCGAATCCCTAAGAGGAGGAGTTGATCCACCAAAGTCTGAACTGAAACCTAGAGTGTAGGGCGGTCAAAGTGACTCAACCCTAACTTTTTTCAAACTGATTCATTACACCTCATCATGAGTTTTAAACTAATGTATTTACCCTAGGTAATATTAAAAACATGATAATTACATTTACATCATCAATTACATGAGGTAAAAACATGATTCCCCAAGGTAAAATTCAAATTTGTAGAAAAACTTAGAAAAAAACAATCAATTGTTAAACAAGCAGCGCCATTTTACCCCAACTGGCAGACTATTTTTGACTGGGTTTTAGGTGTCTAAATTGGCTCCAAGTTAGCTCGTTGAAAATCCCTTCAATTCTAATTTCCTTAAATACCTTCTGTTTGCAAAATGAAGCCAATTTTCTCTGTTAAAAATCACTTCTCCCAAGACTGGTTAAAAAGTGCAGAATAAGGGTACAGAAATGAAGAGTGTTGTTGCAGGCAAATTTTGGAGGCCTTCCTCAACTCCAAATTGAGCTCATGATATCTCATTGGAAATATATTCCAGTATATTTTTTATTTGTCTCATCAAGAAAGTCATTTGGACAATTCGGCTAGGATAAAACTTGATTTTCCCAAGGTCACTCCAGAAGTGCAGCAACTCTTCTGTGGCACTTGTATTTTTGATATTTCTTCAAAACAATGATACCTATGAAAAAATGGAAGGAGGTTTTTCTTTCTTGACTTATTATGGGAAAAAACCTCTCTCATGTTTTTTAAATTCATCTATGTTTGGTCAGAAACATAGTTTGAAGGAAAACTAGCCCTATGAGTGGCAAATGACTTTACCCTTGGAATTATTTCTTAAAAAATGATGGATACATGATCTTATGAGTTGGAATGGCCTCATAATTATAGATATTACATACCTTATTCCTCACCGACTCAAATTTCTCTGTTTCTATAGAAAACCCTAGCTCAGTGGGAGAGGAAATTAGGGTTTAGTGCTTGTGAATAATGATGAATTGGGTAACCTTGGGAAAAATGATTAAAAAAAAAAGGGAGGTCAATGATAATGATGGATATGAGGTAAAATTAGAATAAAATAAGGCGGGATGGGTGGGATGTAAATACTAGTGCTAACATCGGCTCCAGCTAGGGAAGATAGCTCCGAAGGAGTTGTCTAGAACTGCAGACCTCTGGCAACTCATTGATCAGTGCCTTATCCATTGGGAAATGGATTCCAATTTGTAAACTGAAACTAAAAACACACTGCAAAATTCAACCCACACTAATAGATCATAAAAGCCTTAGGGCCTTCACCTCGGGCTTCAAACCTTGATGAATTCTATCAACACTTGCTGAAAATAAAATAAAATCAAACTAAAGTGATACCAACCTACTCTAATATATTGCACAATTTGTGATTTAGGTGAAATTATCCTTCCAGTGTAACCAATCTAGGAGATGGATACTTGCTGAATTTTTTCTCTCACTTTCCTCAAGCAGAAAAAATGATGTACATGTAGGCAACTCATGATAAAAACTGAAACCAAGGCTTATTGTAACAAAAAAAACAACATTCATCTTAAAATTATGAAGATTTTTTTGGTAATAATCACATTAAAATGAACATTGTCGATGCGTTTCGAACCAACCAGTGTGGTTCATCATCAGGAACCACACTGGTTGGTTCGAAATGCGTCAACAATGTTCATTTTAATGTGATTATTACCGAAAAATTCTTCATAATTTTCCGAGGGATCACAGAAGCCAAAATTATATAAACATTCATCTTCTCTAATGCTTGCAAAAGACTGTCGAAGGGATCTTGAAAATCCTGAAGCGTTACCTTGTTTTGAGATCCAGCAGAAAAAATACAAGTACTTCCTTCATTATGATCTGAAAGAACACTTGGTTGTTGATGAATAGGAAGGCATAGGGAAGTATAACCTTTTTTTATCTAAGTGTTGGCTGAAAATTCCTTAAGCATGAGAAATTCTGACTCAATCTCTTTCATTTTGTCTCTCTCAGGTTCATACTCCTTAAATTCATATTCTAGGTCATCCTTAAACAAGAAACATTCTTCAAGATTAACAAACATGACAGCCTATCATATTTATGAAATACAACCGTATCTGCTAGTTGATCTCTTTGTAGGGAATCATCATCATAAATTGGTTTACTCACAACAATTTCTTGTATAGTTTCATCAAGCCCCTCATCGAAATTAACTTCAGATTTAACATACTTGGGAAAATCAGGTTCAGGAGAAACTTCATCAAATATGAAAATTGAAAAAGGAGATTGGCTTTCTTCATGATGATCTATAAATCTAGTTTCAAGATTGTCTTCATTTAAACTTAGATTTTCATTTCAAACATGGAAGTTTTACCAACACTTTCTTGACTATGTGAACATTGCAAACCTGCTTTAGCTTGGACTATAATATGAATTTTCAGGAGTTGATCTATCTCATCTTCAGATGGAGGAGAAAGTACTTTTTTGTTTACTTTTGATAACACAGTAATTGTATTCTTTCTCTCCTAAAGATTCACAAGGATGCTTAATATCTTCTTTAACCTTTGGTTGATAAAATCTTTGTACTGCTGCAAGAATTGTCTCCTGTGGGAATTCTTTATGAACATCAAGAAAATACACATCATCTTTTTCTTCCATGAGAGAAAACACTTGCTATTTTTGGTGATGAAAAGGATTGTCATGCAAAGCCTCCATGATCTCTTCATCCATGAACTCATTATCATCATAAGAATACTCTAGGTTTTGAATGAAAACCTCAAATTGATCACAAAAATTATTAACCAAAGACAAAGAAGGGTAGGACTCTTTGTATTCTTTATAAAATATCAAATGGAAAACTCTAAGAGAAAAATTAGTAGCAGGTGGCAAACCTTCATACCAAGATCATGCTTTTCCTTCTAGAGAAGCCATGAACATATTTAAGAGACAATCTTTAGTAAATTCAATCTTCAACTTGTGTGTATGCATGTGAAATTTAACCAGATGTAAAGCAGTATCATTCCTATCATCATCTTTAAACATATGAAAATTACTTTGCCAATATACATTAGGAATTTTATTTGGGAAACCTAGAATGTGATCCCAGCTCATGGGAGCATACTGTCTTGCAATAGTTTCCATCTTGAAAATTCTTGAAGCTACTGATCTTCATGCTAACACTATCAAGCCAGAGAGGGGTCTCTCCAAAAGGGTCACAGCCAAGAGGGCTGGAGAAATTAGGGTTTTAGGCTATATATAGAGTGTGGTGGGTTTTTTGAATTGATTTGGTTTGGTACATCAATAGATAATAAAATTAGCTCAAGGAAAGGTAGGCCAAGGAAAATGAGTTAGGGTTGCAGGGATAAATGGGGAAAGGTAGGTATAATTTCAATCACTTGAAGGAAATGGTAGTGCAATGGTTAAGAAAATGTAAGAAGGCTGAGAGAAGCATAAGAGATTTATTTCTCTCAGACAGAATATAATGAAACAAAATATGATCAATTACCCAAAACAGAGCATGTGCAAGCATGTATTTTGAATGTATCATGAATTTCTAACTTATAAAATATCATAACATATACATGAATGAATATGAACAATAAATTCAAACATATGTGACTGAAGAAGAAACAATAAAATACATTCAATACCATAGGTATCCCATAAATGTAGTCGCAACTCCTCTTTATTAGCTTGGCCAAAAACTGAGTACAATTTCCCTTGATCAACAAAGAAAAAAGAAACTAATTCCAACAATTCCCACATCTGAAAAATCAGTCAAAAAGTACAATATATAGGCCTCAAACAACCTCTACCAACCTCAGGGATCAAATCCCTAAGAGGAGGAGCTAATCCACCAAAGTCTGAACTGAAACCTAGAGTGTAGGGTGGTCAAAGTGACTCAACCCTAACTTTCTGCAAACTGATTCATTACACCTCATCATGAGTTTTAAAATAATGTATTTACCCTAGGTAACAATAAAAACATGATAATTAAATTTACATCATCAATTAAATGAGGTAAAAACATGATTCCCCAAGGTAAAATTCAAATTTGTAGAAAAACTCAGAAAAAATCAGTCAATTGTTAAACATGCAACACCATTTTACCCCAACTTGCAGGGTGTTTTTGATTGGGTTGTAGGTGTCAAAATTGGCTCCAATATAGCTCGTTTCAAACCCCTTCAAGCCTAATTTCCATAACTACCTTCATTTTACAAAATGAATCCCATTTTCCCTGTCAAAAATCACTTCTCCCAAGACTGGTAAAAAAGTGCAGAATGAGGTTGCAGAAATGAATAGTGCTGTTGCAAGAAAATTTTGAAGGCCTTCCTAAACTCCAAATTGAGCTCATGATAGCTCACTAGAAATATCTTCCATTATAATTTTGATTTGACTCATCAAGCAAGTCATTTGGACAATCTAGATAGGAGAAAACTTGATTTTCCCAAGGTCACTCCAGAAGCAACTCTCCTATGGCACCTGTATTTTTTACATTTCTCCAAAACCATGATACCTGTATAAAAAATGAAGGATTTTTTTCTTCCTTGACTTATGATGGAAGAAAACTACTCTCATTTTTGCTAAATTAATCTTTATTTGGTCAAAAACATAGTTTGAAGTAAAACTGGCCCTATGAGTGGCAAATGACTTGACCCTTGGAATGATTTCTTAAAAAATGATGGAGACATGATCTTATGAGTTGGAATGGCCTCATACTTACTGATATGACCTACCTTATCCCTCCTCTGCTCAAATGTATCTGTTTCTCATTGGGAGAGTAAATTAGCGTTTAGTGCTTGTGAACAATGATGACATGGGCACCCATTGGGAAAAATGATTAAAAAAAAAAGCAAGGTCAATGATAATGATGGAAATGAGCTGAAAGCAGAGTAAAATAAGGCAGGATGGGTGGGATGTAAATATGAGTTCTAACATAACCCATTTTATTTTTGTATAATATCTATTATTGGAATATCTTGATTTAAATGATAATAATAACAAGTTTTATGTCTCATAGGTTATTAACTATGATCTATAATATGTATGATTTGAATTTTTTGATTTAGATGAACAATACATATTATAATATGAATCTAACTTTAAATAATTATTGTGGTGATTTCTTATTAGTTCATCTTTGATTTCCATATTTGACTCTAAAAAATATTAGTTGCAGAGCAACAAGTCCCTGCCCACAGGAATGATGTCAAGTGATCTCAAATGATTTTGCAACAAAATATTTGTTCAAGTTAATTCTAAGGTAATGGGGAGCATGTTGATTTTCTCAATGAGGAATACAAAGAAGACTAAAAATCATTTAAAATTGTTTAATAATAACACATTCTTCCAATGGGATTATAGAATCGCATTTGAAGCATGCAAACCAGAAAAAGACAACTACCCTTGGCTTTGAAGTGATTGGTGGTGCTAGGAATTCCTTGATTGTTTCTAGGTATTCTGATAGTTATAGCTTCTAAGCAGTTTCTAAGACATTTTGAGATACGTTGCCAACCAAAGTTTTCTAAAGGCCTGAATTATGTCAGCTTTTGTTTTCTGAGATAAAAAATGATTGCTCTTTTCATTAAAGCGAGGACCATGTACTCTATCATTCGCAAATGGTGTCCCCTAGAAACAGAAAATTAAACGTTACCCTATTGTTTAAATAATACATAAAATTAACAACAACAACTGTAATCCTATTTTATTCTTCTGCAAGTTTTCTTTTTCGTCAAAAACATGTTGTTATATGAGATTATTTCCGATATGTGAATGCATGTAGGATTTATTGTACACGGTAGCAACAGTAATTATTACTCTATATTTATTATTGTAGTGCAATGGAAATGTTAGCATTTCAACAGAAGGTATCATTCTAATTTTTAAGTTAATCAAAACTCATCTATACTATAGTCATAACACAATATGCTTATGTGGAATTATTCTCATCTTCTGCATAATGTCATGCCTTTAGTTCAATCAGCACCTGAGTGTATTATGAATGTCAAGCTACCAGTAACTAGAGGATCAAAGATTTAGTCGATGAAGCAAAGGGGTTGAGTAACTTTATTCTGAAGTGATATATAGTATCAATGTCAGAATTTTAAATATGTTAGGTGATTCCCAGCTAAACCAAGAGGTAAACCATAAGACTTGACCCCAAGACCCTATTTTATCTCCTCAAAAAAAATTCAAGGACCTAAAATAGCTTAGAGTATGAATGTTTACTATTTACTAATATTCAATATGAACAGAAAAAAGGTGTTTTATCATTTCAGTTGTTGTTATATCTTATGCTGACATGAATGGTTTAACGATAGAAAGTGTAGTTGTTGAACGAAATGGTGGGTGTGACAACTAGAGAGGCCAAGTAAAAGAGTGACAGAGTTAGAAATATTGAGCAGAAGAAAACAATAGCCTTACAGAAGTGTTTAAATCGAGATAACCTCCCAAAGGGGAATGGGGCAACGAGAGAGGTGGCTGAGGCCATGGTGATATCAAATGGCATAGAAAGAAAACTTAAGGGCAGTTACTTAAAATTTCTTCCAAGAAGTATATAATAAGTGGAGGACACTAGCATATTTCTTGACATAGTCAAGGCAAGAAGTAAAAAATTGGTAAAAGTGATCCAGATGATAAATGCAAATAAGTTCAATTATCAATGAGAAGAGGGCTATGAGCAGGATTTTGTCCAGATGATAGAGAGGGCTTCCATCCATGAGACAAATCCCTAATGTTCCTGGCCAAGAATGGAGGGGGTTGTGAAGCATAGGCCATGAGTAATTCAATTAAGTTGGCTAATTATCGAAGTGGTGGTTGATATTTTAATGTGCATCATGAGGAGAACAATATGTAAACAGTGGAAATGTCAAAAAATAAGTGTTTAAACCATGTATGTCCAATTTTGATGTCAATTTCTACCAACTTGTGGACTGAAGCTATAGTCCTAGGTTCCTAAATAAGATCAACTTTTTTAAATAGAAAATATTTTTCCCTTGCTAAAGAAAAGAAGAAAGTGAAACTTATAAATATTTCATGTGCAGCATGTAATCGTCTTAGGAAAAAGATATGGTAAAGTGCAATTGAAGTTACAATTGTCATTAGTGGCCTACTTGCAACATGTAAAGTAGTACAGCTTCATAAAATAGCAAACATCTTCAAACATCTAATATTTTCATTTAAAATAGCTCAAAATTTGTAGGGACTATTCATTTATTCATCCAGGCTTCTGAGTTTCTCCTCTAAGAAGAAAAATCCTAATCCAACATGTTACACATTGAAAACAAGTGATGAGATGATGTGAAAAAATAAAAGCAATAATAAAATAAGGAACGGTGCAATGAATTTTTGGAATCTACACTTGTAAGTAGACAAGAAAAACATTGGCGAGACCACACGGAAAAAGGTGATTCTGCAGCAGAAAATTTGGATATGAATATAATATATTTTGAGTTGTTAACAAAATTTCAACCATAAATTTTCTCCATATTTTTCTGCACAATTTAAAGCACTAGATTCTTTGTATCTTTACACTCAAACAAATATGGATACCTATCAACTTTATAATGCTACACATTTTAACGACACATTTACATGCTCTTATGATTTGGAACAGGTTTATTTTTTGGTAAAACTATGGACTTAGATAAAAGTACTTTACAAAAACAAAACCATGTACAGATATCAAAACAAGAGGCCCTCCCAAGGAGAAAGGTTAAGTAAACTGGAAAAACCTATATTTCTTTGAGAGTGAAATTTGACATCATAATGGAAATGAAACTGGAATAATCAAGTATTAAACACATACATAAATTTGCATCACTACTAACCTAAAAATCAAAAATTTCATGGCGCATCTTCATATTGACCATTCGAAGCAACAAACATTTACTCAAAAATACGTGATTGGTTGATATTTCTCCATTATAGAAACAAATGTAACTTCATGCCATTTGAGCTAGGGCTAGAAATTAAGAACGAGAAATAGAGATGAAAAGAAAAGAAGTTCTACAAAAAAAAATGTTAAGGAACATTAAATATTGCAAGAGAAAGTAGCAAAAAATAATCCCTTGGAATTGTACACTAAAAATGAAGCCAAGTCAATCAACAAGAATTGTGCCTCAAACATAACAAACAGACCCTTGAGAGAGGCAAAGCCATTGGGTTCTCTTGTAGTTAAATTTGTAGTCGCTGAGATTCTCACCTAGCATTCAATCTAAATGATGCGCTGCTTTGAAGTTCGGCTGACTTAAAAAACAGAATCCAGGATACTTGGTGGAAAGGTTTAAGTAAGAGGATGATCCATAAAAGGATTAATTTCATTGATCCAAGAATTTTGCTAGTGATTAATAGTTTCTTAGTGATATTTTTTAATAGCCTTATTAAAAAAAATGCTTCATGGGTTGATTTAATCAAAATTGATTCCTCTTGTCATAGTTGACCAATTATCTTAACAAATCGTTAAGGGAGTGGAGAGGTAAGACAAAATGGGATCCATCACTATGCTGCTCTATAGTCCAGCAAAAGAACTAAGGTTCAAAATAATTCATGCCATCTATTTTGCTCATTTGGGGCAAAAAGTAATCTCTATGTGAATAGTATATTTCAGAGGATCGTAATCTCGGCGGTAATAAGAAAGTGCATTTTAATGCTAGAGAATTTTCCCCACTTTAGGTTTCTCCAAAATAAACCTTGTGGTAATTTATTCACTACAGTGAAAAAAACAAATCCCATGCACGTCCATTTATAGAACAAGTTTTGTATCTTGTGTGGAAAAGTATCAAAGGTAATCAAAGATGGATGTGGCAAAGAAGATACTAGTTAAGAAGATGTCGTAGACTGTAAAGAGTCAGCCTTTCATTCTACTAGAGAACTAACATCAAAAGGAGATGGGGATCTGGGGAATAATTTTATGGAAATGGGGTATCTATAATATGGGTAGTGGGTTGGGTAATTAATATCTGGTTTTCCAGTGAAATTTTTTCAAAAGCAGGAGGATTGAATTTATGGGCATGTAGCGTGGCATTTAATATAAATTTATATTCAATAATTAAATCTTGTCCCATGAGAAATAACACCAAAGAAAATTTTTGAAGGTCATGCCGGTGAAATCCAAGGCCTTACATGCAGGGAATAAAATGGCTTTTAAATGGGAATAGATGGTAGAATTTTTTCCCTTTTCCCCAAAGTCACCTAGGATCTTCTAGACTTTGAAGCTCCCAGAACCCCGCTACTGCAATGCTCAAAACGCGAAACCTGAATATGTTTGCCAACTCATATTCAAATATGCAAAACACGTAATAGACGCAAGGTCAAGATCCAAAAAGTTTCCCAAGAATGAGCCAATTAACAATATTTTGCAAAATTGCAGCATAAGAACACATTAGAGAATTCGTTAAAACCCCATCAAGCTAAAACAAAGACTAAAGTTACAAATTTCACAACCCTAGCAATGTAGCTCCTTGGAATTTTAAAGAATACACAATTCTCTCTCAAAGCAAGCAGTAATATGAGAATCAATAAAAATTTCACAAATCTTGCCAACTTATTTCTATGAAAGTATTTATGATGGAATTCATTGAGAGTCTTGCAAACTGGCTACATTTCATTGTAACACTGAAATGCAATGCTTCCAAATTGGAAAATGCCAAAAGTAAGCAGAATCTTGATCTTTCTCTAAGAATTTAAATTATACACATTGGCTCCATCAGAGCTTCCTTGATTAGTTGGGACACTTTTCCGAGTTGTAAGGCTCCATGAGAGTCTCCTTTATTAGTTGGGAAATTTTTCCAAACTGTAAGGCTCTGACACCATTATGGTATCAGATGAAAAGGTGTGGATCGATACCATTTTCTGATAGCGTGTTAAAAAATTAGACTAGATACGAAATCCAGGAATTATCCCTGGCCTCTAAGATGCTTTGATGCTGAGATGCATAGGGCACCCTTAGTAGTTCATCTAATGTGTGGATCGATACCATTTACTAATAGCATGTTAAAAAATTAGACAAGCCATGAAATCCAGGGCTTATCCATGGTCTATGAGATGATCTGTTGTTGAGATGCATAGGGCACCTTAAGCAATTCATCTAATGTGTGGATTTCTACCTCCAACATGTTCAAAATTTTGCAACATCCCCAAACAAAAAAAACTCTAAAATGTTGGATATTAAAGACTGCAATTTTCCATGGTTTTGTGCCATATTAATTTAATCATTTGAAATCAATATAAAGAAACAAAAGAAAAGAAAAATGAAGTTTATCCACATCCATTTTTGTGCCTTAATCATGAACAAGAACAAGGTCATGGGAAATATGTACAGAAAGAATATTTCATTTATTCTTGAGAACCGGATCAAAATAATCTTAAAACCCTTCATCAAGGATTCAGGTTTACCGAACTTCAAGAATGCAAAGACAACAATGTTTATGGTTCAACTACTCATACTCCAGCCCAAGAAAATTTTACTCATACCATTCATATAAAATTATCCATTAATTCAAACAATAAAAACAATTTATATAGGGTATATTCACCTCATAGGACATGTTGATCTTCTTGAGTCTCTGTTCACTTCCCATATCTTTACAGACAATAAAGTGATAATGCCTTGTAATATGCTTGTCTGCTCCTGGTCACGTGAATCAAAACAACAGCATGTGACTGTGGGTAATCTCACTGAATAGAAATTCATTGTACAATAGAGAAATATTTTGATGGGTATTCTCAGTTTTCAATCCAGGTATAAAACCCTCCTACGATTTTAGCCCCAAAAAGAAGGAAATTATTTTCTCGATTTTACAAATATGGGTATGTACAGGTCTGCAGATCGATCTCCACAGAGTTATTATCACGATTGATAGCTCAACCTTCCATAAAGAGAAATATATATCTAGTGTCTATTGGAGTCCACAATAATAACTCAAACTTCAAGAAATGCTACCATCTTTGTAGATAGATATTTTACCCGATTTAACAGCCAGACTGGGTATTGCCCAAAATGATTCCAATTGCAAATATTTGGATATAGTGGAACGGTCCTTAGCTATATATTATGATATTCATTTCATTTTCACTCATATAATATGATATTTATTTCATTTTCACTCATATGCTACAAACCCTCTTGTTGAAGTTAATTTTCATAGAACCTACTATTGATGTTGTTGCTACAAAGTTAACTGGGATTCCTAAAATTGTTCTACCACTGTTACATGATGACTAAGTAAAGCAAGATAGCAATTGTGTTTGAAGATCATTTCTAATAATTTTAAAGAGCAAGTAAACTGTCTCAGCTAGAGAGCTTTAGTAGTCTGATTTTTTATCGTGTGGCTCTTTCAATGATGCCTTATCTCAGCACTGCTACCATGGAAGAATTTTTTCAGGGAGTAATGTAAGTCCTAGACTGTACGATCCAGCAAGGATTTGTTTTTTCTCATGTTCATCTCTTATTAAAATGGTATTATTCCTTCTTACCAGTGTGTACAAAATGAATCATGATTCTTCTCAAGGTAGTTTTACATGGAGGATCATTTGAAAAATAAATGAAAGTAACCCAAGTTGTCTCGATGTGATAACTCAATCAAATAAAGTCTCAATGCTACAACTTAATCAGATAAAGTGTGAACACAGGTATGTTTATATGTGTGCATAAAATATTCAAGATCTTTGGTATAGTAAGAAACAACAATTAAAATATTCTGTCACATATCCTACCCTTTGAATTTGTAACTACAGTCCATTCTAGTCTAACTGAACATTTTTATCTAATGTGAAGGGTTGTTAGCTCGATGATAAAAAAGTTCCAACGGTGTATAGCTTTGTCAAATATTTACTAAATTTAATAGGACTAGAGGTCCATGCCATTCATTTTTCACTCTCTACACACCTTTAAGAAGCCCTGATTCAGTACAAACACAACTCAACAACATCACTGCAATTACAATTTAGTTCTCAGTTCCACTTGATTCCATAAACTCTTATCTTAATGCTACATCTCATACTTTTCACATAACTGGCATCCCCAATTTTAGCCTACAACCAAGGCCATATAGGCTCGACCCCTTGTTGAACAATGTGTGTATGCATGCCAAGTGTTGGCGCTGGAATTAGCACTTGCACTACAGCAAGTGCCTGACCAGACACATCTTAAACTATAAAGCAATTTAATGATTTTTTTTTGTGAGATTGGTAGGTGGTACAAACTTTGATTCATTGAAAAGAGATTTTAGTCAAATCCACAATTCTACTAATGAGGTTATTGTAACTTGATGTGGTAGCAAGGTGCAAGCTTTTAGTCTATGATGAGAGGAAATTGAAAGATGAGAGGAGAATAAATAGGTTTGTAAAACTGAAATCTACTGATTTAGTAGAAATTGACAAAAGTAGAAGTTTCACAATATTCCATTGAGAGAAAGCTATTTCTAGTCTAACAATATTCTCACTTAAATATCATGAAGAATAAGTATCATGAGTGATTCTCTTCCACTGTTATAACATATATTTTATCATGAATTCTCACTGTGTGAGACTAAAAAAAACTGATAATAACACATAACATGCTTAAAAGACTAATAAAAACACATAACAGTATGATGATTTACAAACTAGAACTGGCGCAAAAAACCTGAAACTTTTGGATAGAATGATGAAGGTTCATTTTATGAGAAATTACAAAGAAAATCATTTGAAACAGGTTTAAGTGATAAAGGAGACATGGAGCGGAGTAAATGACAAGCGAGGGGGGGTGGTGACCTGCCGAAGAAGTGGGACCAATCGCAGATCACGCATCGGAAATTTTATTGTGAAATGCGCGAAGTTAAATGTTGAAAACGGAAAAGTGTGAAGTGCGATGAGGGTGGAGGTGGTGTGGGATAGGAATGGGACTGATCGCAGATCCTGCATCGGAAGTTTTATAAACATACATACGTGTGCAATCAACATCATTTATCGGAACTTTAAACAAAACCAAAATTGCTCCCAGACAATATCCATTCACGCGGAATTGTGGTTCTTGGGCCCCATAATCAGTTGACCAATAGGAAGCAATCGCAAATCGGTTGCCCGCAAATTTAACTTTACACTGATAAGGGCTAAACCATGAAATTTGTGATTTGTGAAATCATGTTGGTGCGCTACGCCAACACATGTCCCTCACCTCATCGCATCGTAAATCGCTTAACATACCATGTGAAGCCTTAACAATAAACTTTAAAAACCGCAATTTGAGAAGTTGCCCCATGTGTGCTTTAATCTCCACCGTTGATCTGTGCCTAGATCTAATGGTCTTTCTTGCTTTCCCCTTAGCCTTATCGCATCGCAAATCACTTAACATACCATGTGATTTGACTTAAGGATGAAACTTAAAAATTGTGCTTTGCGAAGTTGCCCCATGTGCGCTTTAATCTCAGTCGTCGGTCTGCTCCCCTTTGGATCTGCGATTAGATTATGGTTGTTCATTATTTTTGCACGCAGCTATTCCCTGTTGCTTCATTCCTTAGTCTATTTCCCGGCCAACTTCCTTTAAATATTATCTGTTTCTCTTCTCTAATCTCCCACTTTGTTGGTTTAGTTGTTTTCTTTTGGCTGCGCTTTGATTTTAAGGATTTCTGGTTGCCACAAAGCCTTAATTTGCCTGCTTCGAAAATTGATTACCTATTTACCCGTAGCCTCTTTAATGAGATAACCAAAATCTCAGTGAAATAGCTGCGCTTTTGACTATGTGGAATATATGACTTCCATTTCTGAGAATAGTTGCCTTTTACTTTATTATTGTTTTGACAATGAATTTGCAACAAAGGTAGCTATTATTCCAGACTAGATGACTGCAATTTTATTTCCCAAACATCAACTAACCTTCAACACTAACATAAACCAAAATAGAGATTTTAACTTATTTTGGGACTCTAAAACACTATGAAACCTATTCACTTAAAACCACCTTGATGTTGGTACTTTTTAACTTTTATTGGAAATGACTGAAACTTTGGACATGGACTAGGACTCTATAAAAATTTGAAAACAATATTACAATGGCAATTACACCATTAAAATTTGTAGTGCTAACAGTGGCTCCTATTAGGGATTAAGTCCTCCCTGTGAGGCTTCAAAGAATGTAGACTCAGTACCTCAAAAACTCTTGAAACTTAGAAGACTTATTAAAAATAGAGAATAGGATTGACCATTGACATATTGGACTCAAGACTGACCATATATATAGACATAAGTACCATTGGGCATGGAGTTTATTGACACATCACACTAGATATTTACAATGGAGTGACTCAACTAACTGGATAAATAAAGAACCTTTTAAGAAAATGACCATTGACTGGGCCTCTAGTCAGCTGATCATCATCCAGATGTTTGAGCAAAAAAGTATTATTCTCCAAAACTTTAGCAATTCTAAATGACCCAAACCACATATTGTCGAACTTATCATGCTTTCCATGGTCTTCTCTCCTAGCATCCCAACGCAGCACCAAATCATTCTCCTGAAACAACTGCTGATTTTCTCTTTTATCAAAAAATAGATTTGACTTTAGCTCGATACTTCTGAACTTTTTCCAGCAATGATTCTCTGATTTGGTGTGCCTCTGTCAACTATAGCATTCTTCTTTGGACTGGGTTTTCATCATCAACTTCATCTTGTAGGAACTTCATCACAGGAAGAGCTAATTGCAAAGGCATTAAAACATATGTACCATATACAAGCTGAAATGGAGACATTCCCATTTATTTTTTACCACTTACTCTATCTGTCCATAGAGCATGTATCAACTGAGTGTACCAGTTCCTCTTTTTCTTAGTAATCCTTACCAAAATTTTATTGGATGACTCAACCAATCCATTACCTTGAGGGTAATAAGGTGTGGAATGAGTCAATTCAATCCCATATTGCTGACAAAAGTTGTATATCTTAGCAGACTTAAAGGCCATTGCATTATCAATTATTAATTTATGTGGACAACCAACTCTTGAAATAATATTTTCCAACAAAAATTTAATAATTACTGTATCAGTAGCATTTCTGGTGGTTACAGCTTCAATCCATTTAGTGAAATAGTCTGTAGCTATAAGAATCCTTATATGTTGTCCTAATGAAGGTGGATGAATTTCACCGATGAAGTCTAGCCCCCACTGCTGGAAAGGAACATCTGCTGAAATAGGAATAAGAGGTAATGGTAGCAATTTCTATTTACCACCAAATTTCTGACATTTGACACGGCTCCTAACTTTGGCGAAGACATCAAAGAAAAGAGTTGAATAATAATAGCTAGCTCTTAAGATTTTTTTGTAGTATCTCTCCAATATAAATACCCTCCACACACTCCCGCATGTATCTCTGTCACAATCTCCTGGGATTCTACTTCATCTACACATCTTAACAAGACTCCAACAAGATATTTCCAATAAATATGATCTTCCAAAATGCAATACTTCACAACTCTCAGTTCAAAAGCTCTTCTTTTAGATTTCTCCATTTCAGGTGGACAGTTGAAATTTAATAAGAAGTAAACTATATCCTTGTACCAATCTGAATTAAATATTTTAGGATAATTAGCAATACCTTCTCCATCTTCTCCTTCAACTACCTCTACATTCATATTTAAATCTTTCCATTTAGATTCAGCCATCAAGTGATCCAATCCTGACCCTTCATTAATTTAGTTGGTTTGATTTCAACATCAAATTCCAAAATCTTGGTCAGCCATCGTCCTCTCCTTCCATATGTATCTAGCTACATCAACACATCTTTAAGAGTGATATTGGGTACAAAGAAAATATTTTTGAATGTAGCACATCAACTCGAAAAGACTTCAAAGCCTTAACTAATGCACATGCTTATTTTTCAGTCAAGCTATACTTTAATTCAGCATCCGTTAAATCACGACTGAAAAATGAAATTGGCTTCTCCAAACCCTCCTTATTCTTATGTAGTAAGACATTTGCAATTGTTTCTTCTCAAGCATATAAAAAATCAGAAACTCCTTTTCAAAATCATGACTAATCAAAACTAGTGCTTCAGTCAAAGTGGATTTAATTTTTGAAAAAAGAATTCTTTGCTTCATCCACTTAAATTCTACATTTTTTTTCAGCAAAACATTTATATGTTTCATCAGCTCTGCAAAGTTAGGAACAAAACGCCTCAGAAAATTGATTTTCCCTAAAAATGACTGTAATTCCTTCTTATTTATAGGCAAACCAATCTTTTGAAAAGCTTCTACTCTTCCTAGATCAATACAGATGCCACTTTCTGTTACAATATGTCCCAATAACTTACCTTCTTGGATAGTCAAAGACCACTTTTTTGGGTTTAAGGACAAACCAAACTTTATGCATTTGTCAAAAACTTGCTTCAGATGTTTCAAGTGGTATTCATCAGATTTTGAATATACTGTGATGTCATCCAAATAGATGACCACAAATCTTTCATTTTCTCCCGCAAAGGCAATATTCATTGCCCTTTGAAAGGTTGCACCTGCATTCATCAAACCAAATGGCATTTTTTGTACATGAATATGCCCCAAGGTGTGGTAAATGTTGTCCTTTATCTATCTTTCCTGTCAACTGAAATCTAATTATGGCCTGAAAAGCCATCAATCATTGACAATCTTTTGGATCCTACAACCTTCTGCAAGATATAATCCATCTTGGGCAGTGGATAGTTATCTTTCAAGGAGCACTGGTTTAGGTTATGAAAATAAACACAAATCCTTATTTCTCCATTCTTTTTCCGGATTGGGACTATATTAGCTACCGAGTTAAAAAATATCAAAGGCAGAATAATCTTTTCTTCCCATAATTTTTTGATTTATTTCTCAATGATTGGAAGCAGCATGGGATTGATGTGTCTAATTTTTTGTGCTATGGGATTTGCATATGTTTTCAAATGTATCTTGTGCTCCATTATGCTCTTATAATAATTTTTCAACTCACTATAAGACCATACAGATATATCAGCAAATTCCTTCAACAGTTTGATATATTTTGTTATGGTTTCCAGAGGAAGGAATTTGGACACTTTGACTAATCTTGGCTAATATTTTGTACCAACGTTACACTCTATTGTACTCTATCCATCATTCTTGCTTTCAGGCTTGAGAAAAACATCATTATTATCAAACATTATTTCTAAAGGAACCAAACCCTTAGGAATAAAGTTATTTTTCAGATCTATAATGCTTTTCCCAGCCATAGTTTTCTTAAAAGGGCTGTTATTTTGGTTTTCAACAATTTCCTGCTCATCATCAATTTTTGTGTCTACAAAATCTTCTACGGACTCCAAAAATTTCAGAATCTCCCTGTCATATTCAAATACTTGCCAGTGCTTGATGTTATCAGGAATTTAAGGTCTATTTTTTATTTGAACATCATAAACTTCCTTGACATCTAGAGGAACTTTGAAATTACTAGCAGCAATAGCTAGTGAATTAGCGATTTGATTTTCTTCTCTAGTGACAAAATGTATATTAAATGTTGAAAAGTAATGTTCAATCAAATCCCATACTTCATTTCTATAATTCTTCAATTTTAAAATTTTCACTTGGTAATTATTTCCCACTTGCTTAATCACCAACACTGAATCACCAAAGGAGTTTTTAGTTGCTTCTCTCAGCAACTGTGTTGTAGTGCATTAGTTGGCAGCACAAGGCAACACTTTGAGAGGGAGCTGCAGTACGGATGTGGAAATGGCAGTGGCAGCATCATGGGCAATAGTACGGGAGAACATCAAAAACACAGTGATGAAGGGTAGCAGGCTAAGCATCAGCACAGTGACCCACACCAGATACAAGTGCAAAACTTCGAGGTGAAGTGTTGTGCTTGAGCACATTCCTCGCTAAGGGGAAGTGTTGAGATTTTTGGAGTGTTGGGGTAGCATCAGTTTTATCTAGCTCCCAAACTTTGTGAAGGGACTAGATTACATGAGATCTCCAAGATTCAGAAAGGGATTTGAGAAATTCCATCATGTTTAAGAGATATTTAATTAATTAATCTTTTTAATTAAGGACCTTAAGTCTACCGTAGGAAAATTAAACATGTGATGAAAATGACTTAACTCACACGGATCAAGATTTATTTTAATCTTAGCCGTCGATTCAAGAATAGATCATGACCGTTGGTTTCCCAACGAGAAAAATATAAAGGAAAGTCTTGGGGTCAATTGGAGAACACACACTATGGCATATCACTGAGACTAAGCTACAATTATAGGGTGTGGTTTGCTCAGAATTTCCTGAAGTGTTCCAGCTGCAACGAGGGGAAGTATTGGCGAGAGGGATTGTTTGATCCTATTCCAAGATTACTACTTAGGTAGAGAGGCAGAATACCAGAGTAGCACAGAGGTAGTAGGGGCCACGCAGTCCAACAGAGGCCACGCAGAGGCAGCAGGGGCCACGTAGGGTTGACGCAGAGCCAACCAGGGCAGCATAGGGGCAGCATAACCCAGTCTGGGGTAACACAAGCCCTTCCTGATCAGTGCAGGGGCCGATGCAAAGGGCTTCAGAGTAAGGCTGGGGTTTCCGGTGGGCCAAAAAGGGCTCGAATTCATAACTTTCCGCTGAGGGTTGTATCAGCCATATTTTATGTCTCTAAAGATAGAGGTATTGCTTGTCGTGGTTATTTCTTTGTCATGTTAACTAGTTTGGTGCCTAGAAATGTTATACTCAGATTTTGCATAATAATAAAAATCCTCCAACGGCCAGAAGACCAGATGTCCCACATTGGGTTTTTTCGGGGACAATTGTCCAGAAAATCCTTGTGTGTCACTTTGTCATTGTGCATGTATTCAATTTAGATATGTATGTGTAGGTTGTTGATATATTTACTTCGATTTTAATGTTGAAAATTTCACATTAATAACTTAATGTAAGTAGGAGAAGTAAATCTTAAAATTAACAGTAGGTTTTATGTTTCAGATATTCAGAAATTTTCACACAGGAATCGTCAAAGTACAACAATGGTGATTCAAACCAATATGGAAGAGAGAAATCATTAAGGGGTTGGAATAATTGCAATTAGACCTACAATTACTACCTATTTAATACCCCCTAGAAATTGCTCCAACTTACTTATGATTCCCCAATCTTAGAGCGATTTGATAACCTAATTCCGACCATCGGGAGATCGAGGGTTTTAAGGCGAAACTCATTGTATTCGTGAGGGAAGCTCAAGGTTGTCTTACCAGATTAAAAATAAATAAAAGGAAGGGAAACACACGAAGGGGCATTGAAACTGCTCCCATCCTGCCATCCATAGGGACGGATCAACTTAGTGGGGGTGATCAGGTGCAATCCATGGGGACATATGAACTTAGTGGGGGTGATGAGGTGCACACTTATATGACGTGAAAGCTCAAACCTTGTGAATTTTCCCATCCTTTCAACCAGCCAGCAAGAGGAATCAAGCATGAAACCATATTAATGAGAATGAAAACGGGGGCACTAGAGCTCGGGGATTCATGGAACTCAAATAGTCAATAGCTCAGTAACTAGAAGGTATGTTGCGGTCTTAGATTTTGATTCTACCGAGGAATAAATAGCTTGGTAAATTGGGACTAAAGTAGATTCAGATATATGACAACAAATTCTTAGCTTATTCCCATTGTACAACCACTCCAAGGTTTGTAAATTCTCTTCCTGGTTCAAGGTAGGTCTCCTTATCCTTTTTAGATTCCGGTGTCTGACCTATTTCTTTCCTAATCCAAGCGTCCTCTTGTTGCCTTCCTAAAGTCATTCTTATTCCGCCACCTGAAATATCATGTCTTCCACCATCCAGCCATTAGTAATTTTTTTCCCAATCCAGAAAGAAGTGGTTTTAGCCTCTAAGTTTCTATTTTTTACCACACCTTCACTACTGTAAACACCCCCAAGAAGCGTCTGGAGAGATGGAGTCACTCACCCGATGTTAGCAGGTCTTGTGGTTTAGGTACTACATCACGCCCGACTATTTAGCTAGAGAGACATATATTGATGTATAGCATGGGTGGATTTAATAGTTTTGTGATGTATTTATTGTTTGAATTTTTGACATTGTTCTTGTGATTAGTTTCATCAAATATCTCTATGTTTTCTCTCCTCCTCTCTTAGAAATCAAGCATTGTAGATATTAACCCCCAAGGTCCAAACCATTGAAAGGAGATGTCCCAAAATTGGCGTCATTGTGTGTAACGGTTCTTCTAAATGGAACTCTCTCTCTCTCTCTCTCAAACATTTTAGATCTTAACCCCCAAGGTCCAAAACATTGGAAGGAGATGTCCCAAAATTGGCCTCATTGCATGTAATGGTTCTTCTAAATGGATCTCTCTCTCTCTCTCTCTCTCTCTCTCTCTCTCTCTCTCTCTCTGTATTCAATTTTTACAAATTTAGCAATGTTATTATGATTATTTTCATGGAATATATGTATGTTTTCTCTCCTCACCTCTCAACATTAAAGCCTCGTAGATATTATCCCCCAAGATATAGAACACTTACACATTAGGCACATGTTCATATCCATGCTATCAATGGTGCTTTCTTCAGTTAAGAGGATAAGATAGGGTGTGTTTTCTTTAATTTTGAGATTGTATGTTATAAATTTCCCTTGAATTTTTTATGTATTTACAACTTTTTGCGCAAGTTGCATCCTTAATTCTCACATCCATATAAAACAATATAGCTAACATGAGTCTCAAAGAGGAATTTTCCTTTATCCCAATATCACTTAATTTACAATTATTTTAAAGTCTATAATAAACATTTCACCCCTCATTTTTCCTTTTCTCAATGCTATAATTCAAGTTGACCTTACGATGTATATCAATTCCAAGTTATCTATATGAATACACTTCCTCCAAGTTTTTTTTGTCATAGAAAAATGTATCATAAGTGATATTTTTAGATTTAATATCATGACTTTCATCCATACCCATCTTGGAACATAAATCATGGGGAGTTCTTACTTGTCAAGATCGTAAGATTACTTTACTAAAAGAACAATATTATCAGCATAAATAAGTGTGATGACTATACTAACACTAGTTGGCACCAATACACCTTCTTATTCCAAAAACTCGTGTTTCCTATTTATCCATATATATGAAAAAAATGATAAAAAAACAAAAAATGCCATTTTTAGATTCCTATAATACATTTAATTTTTTTAACCAACCTTTAGTAATCCTAAACTTAAAAATAACATTTTCATACAATATATATATATATAGATATAGATATATATTCATATTCCTAACATTTTTATAAATCGAAAAGTCACTACCATCACAATTCAAAATCACCATAATCAAAATTTAACCCAACTAAATAACCACAACCACAGCTACCCTTGTATCTAAATGTGCACAATCACATGAGAAACTCAAAACTCTCGTATCTAAATGTACATGGTATTTTATCAAACCCTAATTGATATATAAATGTTTTGGCATAAGCACACTTTAGTTTTAATATTTTAAATGGTCACTAATTAGAGGTGAGTCTCATGAAACTTTATATTTTATTAAAAAATTTAATAATATTATATATATATATATATATATATATATATATATATATATATATATATATATATTTATTTATTTATTTATTTATTTATTTTAATATCAATAATAATTATTTAATTAAATTTAAAAACATAATTAAAAAAAAATTCATGGGCTTAGAATAGACAATGATGGGGTGTATTATTAAGTCACTCTGTGATGTCATGTGATGGTGATGGTCACCAGTTCAAAACTATATAGGATAAAAATCAATCATATTAAGTGTTGGATGATTTTGATGGCTTAGATGCCCATGTGATGGTGATGGCCACCAATTCAAAACTTTGTAGGAAAAAATCAGTCATGTTAAGGATTGGATGATTTTGATGGCTAAGATGCCTCTGAATCAGGGTTTCTCGAGCCATAAGTCAAGCCTGGTGTAATCGTTGATGAAATCATACCACTTGACAAACAAAAACAAAAACATAATTAAAAAAAAAACATAAATTAAAATAATATTAGCATTATCAACTTAACTAAAAATATTTTACTTGCAATCACCACCCAAACTCCCATTGAAAAAATGAATGGCTCATATAACAACCATATGATAAGTCCCTGTGCCATCAATAACTATAGCATTAGCCTCGCTTCAAAGTGTGTTGAATTTCAAATATATTTTTTTAGCTTTTTCAATTTTAATCAAAGTTTCAAGAAAATGCTTAATATTCTTATTTTCAGGTAAATTCAACAATATTTTTCTAATACCCATTCCAGAACTCCTATGGCTCAAGCGCGCTTAACTGTGGATTTTTCCCCACAATCAAGCCCACTTAGCTTGCTACCCCATTTGCAAAACCTTAGCAACTATTGTGCCTCATGAACCATTCAAGAAGAGATCCCCTTACTCTTAGTATTTTAAGTATGAGGGGTTTCCGCAGTACACTATATTAGATATCATTTTTGGGATTCAACTGTGTTAATGTACTCATTCATCTAAGACCGTTTCCATGAGAGGTAGTCGTAATTGACTAATTTCTCATGATTTTTGAATAGTCCACTTAGCAGTCATTGCATTTTGAATAGTCCACTAAGCACTTAGTCACCTGATGCAATAAGTGATAATTCTCCTTTCAACACCATTTGGGAGATGCGTCATTACTCCATGTAACGAGTAAAATAAAAAATCACACTTAAGGTCGTATGTTAAATCTAGGCAGAGCTTACAACCCAAGACATTGTATCAAATCCATATTACCCCAGCACCTTGGATACAATGTAAATAAATTGACATGACCTATAATTTGTTGTATATGACGATTTAATATTATGCATAGAAATTAGAGCAAACATAACGCTCGTAAATGTAATTAACTCAAGGGCGGGGTATGGTATGGTTAATTGATAGGTGTAAATTTTTTTCACTATGTTGTAATGTATTAGATTAATGCATGTGACAAGAAGTGCTATGAAATTGACACTAGAACTCGTAATGTTTTGCTACCTCTATATTCAATGATGCCAGTACTGATGTGGTTGCATATCCTTTATGTAGACAAGGTGTGGGCCTAGATAATTTTCAATTGATATTGTTTTGAGCTTTCCAAATGTGAAGCTTTCACTGTGTGAAAGAATCTCTGCATAATGTTGCACAATGCTCATATTTAAAGTGGTGGAATAGTTGACTAAAGCATGATCATAAATAAGCTCTATTCATAACTATTAATATTACTTGATACCAATTATTGTGAGGCAATACTAAGATTTATTTCATTAAATCACTTTCATTTTATTAGGTTACGATTATTTTATGAATTTATCATCATCATGGGAATCCATCTAGCGACAAATTTGGGCAATACCCGTATAGACAATACGTCACAATAGTTGCTAGATTTTTTCATAATTATCAACTTTCCGTATTCACAATTGAATTATATGCATAATTAAATGCTGAGTGTTGTGGATGAAGATTTTTTATAGTCCCTCTATCCTGCATGTTACTATATTCGAAGATAGAATATAATACAAAGACGTGATGTGAACTTCAAGAAGTGACCTTTTCGGTGCCTCCTACCTTCTATGCTATATACCAGGAGGCAGGGAATATATGAATGGACTATGGCTCTAATATGTTTATAATTTTTTAATTGCAAAGACACTGAGTGAGTGGAGTAACGCTGGGTTGTTGGGTCCTTTGTTACAGGTGGAAAATGAACTAATCAATCTCCAAGTGAACTAAACTAGTCTTTAATTAATTGATTAATTAATTAATTTAGTTGTTCACACACATCATATATTGATTTTCCTACGGTCGATTGCGGCATTCCAACTTTTGAGGATATTCTACAATACGTGGTGAGAGATCTATTTAAGATTCAAAATAACCGTGATCATTGCATGAGATGCAAAACACATGAGCAAGTTATAATTGCTTTACCTCTTTTAATTTCTTTTATTTTATGTTCCCATTATCGCTTGTATCTTAGTCTTAAATCTTCGTATAATATTGCAAAAACTGAACTATTTTTTTATCTTTTGCTAAAAGCGATGGATATCCCTTTGAATCAAAAGACTCAAATATCCAAGTACCATTTCATTTGAGAGGCCAATTAAAATTTGAACACTTTTACTTCCCAAAAAAAAAAGGAAGATTAATGAGATGACTACCACAAGACTCTATTTATTCAAATTTTATTTAGAATATGGCAATATACCAAATCGACATGATATTGCTAGATGCCATATTTTTTTCTCACGGGTAATGAGAAACATGAGAAGCATGTACGTTCAAATTATGAGAAGTTCCATAGCCTAGAGCAATGGACAATTAAAGTATCGTGAAATGCCTTTATAGTTATGAGTCTGAGCGGAGGCACATCTGTATAATTTGCATAATGTGCAGTGTTATTAAGCTTAGTGGCTTCTACTGGCCTACCTATTTCCATCCATAGTAAACCTGAAAAGAATGGTAGGAAAGAATATGTGTAAGCTTCACTCCCTAGCTCCATTTCTCAAATAACTACAACATGGACAGTGACAAATGAGTTTCTTCTTTGCTACAAGTAGCCAGTTATGCAGCAAGGAGGAGAAAGGTGAATTTTTAGAAATTTGAATGCATAACATGAGTTAAAGGATTGATGATAATGTGCTCATACCACTCTTCATATTAAGGAGAAACGTTAATGTAAATAGGCTCACCCATTAACAAATAATTCCATGTACGTTATTTTTCTTTGGAATCAATGATGCGGAAATGTGAAAATAAATATTTCATGGTACACCATACTCCCAAAGGCAAAGGAGATTCAGAAAATGTTCTAGCATACTCGTATTATACGAAGGATGATTCATCCTCCACACAAACCCCTCTAGTGCACATCTGCACAATCCCTCTTCCGCACAATCCATCCTTCGCGCATGACCTTCCTACTCACACAAGTCTTGCTATTCCTGTGCATCTTCTTCAATCCCATGTTGCATAGAACAACCTCAAACACTCTCCCTTTGGTTTTTCAATAGTTACAATAAACCTCCATATATGAACTAAATTTGTAGAATTTTTTCACAACAGAACTTTCTTTCGTTACAATCTCTATTACACACGTTTCCTTCACTCCTCGTCACTTGAATTGCATAAATTGAAATATCAAAACGAATTAATATATTTTTCAAAACTAGCCAACAAGATGGGATTACAATTCCAAATACTTTACGTAACCAGTGCAGCATATGTGTAATGTCCCTTTTTGGGGATCCTCCAGATTCTATGTCAGAGATGGACTACAAAGGCATTTATTGGTTATGTCACCTCTTAAAATAGGGTGAGAACCAGAGGCTACCTGGCCAACTGTAGGCTCTGTCTATAGAACTTGGAATAAACCCAATTCAGGAATCTCGACAAGGCCTTCAATGATAACACTGTATAAGAAAATATGAGCAATGAAAATGTATATTGGGGTTGGGATCCCCTGATTCAAGCTGTATGTGACATGTATATGCAATTTCAGCAGAAAAAAAATAATTTTAAGCATGTTAAACATATCTCCCAGGAACAAAACTAGCTAGAAATCAGCCAAAGAGAGAGACTGCTGCAAAATCAAAACCCCAGCTACTAGAATTGCGCAGATCTGACTGGAACTCAGAGGAGGTCAGCAAAAGGTCAGATATTTCAGTAATATAACAATAAATCAGAATTACATATGATCTTATTTCCTTTACAACTGATTATAAGAAGAACTAGGGAAAGATCCCTTCAGAAATAAGAGCTGCAAGCAGAAAAAAACTACAGAAGTACATAGACAGCGTTATTTTCCAGGTGGTTCAACTGTTGTACATTACATTTCAGATCTAGGACAGATCCATGGATTAATCATCAAATCTAATACAGATCTGGAAGCTACAAGACTTTAAGAACAAAATCCAATTGGAATTACATCAAAATACTGCATATTAAGCTGTAGATCTGAATTACAATATACTGTACTGCAGAAAACCCAGAAATTTCTGAAGATAAATTTAATTACTGAAATAGATCAGATCTATAGAGACATGGATCAGCAACCCAATCCACGGATCACCAAGGGAAGGCAAGCCTAACACTAAGAGATCTCCTCCCAACTGATAGCACGCTGAAATAACAAATCCCTCTCACAAAATAACACAGTGTAGAGCAGAAACTGCGCAGAGGGTATAGGAGACTGAGTACATGGAATGAAAAGTACAGATATGATATAAAATATAGATCAGCTAACTCCTTGGAGGCTGAAGAACACTCTCCAATAGAGAAAGCCTCTCAAAACAACTAGATCTACGCAGATCTACAATGCCACTTGCTACAAAAATAGCAGCTGCAAAACCCTCAATGGGCCAGCGGTGCTCATGAAAGACAGAGCTTGGTCTCAAACCAGATAGTGGCCAACTTCAGCAAATAAATCCTCCAATGATCCTCAAGGGAAGAGATGAAATCCCTAAATAGGAATTCCAATCACAATCCTCCACTAAACAGCAGAGAATGGTATTTGTCCAAGCAGACAAATACTTCAGAAATATAATTCATCAACAACCTCTTCATGTGTCTTCTCCTCTTTTTTATAACATAAGATAGCCTTTGCAAACCCTAAACCACTTGGATGAGTTGGTCCTTTTCAAATTACAAGCTCCCTTCTAGAACTGCGCAGTCCCTCTTGGTGATGCATTGAACTTAGACAGCACAGTTGATTTGGTCAAGGTGGACCCAATCTTTGGCTCAATCCTCTTTCACGCCTGCAAGTGATTATTTACATAGCCCAGATTTTTCTTTGTTCACATGGGCATTAATTTATTAGGAGTTTTACATGTCCTCCTTTATTCATTTATTCATAAAGCATAAAATAAATCAAAATTTAATGCCTCCTCTCAGCTAAGGCTAAGTAGGGACATTACAATATGAGATTGCAATTTATAGGCTCCCTCTCCAAAACACCATGTCTGACCAAGTTGCATGATATATATAAATAGACATACAGTTTTGTTTGGAGAATGGTAACGTGTTGGTGCGGAACGAGTTTGTGCGGAGCTCAGCACTCTTGTATAATGAGTTAGATCATTGTGTCAGAACGGGGAGCTCTGCATAATGAGCTAGTTCATTGTGCAGGATTGGGGAGATTCATTCCACAAAATAAGCTAATAAAACAAACAATGCACACTTTCCAATAAAAAATACTTTATTTTTAACAAGTCCCCTGGTCCAAACTACCAGGAAAGCTAGTCATACCAAATCTATGGACCTCCATCCAAATCTCATGTTCCGAGTAGTCTATAGTGCAACTTTTTGAATGCTTTTACGGTAGTTTTTTCCGGTCTAATTTCTCTAAATTATGGTAGGAATTTATTGAAAATAGAAGTTTGATGGGTAGCCTTGCACAATAGAAGTGCCCTAGGGGTTTTTTAGGGTGTTGAATCCATATATACAGCCAAAAAACCAGTTTAAATAATAGAAATAAATATTTTAACTCAATTTGTTTCACCGGATTCTGGCACCTGAAACTCCAAAAAGTCGCACTAAAGACAACTCCCTCATGTTCTAGTCATAAACCGAATTTAATAATAACCATAAATACAATTATATGGTGCTTCAGCAACCCAAGTTGTAGATTGTTGCCTATAAATATGCGGAATAACCAAATTTTGTATCAAGGGTTTAAAAAGGGTTTACGTAACCAATATATTTTCTCAGTTCTGTAAGGAGTTATTAAGGAAAAACTCAATGGACACTGATGTACTCTATAGTATGAAATGGAAACCTTTTGAATCGTTAAAAAAACAAGATGTACGTAATCAAATCAATTTCAATTTCATGTATAACTCATATTTTCAAAACCTTAGAGTGGTGGGGATTGTAACCACCTAGTAAATTCTTGTTGCTTGTTGGCACATTTCCATGAATATGATTGTATTAGAGACCAAAATCAATTAATAACAACTTTGAATGTTAATGATTGACTGAAAGACATCATAGTGTGTAGAGAAACTATGTGAAGAGGAAGTTCTACAGAGGTGGTTGTGCATAGAACAATTATTTGAGTCGAGAAAATTTTTGTGGGGAGAATAAATTAATTAGGGATAGAGGTACATGGACTATACTTTATCATAGATATTAATCTTTAACATTAATATAATAACTTTGTATTTTAAAAATGTTGTATGAAGAGAATTGCTTATATGCACCGAATTTAGGCTAGGTCCAGAAGAAAAGGAATAACCTTAAACCTCATTACACATCTGAATCTGGAATGAATTAGACTATATTATGCATGAAACATAGATAACTATATGAATTGTATTGGTCATGCGAGAGTAAGGCTTCATCAGGGTACTGACTTAATATTTGAGGGAGGCGATGGATTTTAACTACTATCACATGGGACCATCAATGGAATCAGTGTGATCTGTGAAATCTGACATAGATGGAAGTGATGAAGAAGTTCCACTAAGAGTATCCAATAATTCTATGGTGCTTGCGTAAGAAATATATGGTTTACATTCAATGAAAATAAATTAATAAGCATGCCACCACAAATATACCACTGAAAACTAACGTAACTACGATATTATTCCAAATAAAAAGAAAATAAAACTAAAAATTTTTAATCATGTTCAATCATCTGCAAATAAATTCCAACGAGAGCCTAGAAGAGCCCATGCACGGGAATGAATCCTACCACATAAACAGTATTGCAATCGTATATATGCCACTCACAATGAATCAATATACAAGAAACCTCATTTTTTTCCTCTGGAATGTATATTTTAATGATAAATGAGACTTTAGTTGTGACAATTCACAACATAGAGTATATATAAATATATATATATATATATATATATATATATATATATATATGGAGGAGAAGAGAGCAATGGCGACCCCTGCATCTCGCAAGAGGTTTCTGGTCACATGGACGAATCCCTTTCCCACCACGAATCTGAATTTGAAATAGATTCAGAGGAAGAAACACAAGTATTTATCGAATCACATGATTAGAATGAATCAGAAGAAGAAGAGGCATTCGATTGCGATGAATGGGCACCTCCCGCTCACATGTTCGATACCCACCCCTGCCCAGATCCGTCAAATATTCAGAAGCCCATTCGCGTTTACACAGATAGAATATACGAGCTATTCCACTTCGGCCATGCCCAATCTCTGGAATAGGCCAAGAAGTCGTTCCCAAATGTGTATTTGCTGGTGGGATGTTGTAGTGACGTAGTCATGCTCATATACAAGGGCAAGGCAGTGATGACCGAAGCCAAACGTTATGAATCCCTTCGTCATTGCAACTTTGCGATGGAGGTCGGTGCAAACCCTAGGTCTTACAGTTCTGGGTTGTTGGTTCGCGTGGCGGCGGACACCCATGGCTGGGCACCAAATGAGAAGATCACCATTGTTTCACAGGCTTTTGGCCTCGCACTTGAGCTACATTGGTGACTTTTATGGAGCGGGTTTTCCTCTATTAGCACAGAGTTCACCTTCCTATTCCCCATCGACCTCTTGGGCCTATGGCTTTTCCAAGAGACGGACACCCATCACCAACGATGGGCTTAGGTGGTGCCACTCAGCTACTACCTTCAGGCTTCTGTTCGCGGTGGATCTACTGAGAAAATCTGCACAGAAACCTCATTGGTGATTTACAAAAGGAAATGGAAACTATCTCAACCACTGGGAACTACGTCTGCATTAGCGCTTTATGGTGGTTGCCCCCAAGATGCCCCATTCAGGGGACACTTGTCATTTGGCTCCTACAGTAAGCTGTCCAAGATACCAGAACAAAAGGCCAAAGGAACTTACGAAGCTACCACAGGAAACGAGATTCAGGTAAGCTTGGCACTTTTCCAAGTTTTCATAAAGCTCCCAGTGGGGAATAGTTTTATTGTTTGGGTACGGGACACAGACACCATTTCAAATATGAAGGAAAAAATCAGGGTTGTCTCAGGTTACACCTTCCACATTCAGTCATTGATTCATGGGGGGGAATCCTTATTAGACTCCTGCTTTATCAAGGCATATCCCATCAGTACTGGATCTACCATATATCTCAACCTGAGACTGTAGGGTGGAAAAGCAGATCAAAACAAAGCCCAAGGACCCACTCGGGGAGTAGATTCATCCAAACTAGAAAATCCAAAAGGTCCCTCATACAGGAACGTTTTGCAGCGGAAAAACAGAGCAACTATGGAAATTTCTGAATCTTTACAGTTTATGTAGAAATTATTTACTGTTAATCTGGTTATGCTCCTCCTACTTAGACAAGTTATTAACTGAATAAATTCAAGTTAAAATCGAAGCAAAACACATAACATATCTCCACCAATCCAGATCTAGAACAAGTTCATGCACACATAGACAAAGTGACACAGTTATTTCTCGACAAATAGTCCCCAGAAAAAAAAACCCAATACGGGAAAACCGGTCTCTGGGTGCTGGAGGGTTTTATTATTAAGATTTTTTCTGAATACAACAAGCATGGTTTCCAGATCTGGAAAACCCGACAGAGATAAAATAGATCTAAAGCTCACTGGTTGATCTAGGGCCAAAATAATGACTGATCGACACCCTGTTGTAGAGGTAAATCCCCTCTGCGGATAGAGGCGATCCCTACTAGCCCAAATCTGGTCTAGCAACAATTGTATCACGCTAAGGCACAGGTTCCTAATTACAATAAACCAACTTGCGAAGAAGGCCTACCTCAAGTTCAACGCTGTTGTTTGTAGGGAACATGACACTCTGTTTCCTTGCTCTAGCAGATCACAATCCTCTCGCTCACCGCGATCAAACACCTGCACACACAAGAAACATGAAAAACCCAAGCGTAAAACCCGATATATGAAATTATGTATCAGTCAGAGAAGACACAACTCATGATCATAATGAACAATACGAGTGGAACCATAACCAATATTCGCGTATCATTAATTCATACAAAGGAAAATACAACCAGGCTCTGATGCTAAACCTTCCTTTGGTGAGTCATCAGTAGAATATGTCTCGGTAAAGCTTGTCAGGAATGGGGACAAGCTTCTCTCTTCGATCGTCAATCTCCTTGCTATGGATTTAGCACTATGAGGACTATCAAAGCTCTTGCAGCATTCTTTAGGCTATGAAGGCTCTTGGAGATTAGCTTGCAAAGGGAAATGGAAAGCTTATATAGATGGTGGAAGAGGATTTGGGATCCTTACAATCATGGGATTAGCCCTATCCTCAAGGAAGCTTCCATGAGAGGTGGAAAACTCGCACACACCACGCGGAAATCCGAATGACGTCCCAACTCAATTTAGAGATGGGTTCGGGGAGTTGGTTGGATTCAATCTTCGAAAAGTGTTGTTTTTAAAAACACACCCTTTATTAAGCCTGGTGCGAGTGCGACTACGAGACGGAAGCGTGGTGGCCGCCACTGCGAAATTTCCCCCATTGGCGCGGGTGCACGCTGGTGGGTACCCCAAGGATGAAAAGGCTATTTTTAGGGTTTTTACGGGGTGTCTTCGGGGGAGCGGTTATGTGTCTGGGGCCACAGTGTTTTGAGATCAACGTATGTCGAGTGTGAATGACCTCGATGTGCGGGACGGGGAATTGCAGGGACGGTGACAAATTTTTGTGTAACAGATGCCCCTTAAAGCATGAGGCCCCAAAGAGAGAGAGGGGTGAAATGCTTTACGAGAACGTGTCCAACTGAAAACACTGTCGTCGAAAAACCTGCATAGAGAAATACAACTGATATCTCAAATACATGATATATATGTGGTATGGGTGCAACCATCCATAACAGAGTATAAAATAATCCAAATACAAGGCATGGACGCAGCCATCCAATAAGGATCGATAAAGAGACTCAGTTATGGTCGCAGCCATCCAATCAGTGAGTCATGTAACCAATCATAATAATCCACAAAATCGCAACCTGGACTCCAACAGACAAAACCCAGGGTCTTGCGCTCCATCTCGACCCAAAAAAAGTACAAGTTCAAGCATGCAAATAAGTGAGCTGAAGTCGAGCATGCAAGAACATCGCCTGATTACTAGCCAATGATAGAAAGCTGTTAACAGACGCGAGAGGTACCACCAATAATGATAATGGCCCTCAAGGTACTATAGGTACAATCTACTGCATGTGAATCAGTGAGCTGGCATCAAACACCCATAGAATCACTCGATCAGAGGCTAATGAAGAAAACCTCGCGTCAAATGTGAAGAACCTACCATTGAGGCATGCAGGCCCTAAGGTACCAGAAGGGAGTCTCTAGATCAGCTTCCTAGATAATGAGCTGAAGTCGACAAGAAGTGACCTTGATCGAAGGTGGGCCATAATGTTTCCCACATCATCGACGCGAGACAGAGGAACATAATGTCTTTGTGAATCACGATCAGATGAGAATCAGAGGAAGGTTGAAGTTTTGCAGAGGTCAACTTCTCTTGAACATACCGGTGGAACGACAGTGGATTTGGCAGTATTTGACATCAAAAGATCAAAGGTCATGGTGACGAGGCAAAGAGTAGATGCGAGCTCAAAAAGGAATACCCAAACCCACCGAGGAAAATAGATAATGAGATGAGATGTCCCCAACCCGACACGAATGCAGACAAGTGCCATGTTCAAGAGCGACATACTGCCGACACGACGATGATACTGGTTCCATTTTTCCCCACCGTTTATGGCGAGTACCTCTTTTTTTTTAGACAAGCTTGAAGAGGATACCATATGCTTGTCATATAAGTCCATCCTTCAGACGAATCCATCCTAGTACATTTAACGAGCCCTAGGAAGGAGGAACTCGAATACCGTCATTACGACTGAATCCGATGTCATCAGGGTTTAACAAGTCTGACAAAGGAAAAATTCGGTGTCTTTTCATGTTTAGATAGTTTGAAAAGACAACGGAAAAGTAAACTCCAACAGTCCCTTTTCGTAGATAGTTCCTCAGATCCGAAAAGGTAGAAAACTATGTCTGAGAAAACCTCCTAGTCGCAATAGGCTAGGGTATTCCTTTTTCGTAATTAATCCATCCCAACCCGAAAAAGGGGTAAACGTATACTGGGTAGATGTTGTTTTGTGGCCACTTTAATTAGATTGAAATGACAAGGGACTCGGCAATCTTTTCATGTTTAGAGAGTCAGAAAAGAGCTGAAAGATGACTCCTCCTGGAGGAACGAGTGGTATAAAGGGTAGAAACTGGTTCCGGTAATGGTGGAACTGCTCAGAAAAAATAAAGGTTAAGAGGCTAGCTAACAAATACCACTCATCGCAGCAGTTCCTCAAGAATGGGTAAGAAAACCAAGTGAAGGCATATGATCGGTCAAGCAGATAGTGACGATGGAGTGAGAAAACCAAGGCTCATCTGGCAAAAACAGGCTGATAAAATGGAAATCACAAGGGGTAAAATGGGGATGGTTTCATTTTTACACAAGCTTGAAATCAGGAAACTCTGCTTGAATTTGGTTTCATTTTTACACAAGCTTGGAACAAAGATAAACTATTCTTGAAACCGATTTCAATTTTACACAAGCTTGAAATGGAAACAAACTATGCTTGAAAAAGTAAGCATGCCCCCAACATGGTGACTCAATTCGAGGTACATGCCCCCCAAGCTTCAGTCCATATGAAAGGCAGATGGAGTGAAGGTTCAAGTTACAAGACCAAGAGAAAGACTCGACCAGGATTTTACGAGAACTTATCAAAGACTCGAATTCAATGGGAACGTGTTTCATTGTTTTAACGAGGTTGACACATTAAAAGAACTATCCTCAGAAGACCTTGTTTCATTTTTTAAGGAGCTTGGCACAAGACAAGGAACTCTACTCCGACAACCTTATTTCATTTTTTAAGGAGCTTGAAAGAAGACAAGGAACTCTGCTCCGACCAGCTTGTTTCATTTTTTAAGGAGCTTGACACAAGAAAACGAACTGTGCTTCGACCAGCTTGTTTCATTTTTTAAGGAGCTTGACACAAGGGAAAGAACTATGCTCTGACGGTCTTATTTCATTTTTTAAGGAGATTGACACAAGGAAATGAACCATGCTCCGACCGACCTCATCATAATGAACAAGAAGTCATCGCTTCCAAGAGTTCCACTCCCAATGGAAGGAAAACATCCTGGAAGTCAGGACCCAATGCCCACAGCACTTGATGCACAACGACACTATCACTGAGTACAGGCATGGGGTAAGTAGCCACATAGTTGACCTGCGGTGGGGCAGATACAACAGGTGGATAAAAACTAGGAAGGGATGATGGCGGGCCAGCTGCCATATCAGGACCAAAGAATGAAAGCTGATCAATGGTCACAATCCGTTCTTCATGTGGAAAACAGACCACAGGAAAAAGGGAGGAGACAAGCGCTCCCATGGCATAGGTGTAATCGTGCCCCAAGAGCAGATTGAAATCCAAAGGGCCTATAACAACCATCACGTCCATATGGATGGTTTTACCTCCCAAAGTAACAGGTAACCTTGGAAGGATCCCCAATGGTTGACTAGTTCTTCTGTTAAATGCCAACATATTCTGCGTAACGGGCGCAAGCGGCGGTGAACCGAAAGCTTTCCAAGTAGTTGAGGATAGAACACTAACAGATGCACCTTCGTCTATAATTGTGCTGGGTACGACCAAACCAAAGGCCTGTACCGTTATTTCAAAAGGCACATAAGACGGAAGGCAGTATCCTGCAAATCGACTCCAATCAAAGGAAGTGACCAAACTACTCGGAGGGGCTACCATCGAACCGAGATGGTCTTCCCCTGGTGTTACAGAAGAAGAAGGAGCATCCTCCACGACCTCCATCTTGAAGGCGAGAGGAGTATCCTCTGGGACCTCCATCACGGGAGGCGGAGGAGTAGCTTCTTGAGGTATAGGGACAAGAGAATCCTTCTCCAAGTCCGAGGAATCTGAAGAAACAAGAAGAACCTGAGGGGTGTGAGGTCCACTCTCAACAGAAAAGACCTGGTGCACCGCAGACGGGGCCAGTTCAACCGATCCCATGACCAATGGTCGATCAGGGACGGATTCCTGAATTTGAATTTCCGAGGGAGCACGATCGACCAAGGATGACTCTTGACCAATCGTAGGATCAGCAAGTGGAGGACTCAAAGAAAATTGTTTGTAACCAGCCGGAAGGGATGGCGTAGAAACAGCCGAGTTATCCAAAACTTGCTTGGATTCATCCATATACGGACAAAGGTGAATGGCATGGTGCCCTTCACACAACTTACAGGGATTGGTGATCTTACCCTGCTTCTTAGGAGCCTTACCAGCACCAGTTGAAGACATGCCCCCAACCTGACTCCTGGAAGCCAAAGGCAACGACGGACGACCGTTGGACCATACTTCGAGCACCTTGGGAATTCTAGTGCAGTCTCGAAGAAGATGGTCTCACGTGCACAACATGCAAGGGAACTTGAATTTCCGCGGAGGGTTGGAAGGTTTATCAAGAGGAGATGTTTCAAAAGCAGTAGTTACAGCTTTAGCCTCTCGCTTATCAGACTTATTCTTCTTTGTATTCCTCTTCTTCTTCTTAGCCACCTGGTTACTTGAATCCAGACTTTCACCAGGCGAAGTAGAAGATGAGGACGCAGAAACAGGTGAAGAAGGGGAGAGGTCCACCTTGGAATCATCATGATGTTGTTCAGGCAGAGGAACTGATTGAATAGTAGCCGAGACATTCGAGACCACAGAGGTGGAAAACAACCAAACGGGCAACCCAACAGTTAACCCAGGAAGGGACAACGTTGCCATGTAAGGAGCACCAACATTCCCAAAAGGAGTAAAATGACTAGGTTTCCCATCGGAGGGGATTCCTGGGTTGATGAACTCTGTAAAGAGTGCTAACATCGAGCTTGACCCAAAAACAACACTTTGTAAAGGCACTTTAACGCCACCTGGGCTAGGGCCGATTAATTTTTAAAACATTGAAACAAAACTACATTTTGTTTCATATTTTAAAGTCAAAAACGAGAAAAAGGTAGCTCTCTCCTTTCGGATTAGAAACTGGCGAGAAAGGACAAGCGCTCAATGTTAGCACAAATGCAAAAAGTCGAGAAAAAGATCAAAATGACTGCTCGGGGAATGCTAGGAAAGGTGTACCAAATAACGGTATTGCCTTTGGTTTTCAAAATGAAGGAGAAATCAACCAAGGACTTAACGTACGTGCAGGCAATCTCCCTGAATGCTGTGTCCGGTGTATCACGGGTATAGGGCGGCAGACTCGGCTTCCTATGGATAAAGGATGGCAGCCTAGTGGGGTCTCCCTTTATATACGCGATAGTACAGGGAGCACAAGTGTGTACTATTGCTGTCTAAAGCCAAGAGGCGAATGACGGCTACTAGGTTTAACGACGTCGGAACACGTCACTAGCCTAGACCACTAAAAATTTCGTTAATGTTTTCGTCTTTGCCTTAGCGCTGATGGAACTGATTTCAACTATTAATCTAATTATGTTTCGGTTTCAAGGCCCTACCGTATGTCATCTGAAAATCTCCTATATGCAGCTATATGAGAAAAGAAAACTTTTCAATTCGATGAATGCTATCTAGTTAAAGGAAGAGCTTCAAACAATGATGCAACAAACAACAATACTGCAAACGAAATATTTTACAAACTAGATGACTTTCACTATCCAAAAGTAATTTCAAACATTCAACGATGTGAATAATGCAATGTAATCTATGCAAAATCCTCTTTTTCGCTTCTTGTTTATAATCTATACCTGATTTCTTTCATAAATTAGCAAAATACACCTCAATGCATTTTTCGATGAAATGAGAATCTACTTAATGCATGCTTTTAATGAAAGAGAATGCACTCAATGCGATTTTAGCTTTCAATCATTAAACAATGTGATCTAAGTTCAATGATAAATCTCAAAACTACTTTTCAGTGCAATGTGATCTAATGCACTCTAACGAAAATTAAACTATGAGATGAAAACTAAATGAACGCAAATATCCTTAATGAAGGATGAATGTGAAAGAGATGTAAACAAACACTAAGAATGCAATCGTTTTTTCAAACACTTTGTCATGAAATCCCTCAAAAGGCAACAAGACATATGAGGTCAAACACAAAGAGGACTTCCAAAGCAAGAGACCAAAACAAGGCATTCATTCCCTTTTACATCAAAAAATCATGGAAATAAGACATTTCAAACAATGAGCAATGTAATCTATGCTCATACAGTGAAAATATCGAAAGGGAAAGACACATTGGTGAAGGATTTAGGGAAAAAATCTCAATTTTCACACACCCTAAAATTGGCAGGACTTTATCATTGACAACTAGCGCCAACTGGCGCGACTTGCTCACTGAAAACTAGTGCCAATGGAAAATGAAAAAAACAAAGAATTTCTCCCAACCAAGACCAGACTCACCACTTCAAGCAGAATCTCCCAGACTCAAATGAACCATGTAATCTAGGCTCAAAGTGAGACAAAGCGGAATTCGAATGAAGAAGAAGCCAATCACTCAAATAACACAATAAAACAATAAACAACCACTAAATTAATGCAGAGAAGCAATCACAAGGTTGACTGAACAAATAGAAACCACAAACTCCCAAGGGAGGCTCGATGCACAATAGCACCTATATGCCCAAGGGCTAGAATGTAAAATCGATAGAAACGGGAAAACAACCAAAGGATGAAGATCACAGTCAGTCAAACAAGGCTCCAGAACACTCAGGCAGTCGAAGAAATAAAACCAAAATCACATATCAAGCTCAGAATAGAGCAAACCCTAGCACCTTCCAAGATTGGCGTGACTGTCAAGCTAAAACTAGCACCATAACAGGATTGGCGCGGGTAGTAAACCGGCAACTACCGTCAATTGGTGCGACTGTCAAGATATTAAGCGCGCTAGTCAAGTTTGCTATGAAAAAATAAAAATAAGCAATCCAAGAAGCAGACCAATGATGTTGGAACTCAAACCAAAAGCCAAACTCACGAAAAGAGCCAGCCAAAAGAGTTGATCAAGCAGGCAAAGTCAAGAATCGACCGAAAGACAAGACAATACTCCAAGTGTTCAGTTCATAAACTAAACCGGAGATTGACTGAAGCAGCATTCATCTAATTTTTTTAATGCAGAGCAAGAGCATTTTGAAGGTTATCTAGCTAACTTCAAGCTCTGTCTATAGTTTATAAAGCAAACAACAAGCTAACTCCCCAGTGAAGTCACCAATTTGTTGTAGAGGTAAATCCCCTCTACGGATAGAGGTGATCCCTACTAGCCCAGATCGGGTCTAGCAACAATCGTATCACACTAAGGCGCAGGTTTCTAATTACAATAAACCAACTTGCGAAGAAGGCCTACCTCAAGTCCAACACTATTGTTTGTAGGGAAGATGATGCTCCCGTTTCCTTGCTCCAGCAGATCACAATCCTCTCGCTCACCGCAATCGAACACCTACACACACAAGAAACACGACAAACCCAAGCGTAAAACCCGATATATGCAATTATGTATCAGTCAGAGAAGACACAACTCATGATCATAATGAACAATACAAGTGGAACCATAACCAATAGTCGCTTGTCATTAATTCATACAAAGGAAAATACAACCAGACTCTGACGCTGAACCTTCCTTCGGCGGGTCGTCAGCAGAATACGTCTCGATAAAGCTTGTCGGGAATGGGGACAAGCTTCTCTCTTCGATCGTCAATCTCCTTGCTATGGATTTGGCACTATGAGGACTATCAAAGCTCTTGCAGCATTCTTTAGGCTATGAAGTCTCTTGGAGATTATCTTGCAAAGGGAAATAGCAAGCTTATATAGATGGTGGAAGAGGAGTTGGGATCCCTACAATCATGGGATTGGCCCTATCCTAAAAGAAGCTTCCATGAGAGGTGGAAAAATACTTCCTCTACATCGAAATCAGGATCCAAACATCCCAACTCAATTTAGAGACCAGTTCAAGAGTTGGTTGGAGTCAATCTTCCGCCATTTATTTTTTAAAAACACCCTTTATTAAGCCTAGCACGAGTGGGACTCTGAGACAGAGCGCCAATTGGCGCGCCCTCTTTGAAGAATTTCCCCCATTGGCATATGTATAACACTGGCTAGTCGCACAAAGGATGAAAAGGCTATTTTTAGGGTTTTTCACAAGGAGATGTCTTCAAGGGAATGAAAGCCCATGTCTAGGGGAATGCCATGAAAGTCTTTTCAGATCATGTCACTGCTCACAGGTCACGGAATAAGCCCTCCAATGTGTGGGATTGGGAATTGCAGGGACGGTGACAAATTGCTGTGTAACACACCCTCAAACGGGATTTACAGAACTCAACCAAAATTAGGGCCTAGAAACCCCAGCGCTGCCCCTAAAGCCTCTTAAGCCCTATGACCCTCAGTGTTGCTCCAAAAAATTATGTGTTACCCTAGACTGGGTGACGCAGGCCTTACACTACCTCTTAGAGTCTCTGCGTAACCCCTGAGGGTTTCCTGTAGCAAATCATGTTATCCTTGAGGGACTGTGAAGAACCTATGTAGCATAGTTGTTTCCCTTCATGCTGTTGTTGTCCTACTTCTCTGAGCTGATCTCTACCTCTTGATGATTCTAGACCCTGGGATCAGATCATCCCCTTGGTCTAAATTCCCCTCTCTACAGCTAAAACACTTCTGAGAATTCTTAGCAAACCCGCCCTAGAATCTCAGCTTAGCTTCAGTGCTCTGCCTCTATTTGCCTTTACAAATGACCCCAAGCCTTTCCTTTATAATTTTCTCGTTGGGAAACCAATGACCATGATCATATTTTGAATCAATGGCTAAGATTAAAAGAGATCCATGTGACTTAAGAAAATTTCATCACATGTTTAATTAAATTCACTTTAATTATTTAAGTTCCCTAAGTTTTGACTTAGGAAATACATTAAAATAATTAATTAATTTAATATCTCCTAAACTAGATGAAATTTCCCAAATCCCTTTCTGGGTCTTGTAGATAAAGTGTACTCTAGTCCCTCCACAAAATTTGCGAGCTAGAACACAACTAATGTGACCCCAAATACATAAAATATTTTCACTCCCTCTCAGCATCAAGGACGTGCTCTAGCAATACATCACACCATGCATTACAAGACTTTAGGTACTAGTTTTGTGTTGTTGATTCTTTGCTTACTGCCACTCAACTCTGCACTGATGTTGTCATTCTATACTGCTGCCCATGACTCTGCCACTGTCATTGCAACCTCTGTACTTCAGCTCCCTCTCAATATGTTGCATTTGTGTTGCTCATAGCACTGCCACTACTGTTCTGCTGCACTGCAACTTCAATTGTTGAGAGAAATAACTGAATCTTCTGCCCAATGTTTGACATACAAGTCTGTTGGGCTGCATCCTTATCACTGAAGCTCCATAGGCTACGAATCTATGCTAGCATATGAAGGATGATGCACAGCTACAACTCTGCACTACGTAAGCAGACTCCCTCTACACTACTGAATTCACATCAGCTCCTTGTGCTGAAATCTCTTAATTTGTTGCTGCATTGTGTTGTCCCTCTGAAGCCTTCTACGCTGCTAAAGCTCTGCATTGTGTAAGGAGCTCTACTCTACGATGTTGAAGTCACATCAGGCTCTGCGCTGCTGCTGCCTCTACTTTTTTGCTGCTCTGCTCTGAGCTGCTCCTTCCAACCTTCAGATCTGCCTCTGCTTCATATGTGATCTATGCTTCCACTGCTCTACTTGTCTGGCTATTTTCTTAAGGCTGTCGTAGCTCGCATGTGATCCAAGAGATGAGATGATCCTGCCTTACTCTTCTATGTAGCTTCCCTACATATCCATGTCACCCCACCTCCATGGTTCATGAGCACTCATGATTGTCCCATCTTCTGACCCATCATCTACCATAACAACCTTGGAATAAGAGGCTTCCTTGTCCTTTTTCTTCTAAGGACGATTGTTGGAAAAATGTCCCATTTCACCACACTAGAAGCACTTGATCTTTGAGAGATCCTTCTTCTTCTTTGGTTGCTTCTTCGATGCCAAGGCTACATCTTCCTCATATTCCTTCTTCACTTTGCTAGATCCAGAGCTATACTGCTTCTTGGTGAATCTGTGGAGTTCTTCTTGTCGCAGAACTGACCACAAGTTGTCCCAATCTAGGAGGTCCGCTCTGCCCAAGATACTTTGGACAAAGGTTTCCCACTCATCCGTGATTTCATTGAGGGCAGTCCTAACCATCACACTGTCTTCCACCTTAGCACCAATTGCATTCAACTGATCTCTGATTGACTACAGTCTGAAGAGGAAATGCTCCATGTCTTCTCCCTTGGCCATCATGAAATACCTCATCTATGTCTCCAACAACATCTTCTTTAGACATATTTTCCCTCATATAGGGAGATCAAGGCCTTCCACATCTCATTATTTGTCTTCTTCTCAGCTATTTGTGGTACAATATGGCCCTTGATTCCATCCATAATTAGTCGTTTGGCATGCCCAGCATCCTCCTTATTCTTCCGAAGGAGATCCGGATTTGTCAATGTGGCCAGAGTTTGCTCTACATGGTCTCTAAGATTGTATGCCTCAAGGACTATCAGGATCGTTGCCTTCCAAGCTGAAAAGTTTGAGAGGCCATCCAGCCTGTCCTAATCACGCAGTCAATGAGGATCCATCTACTCAGAATGTGTCAAAAGTTCCTTTTCTCTTTTCTATAGAAATGGATCTATGGCCCTTGGTGAAACATGCACCTTCTTCTCCCTCTGACAACTTCTTTCCCTTCTTGTAAATCTACGAAATAAACTATGATTCAACTCTCTTTGATCGTCTAATCAAACTGCAAGTACCTTTAGCTAGAAAATTTCTGAGAAGTTGATCTCCTCCCACTCTTTGTCACTAGTGCTTAGGTTAAAAAACATGAAAACTTCAGAAATTTAACCCCACCAGCGCCTTCTGAATTTATACATCTTTTCTTCAGTATTTTCTGGATCTGACAGATTCAGATCTGCATCACACTGGCATGCTTCAAACTAATCCAAAGTTGTTTCTGAGCTGCCTCTATGCAGTAATTGTTTGGGCTTGCTAGGAGACAACGTTAGACTGCGTCACCCTTCCCTCTGCGTGAATATGCCTCTGAAAACTTATTTTTCCCTTCAGATCTGTGTTTTTTTTGCTTTTCCAGTTGCTACCTATAGCTAGAACCTTCAGATTCTTTTTGGTGACCCTCCTAGATCTACAATTGCTCCGATACCATGTGGAAATTTCTGAATCTTTACAGTTTATACAGAAATTATTTACTATTAATCTGGTTATGCTCCTCCTACTTAGACAAATTATTAACTGAATAAATAGAAGTTAAAATCGAAGCAAAGCACATAACAGGTCTCCACCAATCCAAATCTAAAACAAGTGCATGCACACATAGATAAAGTGATACAGTTATTTCTGGACAAATAGTCCCCGGAAAAAAACCCAATGCGGGAAAACCAATCTCTAGCTGCTGGCGGGTTTTATTATTAAGAATTTTTTTGAATACAACAAGCCTGGGTTCCAGATCTGGAAAACCCCATAGAGATAAAATATATCTACAGCTCAGTGGCTGATCTAGGCCCAAAATAATGATTGGTCCACACCCTCAAACGATATTTATAGAACTCGGCCAAAATTAAGGCCTAGAAACCTAGTGCTTCCCCTGAAGCCTCTCCATCAGCCTCTGAAGCCCCTCTAACCCTCAGCGTTGCTCCGGAAAGGTCTGTGTTACCCCAAACTGGGTGACGTAAACCTTACGCTACCCCTTAGGGTCTTTGCGTAGCCCCTCAGGGTTTCCTGCAGCAAATCACGTTGTCCTTGAGGGATTGTGCAGCACCTGCATAGCATAGTTGTTTCCCTTCCTGCTGCTCATATTCTCTTGCTTCTCTGCGCTACCTCTTTGAGTTGATCTCTGTCTCTTGCTAATTCTAGACCCTGGGATGAGATCATCCTCTTGGTCTAAATTCCCCTCTCTGTAGCTGAAACACTTCTAATAATTCTTAGCAAACCCACCCTAGAATCTCAGCTTAGATTTAGTGCTCTGCCTCTATGTGTCTTTACAAATGACCCCAAGCCTTTCATTTATACTTTTCTTGTTCGGAAACCAACAACCATGATCAGATCTTGAATCAATGGCTAAGATTAAAAGAAAGCTTGATCCATGTGACTTAAGAAAATTTCATCACATGTTTAATTAAATTCACTTTAATTATTTAAGTTCCCTAATTTTTAACTTAGGAAATACATTAAAAAAATTAATTAATTTAATATCTCCTAAACCATATGAAATTTCCCAAATCCATTTCCGAGTCTTGTAGATCAAGTGTACTCTAGTCCCTCCACAAAATTTGGTAGCTAGAGCACAACTGATGCTACCCCAAATACACAAAATCTCAGCAACAACAACAAGAACTACACCAACAGAGATTACCCTCAAGTCATACATGATAGAGCAACAAAATAGTGTGCCTGAACTGAATATAGACACTCCAGAGATAGACGAGCATCGATCCACATTTGAATCTCAAGCAATAATATGCAGGTTCAACTACTTTTGGCCCAAACTAATGGAGCTTTTTCATTGGATCTTCACCAACTGGACCATGGATTATGAAATACATCTATGTTCTAAGGGCTTCTTCTTAGCCAAGTTCCCATCATCGGAATCCAGAGATATCATACTACAAGAAGGACCGGGGTTCTGGCGATCCACCGGACTCTTCATCACACCATGGTTTCCAGATTTTGACGCAAACACAATGGAGGTTACCAGAATGTCGATTTGGTTCCGACTATACAAATTCTCACTTCATTTTTGGAATGAAAGTGTTCTAGGAGAGGCATTAAGGACATCTGGAGAGATATCCCTGCTTAAAATACCCAGCAGTTTGGGACATTCTACTTTTAAAGCGAATATGTGTGTGAGTGGACCTTGAAAAACCTCACAAAAGCATTCGGTGGCTACAAACTACAAAAAATATGATTGACATTGTGGCTTCTTCAATATGAGAACCGACATTCGAGATGCACGTAATATACATAGCACGGACACTTACAAAACACATGTTTGGGAAGCAAGCGAGATAACGGAAAGAAAGAAAGCGCAAGAAAACGAGGATGGAAATTTCCTTTAGAGGATCCAGAGCAGGAGACAAATGAAGAAGAGGAAGACCCCATCCCAAACGAGAGTAAATAGACAGCAACCTCTCCAGGTGCACAAGAACAGGAAATGCAAGATCCTTTTGACATCACCACCATGGCATAACCGACAATGGATCTTGGGGCACCCGACAGTGGGGGAAATAAAAGACAACAGACTTCAGATACTTCGGACTCAGATAACGACAATGGAGCACTCACAGAAGAAAACCAGCTCGCCCTTATCTCGGCCATGCCAACACAATGTGCTTGGTGAAAGGTTGAAAAAAAAAGGAGAAGATCTTAATTTTCTTCCCTTGTAATATATTTTTTACTTGCAGCATACTAGCCTGTCTTAATTGACAATTACCAGCACATGTAAAATGTAATTTTGTTTTCATTAATAAAACTGCACTTTTTTCCGAGGAATATATATATATATATATATATATATATATATATATATATATATATATATCCACTAGTGTTGGAGAATAGGTGATGGAGAAACGACTCTACAAGTACTCTAATAATCAACAGATTAGTTATCCCAAGATTATTGAGGGTCAATACTAAGAATAGTTAGAACTATAGAGGACTTAGTACTTTCTCTCACATCCCATTCCCATCGATGTATGTTCAAAGTTTTGATTTCACATCACTCATTGCTTATTTACAAATACTTGCCCAGTTGGAGGGAAACAAATGCCTTGCATGGTAAGGGATGTTGTCAAAGAAATCTGTTGGAACACTGTGTCATGAGGCATAATGTCGCGATGGGTGTTACAGGGGTGTTAAATCCAATAAAATTCATCCCAGCTCCAACTTGAATTCCCTTATTGCAGACTTTGGGCTCGACTATATTATAGAGACAAACATATCAATGTAAATGGACTGGATTATACAGACAAAGATATTAATGTCAATGGTAGCAGTACGTATGACTATATTATACAGAAAAATATATTAATGTCAATGGTAGCATGTCTAACGTTTCTAGAGATACTCTATCCATTTATCTAATTTTTCTTCAAAGAAAAAATGTCAACATAGGATATAACCAAAATACATGAATCATAGTTCCTCAAAACGAGATAACTTCACAAATTTCACTTTGCTCTTTTTTCTTCCAAGTAACACCCTTGAGCATATGAAAAATTGACATCTATTTTTACTATTTTTTACTTTACATGCGTTTATGTAAAACTTGGTAAATTAGATTAACATAGACTTGTAAAATAAGATAGGAATGAATGTTATTTTTATTATTTTATTTTGTTAAATCATGTCTAACTAAGTAAATGAAAGAAAATTTCAATAAATAAGATCTCAAGCTCCAGGTGGTCAGACAATTACTTTGGTTAGACAGTTACTTCCTCCCTGGAGGGTTTTAAGGAAACTCCTATGTTGGGAAACATTACAGTGCTATGATAGGAAGTAGAGTGAAATAAGGAAGAAACCTCTAACATAACATTGTTAAGAGCTCTAAGGGGCTTCTAGAGCTGGTAGCAACTAGTGGAACCCTGAATGAACATTTTGGACTCGAATGGGGACTTGAGGTATAGAATGGTTACTGCAATTAATCACTCTCGGAGCTAGGGGGCTCAGGGAGAGATCTGGATGTTATTTCCACTCTCACATGTTGGGTGGCTAATAGTTTATTCTTGGACAATTTATTTAGCAAGATTGAGAAAACATATAAGTATATATTATTGAACTGGATAAATGAAATGTTGTATATGATGTTTATCTCACAACCTGTAAATAGATGTTTACCTTTAAAGAAGATTTGGAATTTTACGAGATTCAAGAAATGCATGTTGCATAGGTTAACGGTGGCATCTATTCTTAGATGAATTCCTATTGATATGAATTTAGTTATATATAACTGACAAAGAACACACCCTGTGTTTATATTAACTTCAATTCTATCTGGAAAATCAATTTAGTAATAAACACTAGGTTAAGTTCTTTAAGGAAGAAAGGCAAAGTATCATTTTCTTACCTCTTCAGTTTGGATCAGTATCTCATATAATAAATATCATTTTTTTGGATTCAATTGTGTTAAGTAAGTCATTCATCTATGACCATTTCCGTGAGAGGTATTCGTAACTGACTAATTTCTCATGATTTTAAAATATTCCACTTAGTACTCATTTGATGAAGTGGGATTGAAGCTAGAGAAATTAATCACATAGCATCAATCATCACTTTTGGGGCTTGCATCAGGTAACCATGACTTCTCGGGAGGTCGCCCATCCTAGATCGCCTCTGGTTCAAGTGCGCTTAATTGTGGATTTTTCCCCACAATCAAGCCCACTTAGCTAGCTACCCCATTTGAAAAACCTTAGCAAGTATTGTGCCTCATGAACCATTTAAGTAGAGCTCCCTTCACTCTTTTAATTTTAAGTATTGAGGGGGTTTCGCAGTGTATTATATTAGATATCATTTTTTGGGATTCAACTGCATTAAGTCATTCATCTATGACCATTCCCATTAGAGGTAGTCGTAACTGACTAATTTCTCATGATTTTTGAATAGTCCACTTAACACTCATTGCATCGGGTGATGCTCACAGGGGTGAAGAAGTGGGATTGAAACTAGTGTAACGAATCACATAGCATCAATCATCACTTCCAGGGCTTGCACCCGGTAACCAGGATTTCCTAGGAGGTCAGCCATCTCAAATCGCCTCTGACTCAAGCGCGCTTAACTATGCAGTTTTCCCTACAATCAAGCCCACTTAGCTTGCTACCCCATTTTCAAAACCTTAGTAAGATTTGTGCCTCGTGAAGCATTCAATTATAGCTCCCTTCACTCTTTGTATTTAAGTATTGAGGGGTTTTCGCAGTGTATTATGTGAGATATCATTTTTTGGGATTCAATTGCGTTAAGTAATTCATTCATATATGACCATTTCCATGAGAGGTAGTCGTAATTGACTAATTTCTCATGATTTTTAAATAGTCCACTTAGCACTCATTACATCGAGTGATGCTCATAGGGGTGAAGAAGTGGGATTGAAACTAGTGAAATGAATCGCATAACGTCAATCATCACTTCTGGGCTTGCACCCAGTAACCAGGGCTTCCATGGAGGTCACCCATCCCAGATCACCTCTACCTCAAGCACGCTTAACTGTGGAATTTTCCCCATAATCAAGCCCACTTAGCTTTCTACCCCATTTGAAATTTTTTTGGCAAGTATTGTGCTTCATCAAGAAGGGACACTACAAAAACAATAAAGAAAATAAGGAAATAGGTAGGGTTGGAGAAAGCACAAGTTCAAATGATCATCCAGAGTAACAAACAACTCGTCTCATTCATCACCAATATTAAAGCCTCATATGCACGATTATACAATAGTGTGGATATCATGGTGAAATCACACAAGATCCCTTCAATTGGCTCACTCACTAAGGCCAAACGTAGGAATCAATTTAGGCATGAGGTTGACGAATACTTGGACCATCTCAGGAAGATCGCCACCAAGGAAGATATGTAGGTGAACAAGACTAACATGTTGAAGTACATTGGTGGCCCTGTCGAGATAAAAACTATGTTGCTCTTACTGAAGAAGGAAATTCAAACCGGTTCCAAAGTAGTGTACCGAGATGCAATGGAGGCTAGACTCTGCTTCTAGCCTTATCTCATCGCACAGTTTGGGGAAGTAATCACATAGTACAAATTTTGGCACCACTGTATGAGCTAGAGTTTCCCCAAACTCAAGCTTAACTTGTTTTATCTTATTAGGTTGTCTAGTTGACTCTACCCAATTTTGTCTTATACGGTTATGAGTGATATTTTAATATATTTTGTAATTAATTGTAGGTGAAATTCCAAGTGTCAATTGTCAAATGTGAAGAGTCATTTTGTAATGAATTCCAAAGGTCATGGTTGAAGGAATTCAAACAATCATGAGGGAAGTCAAAGAGTCACAAAGGGAGATGAGTATTCACCCCTTTTTTTATAAATATACTCGAGTAATTGGTCTAGTAGTAAAAGGAGGGAGATGAATAATCACCCCTTTTGTTATAAATATACCCTCATTGGTCAAGTAAAAGGATTTTGGGTCAGGATTTTGGTTTAAGATCAGAAGTTTGGGAGTTTTGTTGAGATCATTGGCTTCTCCGTAGCATAGAGGGAATATCTTTCTTTGGAGGAGCATGTGTTTTGTTCATGTCCCACTACTAGGACTAGTGTTTTGTCAATTGTATATATATGCTTGGGACTTTCACTTTAATAGAAGCTCAAAGAGAGCACGTTTTCATGCATATGTTGTGAATATAGTAGGACTATTCTTGTTATGTTTGCAAGATATGTTATTTCATTTATGCTAACACGTATGAACTGTTTCATTTTCATTAGCATCAATATTATGGAATGCATGATGTTGTATATTTCCATCATGGTTAACTTGTGAACTATTTTACAAGCTAACTTATGATCCCTTTATGCTTGTGCATTCCTTTCAAGTTGAATACTATTATAGGATTCTAAGGGGCCTAGTCACTTTTCCTTCGTCGCCCGCTGATTATCAGAGTAAAATTCCTTTGTTTGATGGTACTCCTCAAAGTGCGCCCGCTCAACAGCATATTGATAGAATGATAGACTTTTTTGATCTTAGTGAAATTGATGAAGAGAATGTCTCCATGAGATTGTTTGTGCAAACTTTTTGAGGTGAGGTACGTAAATGGTTCAGAGATTTGCAGCCCAGGAGTATTAATACATTAGAAGAGCTTCAGAGACAGTTTCTAGATCGGTGGGAAATGAAGGAAGATCCACTTCAAATCACTTCTGAATATACCAAGATCAAGCGCAATCCTGGTGAGTCCGTCCAAGATTATATTATCAAATTTAATGCGGTTTATAATGAAATTCCTGATGATTTGAGGCCTTCTAAGAAATCAGCTTTTCTTAAGTTCCCGGATGGTTTTGATCCGGAGATGGCTTATTCATTACGAGACAGAGATCTGCCCACTTTAGAGGACATGCAGAAGATTGCCGTGAGTGTTGAGGCAAATTTGAATGACAAGAGAGCTAGATTGAAAGCAGAGAAGAAAGTTGTGATAAAGGAAGACGATTCTACATCTACATCAGATCAGCTACTTCGTAAAGTGGAAAAAATGTTTGAAAGGTTCCCTCTTGATAGGCCTGAACCGCAGATTCGAAATCCCAACTTCCGTGGTCAGCAATAGCCACAATTCAGGATTAAACAGCGAGAACAACGAGCACAAGAACCAGCAGTCCAGCAGCAAGTAAAGACACCTCTTCAGCAGAATTTTGTTGGTCAAGATTCAGATGATGAATATGATGTAGTAGGGGAGGAAAATAATTTCTTTACTCTTGATGATTTTCCCATTTATATCACCGAAGATGAGGAGTATGCAGAAAGTTCAGCGGTACAAAGAGATGAAGATTTTATCTTGGCTAATGATGCAACTGTTGAGGAAGAGTCGGATGAGTATCAGAGAGATTATATGAATGCTTTGTCAGCCCAGCAGAAGCAATATTCTCTTAGAAATGAGATGTACCTGTAAATCCAATCCAGAAGAGAAAGGAAGTTTCAGCATCTAAAAACGATTCACCTGTTGCACAAAAGAAAGAAAAATAGATAGTTGATCCCGCTGCCACCAAGTCATCATCAACATAAAAATCAAATCAGCCAATTACAACGAGGGAGAAGGCTGAAAAGAAAGATGTTCCAACCAAAGAGATCGAGAAGACTTCAGCCTTTAGTTTTGAGAATGAGATTTCTAAATTAAAGGTATTCATTCCCTTGACTGAATTAGTGAGGAACAACAGTTATAAGGGTCAAGTTTCCAAAATTTTGAATTTCGATCCCATGTCTAATATGGTGAATATTGAAGATGATCAACCTGAACTGATATTTGGACCATCTTTAGATGGTGAGTCTCCAGAGAGCGAAGTGCCTCCTTTTTATATTAGTCTTCGATTGCATGAGTTTGTATTGCATAATGCCATGTTCGATTCCGGTGCTTCCCATAATCTTATGCCGAAAGAAATCATGGAGAAGTTGGGTTTAGACATCACTAGGAGGTACCATGATCTTTAATCATTTGATTCTAGCAGAGTGAGATGTATTGGGCTCACTAAAGACTTGGTTGTAAGTTTGGATCAGATTCCTACAAAGAATATTTTGATGGACGTTGTTGTAGCAGACATTCCTCCGAGATTTGGTATGTTGCTTTCCAGATCTTGGGGAGAAAACTTGAAAGGGACATTACAGTTAGATTTCTCCTATGCGACGATTCCCGTGTTTGGCCAAATGAGAAAATTGTACAGGGAACAAAAAATGAAGTATATGATTACAACCAAGGAGAAACCGGTTAATCATCCGATTAATTATGTACATACAGATTTAGAGTCTTTTTTTTTGTTTGCCGATAGTTTCAATGATGTATATAGTCAGTTAGTTCAAGCAAAATATATTCCAGAGATTACCGAGAATTTCAGAGAAGTTTTGCAAAAAGAAAGGAAAAAACTAGAAAGCACAATTGAGCAATCAACTAAAGATAATGGACAGCAAGCAGAAAAAACAGAGCTAGTACAATTTCAACACTTAGAGGATGATGAAGAGGGTTTATGGACCATGGATTTCGATGGTGCATTTGGGAGTGATGGTGCTGGAATTGGTATTTGGGTACGCAGTCCTTTTACCGCTCCAAATAAGGTACCGAGCAATGTACGGGTATGTTCTTACAAATTAGCATTTGATTGTTCAAACAATGAGGTTGAGTATGAAGCTCTGATTGCTGGCCTAAAGATTCTTAGAAAGCTGAATGCTAAGAGAATTTTAGTCTATGGCAACTCCGAATTGGTGATTAAGCAAGTAAAGGGTGAATACCAAACGAAACATCCCCAGATGCGAGCTTACCGGAACGCTGTCCTTGATATTTTGAAGCAGTTTTCAGATTATACTTTGACTTGTATTCCTCGCATTCAAAATGGAATTGCAGATGCACTTGCTAAGGCTGCAAGTAACTTGAAGATCCCAATGAATTAAAGTAATAAATTCAAGATCCATGTGAAGCACCGTCCTATCGTCCCGGATAATCAAAGATGTTAGCAAGTTTTCCAAGATGATGATGAGATTACTGATTTTCTGCAAAATAAAGGGAAGTTCAAAGATACCTCAATTGATGTAGAATATGATGGTGATGATGTTCAAGTCAATCAAATGGAAGTGTTACAGCTGAAAGATAACATTATTCCTAAAGGTTTGATACTTTTATAAGAGCTCTTTGATCAGGATGATGTGGCTAAAAAGCCAACCTTACGGCCGACTGAAAAAGGAGTTGAAGATGTAAATATTGGGACAGCTGAAGACCCCAAGATGGTGAAGTTATCCAAATCATTGCCACCGGAGGTAAAGGCTAAATATGTGAGTTTGTTGTCTTCATTTGCTGATGCTTTCGCTTGGGATTACTCAGATTTAAAGACGTATGACACCAACATAATTCAACATACTATCCCAATCAAGCCTAATCAGAAGCCTTTTAGACAAAAGCTAAGAAGAATCAAACCGAAGTTGCTGCCATCGATTGAGAAGGAGGTAAACAGGTTGTACAAAGCAGGAATCATTGTTCCCATCAGATTTTCTGATTGGATTTCCAATTTAGTGCCAGTGCGGAAAAAGACAAGTGAGATTCGGTTGTGTATTGATTTCCGAAATATGAACAAGGTGTCATTGAAGGACAATTATCCATTGCCTAAGATGGATCATATATTGCAGTGAGTAGTTGGAGCATCTCGCATGTCACTACTCGACGGTTATTCTAGATATAACCAGATTTTGGTCCATGAGGATGACCGTGACAAAATAGCATTCACCACTCCGTGGGGAACATTCCACTATGCCAAGATGCCATTCGGTTTGAAGAATGCTGGTGCGAATTTCCAGTGGGCGATGGACATGGCTTTTGCGAATGAGAAAGATGTTTTCCTTGTTATATACCTTGATTATTTGACGGTCTTTTCCAACTCAGATGAAGAGCATATGTATCACTTGAAAGTTGTTTTTCAAAAGTGCAGAAAATATGGTGTCTCACTTAATCCTAAAAAGAGCTTGTTTGCCATGGATGAAGGAAAATTACTTGGTCACATTATTTCCAAAGATGGCATTCGTATTGATCTAGCACGTGTTGAAGAAATTCAGCAAATTGACCCTCCCATGAAGAAGAAGGAGATTCAGTCTTTTAATGGTAAGATGAACTTTCTACGCTGTTTTGTCCCTAACCTTGCAAAACACTTAAGAGAAATAACAAATATGCTAAAAAAGGACAGCCAAGTGAAGTGGACTGAAGAGGCAGTAAAGTCCTTTAATTTGGTGAAGTTGGCACTATCTTCAGCTCTAGTGTTAATCAGCCCAGATTACACCCAATATTTTATTTGTTTTCCTTTGCTTCGGAGCATACCATGGCAGCTATGTTAATGCAGAAAAGAGATGGACATGAGAAGCCCATAGCGTTTTTTAGTCGAACTATTAGAGATGCAGCCTTGAAGTAAAACATCATTGAGAAACAAGCTCTGGCACTGGTAAAAGCATTGAAGGATTTCCGGGTATACATTTTGTATTCCCATATTTTGGCTTATGTTCCTAACGCTGTCGTGAAAGATGTTTTAGTACAGACTGATCCGGAAGGAAGACGTGGCAAGTGGATTGCAGCTTTGCTGGAATATGATGTGGAAATAAGGCCCACGAAACTTATCAAGGGACAGGGGCTAGCGAAGCTTATGGCTGAATCGAATTTGCAGGCATTAGACATAAATCTGATTGCTGCTATGTCCGATGAGGATGAGGAGAATTTTCCACTTCAGGTATCGGAAATGTTTGTTGCTTCCCCATGGTATTCACATATCGTGTATGTTCTTCAAAATTTGTCATCATCACCCGGCATGACTAGAAGCAAAGGTAGAACTTTGAAACTGAAGGCTGCAAAATTTTCTATTTTGAATTCTGCACTTTATTGGAAAGATCCGGGTGGTGTTTTATTGAATTGTTTGGTAGAGGAAGAAGCGAAGAAGGTAATGGAGGATTTCCATAAAGGAGACTGCGGGGGTCATCATTTTTGGAAAACAACAGCCAATAATATTTTGAGAGCAGGGTACTATTGGCCGACATTGTTCGTTGATGTGTATAAAACAGTCAAAGGCTACCATGAGTGCCAGATTTTCGAAGGAAGACAGAAATTACAACCATTTCCACTCAAGCCTATTGAGGTAAGCGCCCCTTTTCAGCAGTGGGGTTTGGATTTCATTGGGGAGATCCATCTTCCTTCCTCAGGACGGCATAGATGGATTCTAACAGCCACTGATTACTTTACGAAATGGATCGAAGCAGTTCCCACAAGGCAAGCCACCGATTCGGTAATTATTTCTTTCCTTGAGAACAACATTTTGTCTCGTTTTGGTTGCCCGAGTAAATTGATCACTGATAATGCCGTAGCTTTTAAATCAAGAAATATGATTGAGTTTTGTGCTAAGTATAAAATCATTTTGGGGCATTCAACCGCCTATCATCCTCAAGGAAACGGTTTGGCGGAATCTTCCAATAAATCTCTAGTCAATATCATTAAAAATTTGTTGGACATAAATAAGAAGAGTTGGCATAAGAAGCTGGTAAATGCACTATGAGCTGACCGGGTGAGTCAAAAGAAGTCCATTGGTATGTCCCCCTTCGAGTTAGTTTATGGAGTAGATACAGTCTTTCCTACCTGACTTGCTATTCCGGTAGTCAAGCTTCTTCAGGAAGCTGGTAGTGAAGAAAGCCATATGCAAAGAAGGATAAATCAGATGATTCAGTTGCAGCAAACGAGAGAAGAAGTCTTCCAGAACACATTCAAATTGCAGGAGAGAATCAAGAAGATCTATGATAGGAAAGAAAAGGCGGATAAATTCCAGTTGGAGGAAGTGGTACTGAAGTGGGATGCTAGGAATGAGGACAAAGGTAAACACGATAAGTTTAAAAATCTATGGAAAGGTCCATTCAATATTGCAGCATATCGAGGTCAGAATGCCTTTCTTTTGAAGGAGATGAATGGTGAAGACTGTCTAGGAGGGCCGGTCAATGGTCGGCTGCTCAAGCGGTACCATTTCTAAGATGTTTTCTGTTGATCACATTGTCATTGTACATATCATTTATTTCAATTTCATCGTAAGTGTGCACTGTACTCCTTTCTTCAGTCTGGGGCCCGAAGTGAAGGCTATAATTCTGAAGAAGGATTTCAGTTTTGGTTTGAGTCTGTCTAGTCGGTTTGGTTTTAGTTTCAAAGTTTAGTCATTTTCAGTCAAAGTTTCAGTCAAATAAATTCAGTCAACAGTCTTGAGTTTTTTTGCCAAAATAATGGACTCCATAGCCCAATGGACGAAGGCACTGGCCTTCTCTCCCAAAGATCTGCCATTCTTGGCACCTCCAAGGAGCCACCATCCCCATTGGAGCCAATGTTAGAGTCGGTCTTTACATCCCTCCGTCAGAGATCATTTCTCTTGTTGAATTTCATTTTTAGGTGTCTCATTCCGCTCATTCATCTTCATTCCCTTAGGGGCATGCCATTATCTGACGAAAGGGCTTTGTTCTCTCGTTTTCCCTCATGTTTGTACCTGCTGGGTTGGTCAAAATTTATCAAAATTCATCAAAGTTAATTTCACGTCATTTACAGTCATAGATTCTATTTTGGTCAAAAGATTCATTTCACTTTCTAGGTCTAGGGTTTGGTCTTCAGAAATGTTAGATAATGCCCGCAGGCCATGAGGAGGTTTTCAATAAGTTTTCAGTTCAAAATTTTCATCATCAAATATGCTCGAGAATGTTTCTTCTTCAAAACTTAGTTTTGAAGAAGAAATTGTCAAATTTGTTTTTGTAATAAATATGTATCTTTCCACCATGAAGTACTTCACATGCAGACTCTGGTCATCCTTTGCCAAAGTTCAATGCCACCATCCCTGCAAAAATCAACCAATTTCATCATTCAAGTTTAGAAATTCAGTGAGGAAACAAAAAGACAGAGTTGTATTAATTGAAAAAGTGTCAAAACTAAAAACATTACCAAATGGGTTATTGAGAAGAAAAAATTAAAACCATCTCTATATGAGATATTTCTCCAAGATTATTAATCCATTTGCATCAAAATTTATTGGGAAAAATCAGAGAGAAAAGTCGAGTTGGAGTTCAAAGAACGGAACTGTGATTTTAGAAGGGCCGACTATGTGTTTAAAATGAGCGCGGCGCATTGGGATATGCCGTGGCGCATCCACAGAGCGCGGCGCATAGAGCCAGAGTTCATCGTGCATTTTCCAAAGGGTGCAGCGCACCCACAGAGCGCGGTGCATTGGGTTTGTGCGCGGTGCACAGAGCCCCAAAGGCCAAACTCATCTTCGCTCCATCAAAACTCAATTCGATTCAGTTCATTTCTCTCCAAGTAAGTTGTGTGCCCTTGCCATTTGATTTTAACCCCTGTTGGGTGCTATTTGGAAGGAGGAATTCAAAGAGTTTAAATGGTGAAAATATAACCCTATATCCATATCAAAGTTTGCTCCTAGGGTTTGAAATTGAGTGTCAAAACTTGACTTTGTTGCCAAAACACTCTTATTCCATTTTCACTTGTGTTTCCTGCCACTGTTACACTATTGTCAATATCCTTCCCGGTTCCTTTTCATCCTAAGCTACTCATATCATTCCATTCCCATTTCACTATCCCAAATCCTCTTATTCCCTATTCTTATCCCTTTCTCCACATCACTTATAAATCCCCAAATCCCTAAGTCCCCCAAATAGTGACTGTCCTCACACTTAAATCTCACTTGACAGTCCCTTTTCCCACTGTAATATTTCCTTGCAGCCTCTCATTACATATGTGGCACATTTGGCATTAAAACATACACAAACTCTTGTTTTCACCATACATATAACAACACATACTTGTTAAACACCTTGTTTTCAGCATCATGTCAGAGACAAATTCATCATATGAGCAGGGATATGAGTAGGACAGTGATTCAACCGCAGAGCTAAATTTACCGAGGAGTTCTCATAAAAGTGGCAGGCACGTCAGAGAGGACCCCACGTCTTTGGCTCAATTGCAGGCCTGCCCGCTCGCAATGACATGCTTTCAACAACATTCATGTTTTCGGTATTGTGAGCTGATATCTCAGATTCAACACCATCAGGAGTTGGTTCGCTTATTTGTCCTACATTTGCGTGACGGTCATGTAAACCTTGATGGAGTGAACTTCACCTTGACACCAGAGACCATTTCTGAGGAAACCGAGATACCAAACATAGGTGAGGAGTGGAATAAGAGATAGCAGCTGGATAGAGCATATTATGAACCTTACATCAGGCCTGGATATTTGAGGCAGTTGAGCAGATTATTCCCGTTCCGGTTTCTGAAGGAGTCCTATGTGCCATTAATGAAACTCATCATTAGATACTTCAGCTGTGAGGGTAGATTCTCATGCCTTTATGCATACCATATCAGAGTTTTGATGCATTTCACGAGGGTGCAACTGATGAATATTACATACTTCATGTGCCGAAACATAGAGCGGATGACTACCCTTGTGTAGAAGAAGACTCCAGAGCAGCAACATAACAACATTTATCATTATGCGCTCATTAAAATCATTGTAGTACATCAGCTTGGATTGCAGGGCATCACATGGGATGAGTTCATTTCTGGTGACTTCTTTACAGCCCCTCAGCCTCCTCCAGAGATTGTTCACGATGCAGGTGAGCCTTTGCATCAGTTTGAGGTTCCTGTGACAGAGCCTATCAGTGTTCCAGTGTGTGTTACCTATCAGAGAGGTACCAGAGCCTTATTTGTAGCAGCACGACGAGTACTATCTCTGCCCAGGGTGGAAGGGGTCTCATTACCTTCGACAGCAACGCGAGTACTATCTCCACATGTCGTGGAAGGGGTCTCGCCTTCTACATCAGCACAGGTACAGGACAGAGGCAAGAAGCCTATGTAGGATGAGGGCCCCTCGGGAGGCCAAGATACTAATTTTATATTGATCGATGTTGATTCAAGCTCTCCTAGCTCAAAGCTGAAAGAGATCATCCAGGAGTAGAAAGCTGAGATTGACACGCTGAACAAGAAATTACAGAGAGCTCAGTGGGTTAAAAATTACTTGGAGCAGCGGAATAAACAACTGGAGGATCAGCAGACACTCATAGAGTTGCGGCAAATCCGTGAAGACCGTGAATTGGCCCGAAAGAGACCAAGTGACATGACACCATTTGAGTGAGAGACTTGTCTTATGAGCGTCAACATTCATCTAGAGAAGCTCTTGGCGAAGGCCAATAGGGACAAAGACATGCTCAGACATATGAAAAACCACTATTGGGCCCGCACACACGTTTGCAGAGCTAGGATGAAGATCCTGAAGGTGAGATTGAGAAAAGCACTGAAACATCGGAAAAGGCCCGATACACTCTAAATCTTGGCTGAAGCATCCTTGGCTGAGCATGAAACATGATGGGAGACCTTCTCTCCAAATTTCAGCAAATTTGGAGAACATTTTGTCATTTTTGAAAATTTTGGTTGCAAAACAGGTTTTTCCGCCCGACGCGCGCTTATGATTGGGACATATTCTGGAGGAAAAATTGATATTTTTGGGTTTTTTATGGTAAATTATGCACGCTTAGGAATGGATGAGAAATTTCATGAATTTCTGGGTGGTCTTAGAGGTCAAAAACACTCCAAAAATGGCCTTTCTGCCACTTTTTGCACCAGCGGGAACCAGTCTTGGGAGATTGCAGTTTTGGAGGGGAAAATGACATCCAAATTGAAAAATTACACTTGGGTTGGATAGCATACATCCAGGGCTTTCCAACGAGCTATCATGAGCTCAATTTGGACTTCATGAAGTGCCCCAAAAATAGGCTCAAAGTGGCGCGGCGCATAGAGGAATTTTGCCCAATTTTGACTCTTCAGCTAAGAAATTCGGCCAGTTTGACTAGTTTCACTTTTGGATGTAATTATTGATCTATATTGATGTAATTTTGTGGCTATGATGTAAATTTTGCATTTTTTTACTTTTTCTAGAGGATTCATTCACTAAAAAGTGAAAATTAAGTGAATGGATCAGTTTCCTAGCATATAGAGGCAAGTTGTTTGGCTGCCTAGATTTCAGTTCCATGTTTAGAATTGGTTGAAACAGCTCCTAGAAGGATGAGCTAGACCCCTAGAGGCATGGGAAGGGGTTAGGATGGTCTATATATTGTATTTTCTGAGACATTTTCAGGGTTGGAATCTTGGGAAAATTTTGGCACTCCATTGTATATCCATTTTCAGTTTTTGGCAAAGGAAAGACCAGAGTTTTGCAACACTTGTTGGGATCCTTGTGGCTTCTTAGTTTTGATGATGTTCTTCTCATGTTATTGTCAGTTTCATTAATTTTATATGTATGTCATTTCCCTTCTCTTTGCTTATGAATTAAACAAATGAGTAATTGAGGTAGAATTCATTAGTTTGCTGGTGCTATGCCTTAAAATTTTGTTTAGTTTTTAATGTTTTCGTCAGTTTGAAGAGGATCCTTGCTCCCTCTTGCCCTCTTCAGCTCCTCAGCAGTATTTTCAATCCATTCATTTGATATAAGACATCAAAGTCATTGCCTTCCCTGCCCCAACTTGAACTCTGCAAGAATTTGGCCTCATCCCCAAGCCCAAAATTGTCTTTCCCCTTTTTCCAACAAAATCCCAAAAAATAAAAATCAAACCCTCCTATTTTTTTATCTAGCCTAAGATCAGTTGTTGTTTTAGTCATCTCAAGCCCCTTTGAACATTTTCATTGAGATTGACTCGGAGAGAGCCCTCTCTTGTCCTCGTAGGGCTAGCTACGAGGCTGAGCGTGGTTTGGTGTTGTCCTTTTTCTGCCTTACTCCAGCCTGAGGTGGATTTGGGAACTAACAATGTATAACATTTAATTTGATAATATAAAAAATATAATTTTTTTTAATGAAAATTGTTGAGATGTTTTTATTTATGTTGATAGGAAATTATTATAGAATATTCTTATATTTATTTATATTTTAATCTAAATCTTTATTTAATGGTCATAAATGAAAGATACTAATATATTTAGGTTATCAATATTTACCTTTTTACATTTTCTTAATACAATAATGAAATCATCAAAAGGTCATCTAGTTAATTTTAAAAGGTAAAAAATAATGATTAACATATATCAATCATATTTATTAATATAACTGTATTGATCTTAAATTTGTTTATGGTTCATATTTAAATTATTAATATTTATAAAAATACATTTATTTATATTTTAAATTAATTAAACATTAATGTTTAAAAAATGATCATTCATATACAATTTTAAAAAATTTCTTCTTTTTTTTTTGTAAATTTGGTCGGACAATTTTAAAAAATTTCATTAGCCCATAAGAAAAAGGTATATTAGCATTCAAAGGCAATTGGGAAAAAGTACATTTATTTTTCATATTTACCTTTAGATTGAATCTCAATATATTAGTTAGTAATTTTCTTTTTCTTTTTTTACAAAATATATAACTTTATACCTTTATATGTCGATAACGGGTTTTGTGAAATCTAGGATGATATTAAAATGTAAAAGTGCATTTTAATTGTCTTTTTTTGAGTAAATTTTGTGGTTAATGGATTTGTTGGATTGTAAATTTTAGTTATATATTCCACACAATTTAAGTACTCCAAAGGTTTTTTAGGGCATTTAAACCATTTATGCATTCAAAAACACAATATAAATAACAAAAAATTACAATTTTGCCAAAAATATTATCATCAACTTTTGAAAAAAATACCAAATATAGAACAATTAAACTACACCAAATATTAAGAGACAAAAGCATATATACCTACTTTCCACCATAAAAATCACAAATCACGCTTAGGCACCATATCCATAATACCTATGAGAGGGAATAAGATTAATGACTATCATGACACCTTGAGCTCCTGATATAGAAGCTAAGTAAGGGAATGTCCTCCAACAAAGAAGGGTCTAATAGCTACAAAGAAAACACCAATTAAAAAAACTTTTAACAAACACACTTGTTCTTATTATCTTTTAGTGGAGGTTTGTCTAATCATTACAAACAAAACACCAATTATTAAAACTTTTAACAAACACACTTGTTCTTGTTATATTTTAGTGGAGGTGAATAGACAAGGAAAAGTTTTTAGGAGAGTATTTTTTGAGCACATAAACCTTTAAAGTCTTGACAATTACATTTTCATAACACCTCTCTCTCTTTATAATTATACATCCTCCAACTTTCATTTTTTGTAAAATACATACATTGAAAAATATGCAACATGGTAAGGAAAACATATAATTTTTCTTATGTTTGTCATTAAGCACAACACACATGTACATCATGTTACAAGACATAATAGTTTTAGGGTTAATATTAAAGCTAAATTATGCTAAAATGACAATTTAAAAAGAAGAGGCACTCATGTTTACAATACCATGCACACTACATTAGGCTAAATTTTGATTAAAAAAAATGTTAATGCACTAAATAAAATAGCTACATTGATTCAAGTGATACAATGTGTAGTATAATAAGTTTTAAAAGGATTGTTGTGCAATATGCACTAAACATACGATTGCTCTAGTGTGCTCTAAATATTCCATTTCATGGATGTATATTTATCCAAGGAGCATTGCATCAAGGTCCCATTAAATTATTTTATTTTGAAAATGGATGTTGATGTGTACTAAACATAGCTATAGATTCGTGCATAACACAAACATATGTAACAAGGTAGGTTACGATATTTTATAGAGGAAAACATGTTTGCAGTGTGCCCTATACCTATCAATGTGACAATTCATTGGAATATGAGGCACATTGGAGAAGGGTAAAAAAAAAACACCATCCAAATTATTATTTCGATTTTCTTTTAGTACTTCACACATGTTCAAGTTTCAATTTTCATTTAGCACTTCACACATGTTCAACTTTCAATTTTCTTTTAGTACTTCAAACATGTTCAAGTTTCAATTTGTCTGAGAATGTAATAATGAAGGAAGAAAACATATCACAATCCTATAACATGATGTTAAGAGATCCACAATGTCCATTTATTATAAGTTTAGTTTTTTTTAATTTTTAAAAGGTTGAGATACTATGCATTTAATTATATTAATATTAGTGTATATCCCATGACCAAAGAAATGATAAAATATATATGGTAAAATGTATATTTTATCTTTAGATCCAGTAGTATATATTAGATTATGTAAACCATAACATAAACCATATTAATTAATCTACTTTTGAGTTTTTATTATGTTAGTCATCTTATATGTCTCATAACATCTCATTAGTCATATGTCATATATACAAATGCAGGCATCTTATATGTCCCATAAAATCTCATTAGTCATATGTCATATATATAAATGCAGTCATCTTATATGTCCTATAATATCTCTTTCTTCATATGTCATATATATAAAGGCAATGGAATGTTAGTGTCAAGGGATTTGATTTTAGGTTCCAAAGATTTTATCGTGAGTGTTCCATACAATTTCAAACCAATATTCAAGATTTAATAAGTCATTTTTATGTTATGTTAATTTTTTTTTTCTTGTGATATATATGTGAAAAAATTTAACATAATTATGTTATTGAAGGATAATTTTTTAATTAAACTTTTATTGCTAAAGAGTTAATTTATTATGAGAACATCACTTTTTAAGGGAAAAAATTTATTGACGGTAAGCATAAGGACCCAAAAATTCAAAAACATTTGTATGAAAATTAAATAGAAATCCAAATTCCAACCCTAGTGGGAAGCACAATCCAAACAACCTAAACACCATGATTTGAATCTTCAAATACACAGACTGAAATAGTCATTCTAATCCTTTATGATCATTCTTTTACTTCTCCACAGTTCTAAGTAATGTTTTCTATCTGTTATAATATTGAAAACCTTTTGAAGGTTAAGGATTACATTATGAACAAGGATGGTTGCAAGGAAGCTAGTCCCTGCCTTGAGCTGGAGTTGGAGAAATGAATAGATAAGTTTTTTTGGATAGAAATCACCAGAGTTGGAACAAAGTTGGAGCTTCTGGGACATATGTGTCCTGGACAAAGTAAGGAATATGAATCTGATGAGTTATGTCCAAAAATTTCCTATTTACCAACCTGTAGGTTGCAAGTTTTTGAGATGACTTCCTCTAAAGGATGAAAAGGATGTCTCAGATAGTCCTTCCAGTCATGGACTTTCTCTTTTCTCACATTGGTTCTTGTCGAGAGCTAAACCAGCTACCTTGGGTTCTCTGAGTAAGTCAAAAACACGAGTTCCTCAAAGATTTCAGACCCGGGCTTTCGTCGTTAAAATCAAATATCTTCCACATATTTCAATACAAGAACATACATGAAAAGTGGAGCCCTTCAATATATAATGTGTAACGTATTAAATTTTATTTCAATACAAGAACATACATGACAAGTGGAACCCTCCAATATATAATGTGTAACATATTATATTTTTTGGAGTGGAATATGGAAAAATTTGTGATATGGATTACATAATGGATTAACAACTCAAATGAAATTAAATGCCATCTTCTCGCTTTTTTCATTAAAAAATGTCTTTCTACTTATTCATCTTTCTCTCCAAAACTAAATTCCATCTGCGCTTTTTTCATAAATTTTCCCCCTAATCAAATTCCAACTCCTTGTTTTTTTTCATGAAAAAACATTTCTAATTAATAATTTTTCTCTCCCCAATTGTAATTTTATGAAATATCGATTGATGTGCATTGTAGCCATCATTGTTTTGTTATCTTGTACTTATTCCTATGGATTAAGAAACTCATAATTAATCCATAGGATTAAGAAATTCTTGATAATTTATTGTTTAATTTAAAATTATTTTATTTTATTTCTAAAGGTTGAATTTTTTTCCTCTCAAAATTAAAGAAAATTTGAGGAAAAGATATAATGTTTTAAACACATAATCAATTTTTTGTTAGGATTGTGAAACACCGATAAAAGTAGTTGTGTCTAAAGACATTGTTGTTAGCATTCCACTAGAAATGAGGTCAAATTAATATTGATTCTTTCCACTTTTTAATAGACTACATAAACCATGGGTTCTCATAATCCTTAAGTTCAAAAATTGTTGGTAATTTTACCAAGTCATGTTTACCCCAACCAACATAATAATCCCCCTTAAAATTGAATCAGGAAGATTAATCTAGTCCCAATCATTCATCAACCATCTCACATTCCCCCCTCAAGCTAGAATAAAAATACATGTACCACCCTGATACATATCTAAGTGGCCCATTCCACAACTTGATGACTTCATCTACCATTGTATTGCATGTATGCTTCATCAAAGTCTTAAGGTCTAACGTCAATCACGCGATCCTGCGTAACATGTATGTGTCAACAATAGGTCTTACAACTTCTCAAGGAAATACACTTGCCTATGGCAAGATTTCACAACTTGGACCAAAGAACCTTAGGATGTTCACCTACCACCGGCATGATCACACACCCCATTGTGGATCTTATTAGGCACTATATCCTTCATTATAATTAAACACCATTGAATCCATCTCCATTTTCTCATCCATAGGATGATTCTCTCTAAATATATATCTTTTTTGATACATATCTTGACCTATCCTTTCTCATTACTTTACCTATCTCTCCTTATATCTCTGACCCATGTTATTCATATGCATCCTCGTTATCATTGTGTGTTCACTTCCTATTGTTGCCATAATGCTTTGATTTCCTCTTTTTGTTTCTACTAGACCTACCATCAATAATGTCCTTTTTTGATTAACCATCATCATATGACACAAAATAATCACTTCCAATATTAAGAGGAGAATATTTCCTACCAATTTAATCCTAGGGTGAACTAGAAGTGATTCACTATATGAAATTCTTCAATTTCTTTCTAAACCTCTATTGTTTCAACCTTCGATATTCCACAAAATCATTTACCTTCAAACCTATATGTTTTTCATCATTTTGGGCAGTTGTTAGGATCACAAAACATCGAGACAAGTAATGGTGTCTAAATACACCATTGTTGGTATCCCATTGATCACGAGGACAAACTAACATGGAGAATTTTTGTCTTTAAATAAGCTACATTAGAGATGAATACTATGAGAAAAATCATATATTCTCATAATCCTCAAGATTCAAAACTATGAGTAACTTGATCGAGTTAAATTTACCTAAACCACCTTAACTTTTTATCCATAATTTCCATAAATATGGTGAATACTTTGTATATGTTGACCTTATCTATGCTCAAAAATATAATACATACTCTATAAGGTTTACTTTGACCTTAATTATAACCATAAAGATGATGTTTGGCCTCAAATATAACACTTTAGTGCTGGGTCATGAATATAAATTTAATTAAAATTTATTTATAACAAAATCCTATATTTAATCGTAATGAATTAATTTAAAAAAACTATCGATTTGTGAAAATTAAATTTAATTAATAATCACTTTATAATCATTTTAATAATCTATTTTAAACTATTCATAAAAGATATCATATTTTTTAAAAATAAAAATTAAATTAAATTAAATTAGTAATATGTATTTTATTGATTTTAATTTATAATGTCTTTAGTAATTTCATAATTAAATACAATATTATGTTATGTGTTTTTTTTATATATATTTATATTTTTATTTAAAGTGTCTTTTAAAAAGTTTGAATGATTTAATAGCTAAGAATATGTGTTGCTTTTTAAAAGATTATTGATAGAAATTTAAATTGGTAATAGTAAAATTATATCATTATTATTTTACAAGAATATTTATTAATTTAATAAGTAAATGACATAATTTGAATTAAAAGGAGTAAAGTATATATATTTTTGTAAGTTTTATTAATTAAATTTTTTTATAAAAGGAGATCTCAAACATCACTTAGTATGTAACTTTATTATTATTATTATTATTATTATTATTATTATTATTATTATTATTATTATTATTACTACTACTACTACTACTACTACTGGTGCAATCATAGAAATTAAATGTTTCTTAATGTCTATAAGCATCAAAAACTTTACTGTATGATATATATTTCATTTCTAATATTAAAAAATTAATAAAAATTAACTAAATTATAACATTATTTTCAATTATTTTTAGTACCATGGTTACTTATAGAAAAATTTAATAAATGGGTTAAACACTTATACATTTTAAAAAATATGTAACAAAATTTTTAACCATGGAGATTCATCTCTACTTTACTATGTGTATTCTTAACATATATATAGGTTTTTTACAATACCATGTCTTACTAATAGAGCATACCCAAAAATCATCACTCATATTCATAAGATATTTTTTTTATTAATCAATTTAATTAAAATGGTTGAAAAGACATAACTACCTTTAAGATACTACCGAAAATATTTTGTAGAGATTAGATCCTTAACATCTACCTAAAAATTATTAATAATTAAATTAAAATTATGGAATCCCTATTCCAAAATAAATATTTCTATCCACATAAATATAATAAAGTCGTGTTTAATATCATTGATTTTATTCATATAATTTATCATTTTTATTTGTGTTGTGATTACACTTGTGTGTCTATTTTGGAATAAGACTTTCATAATTTCAATTTAATTAGTGCAACCATAGAGATTAAATGACTAGTAAATGCATATAGGAATCAATCCATAATAAACATCATAATACTTACTAACACTTACTACATATTATATCTCAGGGTGTTTAAAATAATAATAATAATAATTTATTTTAATTTATTAACCATGGAGATTTAGTCTCACTTTACCATGAAATTTCCTAATCTATAAATAAGCTTTGCAAAAAAACATAACTCCCTTTATATGGCACTTGCATATATGACATTTTAGTTAATTAATTAATTTAATTAAAAGGGGAAATAGAGCATAATTAATTTAGAGATAAATTTCAACTTTTGATTTGTCTATATTAATATGAAGATTCTACAATATTTAGTGGAGGTTAAATCTCTACCATCCACTTAATAAATATTGATAATTAAATTAAAATTATGGAAGTATATTCCAAAATAAACATCAATGACAGTAGGGATTTAACTTCCATGGAATATTCTAGAATTATCATAGTGGTATGCACATATCAAAGCTTCAAATTTATCTTGAAAGTAGTTATTCCCTTTTTGTATTGTTAATTAAATTGATTAATTAGGAAATTTGTCATATGAAGTGAGTTATGGTTTTTTGGGCATGTGGTATTGATAAGTCATGATATTGTAACAAGGCTTTTATAGATTAAGAATTTTCATGGTAAAGTGAGAGTAAATCTTCATGGTTAAGGATCTTGTTTCATGTTTTCTTAAATGTATATATGTTTAAATTGTATATTAATTATTTGTATTATTCAATAATATCAAAATTAACTTACAAATTTATAATATAGTGAGTTTTTATGATATGTAACAAAACTTATTTACAAATTAAGAATCTCCACGATAAAGTTTGACAAATTCATAATCAAGAATATTATTATTATTATATATATATATATATATATGCTTAACTTATATATTAATTCTTTTTATAAATAATAATTATTTAAAACATAATTATAATTTAGTTAATTTGATGATTTTTAAAATTCTAATAATGTGAAATGTATTATGTTTTATTATGAATTGATGCATATCAGATTTACTAACTATTTAATTTATATAAATATTCTAGTTATTTATATATATATAACAATAAATTTATTATATTATTATAAAAATAATATATATTTATTAAAAAAAAATTAAATAAATAATAATAATAATAATCCATTAAAGTAAAAAGAAAATTAATTTGTATTGTTAACTTAAATATTATTTTTAAAAATTAAATGTAATTGGTTATCACTCCATCAAATTCTCAAAGCTGAGAAAGGAATCCCAACAGTGGTAACCTCAAACCAAGTTTTTGACTTGATAGCTAGCTCTATCAAGCCGGAGAGGCCTCTCTGAAAAAGGGTCATAGCCAGGAGGGCTGGATCAATTAGAGTTTTAGACTAGATATAGAGTGCAAGGGGTTTTTTGAATTGATTTGGTTGTGTACATCAGTAGATAATGAAATTAGGCCAAGGAAAGGCAGGACAGGGAAAATGAGTTAGGGTTGTAGGGAAAAATGGGGCAAGGTACGTATAATGTCAATCACTTGAAGGAAATTGTTGTGGAATGGTTAAGAAAATGTAAGAAGTTTGAGAGAAGCATAAGGGATGTATTTCTCTCAGATAGAAGATAATGAAACAATTTATGATCAATTACCCAAAACAGAACATGTGCAAGCATGTATTCTGAATTTCTAACTTATAGAATATCATAACATAGACATGAATGAAGATGAAAAATAAATTCAAACATATTTGATTGAAGAAGAAACAATGAAATACATTCATTACCACAGGTATCCCATAAATGTAGCTGCAAATCCTCTTTATTAGCTTGGCCAAAAAATCTGAGTACAATTTCCCTTGATCAAGAAAGCAAAATAAAATTGATTCCAACAATTCCCACCTTTGAAAATGAGTCAAAAAGTACAATAAATATGCCTCAAAAAACCTCTCCCAACCTCAGGGGTTGAATCCCTAAGAGGAGGGGTTGATCCACCAAAGTCTGAACTGAAACCTAGAGTGTAGGGTGGTCAAAGTGACTCAACCCTAACTTTTTTCAAACTGATTCATTACACCTCATCATGAGTTTTAAAATAAAGTATTTACCCTAGGTAATAGTAAAAACATGATAATTACATTTACGTCATCAATTACATGAGGTAAAAACATGATTCCCCAAGGTAAAATTCAAATTTGTAGAAAAACTCAGAAAAAAAGCAATCAATTGTTAAACAAGCAGTGGCATTTTACCCCAACTGGAAGACTATTTTTGACTGGGTTTTAGGTGTCTAAATTGGCTCCAAGTTAGCTCGTTGGAAATCCCTTCAAGTCTAATTTCCATAAATACCTTCTGTTTGCAAAATGAAGCCAATTTTCTCTGTTAAAAATCACTTCTCCCAAGACTGGCCAAAAAGTGCAGAATAAGGGTACAGAAATGAAGAGTGTTGTTGCAGGAAACTTTTGGAGGCCTTCCTCAACTCCAAATTGATCTCATGATATCTCATTGGAAATATATTCTAGTATAGTTGTGATTTGTCTCATCAAGAAAGTCATTTGGACAATCCAGCTAGGATAAAACTTGATTTTCCCAAGGTCACTCCAGAAGTGCAACAACTCTCATGTGGCACCTGTATTTCTGACATTTATTCAAAACTATGATACCTGTGTAAAAAATGAAAGGACGTGTTTCTTTCTTGACTTATTATGGGAAAAAACCTCTCTCATGTTTTTTAAATTCATTTATTTTTGGTCAGAAACATAGTTTGAAGTAAAACTAGCCCTATGAGTGGCAAATGACTTAACCCTTGGAATGATTTCTTAAAAAATGATGATAAATGATATTATGAGTTGGAATGGCCTCATAATTATAGATATTACCTACCTTATTCCTCATCGACTCAAATTTCTCTATTTCTATAGCAAACCCTAGCTTAGCGGGAGAGGAAATTAGGGTTTAGTGCTTGTGAACAATGATGACTTGGGTACCCTAGGGGAAAATGATTAAAAAAAAATCGAGGTAAATGATAATGATGGATATGAGGTGAAAGTAGAATAAAATAAGGCGGGATGGGTGGGATGTAAATACTAGTGCTAACATCGGCTCCAGCTAGGGAAGATAGCTCCGAAGGAGGTGTCTAGAACTGCAGACCTCTGTGAACTCATTGATCAGTTCCTTATCCATTGGGAAATGGAGTCCATTTTCTAAATTGAAACTGAAAAAACACTACAAACTTCAACCCACACTAACAGATCATAAAAGCCTTAGGGCCTTCACCTCGGGCTTCAAACCTTGATGAATTTTGTAAACACTTGCTGAAAATAAAATAAAATCAAACTAAAGTGATACCAACCTACTCTAATCTGTTGCACAATCTGTGATTTAGGTGAAATGATCCTTTCAGTGTAACCAATCTAGGAGATGGATACTTACTGAATTTTTTCTCTCACTTTCCTCAAGCAAGAAAAATGATGTACATGTAGGCAACTCATGATAAAAACTGAAACCAAGGCTTATTGTAACAAAAAAACCAACATTCATCTTAAAATTATGAAGAATTTTTTGGTAATAATCACATTAAAATGAACATTGTTGATGTGTTTCGAACCAACCAATGTGGTTCATCATCAGGAACCACACTGGTTGGTTCAAAATGTGTCGACAATGTTCATTTTAATGTGATTATTACTGAAAAAATCTTCATAATTTTATGATGGATCACAGAAGCCAAAATTATATAAACATTCATCTTCTCTAATGCTTGCAAAATACTGCCGAAGGGATCTTGAAAATCCTTAAGCATTACGTTGTTTTGAGATCCAGCAAAAAAAATACAAGTACTTCCTTCATTCTGATCTGAAAGAACACTTGGTTGTTGATGAATAGGAAGGCATAGGGAAGTATAACCTTCTTTTATCTAAGTGTTGGCTGAAAATTCCTTAAGCATGAGAAATTCTGACTCAATCTCTTGCATTTTGTCTCTCTCAGGTTCATACTCCTTAAATTCATATTCTAGGTCATCCTTAAACAAGAAACATTCTTCAAGATTAACAAACATGATAGCCTATCATCTTTATGAAAGACAACAGTATCTGCTAGTTGATCTCTTTGTAGGGAATCATCATCATAAATTGGTTTACTCACAACAATTTCTTGTATACTTTCATCAAGCTCCTCATCGAAATTAACTTCATATTTAACATACTTGGGAAAAGCAAGTTCAGAAGAAAATTCATCAAATATGAACATTGAAAAAGGAGATTGTCTTTCTTCATGATGATCTATAAATATAGTTTCAGGATTGTCTTCATTTAAACTTAGATTTCCATTTCAAACATGGAAGTTTTACCAACACTTTCTTGACTATGTGAACATTGCAAACCTGCTTTAGCTTGGACTATAATACGAATTTTCAGGAGTTGATCTATCTCATCTTCAGATAGAGGAGAGAGTACTTTTTTGTTTTCTTTTGATAACACAGTGATTTTATTCTTTCTCTCCTAAAGATTCACAAGGATGCTTAGTATCTTCTTTAACCTTTGGTTGATAAACTTTTTGTACTGCTGCAAGAATTGTCTCCTGTGGGAAGTCTTTATGAACATCAAGAAAATATACATCATCTTTTTCTTCCATGAGAGAAAACACTTGCTCTTTTTGGTGATGAAAAGGATTGTCATGCAAAGCCTCCATGATCTCTTCATCCATGAACTCATTATCATCATAAGAATACTCTAGGTTTTGAATGAAAACCTCAAATTGATCACAACAATTATTAACCAAAGACAAAGAAGGGTAGGACTCTTTGTATTCTTTATAAAATATTAAATGTAAAACTCTAAGAGAAAAAATAGTAGCATGTGGCAAACCTTCATACCAAGATCATGCTTTTCCTTAAAGAGAAGTCATGAACATATTTAAGAGACAATCTTTAGTAAATTCAATCTTCAACTTGCGTGTATGCATGTGAAATTTAACCAGATGTAAAGCAGCATCATTCCTATCATCATCTTTAAACATAGGAAAATTCCTTTGCCAATATACCTTAGGAATTTTATTTGGGAAACCTAGAATGTGATCCCAGCTCATGGGAGCATACCTTCTTGCAATAGTTTCCATCTTGAAAATTCTTGAAGCTAATGATCTTCATGCAATGGATTCACCATGAAATGTTAATTTTATGGATCTTTTAGTCAATGGAATCGCCAGGTGAATGGTTCGACCTTCATATGTGTCCAACTGTTGTTCACAATCAACAATTAGATCTAAATATTTGTCATTATTTCCCATGGATGTGTCTTTTCACCTCCCTGATAACGACTCCAGTATTTTATCACTCCACCATATTCCCAAGGTTGAGAAAGGAATCCCAACAGAGGTAACCACAAACCAAGCTTTTCACTTGATAGCTAACACTATCATGCCAGAGAGGGGTCTCTCCAAAAGGGTCACAGCTAGGAGGGCTGGAGAAATTAGGGTTTTAGGCTAGATATAGAGTGTGGTGGGTTTTTTGAATTGATTTGATTGGGTACATCAATAGATAATAAAATTAGGTCAAGGAAAGGTAGGCCAGGAAAAATGAGTTAGGGTTGCAGGGATAAATGGGGCAAGGTAGGTATAATTTCAATCACTTGAAGGAAATGGTTGTGAAATGGTTAAGAAAATTTAAGAAGGCTGAGAGAAGCATAAGAGATTTATTTCTCTCAGACAGAAGATAATGAAACAAAATATGATCAATTACCCAAAACAGAGCATGTGCAAGCATGTATTTTGCATGTATTATGAATTTATAACTTATAAAATATCATAACATATACATGAATGAATATGAACAATACATTCAAACATATGTGACTGAAGAAGAAACAATAAAATACATTCAATACCAAAGGTGTCCCATAAATGTAGCCACAACTCCTCTTTATTAGCTTGGCCAAAAACTGAGTACAATTTCCCTTAATCAACAAAGAAAAAAGAAATTGATTCCAACAATTCCCACATCTGAAAAATTAGTCAAAAAGTACAATATCTAGGCCTCGAACAACCTCTACCAACCTTAGGGGTCAAATCCCTAAGAGGAGGAGCTGATCCACCAAAGTCTGAACTGAAACGTAGAGTGTAGGGTGGTCAAAGTGACTCAACCCTAACTTTCTGCAAACTGATTCAGTACACCTCATCATGAGTTTTAAACTAATGTATTTACCCTAGGTAATAGTAAAAATATGATAATTAAATTTACATCATCAATTAAATGAGGTAAAAACATGATTCCCCAAGGTAAAATTCAAATTTGTAGAAAAACTCAAAAAAAATCAGTCAATTGTTAAACATGCAGCACCATTTTACCCCAACTTGCAGGGTGTTTTTGATTGGGTTTTAGGTGTCAAAATTGGCTCCAAGATAGCTCGTTGCAAACCCCTTCAAGTCTAATTTCCATAACTACCTTCATTTTACAAAATGAATCCCATTTTCCCTGTCAAAAATCACTTCTCCCAAGACTGGTAAAAAAGTGCAGAATGAGGGTGCAGAAATGCATAGTGCTGTTGCAGGAAAGTTTTGAAGGCCTTCCTAAACTCAAAATTGAGCTCATGATATCTCACTAGAAATATCTTCCATTATAATTTTTATTTGACTCATCAAGCAAGTCATTTGGACAATATAGACAGGAGAAAACTTGATTTTCCCAAGGTCACTCCAGAAGCAACTCTCCTATGGCACCTGTATTTTTTACATTTCTCCAAAACCATGATACCTGTGTAAAAATTGAAGGATGTTTTTCTTCCTTTACTTATGATGGAAGAAAACTGCTCTCATTTTTGCTAAATTAATCTCTATTTGGTCAGAAACATAGTTTGAAGTAAAACTGGCCCTATGAGTGGAAAATGACTTGACCCTTGGAATGATTTCTTAAAAAATGATGGAGACATGATCTTATGAGTTGGAATGGCCTCATACTTACTAATATGACCTACCTTATCCCTCCTCTGCTCAAATGTATTTGTTTCTCAGTGGGAAAGGAAATTAGGGTTTAGTGCTTGTGAACAATGATGACATGGGCACCCGTTGGGAAAAATGATTAAAAAACGAAGCAAGGTCAATGATAATGATGGAAATGAGCTGAAAGAAGAGTAAAATAAGGTGGGATGGGTGGGATGTAAATACGAGTGCTAACATAACCCATTTTATTTTGTATAATATCTATTATTGGAATATCTTGATTTAAATGACAATAATAACAAGTTTTATGTCTCATAGGTTATTAACTATGATCTATAATATGTATGATTTGAATTTTTTGATTTAGATGAACAATACATATTATAATATGAATCTAACTTTAAATAATGATTATGGTGATTTCTTATTAGCTCATCTTTGATTTCCATATTTGACTCTAAAAAATATTAGTTGCAAAGCAACAAGTCCCTGCGCATGGGAATGATGTCAAGTGATCTCAAATGATTTTGCAACAAAATATTTGTTCAAGTTAATTCTAAGGTAATGGGGAGCATGTTTATTTTCTCAATGAAGAATACGAAGAAGACTAAAAAGCATTTAAAATTGTTTAATCATAACACATTCTTCCAATGGGATTATAGAATCGCATTTGAAGCATGCAAACCAGAAAAAGACAACTACCCTTGGCTTTGAAGTGATTGGTGGTGCTAGGAATTCCTTGATTGTTTCTAGGTATTCTGATAGTTATAGCTTCTAAGCAGTTTCTAAGACGTTTTGAGATACGTTGTCAACCAAAGTTTTCTAAAGGCCTGAATTATGTCAGCTTTTGTTTTCTGAGATAAAAAATGATTGCTCTTTTCATTAAAGCGAGGACCATGTACTCTATCATTCGCAAATGGTGTCCCCTAGAAACAGAAAATTAAACGGTACCCTATTGTTTAAATAATACATAAAATTAACAACAACAACTGTAATCCTATTTTATTCTTCTGCAAGTTTTCTTTTTCGTCAAAAACATGTTGTTATATGAGATTATTTCCGATATGTGAATGCATGTAGGATTTATTGTACACGGTAGCAACAGTAATTATTACTCTATATTTATTATTGTAGCGCAATGGAAATGTTAGCATTTCAACAGAAGGTATCATTCTAATTTTTAAGTTAATCAAAACTCATCTATACTATAGTCATAACACAATATGCTTATGTGGAATTATTCTCATCTTCTGCATAATGTCATGCCTTTAGTTCAATCAGCACCTGAGTGTATTATGAATGTCAAGCTACCAGTAACTAGAGGATCAAAGATTTAGTCGATGAAGCAAAGGGGTTGAGTAACTTTATTCTGAAGTGATATATAGTATCAATGTCAGAATTTTAAATATGTTAGGTGATTCCCAGCTAAACCAAGAGGTAAACCATAAGACTTGACCCCAAGACCCTATTTTATCTCCTCAAAAAAAATTCAAGGACCTAAAATAGCTTAGAGTATGAATGTTTACTATTTACTAATATTCAATATGAACAGAAAAAAGGTGTTTTATCATTTCAGTTGTTGTTATATCTTATGCTGACATGAATGGTTTAACGATAGAAAGTGTAGTTGTTGAACGAAATGGTGGGTGTGACAACTAGAGAGGCCAAGTAAAAGAGTGACAGAGTTAGAAATATTGAGCAGAAGAAAACAATAGCCTTACAGAAGTGTTTAAATCGAGATAACCTCCCAAAGGGGAATGGGGCAACGAGAGAGGTGGCTGAGGCTATGGTGATATCAAATGGCATAGAAAGAAAACTTAAGGGCAGTTACTTAAAATTTCTTCCAAGAAGTATATAATAAGTGGAGGACACTAGCATATTTCTTGACATAGTCAAGGCAAGAAGTAAAAAATTGGTAAAAGTGATCCAGATGATAAATGCAAATAAGTTCAATTATCAATGAGAAGAGGGCTATGAGCAGGATTTTGTCCAGATGATAGAGAGGGCTTCCATCCATGAGACAAATCCCTAATGTTCCTGGCCAAGAATGGAGGGGGTAGTGAAGCATAGGCCATGAGTAATTCAATTAAGTTGGCTAATTATCGAAGTGGTGGTTGATATTTTAATGTGCATCATGAGGAGAACAATATGTAAACAGTGGAAATGTCAAAAAATAAGTGTTTAAACCATGTATGTCCAATTTTGATGTCAATTTCTACCAACTTGTGGACTGAAGCTATAGTCCTAGGTTCCTAAATAAGATCAACTTTTTTAAATAGAAAATATTTTTCCCTTGCTAAAGAAAAGAAGAAAGTGAAACTTATAAATATTTCATGTGCAGCATGTAATCGTCTTAGGAAAAAGATATGGTAAAGTGCAATTGAAGTTACAATTGTCATTAGTGGCCTACTTGCAACATGTAAAGTAGTACAGCTTCATAAAATAGCAAACATCTTCAAACATCTAATATTTTCATTTAAAATAGCTCAAAATTTGTAGGGACTATTCATTTATTCATCCAGGCTTCTGAGTTTCTCCTCTAAGAAGAAAAATCCTAATCCAACATGTTACACATTGAAAACAAGTGATGAGATGATGTGAAAAAATAAAAGCAATAATAAAATAAGGAACGGTGCAATGAATTTTTGGAATCTACACTTGTAAGTAGACAAGAAAAACATTGGCGAGACCACATAGAAAAAGGTAATTCTGCAGCAGAAAAAGACAACTACCCTTGGCTTTGAAGTGATTGGTGGTGTTAGGAATTCCTTGATCGTTTCTAGGTATTCTGATAGTTATAGCTTCTAAGCAGTTTCTAAGACATTTTGAGATACGTTGCCAACCAAAGTTTTCTAAAGGCCTGAATTATGTCAGCTTTTGTTTTCTGAGCTCCAAAATGATTACTCTTTTTATCGAAGTGAGGACCATGTACTCTGTCATTCGAAAATGGTGTCCCCTGGAAACAGAAAATTAAATGTTACCCTATTGTTTAAATAATACATAAAACTAACAACAACAAATGTAATCCTATTTTATTCTTCTTCAAGTTTTCTTTTTTGTCAAAAACATGTTGTTTTATGAGATTCTTTCCGATATGTGAATGCATGCAGGATTTAGTGTACACGGTAGCAACAGTAATTATTACTCTATATTTATTATTGTAGCGCAATGGAAATGTTAGCATTTCAACAAAAGGTATAATTTTAATTTTTAAGTTAATCAAAACTCATCTGTACTATAGTCATAACACAATATGCTTATGTGGAATTATTCTCATCTTATACATAAGTTCATGCCTTTAGTTCAATCAGCACCTAAGTGTATTATGAATGTCAACCTACCAATAACTGGAGGACAAATATTTAGTCGATGAAGCAAAGGGGTTGAGTAACTTTATTCTAAAGTGATATATAGTATCAATGTCAGAATTTTAAATATGTTAGGTGATTCCCAGCTAAACCAAGAGGTAAACCATAAGAATTGACCCTAAGACCCTATTTTATCTCCTCAAAAAAAATTCAAGGACCTAAAATAGCTTAGAGTATGAATGTTTATTATTTACTAATATTCAATATGAACAGAAAAAAGGTGTTTTATCATTTCAGTTGTTGTTATATATTATGTTGACATGAACGGTTTAACGATAGAAAGTGTAGTTGTTGAACGAAATGGTGGGTGTGACAACTAGAGAGGCCAAGTAAAAGAGTGACAGAGTCAGAAATATTGAGCAGAAGAAAACAATAGCCTTACAGAAGTTTTTAAAGCAAGATAACCTCCTAAAGGGGAATGGGGCAACGAGAGAAGTGGCTGAGGCCATGGTGATATCAAATGGCATAGAAAGCAAACTTAAGGGCAGTTACTTAAAATTTCTTCCAAGAAGTATATAATAAGTGGAGGACACTAGCATATTGCTTGACATAGTCAAGGCAAGAAGTAAAAAATTGGTAAAAGCGATCCAAATGATAAATGCAAATAAGTTCAATTATCAATGAGAAGAGGGCTATGAGTAGGATTTTCTCTAGATGATAGAGAGGGCTTCCATCCATGAGAAAAATCTCTAATGTTCCTGGCCAAGAATGGAGGGGGTAGTGAAGCATAAGCCATGGGGAATTCAATTAATTTGGCTAATTATCCAAGTGGTGGTTGATATTTTAATGTGCATCATGAGGAGAACAATATGTAAACAGTGGAAATGTCAAAAAATAGGTGTTTAAACCATGTATGTCCAATTTTGCTGTCAATTTCTACCAACTTGTGGACTGAAGCTATAGTCCTAGGTTCCTAAATAAGATCAACTTTTTTAAATAGAAAATATTTTTTCCTTGCTAAAGAAAAGAAGAAAGTGAAACTTATAAATATTTCATGTGCAGCATGTAATCGTCTTAGGAAAAAGAGATGGCAAAGCGCAATTGAAGTTACAATTTTCATTGGTGGCCTACTTGCAACATGTAAAGTAGTACAGCTTCATAAAATAGCAAACATCTTCAAACATCTAATCTTTTCATTTAAAACAGCTCAAAATTTGTAGGGACTATTCATTTATTCATCCAGGCTTCTGAGTTGCTCCTCTAAGAAGCAAAATCCTAATCCAACATGTTACACATTGAAAACAAGTGATGAGATGATGTAAAAAAATAAAAGCAATAATAAAATAAGGAATGGTGCAATGAATTTTTGGAATCTACACTTGTAAGTAGACAAGAAAAACATTGGCGAGACCACATAGAAAAAGGTAATTCTGCAGCAGAAAATTTGGATATGAATATAATATATTCTGAGTTGTTAACAAAATTTCAACCATAAATTTTCTCCATATTTTTCTGCACAATTTAAAGCACTAATTCTTTGTATGCTTACACTCAAACAAATATGGATACCTATCAACTTTATAATGCTACACATTTTAACGACACATTTACATGCTCTTATGATTTGGAACAGGTTTATTTTTTGGTAAAACTATGGACTTAGATAAAATTACTTTATAAAAACAAAACCATGTACAGATATCAAAACAAGAGGCCCTCCCAAGGAGAAAGGTTAAGTAAACTGGAAAAACCTATATTTCTTTGAGAGTGAAATTTGACATCATAATGGAAATGAAACTGGAATAATCAAGTATTAAACACATACATAAATTTGCATCACTACTAACCTAAAAATCAAAAATTTCATGGCGCATCTTCATATTGACCATTCGAAGCAACAAACATTTACTCAAAAATATGTGATTGGTCGATATTTATCCATTATAGAAACAAATGTAACTTCATGCCATTTGAGCTAGGGCTAGAAATTAAGAACGAGAAAAAGAGATGAAAAGAAAAGAAGTTCTACAAAAAAAACGTTAAGGGACATTAAATCTTGCAAGAGAAAGTAGCAAAAAATAATCCCTTGGAATTGTACACTAAAAATGAAGCCAAGTCAATCAACAAGAATTGTGCCTCAAACATACAAAACAGACCCTTAAGAGAGGCAAAGCCATTGGGTTCTCTTGTAGTTAAATTTGTAGTCGCAGAGATTCTCACCTAGCGTTCAATCTAAATGATGCGCTGCTTTGAAGTTCGGCTGACTTAAAAAAGAGAATCCAGGATACTTGGTGGAAAGGTTTAAGTAAGAGGATGATCCATAAAAGGATTAATTTCATTGATCCAAGAAGTTTTCTAGTGATTAATAGTTTCTTAGTGATTTTTTTTAATAGCCTTATTAAAAAAGATGCTTCATGGGTTGATTTAATCAAAATCGATTCCTCACGTCGTAGTTGACCAATTATCTTAACAGATCGTTAAGGGAGTGGAGAGGTAAGACAAAAGGGGATCCATCACTATGCTCCTCTACAGTCCAGCAAAAGAACTAAGGTTCAAAATAATTCATGCCATCTGTTTTTCTCATTTCGAGTAGACAGTAATCTCTATGTGAATAGTATATTTCAGAGGATCGCAATCTCGGCGGTAATAAGAAAGTGCATTTTAATGCTAGATAATTTTCCCCACTTTAGGTTTCTCCAAAATAAACCTTGTGGTAATTTATTCACTACAGTGAAAAAAACCAAATCCCATGCACGTCCATTTATAGAACAAGTTTTGTATCTTGTGTGGAAAAGTATCGAAGGTAATCAAAGATGGATGTGGCAAAGCAGATACTGGTTAAGAAGATGTCGTAGACCATAAAGAGTCAGCCTTTCATTCTACTAGAGAACTAACATCAAAAGGAGATGGGGATCTGGGGAATAATTTTATGGAAAGGGGGTATCTATAATATGGGTAGTGGGTTGGGTAATTAATATCTGGTTTTCCAGTGAAATTTTTTCAAAAGTAGGAGGATTGAATTTATGGGCATGTAGCGTGGCATTTAATATAAATTTATATTCATTAATTAAATCTTGTCCCATGAGAAATAACACCAAAGAAAATGTTTGAAGGTCATGCCGGTGAAATCCAAGGCCTTACATGCAGGGAATAAAATGGATTTTAAATGGGAATAGATGGTAGAATTTTTTCCATTTTCCCCAAAGTCACCTGGGATCTTCTAGACTTTGAAGCTCCCAGAACCCCGCTACTCCAATGCTCAAAATGCGACACCTGAAGATTTTTTCCAACTCATATTCAGATATGCAAAACACGTAATAGATGCAAGGTCAAGATCCAACAAGTTTCCCAAGAATGAGCCAATTAACAATATTTTGCAAAATTGCAGCATAAGAACACATTAGAGAATTCGTTAAAACCCCAGCAAGCTAAAACAAAGAGTAAATTTACAAATTTCACAACCCTAGCAATATAGCTCCTTGGAATTTTAAAGAATACACAATTCTCTCTGAAAGCAAGCAGTAATATGAGAATCAATAAACATTGCACAAATCTTGCCAACTTATTTCTATGAAAGTATTTAAGATGGAATTCATTGAGAGTCTTGCAAGCTTGCTACATTTCATTGTAACACTAAAATGCAATGCTTCCAAATTGGAGAAGGCCAGAAGTAAGAAGAATCTTGATCTTTCTCTAAGCATTTAAATTATACACATTGGCTCCATCAGAGCTTCCTTGATTAGTTGGGACACTTTTCCGGGTTGTAAGGCTCCATGAGTGTCTCCTTTATTAGTTGGGAAATTTTTCCAAGTTGTAAGGCTCTGACACCATTATGGTATCAGATGAAAATGTGTGGATCGATACCATTTTCTGATAGCGTGTTAAAAAATTAGACTAACTACTAAATCCAGGACTTATCCCTGGCCTCTAAGATGCTTTGATGCTGAGATGCATAGGGCACCCTTAGTAGTTCATCTAATGTCTAGATCGATACCATTTACTAATAGCATGTTAAAAAATTAGACAAGCCATGAAATCCAGGGCTTATCCATGGTCTCTGAGATGCTCTGTTGTTCAGATGCATAGGGCACCCTTAGCAATTCATCTAATGTGTGGATTTCTACCTCCAACATGTTCAAAATTTTGTAACATCCCCAAACAAAAAAACTCTAAAATGTTGGATATTAAAGACTGCAATTTCCCATGGTTTTGTTCCATGTTAATTTAATCATTTGAAATCAATATAAAGAAACAAAAGAAAAGAAAAATGCAGTTTATCCACATCCATTTTTGTGCCTTAATCATGAACAAGAACAAGGTAATGGGAAATATGTACAGAAATAATATTTCATTTATTCTTGAGAACCGGATCAAAATAATCTTAACACCCTTCATCAAGGATTCAGGTTTACCGAACTTCAAGAATGCAAAGACAACAATGTTTATGGTTCAACTACTCATACTCCAGCCCCAGAAAACTTTACTCATACCATTCATATAAAAGTATCCATTAATTCAAACAATAAAATCAATTTATATAGGGTATATTCACCTCATAGGACATGTTGATCTGCTTGAGTCTCTGTTCACTCCCCCTATCTTTACAGACATTAAAGTGATAATGCCTTGTAATATGCTTGTCTGCTCCTGGTCACGTGAATCCGAACAACAGCATGTGACTGTGGGTAATCTCACTGAATAGACATCCATTGGACAACAGAGAAATATTTTGATGGGTATTCTCAGTTTTCAATCCAAGTATAAAACCCTCCTACAATTTTAGCTCCAAAAAGAAGGAATTTTTTTTCTCAATTTTACAAAGATGGGTATGTACAGGTCTGCAAATCGATCTCCACAGAGTTATAATCATGATTGATAGCTCGAACTTCCATCGAGAGAAATATATATCTAGTGTCTATTGGATTCCACAATAATAACTCAAACTTCAAGAAATGCTACCATCTTTGTAGATAGATATTTTACCCGATTTAACAGCCAGACTGGGTATTGCCCAAAATGATTCCAATTGCGAATATTTGGATATAGTGGAACGATACTTAGCTATATATTATGATATTCATTTCATTTTCACTCATATAATATGATATTGATTTCATTTTCACTCATATGCTACAAACCCTCTTGTTGAAGTTAATTGTCATAGAACCTACTATTGATGTTGTTGCTACAAAGTTAACTGGGATTCCTAAAAAATTTCTACCACCGTTACATGATGACTAAGTAAAGCAAGATAACAATTGTGTTTGAAGATCATTTCTGATAATTTTAAAGAGCAAGTAAACTCTCTCAGCTAGAGAGCTTTAGTAGTCTGTTTTTTTATCGCGTGGCTCTTTCAATGATGCCTTATCTCAGCACTGCTACCATGGAAGAATTTTTCAGAGAGTAATGTAAGTCCTAGACTGTACGATCCAGCAAGGATTTATTTTTTCTCATGTTTATCTCTTGTTAAAATGGTATTATTCCTTCTTACCAGTGTGTACAAAATGAATCATGATTCTTCTCAAGGTAGTTTTACATGGAGGATCATTTGAAAAATAAATGAAAGTAACCCAAGTTGTCTCGATGTGATAACTCAATCAGATAAAGTCTCGATGCTACAAAATAATCAAATAAAGTGTGAACACAGGTATGTTTATATGTGTGCATAAAATATTCAAGATCTTTGGTATAGTAAGAAACAACAATTAAAATATTATGTCACATATCCTACCCTTTGAATTTGTAACTACAGTCCATTCTAGTCTACCTGAACATTTTTATCTAATGTGAAGGGTTGTTAGCTCGATGATCAAAAAGTTCCGACGGTGTATAGCTTTGTCAAATATTGACTAAATTTAATAGGACTAGAGGTCCATGCCATTCATTGTTCACTCTCTACACACCTTTAAGAAGACCTGATTCAGTACAAACACAACTCAACAACATCATTGCAATTACAATTTAGTTCTCACTTCCACTTGATTCCATAAACTCTTATCTTAATGCTACAGCTCATATTTTTCACATAACTTGCATCCCCAATTTTAGCCTACAACCAAGGCCATATAGGCTCGACCCCTTGTTGAACAATGTGTGTATGCATGCCAAGTGTTGGAGCTAGAATTATCACTTGCACTGCAGCAAGCACCTGACTAGACACATCTTAAACTATAAAGCAATTTAATGATTTTTTTTGTGAGATTGGTTGGTGGTACAAACTTTGATTCATTGAAAAGAGATTTTAGTCAAATCCACAATTCTACTAATGAGGGTATTGTAACTTGATGTGGTAGCAAGGTGCAAGTTTGTAGTCTATGATGAGAGGAAATTGAAAGATGAGAGGAGAATAAATAGGTCTGTAAAACTGAAATCTATTGATTTAGTAGAAATTGACAAAAGTAGAAGTTTCACAATATTCCATTGAGAGAAAGCTATTTCTAGTCTAACAATATTCTCACTTAAATATCATGAAGAATAACTATCATGAGTGATGCTCTTCCACTGTTATAACATATATTTTATCATGAATTCTCACTGTGTGAGACTAAAAAAAACTGATAAAACGCATAACATGCTTAAGAGACTAATAAAAGCAGATAACAGTATGATGATTTACAAACTAGAACTGGAAGAAAGGAAATATGGAAACACAAATAAAGTAGACAATACACATATAAAATTGGTAATAAGTCCTTAGTAGTATTATTCCATTTCATTCACAAAAACAATTACAGTTCATATAAGTCAAAATTCAATAACCACCAACCAACACTAACTTCATATCAATTTGGCATATATATACAAAATATGATACTATCATCTTCCACATAAAAAGGTAAATCTGTTTCAAAATTCATTACAACCTCGTGCAAGAGGTGAGGCTTATCCCTTAATCTTAATTACAAAGTGCCACATTAAAAACAATAACAACATTTAAGGCTGACAATTTGAAGTGGTTTTTATGATGTGGCAGTTTTATGGGAAGACTCCTCTTCCATTCTGGTACAACCAACTCCATAAAAATTGCAAACAACAGTAAAATGGTGTGTGGATTTTCCTTGAACGCGGCCCGATCCCTAGAAAAAACATGCTGGTACTGAGAGTAGTGGTAGAAAACTGTTTGAGAGAAATTATGTTGTTGTTCCGTTGTTCCTTTCCCTTTTTTGGTTGAAGACCCTTTGTAATGGCGCAAAAACCCAAAACTTTTGGATAGAATGATGAAGGTTTATTTTATGAGAAATTACAAAGAAAATCATTTGAAACAGGTTTAAGTGATACAGGAGACATGGAGTGGAATAAATGACAAGCGAGAGGGGGTGGTGACCTGGCGAAGAAGTGGGATCGATCGCAGATCACGCATCGGAAGTTTTATTGTGAAATACGGGAAGTTAAATATTGAAAACGGCAAAGTGTGAAGTGCGATGAGGGTGGAGGTGATGTGGGATAGGAATGGGACTGATCGCAAATCCTGCATCGGAAGTTTTATAAACATACATACGTGTGCAATCAACATCGTTTATCGAAACTTTAAACAAAACTGAAATTTCTCCCAGACAATATGCATTCACGCGGAATTGTGGTTCTTGGGCCCCATAATCAGTTGACCAATAGGAAGCAATCGCAAATCGGTTGCCCGCAAATTTAACTTTGCACTGATAACAGCTAAACCATGAACTTTGTGATTTGTGAAATCACACTGGTGCACTACGCCAACACATTTCCCTCGCCTCATCGCATCATAAATCGCTTAACATACCATGTGAAGCCTTAACGATAAACTTTAAAAACCGCGACTTGCGAAGTTTCCCCATGTGTGCTTTAATCTCCACCGTTGATTTGCACCCAGATCTGACGGTCTTCCTTGCTTTCCCCTTAGCCTTATCGCATCGCAAATCACTTAACCATGTGATTTGACTTAAGGATGAAACTTAAAAATTGCGATTTGCAAAGTTGCCCCATGTGCGCTTTAATCTCAGTCGTCGGTCTGCTCCCCTTTGGATCTGCGATTAGATCATGGTTGTTCGTTATTTTTCCACACAGTTCTTCCCCGTTGCTTCATTCCTTAATCTATTTCCCGGCAAACTTCCTTTAAATATTATCTGTTGCTCTTCTCCAATCTCCCACTTTGTTGGTTTAGTCGTTTTCTTCTGGCTGCGCTTTGATTTTAAGGAATTCTGGTTCCCACGAAGCCTTAATTTTCCTGCTTCAAAAATTGATTACCTATTTACCCATAGCCTCTTTAATGAGATAACAGAAATCTTAGTGAAATAGCTGCGCTTTTGACTGTGTGGAATATATGACTTCCATTTCTGAGAATAGTTGCCTTTTACTTTATTATTGTTTTGACAATGAATTTGCAACAAAGGTAGCTATTATTCCAGACTAGATGAATGCAATTTTATTTCCCAAACATCAACTAACCTTCAACACTAACATAAACCAAAACAGAGATTTTAACTTATTTTGGGACTCTAAAACACTATGACACCTATTCACTTAAAACCACCTTGATGTTGGTACTTTTTAACTTTTATTGGAAATGACTGAAACTTTGGACATGGACTAGGACTCTATAAAAATTTGAAAACAATAGTACAATGGCAATTATGCCATTAACATTTTCAGTGCTAACAGTGGCTCCTATTAGGGATTAAGTCCTCCCTGTGAGGCTTCAAAGAATGTAGACTCAATGCCTCAAAAACTCTTGAAACTTAGAAGAATTCTTAAAAATAGAGAATAGGATTGACCATTGACATACTAGTCTCAAGACTGGCCATATATATAGACATAAGTACCATTGGGCATGGAGTTTATTGACACATCACACTGGATATTTACAATGGAGTGACTCAACTGACTGACTAAATAAAGAACCTTTTAAGAAAATGACCATTGACTGGGCCTCTAGTCAGTTGATCATCATCCAGATGTTTGAGCAAAAAAGTATTATTCTCCAAAACTTTAGCAATTCTAAATGACCCAAACCACATATTGTCGAAATTACCATGCTTTCCATGATCTTCTCTCCTAGCATCCCAACGCAGAACCAAATCATTCTCCTAAAACAACTGCTGATTTTCTCTTTTATCAAAAAACAGATTTGACTTTAGCTTGATACTTCTGAACTTTTTTCAGCAATGATTCTCTGATTTGGTGTTCCTCTGTCAACTATAGCATTCTTCTTTGGACTAGGTTTTCATGATCAACTTCATCTTGTAGGAACTTCATCACAGGAAGAGCTAATTGCAAAGGCATTAAAACATATGTACCATATACAAGCTGAAATGGAGACATTCCCATGTATTTTTTACCACTTACTCTATCTATCCACAGAGCATGTATCAGCTGAGTGTACCAGTTCCTTTGTTTCTTAGTAATCCTTACCAAAATTTTATTGTATGACTCAACCAATCCATTACCTTGAAGGTAATAAGGTGTGGAATGAGTCAATTCAATCCCATATTGCTGACAAAAGTTGTACATCTTAGCAGACTTAAAGGCCATTGCATTATCAGTTACTAATTTATGTTGACAACCAACTCTTGAAATAATATTTTCCAACAGAAATTTAATAATTACCGTATCATTAGCATTTCTAGTGGGTACAGCTTCAATCCATTTAGTGAAATAGTCTATAGCTATAAGAATCCTTATATGGTGTCCTAATGAAGGTGGATGAATTTCACCGATGAAGTCTAGCCCTCACTGCTGGAAAGGAACATCTGCTGAAATAGGAATAAGAGGTAATGGTAGCAATTTCTGTTTACTAGCAAATTTCTGACATTTGACACAGCTCCTGACTTTGGCAAAGACATCAAAGAAAAGAGTTGACTAATAATAGCTACCTCTTAAGATTTTTTTGTAGTAGCTCTCCAATATAAATACCCTCCACACACTCCCGCATGTATCTTTGTCACAATCTCCTGGGATTCTACTTCATCTACACATCTTAACAAGACTCCAATAGGATATTTCCAGTAAATATGGTCTTCCAAAATGCAATACTTCACAACTCTCAGTTTAAAAGCTCTTCTTTTAGATTTCTCCATTTCAGGTGGACAGTTGAAATTTAATAAGAAGTAAACTATATCCTTGTACCAATCTGAATTAAATATTTTAGGATAATTAGCAATACCTTCTCCATCTTCTCCTTCAACTACCTCTACATTCATATTTAAATCTTTACAGTTAGATTCAGCCATCAAGTGATCCAAGTCTTTACCCTTCATCAATTTAGTTGGTTTGATTTCAACATCAAATTCCAAAATCTTGGTCAGCCATCGTCCTCTCCTTCCATATGTATCTAGCTGCATCAACACATTTTTAAGAGTGATATCGGGCACAAAGAAAATATTTTTGAATGCAGCACATCAACTCGAAAATACTTCAAAGCCTTAACTAATGCACATGCTTATTTTTCATTCAAGCTATACTTTAATTCAACATCTGTTAAATCACGACTGAAAAACGAAATTGGCTTCTCCAAACCCTCCTTATTCTTATGTAGTAAGACATTTGCAATTGTTTCTTCTCAAGCATATGAAAAATCAGAAACTCCTTTTCAAAATCATGACTAATCAAAACTAGTGCTTCAATCAAAGTGGATTTAATTGTTGAAAAAAGAATTATTTGCTTCATCTCGCCACTTAAATTCTACATCTTTTTTCAGCAAAACATTTATATGTTTCATCAGCTCTGCAAAGTTAGGAACAAAACGCCTCAGAAAATTTATTTTCCCTAAAAATGACTGCAATTCCTTCTTATTTCTAGGCAAACCAATCTTCTGAAAAGCTTCTACTCTTCCTGGATCAATACAGATGCCACTTTCTGTTACAATATGTCCCAATAACTTACCTTCTTGGACAGCAAAAGACTACTTTTTTGGGTTTAAGGACAAACCAAACTTTATGCATTTGTCAAAAACTTGCTTCAGATGTTTCAAGTGGTATTCATCATATTTTGAATATACTGTGATGTCATCCAAATAGATGACCACAAATATTTCATTTTCTCCCGCAAAGGAAATATTCATTTCCCTTTGAAAGGTTGCACCTACATTGATTAAACCAAATGGCATTTGTTGTATATGAATATGCCCCAAGGTGTGGTAAATTTTGTCCTTTCTCTATCTTGCCTGTCAACTGAAATCTTATTATATCCTGAAAAGCCATCAATCATTGACAATCTTTTGGATCCTACAACCTTCTGCAAGATATAATCCATCTTGGGCAGTGGATAGTTATCTTTCAAGGAGCACCGGTTCAGGTTATGAAAATAAACACAAATCCTTATTTCTCCATTCTTTTTCCAGACTGGGACTATATTAGCTACCGAGTTAAAAAATCTCAAAGGCCGAATAATCTTTTCTTCCCATAATTTTTTGATTTAGTTATCAATGATTGGAAGCATCATGGGATTGATGTGTCTAATTTTTTGTGCTACGGGATTTGAATATGTTTTCAAATGGATCTTGTGATCCATTATGCTCTTATAATAAGTTTTCAACTCACTATAAGACCATACAGATATATAAGCAAATTCCTTCAACAGTTTGATATATTTTGTTATGGTTTCCAAAGGAAGGAATTTGGACACTTTGACTAATCTTGGCTGATATTTTGTACCAATTTTACACTCTATTGTACTCTATCCATCATTCTTGCTTTCAGGCTTGAGAAAAACATCATTATTATCAAACATTATTTCTAAAGGAACCAAACCCTTAGGAATAAAGTTAGTTTTCAGATCTATAATGTTTTTCCCAGCCATAGTTTTCTTAAAAGGGCTGTTATTTTGGTTTTCAACAATTTCCTGCTCATCATCAATTTTTGTGTCTACAAAATCTTCTACGAACTCCAAAAATTCCAGAATCTCCCTGTCATCTTCAAATACTTGCCAGTGCTTCATGTTATCAGGAATTTAAGGTCTATTTTTTATTTGAACATCATAAACTTCCTTAACATCTAGAGGAACTTTGAAATTACTAGCAGCAATAGCTAGTGAATTAGCGATTTGATTTTCTTCTCTAGTGACAAAATGTATATTAAATGTTGAAAAGTAATGTTCAATCAAATCCCATACTTCATTTCTATAATTCTTCAATTTGAAAATTTTCACTTGGTAATTATTTCCCACTTGCTTAATCACCAACTATGAATCACCAAAGGAGTTTTTAGTTGCTTCTCTCAGCAACTGAGTTGTAGTGCATTAGTTGGCAGCACGAGGCAACACTTTGAGAGGGAGCTGCAGTACGGATGTGGAAATGGCAGTGGCAGTGTCATGGGCAATAGTATGGGAGAGCATCAAAAATGCAGTGATGAAGGGTAGCAGGCTAAGCATCAGCACAGTGACCCACACCAGATACAAGTGCAAAACTTCGAGGTGAAGTGTTGTGCTCGAGCACATTCCTCGCTAAGGGGGAGTGTTGAGATTTTTGGAGTGTTGGGGTAGCATCGGTTTGATCTAGCTCCCAAAATTTGTGGAGGGACTAGATTACATGAGATCTCCAAGATTCAAAAAGGGATTTGAGAAATTCCATCATGTTTAAGAGATATTTAATTAATTAATATTTTTAATTAAGGACCTTAAGTCTAACTTAGGAAAATTAAACATGTGATGAAAATGACTTAAGTCACACGGATCAAGATTTATTTTAATCTTAGCCATCGATTCAAGAATAGATCATGACCGTTGGTTTCCCAACGAGAAAATATATAAAGGAAAGGCTTGGGGTCAATTGGAGAACACACACTATGGCAGATCACTGAGACTAAGCTACAATTATAGGGTGTGGTTTGCTCAAAATTTCCTGAAATGTTTCAGCTGCAGCGAAACACAGTATTAGCGTGAGGGATTGTTTGATTCTATTCCAAGAGTACTACTGAGGTAGAGAGGCAGCATACCAGAGCAGCATAGAGGTAGTAGGGGCCACGCAGAGGCAGCAGGGGCCACGTAGGGTTGACGCAGAGCCAGCTAGGGCAACATAGGGGTAGCATAACCCAGTCTGGGGTAACACAAGCCCTTCCTGATCAGCACAGGGGCCGATGCAAAGGGCTTCAGAGTAGGGCTGGGGTTTCTAGTGGGCCAAAAAGGGCTCGAATTCATAATTCCCCGCTGAGGGTTGTATCAGCCATATTTTATGTCTCTGAAGATAGAGGTATTGCTTGCCGTGGTTATTTCTTTGTCATGTTAACCAGTTTGGTGCCTAGAAATGTTATACTCAGATTTTGCATAATAATAAAAATCCTCCAACGGCCAGAAGACCAATTGTCCCACATTGGGTTTTTTCGGGGACAATTGTCCAGAAAATCCTTGTGTGTCACTTTGTCATTGTGCATGTATTCAATTTAGATATGTATGTGTAGGTTGTTGATATATTTACTTCGATTTTAATGCTGAAAATTTCACATTAATAACTTAATGTAAGTAGGAGAAGTAAATCTTAAAATTAACAGTAGGTTTTATGTTTCAGATATTCAGAAATTTTCACACAACAATCATCAAAGTACAACAATGGTGATTCAAACCAATATGGAAGAGAGAAATCCTTAAGGGGTTGGAAGAATTGCATTTAGACCTACAACTAATACCTATTTAATACCCTCTAGAAACTGCTCCAACTTACTTATGATTCCCCAATCTTAGAGCGATTTGATAACCTAATTCCGACCATCGGGAGATCGAGGGTTTTAAGGCGAAACTCATTGTATTGGTGAGGGAAGCTCAAGGTTGTCTTACCAGATTAAAAATAAATAAAAGGAAGGGAAACACATGAAAGGGCATTGAAACCGCTCCCATCCTACCATCCATAGGGACGGATCAACTTAGTGGAGGTGATCAGGTGCAATCCACGGGGACATATGAACTTAGTGGGGGTGATGAGGTGTAGACTTATATGACGTGAAAGCTCCAACCTTGTGAATTTTCCCATCCTTTCAACCAGCCAGCAAGAGGAAGCAAGTGTGAAACCATATTAATGAGAATGAAAACGGGGGCACTAGAGCTCGGGGATTCATGGAACTCGAATAGTCAATAGCTCAGTAACTAGAAGGTATGTCACGGTCTTAGATTTTGATTCTACCGAGGAATAAATAGCTTGATAAATTGGGACTAAAGTAGATGCAGATATATGACAACGAATTCTTAGCTTATTCCCATTGTACGACCACTCCAAGGTCTGTAAAATCTCTTCCTGGTTCAAGGTAGGTCTCCTTATCCTTTTTAGATTCAATGTCGGTGTCTGACCTATTTCTTTCCTAATCCAAGTGTCCTCTTGTTGCTTTCCTAAATTCATTCTTATTCCGCCACCTGAAATATCATGTCTTCCACCATCCAGCCATTAGTAATTTCTTTCCCAATCCAGAAAGAAATGGTTTTGGCCTCTAAGTTTCTGTTTCTTACCACACCTTCACTACTATAAACACCCCCAAGAAGCATCTGGAGAGATGGAGTCACTCACTCGATGTTAGAAGGTCTTGTGTTTTACGTACTACATCCCACCCGACTATTTAGCTAGAGAGACATATATTGATGTATAGCATGGGTGGATTTATAGCTATTCTTGCCTCAAACCATATTTCCTGGTTACTTCGATACACCCTGAGCCGCACTAATCAGGTTAAAGCCCATACCTATGCTAAGGTTCACGCCCATTTTTTCCACATATTGATCTCTAGCATACATGAAACCTTGCCCCAGCCACATTGGACCAAAAGGACAAGCCACCTAGGTCTGGACACTAGCTAATTGTCTTCTAGCCATCGTTCACCTTATCCTCATTTGGATATTGTAGGAGCCCATTTTAGTCTCTGTTTTAGTACCTGCACCTGTTTTTTGCCCCTTCTAATGGCCTATGCCTTTCCTCCTATTGCCTTATATGCCTTACATGCTAGTGAATCTACTCGCTATGAATCCACAACTGATGAATCTGGAACAGGATATGTAAACACGACATTATCGGGAGCACATACTAGGGTTTTCCATTGTATCTATTAGCTCACCCTATGGCCCGCCAACACGAAAAGCCATGCCTCTGCAACCCCATTGCCGCGCGCGCAGGTAATTTGTGTTGGTTTCAGTTTTAATACAAGTTTTTTTCTCTAGTAGTAGAGTGTTGGGATTCAAAGTCTGCTCTATAGCTTGCAGATTCTCCATAGCTTACAGAGTCTCGAGATTCAAGATTCAGACTCTGATCTATATCTTGCAGAGCTAAAGGCAAAGAGAGTTGCAGCCTCACTCTTTGAACAAAGCTTCAAAAAGGGGATAAACATAGCTTTAAAAAAGATAAACATGGCTTCAATTAGGGATAAATAGGGGATTGGAAACTGTGGAAATCCTGCACATATGTTATCATGCTCACAACTCCTGACACGAAAAAGTTTGGGTGATACGACAACGTTTTGGGTTACAAGTCAATGTTTGGGTTACGAGATCATATATGTTATGCATATTTTCTTGAATAAACCACACATAAAATTTAATAAGGGAAACTAATGTTATCATTATTTTGCAACCCCCTCTATATATATATATATATATATATATATATATATATATATATATATATATATATATATATATATATTCTTTTGGCTTCCCTGCCTCGAGAAGAAGCCAATAAGATGACGAATAACACTACTGGTTCTCGAAAATGAATCATAAATTTTATTGGCTGATAACATTTGAACATCTTTAAAACTTAGTTTACATGCAGCAAGAACTAATGCGAACTAATGTTAAACCTACCATTTCAATTACTATAGTCTCGTCGTGCCTGCGGAAAAGACTAATAAAGATTATGGTATTTTTTTATTGGTTTACATTTGATTTTAAGAATTAAAAAAATGAATCTGTTCAGACGAAATATATCTATTACAAATTGTTTTCAAACATATTGATCATTTACTATAAATTTATTTGATCCACATGGTTTATGATGTTATTTAATTTGATATTTATACTGGTTAATAAAAAAATAATCATAATGATTAACAAAATAAACTTCGGTTCATAAAAATGTCCTCTTAGGAGCATGAAAAGACCATTTCATCTATAGTGAAAACGAATACGAATATATATTATTTAGAAAATAAATTACATAAGATGTACATATGGACGCACCAAACACGGTCTACCCAACATGTGACTTACCACCACACGCGGTCTACATAACATGTGACTTATCACCAAAAGGGCTAAGGCAGCGAACATTGAGGGGAATATGTGTGATTTTCCCACATTGAGGGAGCATGCGACTTTTCCATTAAAATTAAGTGTCAGGCCACAAAAATTTGTAAAAGGATAATATTTAATTACTAGTTTGAATTAAATAATGACAAAATATTTAATTTAATTATGTATAATATTATTTGAATTGAAATTTTATGATTTTATTTTGAATTTTTATAACTTTATTTGAATGAATTTTTTAGTTGATGTAAACCCAATTAAATGATGCTAAATTATGAATGAGGTAAGAACTACTCATAAAATTATTACCAGTGTAATGAAGTACATAATCTTGTATTATGTAAAAATAATTATTATATTTTGTCATTCAAAGATTTAGTTGTTGCATATTTGTTTCTTACTTTTTAATTTATATTTATTACAAATTAAAAATTAAAAATAAATTATATTTTTTTATTAAAAACTACAATATCAACTACTATATTGTGTAATTCAAAAGTTTAGAAAAAATTAAAATTATATATATATCAACTACTATATTATGTCATTTAAAGGTTTCGTTGTTGCATATTTGTTTCTTACATTCCCATATATATATATATATATATATATATATATATATATATATATATATATATATATATATATATATATATATTTTCTTACTTTTTAATTTATATTTCTTACAAATTAAAAATTAAAAAATTAAATTATATTTTTTTATTAAAAACTACAATATCAACTACTATATTGTGTCATTCAAAAGTTTAGAAAAAATTAAAATTATATATATATATATATATATATATATATATATATATATATATATATCAACTACTATATTATGTCATTTAAAGGTTTCGTTGTTGCATATTTGTTTCTTACATTCCCATATATATATATATATATATATAATATCAACTATGCTACTATGTTGCCTATACTTTCATGATATTATATGATAGTTTGATTTAGTTACATCAAATGATAAAAGAGTTTGTATTTCTTTTATTAATTAAATAAAAGGTTTATTAAAAATAGAAACATGAATAATTAATTTCTAAACTTTATAAATTATTATCTACATTTTATAGATTTTTGAAACTATGTGGGATTAATAGAATTAAAATGATGGTGAAGGTGGGTGATTTTAGATAATGTTTACACACTTGGAGAACATTAAGGCTAGCCAAACATCTCGAAAAGCATTCAATAATATTCTATAATTAATTATCGATAAAACCTTTGTAGAGTCTACATTTTACAATAAGAAATCAAAAGTTCATTTTATGAACCAATCACATTTCAAAAAATATATATATTTTTCAGGTTAAAAAATAAACATATCCCATTTTAAAATTAAACCATAGATATAGTAAAGGTCAAACAAAGTTAGATTAATAATGGTGGAATGAGAAATTGATCACTAAATCTCGCAACATATATGTATGTATTTCCTACCTAGACAAATTTTGTTTCCTACTTAAATATATTTGATATTTTATGGGAGAATAAAATGGATAAATGTTGTCATTGATCCAACTATTCGTTCCATCCTAGTTGGACAATATGAGTTTCAATTTGTTATTATTGACACCCACAATTACATCGATCTCGAAATTGGAAAAATATTTTAGTGCATCTCCCTTTGCTTGAAAATCCCCATTTATCTTAATTATTGTTTTTCAAAGTTACAACTTGTCATGACCAACCATACCTTGATAAACATATATTTTCGTTCAATTTTTTTTTGTAGCTTAAGAATTATCAAAGATTAGAAAAAACCCTGAAATTTTTCACTTCTGAAATTTACATGAAAGCCAAAGACCACCATTGTTTGAGGATTGAAAACATTGTATAACCTTTCCAGCTTCTCCTTTAGTTCAGACTTTACACATTTCATAACACATTAATTATATTATTCAATACAAAAAACAGACCATAATAGAGAAGAGAAAATTTGCATGTGTGTTTCGTGGATTGATCTTCTTCATTAAAAATACCCCAAAACTTATACCTTTGAAACAATTGGTTTTCGAGAACATCAATCATATTTGTGCATAAAACAACATAAGACTAACTTCAAATTTCAGAACAAATTAATTGACCAACAATATCACCATGAAAAGATAAATCTGTTAACTATGAACTTTGTGGTGTGAATAGTAATTGTTTTTTCCTCTATAAGCACTACTGATGTTTTCTCACTTTAGTCTATGATGTTGTCTACAACCGAATCTCGTACAATAACATTATAGCAATGCGAACTAGAAAACAATTACATTAACAAAGTAATGACCTCAAATACCTTGGTAGAAAGTGACAATTGCACAAAATTAGGCTAAATGAACTATTGGTCATTATGTTGTAATGCAAGTTTCATTCCACGATATGAAGATATCACCTCTCGGAATTATGGCAGAGAATTTTCCAATAAGACTCAGATATATGGTGTTGTTCTTACAACAAAGCATCAAAATTTTATCCAATCAAATGTTTACAAATTATTATTTTTTAATTATAATAAAAAATACATTATTTATTTCTAAAATTTAACATTAAATTTTACATAAATCAAAAGTAATTTAATAATAATCAATCTACAAATCAAATCTTTAAAATTAATAAAATAATAATATTTAAAACATATTTTATTAAAAACATAAAAAAAGGGAGGAAGAACATAAATGTGTGAGCCATAATATAAAATAAAATATTAATAAAATCATGTATACAATCATATATGTAAATAAACATGATGATTATAAATAATTTTAAAAACAATTTAAAAAATTACAAACTTTTTATTACTAAATTGAATATTTAATTAAAATACATTAAAAGAATTTATTAAGAAAAATTACATTCACTATTTGTAACCATGAGACATGCTAACCTTAACAAAGTACATGTATCAAAATTCCAATTTAGAAAAGGGATTTATTAAAAAAAAAAATCGTACTATAATAATATTAAATGTATTATGAATATAAAAATTTCATGAAATTTTTATAATAATTATAAATGCAAATATATTTAATTAGTATTCAAAACTATTTAATATTTTAAAAATAAATTTTAAATTTTAAAAACATTAAATATATATTTAATTATTAATAATTTATAAATTTAAACCAAAGAATATATATTAGAATGAAAGCATGGGAAATTCTAGAGTATTTTTTTAAATTCTATGGATAGTAAGTTAGATAAACTTTAGGCTTGATTACACATCGCAACCATACTATATGACACAACCCAAAGTTCAATGTTATAAAATATAATCGGCGGAGTTAGCTACCAGGTCAGTGCGATGGTAAAAAAAAGGCTTATTCACATGTCAAGGTCAGGGTATATGCCAACAGTGATGCCATCGTTTGGTTGGTATTACAATTATGGTTTGGAGCATTTTTCACATGGTGGGTTGCCAGGAGTTGATGTCATAGTTTGTGCAGTCGAGGTTGCTAACCGTCAGCGCACCGTTCACATGTAACCATAACACTTCATGTCACCGCTAGCACCGAACGCACAAAATAGTAGCGGAAATTTTCAAGGGAAGGGTTCCGCTAACCCAACCCACAACCTACCACATGTCACCGCCCGCGAACCCAAATCAGGTGCAACCGGTGGGAAAATGTGAGATCAACGAAGGTAAATGTGCGACGTGGTGGAAATTTGGCCGAGTACGGGGGTCACTGTCACGATTGAGGAGGAGACAATTTGCCGGCAAAAATGTTGCCCCATGATGCCGAAAAAGGCACAATTTGTCACCTAAGGGAAAAAAAAGGGAAAATTGTAGAGTGAACAGCACATAAACTTTGGGAGATGATATCTTTTGCAGTTTTTGGCCTTTTTGGGAGCAGAAAGAGGCTAAACAGGGGTTTTTGACAGTTCTGAAGTCATTGGATCTATCATTGAAGCCATTTTAGCACTATAAATTTATGTAAACACAATTTTCTGAGCATAATGAAAGAGGCCCAACCATTGGAAGCTGGACCAGGAGATGTAGCCCAGGAGCAGTGAACTCCCTCATCATTTATTGTATTATATTTTCTATTATGGTGATGTTGTCTCATGTTTCCTGAAAAAACTAAAATTTGAATTCATGTTTATGTGCTTAAGAAATTTACTTAAGAGGCTTAAAAACCTAATTTAATCACTTGCAAAATTTACATGATTCTCAAACACATTCACATACAAATCAGTTTGGTATCAGAGCATAGGTTTTTTTTTTTTTGTGAGGGTTTAAGTGTTTGCAAGTGTTTATGATACTTACAAGGTTGAATCTCAAGAGAGAATAAGGAAAGATTGTGGTTGCAACTCCTCAAGTTAGGTCAAGGACAAGGAAGGTAAGCTTGCAACAATCTCCACCACAAATTTCAACCCAAATTGCAAATGAAGCTTCAGCAAGTATAGCACATGAAGGAGAGCCTAACAATATTTCAGAGGTTGAAAAATATTTCAGGAAATAATTCTTTGATACGACAAAAATGGTGAAATTTCTCTATGAGGAGAGAAACACAAGGTTGTAAGGTGAGAGCTCCAATCCTTCAAAGGGAGATAAGTCTTCAAAAGGACATGAAGGATATGGGGACAAGACTCCAAAAGGTAATGGAGGTAAAGGTGACAAACCACCTTTGATACCACCATTCTCTTCATGTCCATCCTCACCACCATATTTACCATCATCTTCTTCCAAGACAATCTCTTCACAAACACCTCCACATTCTCCAAAAGGTCATGGTAAAACTCCATTTCTAAAGCTTGACATAAATTTTGATTTTCCTATGTATGATGGAGAGGTAAATGCTGAAATATTAGATAAAAGAGTTCGTCAACTTGAAGTGTATTACAAGATACAAAGGATCAAGGATGATGAAACCAAGATTCAGCTTGCTTCACTAATATTGGAGAGTGCAACACTTATTGGTGGGAAGCCAAAATTGAAGAGGACATGAAGAAACATGGTAAGGTATTAACCTCTTTGAATGATTTTGTTGCTACCTTGAGAAGAAACTTTTATCCATTAGCATACATGCAGAAATCTATAATGGACTGGAAAAACTTTAGAAAATGAAAAGGAAAAAGTGTGCAAAGTTATACTCAATAATTTAGGAGAAGAGCACTAATGTTGGGTGTAGATTTGACATCTCAAGAAACTTTGTTGAAATACATTGGAGATTTGCATAGTTACCTGGAACATACAATTCTCATGTTTAATCCTTCAAGTTTAGATGAAGTTTGTGTATAGGCCACACATCTAAAGGCAAGAGGGAAACACATTTCAGATGAGACAAGTGAGAATACATTTGAGTATGGAGAAAAATGAAAGGGTAAGTTCAAGGGGAAAGGAAAGAAGAATGCATCCATAAATTTGGAGAAATATAAACTCAAATGCAAACATTATTCCAAAGATGCACATGATGAAGATCATTGTTGGAAACTTCATTCAGAAATGAGACCCAAGAAGTTGAAAAACAAGGAGAAGGAGAAGACAACTGCAACAACACAACATGATTTAGGTTTTGATTTCAGAGATGAAACAAAGATCGCAACAATGGGTTGGAAAGGTAAGGACATAGAAAGTAATATTTCTTCAATTTTCCTTAATGATACTCTAGATGAAGAAACAATAATTGAGATTTTCCATATTATATTTGTTTCAAAACATACCAATATTAACACATTGTTTGATAGTGGTTCACAAGCAAATCTTATTTCAGACAAGATTTTCAAGAAGTTAAATTTAGAGACCATTCCACATCCTAGACCCTATCCTTTAGGATGGGTATGTAAGAATGAAAAATTTTAGGTTACAAGGAGGTGCATCCTTAGATTTGTAATCACTGAAAACTTTCTTGATGAAGTTGAACTTGAAGTAATTATGCTTGATATTTGTGGTAAAGTTTTGGGAATCCCATATATTTATGATAGGAAAGCAATCTTTCATCACCATGAAAATAAGTATCACTTGTTAAATAATGGGATGGAGTACATTGTTAGAGCACATAGTAAGAATATGAGTTTGTCTCGTATGAATGTTGGACAAATTAAGAGAATTGTGAATGCCAGTCAAAATTATGCTTTGTTAATGCTTAAGCATGAAGATGTTGTGAATGAGGCCTTTCAAGAAAATGCATCAAATAAAAAATCTGATTTCATCGAGGTTGTTAATATTTGTGATAAGATGTTTAAGGATTCTAACATGTTTCCTTCTAAAAGAGGTAAACAAGATGAGGTAAAATTGCAACAAAAAGCATCATTGTTGAACAGTGATGTGAACAAGATTCCAGTGCTAGAGAGTGCAAAGGTCAAAGAGCAAGTGCTAAAGAAATTTGAAAAAGAGGGAATTGGGTCCAAAAGTTCTTCTTGTGTGTTTCAAAAAGTGTTGTCCTTGAAATGGGATGTTTCATGGTGATGGCGACCACATTTGGACAAGATTTGGGCCAACTACAAGGCTAGGAATGTCAAGCATCGTCATGTCAAAAATGTTCAAGGTGAGAATAATTTGAAGTTGTTTAAGATTTCTTTGATTAACGACTGAGGAGGGAATGTGTTTGTTCCTTAAAGGATAGTTTTTTGTTCTGCATATTCTAGGAAATTGCAGCAAGATGGTATCTATAATAGCAAGTCAAGGTCTCCAAAGTCAATGAAAATTAACAGTTTTCATGAAAAGCTCAAAATGTCGCATTCAAGAAATTTTAAATGGATAGAGACTGGAAGGGTGAGGGATTTGTGCCTTCATCTATTTTTTAATGGATAAAGAGCTTTTGAAGGTCCACATACTTCCACTGGAAGGAATGATCCGGTGGATCAATTTTATGCTCAATATTGAAAGTTGTCAGAATGATTTAGAACCTAAATGACCCCATGGATCTCATCGTTTTGAATTTGGCACAACTTATTTCGCGAAAAACCAATTTTGTATGCTCCTGTAATCAAGTTCTGTTGGTTTCTGGAAACAACAATTTTTTTTCGATTTTTGGGTGTAGGGCTACACAGTCAGCAGTCTGTACTGTTGACTGGACCCTGACTGTGCATGTTGACTGTGTCTCTTCGGCCTATCTCTATTTTCCATTTGTTAGTTTATTATTGGCTTCAGAATGAAGGAATATGATTAGTTTAAGGTTGGTGTGAAGTGGACCAACCAGGAGGCACCACGTGGGCCAACCAGAGGCTACCACGTGACCTCCTGGTGGCCACCAAAATTTTGGTAAGGCTGAAAAACATCTTGGGGAGTCGAACACATGACCTTCGTTATGCCAATAAATCCTCATACCATCTCTGCTATTCATGGTTCTTAAGCTCATAAGTCTTAACCATTATTTAAATTTTCTCATAAATGTCATCGTGGTTGGGACAGGGGTTAACCCCCGACTCTGGTCCATAGACCATGGTTAGGGGCTAAATCTGACCCCAGAATATTTTTTATATTACAAACCCATTACATAAGTTTATAACCAAATTCTGGCATGGTATGTAATCAAAGGAGATTTTTATGGCATAAACCACATTGGAACCATACTATATGACACAACCCAAAGTTCAACGTTATAAAATATAATCAGCGGAGTTAACCACTAGGTCAGTGTGACAATTAAACAAAGGCCAATTCACATGTCAAGCTCAGGGTATATGCCAATAATGATGCCCCTAGTTGGTTGGTGTTACAATTACAATTTGGAGCATTGTTCACATGGCGGGTTGCTAGGGGTTGATGTCACAGTTTGTGTAGTCGGGGTTGTTAACTGTCGGCGCACCATTCACATGTAACCATAACACTTCATGTCACCACCGGAACCAAACGCACAGAAGGGTAGTGGAACCTGTCGGAGGAAGGGTTCTGCTAACCCAACCCACAACCTACCACAATTCACCTCCCCCGAACCCATGTAAGGTGCAACCGGTGGGAAAATGCGAGATCAATGGCGGTAAATGTGCGACATGGCAGAAATTTGGCTGGGTATGGGGGTCACCGGCGCCATTAAGGAGGAAAAAATTTTCCTCCTTACTGATGGGAATCCTACTGGTGTCGGGCCAAAATGTCAGCCACAATGTCAAAAAAGGCGCAATTTGTCACCTAAGGTCGAAAAAAGGGGAATTTGTAGAACAAATAGTAGAGAAACTTTGGGAGATGATACCTTTTGCCGTTTTTTGACTTTTTTGGAGAAGAGAGAGACTAGACATGGGATTTTGATAGTTTTGAAGCCATTGGAGCTATCATTGAAGCCATGTGAGCAATATAACTTGTTGTAAACACCATTTTTTTAGCATAATGAAAGAGGCCCAACCATTGGAACCTGGACCAGGAGATGTAGCCCAGGAGGGGTGAAATCCTTCATCATTTGTTGTATTGCATTTGTTGTTATGGTGATGTTGTCTCATGTTTCCTACAAAAACTAAACTTTTAATTGATCTTTATGTGCTTAATAATTTGACATAAGAGGCTTAAAAACCTAATTTAATCACTTGAAAATTTTAAATAATCCTCAAGTACTTTCACATACACATTAAATGCTTCCAAAGGAAAGATCAACCCAATCCTTCTTCAATATTTCATGGCAGTATCTTTCCATTCAATACCCTGCATCATACTGTAATAACCACATAACTATCAATGCATAAATAAATATAATAATATACCAGTTATATTACCTTGTTGTGCCAAGCACATTGACCTGTAACTGAACACAGATGTCATCCATATGTACCAAACATCAAGGCAACATATCTATCAATTCAAAATCAAATTTTAACAATACTGACAACCATGTCATAATCAACAATCAACTCGCATTCATCAGTCATAATACATAATGCTACCACTATCACCTACTTACACTCAAGTATATACCAGATATCTCATCACATATGTGTTAGCATTACCATCTTAAAACAATATCATTCCTTCATGCAATCTTACAAACACATATATTAATATCATGCAGTTAATCAAACATTCAAACAAACTATAAACATGTCATGTTAGATAAATCAACTAGATGACATAATAGACATCAAACACTCAACACCAAATAGATGACATAATCAAATAGTCAAGCACCAAGTAAACGACATAAGAAAACTCATACCTTAATGTATCTTAGGAAGGTTATCTTGTCTACACAGTCAATCTAGATTAGCACAATATAGCTTCACAACATCTCAACTCAAAATAAATAAGGTCATGAAATCCATAACAGTATATAGCTAACATGTTCACACCCTAAACTCATAAACAATTGTAATTCATACACACAATCACATATGCACAATCATTATAGACATAATACAATGCACTATCATAGTTAGGTCGACTCATGCATGCATGTTATAACCCTAACCATCAAGTCACTAGCATGTAACAACAACAAGTTATATACTATGCTCATTAACAACATGTAACCCAATCATCAAGCTAACAAAAATACAACAATGACATGTTAACCCATAACATTCTCATCAACAAAATATGAGTTATCTAACATAAAAAAACAATAGAAATGCATACCACCATAGGTTTCTATCACTCATGACTATCTGACACATGTACATATAACCACACTAATCAACTAGCATCTATAATGTATGTAACCATAACATCAATAGAATGAAAGGAATACTCATAACCATAATGCATATGACTACGTCGATCAACTAGCATTTATCACATATGTAACCATAACAATGATAGAATGACAAACATATAAGTAACCGTTAATGCTTACAACAACCATAAATCACATACATGCACGCGAAGCATACAAACTTGTATGACGATCTGCTCTTACCCCAAATTCCATCATTGCAACGTCACTTTAATGATTTGTATCTCCTGTTCTTTCTCATCCAACACATTAGCATCATAACATACCAAATCATCATGATGACCTAACTACATACAATGAACTTATGCACAACAACGTCAATAAAACCAATGCAAACTTTACCATATGTAGCCACTTGACATGTATAACCAATCATTAATGACCAATACACGTTCAACATATGACATCACACAAGCAAGCATACACGGATAACACCAGAGCATGACCAATATGTAACCTTAGCATACACAATCAATGCATGTACAATATGTAGCAACATGTAGGCAAGAATGCACTAACAATACATAACCAGTCATACGCTCATGATAACATGTTGACAAAAATACCATAAACCCTTCCATGGCGACACCATTGCCGCCATGGCCAACACAACACGGATGCAACAAGCACATACACCCTACGTATGAGAAACACATATGCAACCAATAGAAAAGCATGACCAACACACTTCCCATCCAGTCCAACGGTTGAACCATGCTCTGATACCACTCTATGGTATCAAATATCACACAAAGAAAACAAAAAATAAACACCATCCAAGGAGAGCGCAACCATTATCTGATACCACTTTGTGGTATCATATATCACACAAAGAGAACAGAAACTAAACACCACCCAAGGAAGGTGCAACCATGCTATGATACCATTCTGTAATACCCCCTTCCCACATATACCCAAGTAACCGACCCCGGGGTAAACATGCGATGAGAAGCTACTATAATGAGATTCACCCTCATATGTGACCTTAAGGAAGTGTAACCAATAGAAAACACAACCTACGGACCTTGTACAACAAACACAACATCCCCAGGAGGTAACCCAACAATTTAGGCCTCTTAACCCTGGGTCACACTCAAATTTTGACCCCCTTTGAGCCATAGTTACAGGAATAACACTACATTACATGGGCTAGGAGGCTATAGCCACAGGAATAACACTGCATGCCAACATCTAGGGCCCCAAATTCTCAGTTATGTGCCTACGGCTCTAGGATTTGAGCCACCTTTTTAGGCCCAAAGCCCAGGTCACTGCCCAGAACTTCATGAAAACTTCAGGGATGATAAAGAACAATAGGACAATGATATGAAAGCAATCACATAAATGAGAACTCATATGGACCGCTCCTATCCATGACAGGCATTTTGTCAAACATGTCACAAACATTGAATCTAAGGGTGTAAAAAACATATTTAAGCATAGGGGTCTCATACTTATATGAGAATCGATAAGAAGCATTTCTCCCTTACATCATTAGCTGCAATACAATCTATTTTACCATAGATACATTGTGCATTAATTTACAAGTAGAAACATGGATATAACCATATGTCATCATTGATCAAATACATGCTTATAACCAACACAATAACCACATAAATACAATGGATACAACAACATTAGAATCCACATAGAAACCAATATATTTGCATACCAAATACCCAAGGAATGAGCTCTTCATTACTAAATGCAAAAAGGAAATTGGATATGGGACTTCCATGTTCCACCCGACCATAGATTGGTTGAGCCAAATCTCTCTTCACCCAATCACCCCTGTGCCATATTCAAAGCATGAATGTGGGACTCAAACAGAAAGAACCAACTAGGGCATCCTGAGGCTAAATAACCTCACCCTCATCAAATAGAAATCAGGCTTTACCATGCTCTACACCCGATTACTTGGCCAACTCAAGCATGGATATCACAAGATTCTCTCCACCTAAATTGTGAGTAATTTTCTTGTCTCCTAGCCTTTCAAGATTTACCGCAACCCATAGTCTGAATCTGGGGTCATTAGGCCCTAAACCATGACATACTCTCTGAGATTTACCGTATATCCCAAACCTGAGATTCCTAGGCTTGAATGGAAAGCAAACCACCTCTTAAGATTTACTACAATACAAACCCAAATTACTAGGCCCTAAACTGAGGCAACACATGAACTAGTTCTATATCATGTCATTTGGAGATCCACCTCACATAGCTTCGAATAAATCCAGAAATCCAGCTAAACCAAAACATGAGAACTCCACAACACCGTGAATATCCAGAAATGACAAGGCTAGGATGAAAACACTGTCATACCTAGAAAAAACCCATGCCAAGACAGAAAAGAACCACATGCAATACCATGCATGCCAAATCTAGCAAGGAAATCATACATGCAAATCAATATCTGCCAAGAATCTTGTTGTAGTTTCTTGATTCATGCTCCTCCTTTCTTTCTTCCTCCTTCTTCTTGCTTTCTTTCCTTTCTTGCTCCAATTCCAAAGTGCTCCAAGAAACTTTGTGTCCAAGAGTGAGTGAGAGAGAGAGAGAATAACGAGAGAGCTCCAAAACTAAACTGACAAATTTGAGCAAAAGCTTTCCAACTGATCCTCAAAAGCCTTTTTATTAATGAGGCCTCTATTTTCTTTATTTTCCATTATTTCCTTTATTTTCCTCCTCACACGTAACCCGCGACCTTTCACCTCCATTTTCTCCAATTTTCCATTATTTTCATAAATAAAATGCCAATTAATTCCTCATGCCTTTCCAAAGCCTTTGCCATTACCTTTGCCAATTTCCTTTAGCCATAATAACCAAAATTAGCACCCACTAGGATGTTTTTCCCAACATTAAACTTGGAATAAGTGTCCCATAAACCACGGTTATTATCTTTAACTTTATTACATGGAATTTTCACAAGGGTTGTTACAGTTGCGTTGATCAACAAGACCAAAAATAATGTGTAGTTGTACAGGATCATGAATAGTCATTAATAAAATTTTAAAAATTCATTCCATGGAAATGGTGCCAAAAGAATGTTGGTTCCAAAATCGTTCCTTAGTTAGAACAATATAAGAACGCATTCACTAAGGATTCTGAAATCCTCCCGCTCTAGGTGTCTTAGGCTGACCTCCTATACACCACAGGGGGTATCCCTGGTTATAACTATATAATTTTTAAAATGCAAATATAATAGGGTCAGATAATGATCAAATGAGACGTTTTAGAAATAATATGTCTGTCACAGAAGAAATTTTAATCGCTAATAGATAATGAGGGATATAACTCATGCATCAAAGACAAACTCAAAAAACATTACAAATAAAAAGAAAATAAAGTCAGGAAAACATAGAACACGAACATAAATAATAATATAAGTATTTGAGACAAAATGTTGACTCAATGATAATATGTAAGAAGAATGCAACATGTGCAATTATTATTTCTTTCTTGAGTTAGTTCCACAATAACTAATGAACTCATAATAAATATCAAAGCCATCAAATTATGAATATCAACACGAGAGAATAATGATTTTAAGTTTTATTTATATCCCAAACACGAAAATATCACAGGCATTACTGATAAAATAACACGTAATAGTTTGAAAATATGTAAAGAAAATGATTTCTCTGAGGCTTGTAGGGCCTACAAGAAAGCTCCTAGAAACTATTCTTCAACCAGATGCTCAATATTTCAGTCACTCAATTCGATAATAGATACTAGAACATCAAGGAAAATACTAGATGTGAAATAATTCTTGCATTTAGTGTGATTTAAACTTCTACAAATGCATACATATAAAATGTCTTTCTTTATGGCCTTCAACTTATAATTTCACTACGCTATGTGATTCATTTCACTAGTTTCAATCCCACTTCTTCATCCCTGTGAGCATCACCTGATGCAATGAGTGCTAAGTGGACTATTCAAAAATCATGAGAAAATATTCAGTTACGACTACCTCTAATGGAAATGGTCATAGATGAATGACTTACTTAACGCAGCTGAATCCAAAAAATGATATCTAATATAATGCACTGTGGAAACCCCTCATACTTAAAATATAAAGAGTAAAGGGATATCTACTTGAATGGTTCATGAGGCACAATACTTGCTAAGGTTTTGCAAATGGGGTAGCAAGCTAAGTGGGCTTGATTATGGGGAAAAACTCCACAGTTAAGCGCGCTTGAGCCAGAGGAGTTTTGGGATGGGTGACCTCCCGGGAAATCCTGGTTACCGAGTGCAAGCCCCGGAGGTGATGATTGATGCTATGTGATTCATTTCACTAGTTTCAATCTCACTTCTTCACCCCTATGAGCATCACCCGATGCAATGACTGTTAAGTGGACTATTCAAAAATCATGAGAAATTAGTCAGTGACGACTACCTCTCATGGAAATGGTCATAGATGAATGACTTACTTAACGCAGTTGAATCCCAAAAATGATATCTAATATAATGCACTACGGAAACCCCTCATACTTAAAATATAAAGAGTAAAGGGATCTCTACTTGAATGGTTCATGAGGCACAATACTTGCTAAGGTTTTGCAAATCAGGTAGCAAGCTAAGTGAGCTTGATTGTGGGGAAAAAATCCACAGTTAAGCACGCTTGAGCCATAGGAGTTCTGGGATGGGTGACCTTCCAGGAAGTCCTGGTTACCAGGTGCAAGCCCCGGAAGTGATGATTGACGCTATGTGATTCATTTCACTAGTTTCAATCCTAGTTCTTCACCTCTGTGAGCATCACCCGATGCAATGAGTGCTAAGTGGACTATTCAAAAATCATGAGAAATTAGTCAGTTACGACTACCTCTCATGGAAATGGTCATAGATGAATGACTTACTTAACGCAGTTGAATCCCAAAAATGATATCTAATATAATGCACTGTGGAAACCCCTCATACTTATTATCTACATTTTATAGATTTTTGAAAGTATATGAGATTAATCTAATTAAGATGATGGTGAAGGTGAGTGATTTTAGATAATGGTTACACACTTGGAGACCATTAATCCTAGCCAAACATCTCCAAAACCATTAAAAAATAATCTATAATTAATTGTCGATAAAACCTTTGTAGAATCTGTATGTTGCAATTAGAAATCAAAAAATCATTTTATCAAGCAATCATATTTCAAAAAAAAAAAATGAAATAAAAAATAAACCATAGATATAGGCCAAAGTTAAATTAATAGTGATGGACGGAGCAATTAATCACTAAATCTTACAACACATATGTATGTATTACCTGCCTAGAAAAACCAAGTTTCCTACTGCAATATATTTGATATTTATGGCGGGATAAAAGGGATGAATGTTGCCATTGATCTAGCCATTTGTTGAAGTTTTTTATTATTGACTCGCACAAGTAAATCGATCTCAAAATTGGAAAAATATTTTAGTGCATCTCCCTTTGGTTGGAAAATCCCCATTTAGCTTATATTATTGTTTGTCGATATTATAACCTGGCTTGCCCATCCATACCTTGATAAACATATATTTTCGTTCATTTTGTTTTTTAGCTTCTGAATTATCATATATTAGAACAAACCATGAAGATTTTTGGCCTCTAAAATTTACATGAGAGCCAAATACCACCATTTTTTTGAGGATTGTGAACATTGTATAAAGTTTCCAGCTTCATCCTCAGTGCAGACTTCACACATTTTTTTAACACATTAATCATATTATTTTGTACAAAAAATAGACTAGAAGAGAGTAGAGAAAATTTGCATGTGTTTCATGGATTAATATTCTTCATTCAAAATACCCCAAAACTTATACCTTTGAAACAATTGATTATCTATAACATCAATCATCTTTGTGCATAAAAAAACATAGGATTAACTTCAAATTTTGAGAAAAAACAATTGAACAACAATATCACCATGAAAAGATAAATATGTTAACTATGAGCCTTGCAAATTTATTTCTACTCAAAAGCCTGCTTTTCATGAACTTTTTGGTGTGAATATTAATCAATTTTTCCTCTATAGGCACCATTGATGTTTTCTCAATTTATTTTATGGTGTTTTCTACAATCAAATCTATTACAATAACATTATAGCATTGTGAACTAAAAAACAGTAACATTAACAAAGTAATGACCTCCAATACCCTGGTGGAAAGTGACAATTGCACAAAATTAGGCTAAATGAACTATGGTCCATTATGTTCTAATGCAAGTTTCATTCCATGGTGTGAAGGTCTTATTTCTCGGAGTTATGACAAAGAATTTTTCGGTAAGACTCGACATTAGGCATTTTTCCTACAATAAAACATCAAAATTTTGTCCATTCAAGTGTTTACAATTTTGTATTTTTTAATTATAATAAAAAGAACATTATTTATTTATAAATTTTAACCTTTTTTTTTGTAACCTCGGAAGGGTTACATCTTCATTGGTTCCAATATATCACCCTCATTGGTACGGGGACTTGAACTAGTGACTTCACATAAAATAGTGTTTTAAAACATCTCCCAATCACCATCTATCACCGTCTATCCAAAACCCACCCAATCACCATCTATCACCATCTATCCAAAACCCTATAAACTTCTAAAATTTCACATTAAATTTTACATAAATCAATGTTAAATTAATAATAATCAAACTACAAATCAATTACTAAAGTCTTTAAATAGAAATTGATTAAAAAAATAATATTTAAAATATAAAATATTTTATTAAAACATTATTATTATTATTATTATTATTATTATTATTATATATATATATATATATATATATATATATATATAACTAAAATACTTAAAAATATATATATATTGAGAAAAACTTCCATTCACTATGTGTAACCATGAGACATGCTAACAAAGTACATGTAACAAAATTCCAATTTAGAAAAGGGATTTATTTCAAACACTAATTATAATAATTAAAATAAAAAAATCCTCCAAAAAAGAGTTTTATAATAATAATAAATTTATTATAAAATCTAAAATAACTACCGAATAAAATACAAAAAATTCATGAAATTTTCATAAAATTTATAAATGCATATAATTTTTTTATAATAAATATATATAGCGAACAACTAATAATAAAATAATACATTTTTTTATAAATAAAACATTTATAAAATAGCATTCAAAATTATTTACATTTTTAAAAAATAAATTTTAAAATTCGAAAAAATTAAAACAAAAAGCTGAATTATTGATAATTTATAAATTTAAAAGAAGGAATATATATAGAAGGGGAATGAAAGCACGAGAAATTTCAAAGTATTTTACCAAATTCTTGATTCAAATTTATGGAGGAACGCAATAGAACACAGATATAACCATAAACCGAGATGAAGCAGAAATAATGCTTCATTTTATTAAAATCAAATGACTGAAATAAACTAGCTAGGGCGCTGGTAGTGTATCTCTGAGAAGAGATGTGGCGGCTACAGGCCTCTGAACTGTGTTATAGAATTGAAAGTTGTTTACATACAGAATGTAAATAAACAGCTACGGCGTTGGTAGGCTTATCTATGAGAAGAGATGTGGCGGCTATAGGCCTCTGAACTATGTTACAAAACAAATCACTGAAACATGCTTATAGAAATAATGGAAATAAATGAGCTAGGGAACTGGTAGCGTATCTCTGAGAAGAGACGTCTCGGCTACCAGCCCCTAAACTGTGTTATAATGAGACATAATGGAAATGAGCGGGCAAGGGCACTGGTAGCGTATCTCTTAGAAGAGATGTAATGGCTACAGGCCCCTCCATTGTGTTACAATGAAAACAATAATGGAAATAAATGAGCTAGGGCACTAGTAGCGTAACCCTTAAAAGAGATGTGTCAGCTACCAGGCCCTGAACTTTGTTACAAAACAAATGACTAAAACATGCTTACAGGAGTAATAGAAATGAGCGGGCGAGGGCACTGATAGCGTATCCTTGAGAAGAGATGTGACGGCTCCAGGCCTATCCACTATGTTACAATGACGCTCGAAGGCCTATTTATTATTGAGAAATAATTTAAAACATGAAATGTCCAAAAGCCTAACCCTAGGAGATGAAGCGCCAAAATTGTGGGTCCCGTTTGGGTAAATTGGTGTTTCAAATTCCCGAGGACGTAACTTTGGCATACGATGTTTATTTGACGCGCTCAATAGCTCGTTAGAAAGATCTATCCAAGGAGTACAACTTTTGGTGTGATTAACATCTATCCATGGACCTATGTCACTCCTGGTGTTTCCAAAAAACATCGTTTAGGGCCTCAAAATGGCTTTGGAAGTTCAGGACCCGAAAAATTAGTAAAAATAGAAAGCTATGCTGCAACTTAAAAATTGAAAGAATTGATGTTGTAGGTCCAAATGGAATAGGTGGGTAGCTACCAATATCCACCTAGATCATTAGTGCCCCAAAATGGCTCCGGGAGTGTAAGACTTGAAATTTGAACCGTGGCTTGGAAATTTCAAGTTGTGGCTGAAAGTGAAAAGATGCAAGACCATGTTGTGGGTCCAAATGGAATAGGTGGGCGGCCACCGATATCCACCTGGATCAATTCCATAGATGGTAACTTAGGTAAATTAAAGGTCTTAATTATGGTGCCTCACTCTGAGGGAATAGAAGAGACTCCAATCCTGTATCAGCAACAGCTAACAACAATATCAAAGAAATTCAAGTCTAGTTATTGACAACTTGAGCTAGCCCTTGGTAAGGAAAGAAACTCAATATGTTTTATAGGACCTTAAGAAGGTAAGAAATGCTTGAAAAAAAAAATTCTTTAAATATTGAGAGGATTGTTCCAATATCATCCTATTTTTTCTCATTCAAAAGCTTAAGAAGATGGGTAATTTGGAAATTATTTTAAAATTTAGATCTAATATGAGTATGCATTCGAAAATTTAGAAGAAGTTACTAGTCATTTTCAACCCTCTTCATGTGGTAAAGGTGATATATTCTTTCATCCCATGGTGTTTAATAAACTGAGGAACGTTGAATTTCATTATGGAGCTCACGAGAATTTATTCTTATGTTATCAATTATTATTTTCTTCTTTATACTAGTTATGACAAAGAGATACCTTTTATTTTCAAGATTTGGGTTGATCATAAAAGATGATAGGTTGCCCATGGTTGATTAACATTTAACATGGTTAACTGTCATTAACCATGTCAGCCTCTAATTTAGTAGATTGATTAAGGTAGACAATAATTGGCTATGGTTGACCTTCGTTGAACATGGTATACCATGGTTGATCACAATGTATACGAGTGACTATAGTTAACCAAATATGATAATGCTTTACCATGTATACCATGGTAGATCATGGTTATCTAAGATTAACCATCATTGATTATGGTTAGTCATGGTTGATATGATTGAAAATGTTAAACCTTGTTGACCATGATTACCATGTTTACCATGTTAATCATGTTAATCATGTTTAACATGGTTTAACCTTGATGACTATGATTTTAGACTATGATTACTAATTAAAAATGTTATCTGTGGCTAACTATGGGTGACCATGGTTGACCATGATGGAAAATTGACCATGTCATCTATGGTGAACTATGGGTGACCGTGGATGTGCTTTTTTACAATGTTGTCCTTGGTTGACCACAATTTTCCATGCTCGACCAATTAAATACAATCGACTATAGTTGACCATGTTTAACCATATTTTATTTTGTAGGCGATGATTGAACATCATTGACTATAATTGCCTATGGCTAATGATGAAAGGCCATAGTCTCCTATGATTAGCCATATTTTAAAGATGTTTCACCATGATTGATAATGTTTTCCATAACTAACTATAATTGAATATAGTTAAATATGGCCTCACAACATTAATTATGGTTTATTATGATTCAAAAAATTTCCATTTCACTCTAATATCTTCTTTCAAAGATTCCAAACAATTATAATTTCCCCACTTTAGCTTCTGAAAATCAATTATCTTCCACATATTTTAATACACGAACATACATGACAAGTGGAACCCTCCAATATATAATGTGTAATGTATTAAATTTATTTGGAGTGGAATATGGAAAAATTTGTGATATGGATTACATAACGGATTAACAATTCAAATGAAATTAAATGCCATCTTCTCGCTTTTTTCATAAAAAAAAATATATCTTTTATTTAATCATTTTTCTCTCCCCAATTAAATTCCATTTGCTCGCTTTTTTCATGAATTTTCTCTCCCTAATCAAATTCCAACTGTTCATTTTTTTTCATGAAAAAACCTTTCTAATTAATAAATTTTTACTCCTCAAATGTAATTTTATGAAATATCGATTGATCAACAGTGTAGGCATCATTCTTTTGTTAATTTTGTTAATGAGTATAAATGTCGATCTCATGAACATACTTAATCCTACGGATCAAGAAACTCTCGATAATTTATTGTTGCATTTAAAATTATTTTTAAATTAATATATTTTATCTTTAGAGGTTGAATTTTTTTCCCTCAGAATCAAAGAAAAGTGGAGGAAAATATATAATGTCTTAAACATACAATCAATTTTTTTGTGAGGATTGCAAAACACCGAAAGAAGTAGTTGTGTCTAAAGACATCGTTGTTATCATCCCACTAGAAATGAGGTCAAATTAATATGGAGTCTTTCCACTTTTTAATAGGCTACATAAACCATGGGTTCTCATAATCCTCAACTTCGAAAATTGTTGGTAACTTGACTGAGTCATGTTTACCCTAACCAACCTAATAACCCCCACTTTAAATTGACTCAGGAAGATTAATCTGGTCCCAATCATTCATCAACCATCTCACCTAAGATCTCACATTCCCCCCCACCCCAAGCTAGAATACAAATACACCTACCACCCTGATACGTATCCAAGCAGCTCATTCCACAACTTGACGAATTCATTTGTCATTGCATTACATGTATTCTTCATCAAAGTCTTAAGGTCTTACATCAATCACGTGATCTTGTGCAACATGTATGCGTGAAAAATAGGTCTTACAACTTCCAAGGGAAGTACACTTTCATATGGCAGGATTTCAGAACTTGGACCAAAAAACCTTAGGGTCTTCACCCACCAATGGCATGATCACACACTCCATTGTGGCTCTTATTAGATACTAGCTCTTTCACTATAATTAAACACCAGTGACTCCATCTCCATTTTCTCATCCATAGGATGACTCTCTCTAAATATATATATATATATTTTATCCATATCTTGACCTATCCTTTCTCACTATTATACCTCTCTCTCCTTATATCTCTAACCCAGGTTATTCATCTGCATCCTCATTATCATTTTGTGTCCTCTTCCTGTTGTTGCCATAATTATTTGAATTCCTCTTTTTGTTTCTACTAGACCTACAACCAATAATGTCCTTTCTTAAATAACCATCATCATATGACACAAAATAATCACTTACAATATTAAAAGGAGAATATTTCCTACCAATTTCATATTTTTAATCCATAATTTCCATAAATATGGTGAATGCTCTGTATGTTTTGACCTTATCTATGACCAAAAATATAATGCATACTCTATAGAGTTTACTTTTACCTTAATTATAACCATAAATATGATCCATAATCTATAAGGTTTAGTCTCAAGTATAACACTTTAGTGGTCAATCATGTATATTAATTAAAATGTATTTATAACAAAATTTTATATCATAATCATAACTAATAAATTTAAAAAATTATCGATTTTTTAAAATTAAATTTAATGAATCACTTCACAATCGTTTTAATAAAAAATTTTAAACTATTCATAAAATATATCATATTTTTCAAAATAAAAATAAAAATAAATTATTAATATGTATTTGATTTATTTAGTAATTTCACAATTAAATATATGTATTTAATTTTTTTATGATAATTATATTTTTATTTAAAAGTTTTTTTATAAAGTTTGAATGATTTAATAGTTAAGAATATGTATTATTTTTTTAAATATTATTAATGGAAATTTAAATGGGTAATCTCAATTTTCATAATTTGAATTTAATTAGTGCAACCATAGAGATTAAATGACTATTAAATGTTTATAAGAATCAATCTATAATAAACATCAAAATACTTACTAACACTTTGTACATAATACATATCAAGATGTTTAAAATGATAATAATAATAATTTATTTTAATTTATTAACCATGGAGATTTAGTCTCACTTTACCATAAAAATTCCTAATCTATAAATAAGTTGTGTTACAATACTATGCCTAAAACACCATAACTCCCTTTATATGACACTTGCATATATGACATTTTAATTAATTAATTAACTTAATTAAAAGGTGAAACCGAGCATAAATATTTTGGAGATAAATTTCAACTTTTGATTTGTGTATATTAATATAAATATTCTACAATATTTTGTGGAGGTTAAATCTCTACCATCCACTTAATAAATATTGATAATTAAATTAAAATTATAGAAATCTATTCAAAAATAAACATCAATGACAATAGACATTTAACTTCCATGAAATATTCTAGAATATTCATAGTGGTATGCACATATCAAAGCTTCAAATTTAACTTGAAAGTAGTTATTCCCTTTCTGTATTTTTAGTTAAATTGATTACTTAGGAAATTTGTCATATGAAGTGAGTTATGGTTTTTTGGACATGTGTTATTGATAAGTCATGGTATTGTAACAAGGCTTTTATAGATTAAGGATTTTCATGGTAAAGTGAGAGTATATCTCCATGGCTAAAGATATTGTTCCATGTTTTCTTAAATGTATATATTTTTAAATTGTATATTAATTCTTTTTATTATTCAATAATAGCAAAAATAACTTAAAATAAATTTGTAATATAGTGAGTTTTTATGATTTGTAACAAAGCCTATTTGCAAATTAATAATCTCCATAATAAAGTTTAACAAATCCATAATTAAGAATATCGTTTCATTTTGTTTTAAATGTATATGTAGGTTTACCTTATATATTAATTTTTTTAATAATAATAATATTTTAAAATAGAATTATAATTTAGTTAATTTTATGATTTTTAAAATTTTAATAATTTAAGATGTATTATGTTTTATTATGAATTGATGTATATGAAATTTACTAACTATTTAATTTATATAAATGTGCTAGTTATTTATATATAGAATAATACATTCATTATATTTTTTATTTTTATTTTTTCTGAATAAGACCGATTCTATTAAAAAGCATAGAGTATAGAGTGGTGTTACAAGAAAGAGAGACAGAGAAGCAGGGAACCGAAAATGATCAGCTATCAACATCGGTCCCAAAGCATAGCTAAGAGAGAGCAAAGAGTGTTAAGAAGTGAGACAAGGGGATCAAACAAGACAGTCACTAGAAGCTACCCGGAAAGGGTAGTTTCCTCCATATGACATTTCTTTCCCTTTTTTTCTAACTTTGAACCAAACATTATTGGGAAAGTGAGTAAGAGCTATCTGGAGATCGTCATTAGCCATTGGAGGAGTCTCCTTAGCCGAGTGGGAGGTGGCAGACTCATGAGCTCGTTTCTGAGGATTCGAGATAGCATTGGACCCTTCAGGGTCTACCGAGGCCATCTCATTTTCTATTATTGGTGCCTCTTCCTCCGCTTCAGGATCCTCCTCATCCAAGTTGGGGATCTCTGTGTCATCCATGGGAGGTGGATCACAGGGCTTCCATCTTTTAGATTTTGGTTTTTGATTGCCTTTTTTCTATTGGGCGTGGAATATAGTGCATGAATTCTGGAGGTTCCCTGTTTGGTGGCAATGATGACATCGAAACACAGTGTTCTCATAATCTAGAGTCCGTGGCCAAAGGAAGTCACCCACTTTCAGATTGATTTGATCTGACAGACCTTTACTTAGATCTATTTCCGCACAAATTCTTTCGAAGGTGTATATGCCTTTCTCTCCCCTAGAGGGATCCATTGCCAAATAGCGACCCAAAGAGTTACCAATTTCTTGGAAGACAAAGGAGTGCCATAGATGAGCAGGCATATTGGGAATCCTAACCCATATGGGTAGTTTGGTGATGACTACCGAAGAAGGGTTGAAATCTGGGAACCAGGGGGTGAGGAATAGCCCTGCTTTTCCCCAAAACCATGGACCCCCTATTAGGGCTTTTTGATATTCCTCATTGGAAGGAAATAGAACAATGAAGAAACCCTTAGATCAGAAGATGAACTTGTTGTTGTTAGTCCAAGTGGATTGAATCCATTGATATGGATCTGTTGTGCGTGGCCATAGTCCATTGAAGTGGCAAATGATGGCAGATTCTATAAACATTTGATGTTGGTTTTCAAGATCTAGGTGGGAGATTTCTACTAAGGGCACATCCTCCGATTTATCCACTAGGAAAGGCCTAAGGGCTTCCATATGATGAGTATATTTCTTCGTGGTTTGTGTGGCATTCTTGGATGGTTGTGCATGGATAACATCTTTGTAAGAGAAGGAATGGGCAAACGATGGTTGTCCAGTTTCCCCTCCTCACAGATGGAGAGTTAAAACCACCAAGGCATCCTTTTCAATATTGTAGAATGAAAGCAGGAGAGAGTCATTGAGTTTTTTACCTCCATATAGAATTCGTTGAGAGGCGGAGGGTATCCTCAGCTTAAGTTCAAGGGCCAGCAAGAGGGATCTCACCAAATCCGTGGAGTAGACCTAGAGTAGCAGATTTTTACTTAATAAAAGAGCGATTTGTATCTGAAAAGAAGGGGGGAGGGGGGGGGGGGAGATCTGGAGAACCCAGGATGCCATATCTCATTCGAGAGGCCAGAGAATCGAAAGTTGAGGGATTATTCCATATCATAGTCGCTGCAGAGTGAATAGTCTTCCCATCGAGCAGCACGCTGCAGTCCATTGGCGTTGCATGATGGCTTGGAGTTGTGCAGACTCGTCGAACCTGAGAGCAACCATCCATAATTTCGTGCATATTCTCAGCCCCGGCAGCTAGCATGGGTATAGAGCTGTCCGTGGTCTGAGGAGCTTCATTCTGCAGTCGAACCCTAGAACTAAGCTAGACCCCAGAGTTACTGCTGTCAAGGTGTGGGCCAAGGGGTAACAATGGCTCATGGCCGTTAAGAAATTCAAAAACGATGGATTCGCTAGTTTTTAGAGCGTGAAGGGTCTCATCCAGATCTACGTTTAAGAGTGAGGGTCGTCGAGAGCGCAAAACTCCATAGCCCGAGAGATGGAGCAACTACGGCATGAGGAAACTCAAGCTACCATGGCCTTTGGTGTCAAGCTCTGGCTTGGCAACAGCAGAGTGAGGGAGAGCAGTAACCCTTGCCATATTTTTCATTACAATACATTCATTATATTATTATAAAAATGATACATATTTATTTTATATATTTAATAATAATAATAATAATAATCCATTAAAGTAAAAATAAAATTAAGTTTATATTTCTAACCTAAATATTGTTTTTAAAAATTAAATGTAACCCATTTTATTTTGCGGGTCTGCGGTGCTACTGGGTTTGCAGGTTTGCGGTGCCACTGGTCTAGTGCGGGTTTTTTTTTAACTATAAAATTATTTCACTGGTCTGCGGTGCGGGTTTACTGGTCTACGATGTGGGGTTAACAATTGTGGAATGATACAATTGTCTGCGGTGATTCAAGATCTATTAATAGAATAAGACTTGTGAATAAGCCCTGCGTACTAAGGATTTTAATTTCAGAGAGCTTACTTCTCACCGGCTTTCACGATCGTTAGGTTTATCCCTGGAGCAGAACCTTTATTCGTACAAAGAATCGATTGCTTGCAGGAAATTCTCAGATTTAAATTTTCAGGGAGCTTTACCTCTGGACAGCTTCAAAGATCCTTAAATATTCCCAGAAAAGAACCTTTATTAGCACAAATAATCATTAGCACGACCTTCGGAAAGCTCTAGAAAATTTCAAGGTCTGCGGTGCGGTTTTACTGGTTTGCGGTGCGGGTTTGCGGGTCTGCGGTTCACAATTGTGGAATGATACAATTAATATGATACAATTGTCTGCAGTGATCCAATTTCTTTGAGCGGGTTTGTTCTGTGGGTCTACAGTGCATCAATATTTGCGTGGGTCTACGGTGCTGCTCTGCGGACTATTACTTTCGCAGGTTTATTCCGCAATTTAGCTTTGCGGCCTTATAGACCTGCAGTTCTTCACCTTTGGGTCTAGTATGGCTCCTAGCTTCACAAAGATAATTGTCGGCCCAATTTCGTCCACCTCTGAGAGTCAAGCTCCTGCCCATATTGTAAGTGAAGCCCCAGCTCCCACTGTGCAGGTGGTCAAGGCCTCACTGGATGAGGCCTTGAAGTTTTCTGAAAGTGCCTTAATCTGCCGGTTTAATGGCTTTTGGCCACGGCTGACAGCTCTCCACAATTGGATCTCGGAGGTATGGAAGCCAGTTACTTCTGATGAAATTAACATCTACCTGTGTGCTAAGGGTTTCTTTATAGTAGATTTTGAAAATTCTGAAAGCAAACAACATGTTTTAGATTTCGGCCCTTGGTTTTGGGAAAACTCGGGCCTATTCATGAAGCCATGGAACCCATCATTCGATCCCTCAACAATAGTCATAACCTCAGCACCAGTTTGGGTTATACTGCCAAACCTACCTTTGCATCTCTGGAATCTCTCCTCGCTAAAAGCCATTGGAAATGCAATTGGGAAATTCTACTGCAGGTGCCCAGAAATAGAGGAATATGTCAGAACCACCTATGCACGCATTTGTGTAGAAATGGACTTTAGCACCACATTCCCAGCTGAAATAATCCTGACAAGCAAAGATTATGTATGGAACCAAAAACTCGACTATGAAAGCGTCCTCTTCAGATGTCGATCTTGCTTTGAGACAGGCCATCTAGCCAAAAATTGCCCAAAAGCCTCCCAGAAAAATTCTACCAGAAAGAATAACCATAGATCTACATGGTGGGAAGGAGCACAAAAGGAACATTACACTGTCATCAAGGAAGAATACTTTAAAAAAAACTCTGAATCACAAGAAATCAGGCAAGAAAGAAACAACCCTCAAGACAAACAAAGGGAAAGCCCCGCCCAACAACAAAAAAACGAACTCGACAACCCCTCAAGCATCAACAATTATGAGGATTTGAATACCGCGCAAAATAAATCTTCATTTAGCAGCAAAGTAGATCTCCCAGATCCTGAAGATAATATACCAGTGCCCCAAGGATCAGAAGAGATGAAGGAAGTGCAAGATAAAGGAAGTTGGAAGACCGTAGAGAAGATAAAGAAAGCTACAACACCAATCTCGCCAAGAAAGACGAGAAGCCAGACAATTAAGAACTAAGAAAATTATAGGTCAGGTAGACCAAAGTTTGGTCTGAGTGGACGTTAACCACCACCACCACCACCACCATTATCTATTATTGGAATCTTTTGATTTAATAACAATAATAACAAGTTTTATGTCTCATATATTATTAACTATGCTCTATAATATGTATGATTTGGATCTTTTGATTTAGATGAACAATACATATTATAATCTTTTGATTTAGATGAACGATAATGACGAGTTTAACATGTATTTCATCTTGTTAAGAATCTAACTTTAAACAATGATTAGGGTGATTTCTTATGGGTTCATCTTTGATTTCCAGATTTGATTCTTAATAAAGTTTATGGTATTTTTTTATTGGTTTACATTTGAGTTTAAGAATTGAAAAAATGAATCTCCCAGAGGAAATATATCTATTACAGTTTGTTTTCAAACATATTGATCATTTATTATAAATTTGTTTGATCCACATGGTTTATGATGCTATTTCATTTTATATTTGTACCGGTTAATAACAAATTAATCCTAATATTAATAAAATAAACTAAACTTTTGTTCGTAAAAATATCCTTCCAGCAGCATAAAAAGACCATTTCATCTACAGTGAAAACGAATACGAATATATATTATTTAGAAAATAAATTACATAAGATTTACGTATGGACGCACCAAACACGGTCGACCCAACGTGTGACTTACCACCACACACGGTCTACACAACATGTGACTTACCACCAAAAGGGCTGAGGCAACGAACATTGAGGGGAACATGTGACTTTTCCATTAAAATTAAGTGTTGGGCCACATAAATTTGTAAAAGGTTATTACTTAATTAATAGTGTGAAAAAGGTTATTACTTAATTATTAGTTTTGTAAAAGGTTATTACTTAATTACTAGTTTGAAAAAGGTTATTACTGAATTATTAGTTTGAATGAAATAATTACAAAATATTTAATTCCGTTTATATATATTATTATATGAATTTAATTCAATTTATGTATAACATTATATGAATTGAATTTTTATGATTTTATTTTGAATTTTTATAATGTTATTTTAATGAATTTTTTTTAGTTGCTTTAAACACTATTAAATGATTCTAAATTAAATTACGAGTGGCGTAGAAATTATTCATAAAATTATTATAATAGTCTAATAAAGCATGTGATCTTGTATTATGTAAAAATAATTATTATATTTTAGATAAAAGAATTTTCGGATTAATCAGTTAATGTGGGTCATCCTCAGGACAGGTGGAAAGACTAATCAATCTCGATGAATAAATAGTGGAGATGCATCATTGTCCGGAAATAGCCATTAGAAAATTAGTTAGTAGTTAAAAAAAAAAAAAATTAATTAATTAAAAATAGGTTAATAAATTATTAAGAACTTAAAATAAATAAATATAATAGGTAATAGGAGGGAGAATTTTTTTTAAAATATGTATAATTAATTAATTGTTTAGATAAAGATAAATCAATCATTTAAATAAAATAATAAGAAATAAAGAAGGATTAGGGTGGACAAAAATAAATAAAATAAAATAACCAAATAAATAAATAAGTAAATTATTTAATTAATTCAATAAAATTTAAAAGAGAGAGTTTTTAAATTATTAAACTAAATATAAGGTAATAGGGAGGGGTAAAATAAAATTATTTAATAAAATAAAATTAATAAATTAATTAAATATCCCAATAAAATTAATTAATTAAATAATAAATAATAAAAATAATAAAATAATAAATAAACAGAGATACCTTGGAGAGGGGCAAAAATTATTAAAAATAAAAAATTAATATATTAATTAATTAATTAAAATAAAGTAAAATAAAATTAATTAATTAATTAATTAAAATTAAATCAAATCAAATAAAAATAAATCAGTAAATTAATTGAAATAAAATAAAACTAAAAAACTAAAAACTAAAACAAAATTACCTGGCGAGAGCCGAGGTCCAACTCTTACTTTATTCTCAACCATCATCACAGTTGAGATTCTTAGCATGTCGTTCAATTTCGGTCGCCTCCCTTAATTTCCTATGGTGGAAGTGATCAACCTTAGCAATGACTTTTGAGTCTTCAATACAAACATGGTGGCGATATTTTTCCACATGTTTAGCAGGAGATAAGGTACGAGACCGATTATGTCTAATATCCGCTGCATGCTCCCGGATTCGCTGCCTAATGGATCGACCTGTTTTTCCCATATAGGGGGTTCCACAAGAACAAGGAATCATGTAAACCCCTTTTATGTCCTTAGGGTCGATAGGGTCTTTAACAGACCCAAAAGAATTTCTAATAGTGCAGAGAGGTTTGAAATAAGCAGAGATATTATTTCTCAAGGACATGGGAAATTTTGTCCGTTTTTCCCTGGATAAATGGGAGATGGACCTTGGAAAAATCGTCTTGCCACATAATTTTTTTTTGTTTTTAATTTTTATGTTTTGTTTTATTTTATTTTATTTTTATTTTTATTTGATTTTAATTCATTATTTATTTATTTATTTTTATTATTATTTATTTTTAATAATTTTTTCCCTTCCCTAAGGTATCTCTGTTTATTTATTATTTTTATATGTTTATTATTTATTATTTAATTTATTTATTTGATAGGAATATTTAATTTATTTATTTATTTTATTTTATTAAAACTAAAAATTTTACCCCTCTCTATTACCTGTTATATTTAGTTTAATAATTTATAAATCTCTCTTTTTAAATTTTATTGAATTAATTAATTAATTTACTTATTTTATTTATTTATTTTTTTTGCACTCTAATCTTTCTTTGTTTCTTATTATTTTAATTAAATTATTGATTTATCTTTATCTAAACAATTAATTAATTATATATTAAAAAAAAATCGCCTCCTATTACCTATTATATTTATTTATTTTAAGTTCTTAATAATTTATTAACCTATTCATAATTAATTTTTATTTAATTTATTTATTTATTTTTAACTAACTAACTAATTTTCTAATAGCTAGTTCTTAACAACTAGTTTTCAATGGCAATTTCAGGGAATGATGCATCTCCACTATTTATTCATCGAGATCGATTAGTCTTTCCACCTGAACCACATTAGCTGGTTAGAAACGTCCACCTAATCCTAATGATGTGATTAATCTGAAAGTTCTTTTATCTACATTATGGATCACAAAAGTATTAGATCTAAAATTATTATATTGTGTCATTCAAAGTTTTAGTTGTTGTATATTTGTTTCTTACCTTTCCATTTATATTTTTTTTAAATTAAAAAATAAATTATGTTTTTTTTAATTAAAAATTACAATATAAACTACTATATTGTGTCATTCAAAAGTTTAGTTGTTTCATATTTTTTTCTTACATTTTCATTTATATGTAGTGAGAATTAAATATTAAAAATAAATTGTGTTTTTTTTAATTAAAAACTACAATATCAACTATGCTATTATGTTGTCTATACTTTCATGATATGATATGATAGTTTGACTTAGCTACATCAAATGATAAAAGAGTTTGTATTTTTTTATTAATTAAATAAAATCTTTATTAAAAATAGAAATAAGGTTTACAAATAATTATTTTCCTTCTTTATAAACTATTATCTACATTTTATAGATTTTTGAAAGTATACGAGATTAATAAAATTAAATTGATGGTGAAAGTGAGTTATTTTAGATAATGGTTACACCCTTGGAGACCATTAAAGCTAGCCAAACATTCTATAATTAATTATATATCAAAATTTTATAGAGTCTATATGTTATAAAAGAAATCAAAAGTTCATTTTATAAACCAATCGCATTTCAAAAAATATAGATTTTTTTCACATTAAAAAATAAACATATGCCATTTTAAAATTAAATCATAGATATAGTAAAGGTCAAAGTTAGATTAATAATGGTGGAAGTGGAAATTGATCACTAAAACTGATGCAGTATATGTATGTATGACACCATATATGTATGTATGCCACCATATACGTATGTATTTCCTCCCTAGAAAAAACTTGTTTCCTACTACAATATATTTGATATTTTATGGTAGGATAGAAGGGATGAATGTTGTCATTGATCCAACCATTTGTTGCATCTTAGCTAGAGGATATAAGTTGTAATTTGTTATTATTGACTCCCACAATTACATCGATTTCTAAATTGGAAAAATATTTTAGTGCATCTCTCTTTTCTTGAAAATCCCCATTTACCTTATATTATTATTTCTCAAAGTTAAAACTTGTTCTAACCAACCATCTCTTGATAAAAATATATTTTTGTTAATTTTTTTTTTACAGCTTATGAATTATCATATATTTGAGCAAACCCTAAATATTTTTCACCTCTAAAATTTACATGAAAACCAAAGACCACAATTATTGAGGATTGCAAACCTTTCCAACTTCTCCCTCAGTTCAGACTACACATTTTCATAACACATTAATTATATTATTCAGTACAAAAAAATAAACGAGAAGAGAGTAGAGAAAATTTACATGTACATTTCGTGGCTTGATATTCTTCATTAAAAATACCCCAAAACTTATACATTTGAAACAATTAGTTGTGCTCAACATCAATCATATTTGTGCATAAAACAACATAGGATTAACTTCAAATTTCAGAACAAATTAATTGACTAGCAATATCACCATGAAAAGATAAATAGGTTAACTATGAACCTTAAAAATTTCTTTCTACTCAAAATCTTGTTTTTCATGAACTTTGTGGTGTAAATAGGAATCGTTTTTTCCTATGTAGGCAACATTGATGTTTTCTCACTTTTCTACGATGTTGTCTACAACCTACTCTAGTACAATAACATTGTAGTAATGCAAACTCCAAAACAGTTACATTAACAATGTAATGACTTTGACAACAAAATTAGGTTAATTAAACTATTGTTCATTATGTTGTAATGCAAGTTTCATTCCAAGATGTGAAGTTATCAGCTCGAATTTTCCAATAAAAATGAGATATATAAGATTGTTCTTACACCAAAACATCAAAATTTTGTCTAATCAAATATTTACAAATTATTATTTTTTAATTATAATAAAAAACACATCATTTATTTCTAAAATTCAACATTAAATTTTATATAAATCAAAATTAATTTAATAATAATCCATTTACAAATCAATTACTAGAATTGTTAAAATCAATAAAAATAATAATATTTAAAATATTTATTATTAAATATTTTATTAAAAACACAAAAAATAAGAAATAACATAAATGTATGAGCCATAATATAAAAATATAATGTTAATAAAATCATATATATAAATAAACATGATGATTATAAATAGTTTTAAAAACAATTTACAAATTTACAAACATTTTATTAATAAATTGAATATTTAATTAGAATACATTTAAAGAATTTATTAAGGAAAACTTCCATTCACTATTTGTAACCCTGAGACATGCTGACCTTAACAAAGTACATGTATCAAAATTCCAATTTAGAAAAGGGGTTTATCTAAAACACTAATCCTAATAATAGTATACATATAAAAAAATCCTCCGAAAACGTAGTACTATAATAATAATAAATTTGTTATCAATACAAAAAAATTCATGAAAAAATTACAACAATTATAAATGCAGATATATATATTTTTCTAATAAATATTTATATAGAAAATAAATAATAATAATAAAATAATACAATTTTTTAAAACATTTATAAGTTAGTATTCAAAACTATTTAATTTAAAAAAAAATTAAAATTCAAAAAAATTAAAAAATATATATTTAATCATTAATAATTTATAAATTTAAAACAAAGAACATATATAAGAATGAAAGTATGGGAAATTTTAGAGTATTTTCCCAAATTCCATGGAGCTTAAGCTAGGTAAACTATAGGACTTGATTATGAGTCCATATTCCATGGATGGTAACTTAGGTAAATTATAGATCGTGATTCTGGGGCCTCACTCTGAGGGAATAAAAGAGAGTCTAATTTGTTAGCAATAACAACTAGCAACAATATCAAAGAACTTCACGTCTAGCTCTTGACCACTTAAGTTAACCTTGGGTAAGGAAAGAAACTTAATATGGTTTATAGGACCTTAAGAAGGTAAGAAATTGCTTGAAAAAATTTAAAATTTTATTTAAATATTAAGAGAATTGTTCTAATATTGTCATAGTTTTTCTCATTCAAAAGGTTAATAAGACTCGTAATGTGACAAGTATTTTGAAATTTAGATCTAATATGAATATACACTGGACAATTTAGAATAAATTACTAGTCATTTTCAACCCTCTTAATGTGGTAACGGTGATAGATTCTTTCATCCCATGGTGTTTAGGAAATTAAGGAATGTTGAATTTAATTATGGAGCTCATGAGAATTTCTTCCTATATATCAATGCTTATTTTCCTCTTTATACTAGTTATGACAAAGAGATGCCTTTGATTTTCAAGATTTGGGTTGATCATCTCTTTGTAATATCTTAATTTCATTTTCTCATCTAACTCTTTATCACAACATAATTGCCCCTTCAATTTTGATTTAATAATATTATTACATTATCCTTATTTTGCAAGATAATCTCTTTATTATCCACTAATTATCTAGTGAAGATATAACATCCTTATGCCACCCACATTTGAGCCAAGGGTGATTTTATCTAAAGTTTGAAGTAATTTTTAGGAAGACTCTTCTCTTCCATGTTGTTTAACCTCTTCTTTCTCATTTGAATCCTAAGGAGGACTATAGCCTAATTTCGGATGTGTAAGTCATAAAGTCATATTTTTATGTAAAATGGAACTTCATAGATATGTAATTGATGAAATAAAACCCAATTAAATATGACCACATCAACGACACACCTTATAAAAGGAAATAGGAAGAGAGTGAAGGTTGAGAATGACATGTCACAAAATTGGCCTCATTGAATGTAATGGTACTTCTTAATGGAACCCCCCCCCCATCTCTCTCTCTCTCTCTCATGTTTTTCTGATGTACGTAATTCTTGATTTTTACTTATTTTCTAGTGATTAATTTCATGGAAAATATATATGTTTTCTCTCCACATGTCATCCTCCTTCCCAAACAGTATTTCCAAAGTTATCCAAATTTGATTTGAAGTGTTGTATGTTTGAACATGAAATAGTAATTTTAGAGAAAATGATAAGAAAAAGAGATCAAAGGCCTCATCCGTGTGATGGAAATATATGGATTTTCAACTGAGATATTTGGTTCAATCCCTGATACCATGTGAAATTGTAGTTGATCCTGCATAGGATGGATCTAGCTACAAAATAATGAACAAAGCTTGAGGAAACAGGAAAGAAAAATAATAGAGAAAATAATTTAATAAATTCTAGTCATCCTCAAAAGAGAACTATGAATGCAATTCAATGCAATATATTCTACATGGTTGAATTAATATAATATTAAGTATATAGTGATTCTAAAGAGATGTAAACATACCCTAAAGGTAACTAATGGGCCCCAGAATTGGATATTTTATAAGGCCCATTAGGTCTCCTAGACACCTAAAACATTTATTTAACCCCTTTCATTAGAGAAATTTTGAGGTCTAAAATGGGTCTCAAAACAATAATGTACAACCAAAATCAACTTTATAAGAACCAATCAAATTCAAGATGTTGATGTCAACTATGGGGGTTGATTCACCATTTTTGGAGTGAAAACATAAAAAGATTAAAAATGATAAAATAATAATAATAATTTTTCGACTCGTATTTTCAACTTATCTTCTTATGATTTTACTCAAATTTCTAGTGAGAGTACTCATTGGATGCTTAATTTAATTCCTTATCCAAGGAGTACTGATGTTGCATACTTTCGATGGACTTTTCTAACAAAAAATGAGAAATACATGAAAAAATGTGATTGCAATCAAGTTTTTCATATATTTATCATTTTTCGTTTAGTAGGGTCCATAAAAAATATGCAACATGGGTACTCCTTGGATGAGGAATTAAATTCTGCATCCAATGAGTGTTTTCGCTTGAAATTTGAGTAAAAATGTAGGGAGATAATTTGAAAATATGAGTTGAAAATTATTTTTTTCTTTTTTCCCGCTAAAATTTGATGATGTAATCTAATCTTATTTTATTATTTCCACTATTATTTTATAATATTCTTTAGGAGACCCATTTTATATGCACAAAATTTAGGTTAGGTCAAGAAGAAAAGGAATAACCTTAAACCTCATCACACATCTAAATCTGTAACGAATTAGAATATATTATGCATGAAACATAGATAACTATCTGAACAGTATTGGTCATGTGAGAGTAAGGTTTCATAAGGGCACTGACTTTTATAGTTGAGGGAGTCGATGGCTTTTAACTGTTATCACATGGGTCATCAATGGAATGAGTGTGATCTGCGGAATGTGGCGTAGATGGAAGTGATGACGAATTTCCGCTAGGATTATCCAATAATTCTCTGGTGTTTGCCCAAGAAATATATGGTTTACATTCAATGAAAACAAATTAATAAATCTGCAATGCCAAATATACCACCGAAAACTAATGTAACTATGTTATTATTGCAAATAACAATAAAATAAATATGAACATTTATAATCATGTCCTATCATCTGCATATACACGCCCAACAAGAGCCTAGAAGAGGTCATCCATGGGAATGAATCCTACCGCATAAACATTGTTTTGATCGTAGATATATCACTCACTCACAACGAATCAATTTTCAAGAAACCACATTTTTTTCCTTTTATATTGCACAGTTAAATGAGACTTTAGTTGCTACATTCACAACATATATCTTATTTATGTCAAATGGCAAGTTTAAGAAAGCATGTAATCTTTGAAAGAGAAATGTGAAGAATATATATATCAACTACTGTTGGAGGACAGGGAAGGTGATGGAGAAATGAATTTACAAATGGCTTTTTTTTCTCTCAAATTTTTTCATCATTTAAATGTTAATATACATAGTTGAGGTTAAAATATTTTAATATTTTACATAATATGTACGTTGAGATATTTAATTTATGAACTACATTTTCCATGGTTTTTTTGTTATTAAAATATTTTATTATGACCTACATTGATTTTTTTATTATTATGAATATTTTAAATATGACATATAAATTTTATATCAACAATCAAATGAATTACACATTCCCCTCTAATTATTTTTGATATTTTTTATTCTTAATTATTATTTTTCATTGAAAATTGAATATTTTACTATTTACAACATTAATATATATATATATATATATATATATATATATATATATATATATATATATATATATATATATATATATATATATATATATATATATATATATATATATATATAAAGTTAATATTGACATAAATTAATTAAGATTATTTAAATTCTGTGTTGAAATAATTATAAGTTATAAAAAATGATGATGATGATGATGGTTAATGGTTAATGATGATGATGATGATAATAAATGGGATCTGCATCTCCCAATGCAGTTAGGGTTCCCTCCTCCATGTTCACTTCAATATGGTCGACTGAAACATAACAGTTGAAAAATTAGGAAAGCTATACAAATCAACAAACAGATACTAATTGGACATAAATGCTTTGGTTGCATGTAACGCCATAGATAGAGATAGTGATGATTTGAACCTCCTGATGCGGCCATAGCCTTCATAGCGCTTATTTTCATTTTCTCATTCTCCATGATCGATTTGAACACTATTTTCTGCACATAGAAATAATGGTTAATGTTTTAATGGTTTGTTTTGGTTAGTTAATGTGAATTTTGAGATAACTGACATTAGGGCTAGTTTATTTTATCCTAAGAACATCATTTAGTTATCAAAATCACATGTGATCCCAAGTGGACTAGGCCATACCAACAATTAGTATAACTAGAATTTTACCCACAGGTGATATTTCCACCCTAAAATACTTATAAAAACACCTTATAATGTTCTATTCTACTTAAAAGAACACATTATCATGGTCTATCCCTGGTGAACCAACTTGCACTGGTTAATGGTGTCTATACATAAAATCTTCAATCAATCACTTAAATATATATATATATATATAACAAATCATACCTTCGACATTTTGATAGCTGTTTGCAGAAATAGAAACGTTTTAATATCTCGAGGTCCAGGCAAATCAAATTAGCATACGGGCCTTGGACGATGTGTTTTTTGCAACCAAAAAATGGTTGTGATGGGCGCGTGAAGAATATTAATAGTTGCAAGGTGAGCAAAGTCAGTCATGACTTGAGGGAAGGTTCTGCGTTCATGTGGGAAGGAAGGAGCAGTATTGACTACGTGCTGGTATTAATAAGTCTTTGGAGCCCATAAATATACCGATCCAATGGATGCGGACACTCTGGCTTAGGCGTCTTCGTGGAGTCAATGTAGACGCGATTGCGCATTTTCGAAAAACGACTTTGGTTAGTTTTAAAATTTGAAACTATTTTTTCTATTTTTTTTAATTCGTAAACATTGAATCAGGAAACAAATTGAAGAAATATTTATATTCTCTTGATATACTTTTATGCGATTAATGATCACCATTGTAGCATACACTCTTACAAATAAAATAGTTCACCTTTTTATTTTAAACATATTTTTACACTGTAAGAATTTGAATTATTATTTTTTTTTTTTTTTTGTGAATTCAGTGGGACCTTGCCATTTCTATTATATTTAAAGACATGTTACAAAAAATATAAAGTCATTCTTTGGCCTCAACCTGCCCGAGAGGGAAACCAGGTTTGTTGGCCTTCTGAAAACATGATTTGCATCCCAATACTGAAATTGTCTCTTACGTCTATAATTTTCTTGCACTACCTGTTTCACTACTTTAATATGTACATGCATAACAAACTTTAAGAGTTCAAAACTAACAAAAAAACCATCAAATCTAACAAGACAATCTTCTAACCCTCAGATGAGGAGACTGGGGCAGGATCTTTGACATTAGATCCTGGCATTTCTGCTTGATTGAGTTGCTGAAGGATCTTCTGGAGAGTTTTCTCCATGCACCCCACTTTGTCATCTAGTCTGCTAACTCTATCTGCAGTCTGGTATTGAGTGATCTTTATATGCTGCTGGTTGTCCTGAATCTCCAAGAGTTGAGCCTGGGTACGGAGGTCTGGCTGCATTGCTTCAGTCTTTGCTTGAACTGGATGATTACTCTGTATTGCTTTTGCTATCAAACATTTCACAATCCAATACGTATGGACTGTCTGGTTAAACAATGTAAGCCTGCCTCGTGTATGACCTGGGTCTGTAATAAAATCGAGGATCTCTACCTCTGTCTCATTATCTTCTGATTCCTGCTGAATTTCTTTTTCCCATCCATTAATATCATTTCTAACTACAGAGGGATTGCCTATAACATAGTTAACTGCCAGCGTTTCCAGATGTTCCAAATACGTTTTCCGACCCCTTTTCTTAGGAGCTGGTTCAGACTGAGCAGGCTGCTTTCCTTTGTCAGTGACTGCCCTGTTATGTCGCTTTCCCATTGCTGGGTTGGGTTTATGAACAAAATCTGGCATACAGAAGTAAACATAGTAAGAAAGAGTATTAAAACAAAGCATGCACCTTACGGTGCCCTTGAGAGTATGGTTGTCTGGTCTGAGTAAACGCCTCTGTCTCTTATCATTATTATACCACTGAAACAGGAGATGAGATCTAGATTCGGCCAGCGTTTTATTCTTACGCTTCCTGTGATAACTGGGAGAGTTCCTATCACGGGATTTGATATGACTCTGCACTTTTTCCTCAGGATAAAACAAGTTTTGGTTTCCCGACACAGACAAGCGCAAACTCTGCTGCGGCAGACTACCTACAGACCATAACCGCTCTATTTTCCCCTTCATATAAACATTAATACCCTTGCTATTTGGACGTGCTACGCCCAGACAGAGAAATGACATTGTATGGCAGGGATTCTCTACAGGAAAATAGATGAAACCATGACTCTGGCCAAGGAATTCTAGCCTAAGGTTAATGGTATGACGCCTCATATTCCCATAGATACTACCAGAATTAGGCACAGGGGGATTTCTATTTGGGAGATGACTTCCTACCAAAACCTGGTTGTCGCGTTGATCACACTTATAATTGGGGGTTTTACTCCCATACATTCGAACAGAGCTTGTATCGGGTGCAGAGGAGTAACAGGGGTCACGGAAACAAGGAGGGACCGGTGTCAATTCTGGTTCCAGACAATTAACAAACGACATAAAATCTAAACTACCATCATGACTATAGACCATATCTTCTGCATATAGCATCATTAGAGCTAAGATTATCGTAAAAACATACCCAGATAGAGTCAAGCTATATCCTGGGTGAAGAGCTGTAGTTCGCCTTCGCTGCCACCTCCAGTCTCTCGCATGCAATGGATAATGCATGCAGGATTGAAGGGGTGGAGTTAAATGACTTACCAAGTTCACAACTGCTTTTCCGCTGGCCTGCCAGACACCCTGTCCATCATGCACCATCATTCCTTTGCCGGCGCTCGCACACTCCACTTCGCTGGTCTGACAGTTCATATGAAGCGGTCTTAATTATCATTAATGGGAGCGCTTGCCAAGTTGTCGCCTCCCCACTTCATGATGGCATGTGTACACCCCGATCGGGGGGTTGGAGGTCTTTTGCCACTATCAACTGGAGCGATTGTAGTTCTACATTCCATATGAGATCAGTTGGGCGTCCCTCTATGCTGCTCCCAGCATTCTCACATCCCCAGTTTTCCAAATAGTCTGCTGCTGCATTTCCTTTCCTTCTAACATGGTGAGGGATCAGGTATTGTATGCGTTTCACCAATTGACTCACTTCCTCTATGAGAGCTGCTGTTCTCCAAATTTGGGAGATTTTCTCCCATTGAGTTCCCTGTTGGAGTTTTTGGAGGACCCCTGTGACCATAGTTGAGTCCCCTTCAACAATGATCCTCTGATACTGTTCTCGGATTGCTATCTGCAGGCCTTGCTTGACCGCCGTTAATTCTGCTTCATTATTTGTTGCGTGGCCTAGATCTAGGGCATAGAATCTACAGACATTCCCTTGTGACTTTCTAAAGATCCCACCTGATCCTGCTTGGCCAGGATTCCCTTTGGATGCCCCATCATAGTTAAGTTTCAAAAAGCCAGGTTGGGGAGGGCGCCATTGCTCTTCTATTGAGTGACTAGGAGGTCGGAATTTCCAAAGCCCTTGGTTGAGCATCTGCGGTTTTAGATTCAGTTTTTCCAATATGAGGACTTCAATCCCAACTGCTTTCCAATCTTCATCCGTCCATTTTTCCGTTAAGATGGTTTCCCGGATGTTTTCTATGGAACGCTGCCATATAGTAATCATTGGTTGTTCTTCATTTTGAAAGACCCTCTCGTTTCTTGCCTTCCAAATATTCCACAGTAGGAATCCTAATGCAAGGGTCCACGCTCTATTGATTACTTGATAGTTAAATCTTCCTTTTCCCCAATTTTCTATGATTTCTGTCACATCTTCATTGTTATTTATCAGCTGCCTAAATAGAAGTGTTAGATTCTCCCACAGAGGCTGAACTTTGGTGCAGTAGTTGAGCAAATGATCTATCGTTTCTTCTTATTTTCGACAAAAGGGGCAACATGATGGCCCAATCATACCTCGTTTTTGTAGGTTTTCCCAAGTTAATATTCTACGGTGACTTACTAACCAAATAAAGTAAGTGACCTTTGGCCAATGTCTCATTTCCCAGATCCTTTTCCATATTGGTCTCGCATTTTCAACACCTTGGTGAGTGTGGATATAATATCCCTCCTTTATAGTGAACAGACCTCGTGTTTGGTGTCCCCATCTCAGAATGTCAGGTCCTGAGGTAATTCTGAGTTTACGAGTATTTAGCTCTTTAGCGAAATTATTCCACTGTTCCGTTTCTGGGGCTGCCGGCCATCCTTGTTTGTCTTTCCACTTCCTCCACATACCATCTTGATTATTGCTCCAATATTGCTGCACTAGCCTGTTATTCGGTGTATTGGTAAATAAAAAAATTTCTCCTAGTTCAAGTCTACTAAATAATTTGTCCCGTTGTTGCCAAGAGTCTTCCCAGAAGAGCGCTGTATTTCCTTCCCTAACTTCCCAGAAACTATGTGTCCAAATTAAAAATATGTTCATCGCTGCTAGATTCCATATATATGACCCTTTTGGTGCTCTATCAACTTTCATTCGACCTACAATAGTTTCTGGCATATCATACTTAGTTTGCCATATTCTCTTCCAGAAATCCTGCCCTCCTATGAGCCAGCGCCACCAGAGTTTTGCCCCCAGTACATTATTTAAACTGAAAGGATCGCACAATCCCAATCCTCCTGCCGCCTTCGACTTAATCAATTTCTCCAAAGATAGTAGCACCCACTTCCTATTTGATTGGCTCCCCTGCCACAAAAACTTTTTGAAAATTTTTACCAACTATTCACATATTCCTTTTGGGCAAGCTCTTCCCGAGAGCTGATAAATAGGTAAGGCTTGCAGCACCGATTTTAATAGAGTAAGACACCCAGGTGCATTCAGCGTTCTAAACGCCCAATTTTGAATTCTTTTCTCCACTCTGACTACAATATCTTTCCAATCAACTATCCGCGTAGGGCCAGGGTTTAATAACATGCCAAGGTACTTAAGCAGAAAGGATCCTCGTTGAAAGCCTAATGCCCTGGTGAGGTGATTCTGCATCAAAACTAGGCAATTGAAGAAATAAACATTTGACTTGTCCTTATTAATTTCAGTGCCCGAGGCTTGCATAAACATCTCCAAAATTTTAAGTATACTCTTTCACTCTTTCAGTGAGGCCATGCAAAATAGTAAAATATCATCTACAAATTGTTGGTGTGTCAAGGGCAGTTAAGGCCCCCATAGTTTCAAACCTTCTAGCTTACCTTCTACTACATGTGCTTTGATTAAGCGCCCCAGTCCCTCTGCTGCTATGATGAAGAGGAATGGAGATAGGGGATCTCCTTGTCTAAGCCCACGCTAACTATTGAACGGTGTTGAAGGACTTCCATTCAAGAGTATGGAGAAAGTCGGGGAGGATATGAATGAACGCAACCAATGAATCCATCGTTCATCAAACCCAAAGGCTCTCATCACCTCTGTCAAATAATGCTAGCTTATGCGGTCATACGCTTTGGAAAGATCCAATTTTATTAATAAGCCTCTCTGTTTGTCTTTCTTGAGTGTATGTATTGCTTCTTGTGCCACCACTATTCCGTCCAGGATTTGTCGACCTTTAACAAATCTTGTTTGTTCTGGGGAAATCATCATTGGCAGCAATGGTTTTAATCGGTTAACCATAATAGTAGAGAGAATTTTATAGATGACATTACAGAGGGCTATCGGCCGGAAACCTACAGGGGTATCAGCACTCTGTTGTTTGGGGATAAGAGTCAAGAAAGTGGCATTCAACGCTGGAGACATCTTTTTCTGTAATCGGGATTCTTCAACCACCTCTAGAATATCTTGTCCAATGAACGACCATGCTGCTTTGAATAATTCACTGGTAAATCCATCAGGGCCCGGAGCTTTATTTATGGGTAGTTGCAAGACCACCTCTTCTACCTCTTTTAGCGTTATTCCTTGTAATAAAGCCAGGTTTTGTTCTCTAGTGATCACTTGGGGGATATGATTAGTGATCTTCCGAAAGGCTTCTTGGCGATTATGGCTAGGCTCTGTGAGAAGATTCTAGAAATAATTGGTCATTTCCTTTTCGATATCTTCATGTTTGATTAACCACTCTCCATTTGTTGCTTTGATAGAGAAAATTTTTTTTAGTTGACGCCTCTTTATCATTTCTCTATGAAATAATTTTGTATTCTGGTCCCCTTCTTTGAGCCATTGTACTCAAGATTTCTGTTTCCACAATATCTCCTCCTGTTTTCTTTGTTCCTCCTGTTGACTAAGAGTTCGACCTTCTTCCACTACCAGCTCTTTTGTGCAACCATTTAGGATTATTCTCTGCTGGATTTCCTTCATTCTTTCTCTCAATCTGATTTGATCCTGGTGAATATTTCCGAATTCTAATCGATTCCAGCGTTTTATTTCAGTTTTTAATTGCTTCAGTCGCAGCTGAAAAGAATGCATTTTATTATGACCGCGGATTGGGTTTGCATTCCACCAGTTTTTAACTTTTTCCATAAAGCCTGGATCTCTAAGCCAAAAGAGTTTGATTCTGAAAGGGTGGTTCTTTCTGCTAGCTTTCACATCTATTTCCATCCTAATCGGCCAATGGTCCGAGCCCAGAGTAGGGAGAATTGCCGCTTCATAATGAATGTCTAGGCTCACCAATGCTTCTGTCACTAAAAATCGATCTAGCCTGGAGGCGATCTGGTTCTACTCTCCTCTGCAATTATTCCACGTATATCTTCCATTAACTATTGGAACATCTACCAGGCGCAAATCTTGTATAACCTCTTGGAATAGAGCCATTTTTGGTTCCTCCCTTCTTATCCCGCCCTTTTTTTCAGATAGGTTTAAAATCATATTAAAGTCTCCTCCTAAAAGTCAATATTTTTCATTATGTAGAGTACTTACCTTTCTTATATCTTGTAGGAATGCCGCTCGCTCTCCTGGAATTGAAGGCCCGTAAACAGCCAAAATAAGGATTCTTTCCTTTGCTCCAAGCTGTCTGAATGTCGCTGTTAATATTCTGGGAGCTCCCATCCATCTTTCTACTATGACCTCCGCTTCATTCCAAATTATGGCCAGTCCTCCCGATGTACCCACTGAGTCAATTGACATCACCACATATGACAGCTTAAAGGACTGTATTATTGTTTGGAGCATTTTCCCTGTAACTTTGGTTTCTTGTACTAACATAACCTGGGGTTTTTCCATCTGTAATTTATCTTTCAAATGACGTTGTTTACCTTTGCTATTCAAGCCCCTTATATTCCAGGAGAGCACCTTCATTAGAATTTTTGGGTAGTTGTTGAAATACCGTTGTTAACGGTATAATCTTTCCGGTATTGATCAGCATTTCACCTACTAACTGAATGGAGTCTTTCAGGGTCGGTCTTCCTCTCTTCTTGGCTGGTTTAGACGAGGTTAGTACCTTCTTACCTCCTGCCTGGTCTCTTTCTTGGGCCTCTCGCTGAGCCTGAGCTGTTAGATAATGTTCAAAGGTATCCTTGTACAATTTCTTCTGGTCTGGCGGGATAAAGCGGTCATCGAGGTTCCTCCACTCAAACAATAGTATTTTCAGTAATTTCTCCTCTGCACTTAGGTCGTCTTTAGATTGTTCAACCTCCATTGGGGTAAGTTCCTGCTGTTGATTATCTTCCATTTCCTTCCCTGCTTTCCACTTTGTTGATGAAAACAACTCTCCGAATAACAACTATACTATTATGCACCATTGATTTTAGTGTTAGACGATTGAAAGAATTTCTACTTTTGATTAAATACAGTTATTAATAAGTTAGAAAAAATACAGTTATTAATAAGTTATAAAAATAATACATCAGTTGCGACTGGAAATTCAGCCGAGCGTAGAACTTCACAAGCAATGGAACCACGTCTCTATTGTTGCTGTTCTCTTCTCGCTGGCATATCAGGCTATTGTTCTCTTCTCTTAAAGTTGTGTGTTTTCTTCTCGCAAGATTGTGGGGTGCGTTAATAAAATATTGAAGAAAATATTTTCTGCATTAGCTCCTCGACACCGTTAATAGTATTAGATTTAGCAATATTCTGCAAGGAACCGCCTATCGTAAGCCTCTTATTTTCTTTCATTCCTATCATTATTAATTTTCTTTATTTTCCTTGTTGCAGAATGCATGATACGTAGCATCAAAGCAAGGCCTTGATGTTAAAAGAGCAGTTGTAGGTGACTATGACAAAATGACTGAACCAATGCTTATCCAATCTGATGACAGTGCCTTTCTGTGGAAGTTAAGACAAAATACGGTTGGTTATAAACTTGTTTACCTCATAGAAAACCCTGATATTACAGTCCCAGATTAATCAATCAAGTTGATTAAAGAGTTTGACACTATGACGTTATCAATGAACACAATTCTTACTTTCCCTGAATTCTTCCTCATCAATGATACGAATACTGTAAGTTGGTTGCATCTTCACAATCTCACAATGTTTGTATTTCATTTAAGAAATGAGTTCTCCGATTATATTGCAGATCCGATGGTCTTAACACTGAATTTCCAGCCATACCCGCATATACATGAGTAAGTAGTAATTAAATAGTCCCGCTGCTTGATTTTATGCTCATGTTGCAGTTTCTATTCGTTTAAGAGATGAGTTCCCGATTATATTGCAGATCTGATGGTCTTATAACTGAATTTCCAGCCATAGCCCACATATACATGAGTGAGTAAGTAGTAACTAAATAGCCCTGTTGCGTGCTTTTTTGCTTATGTTGCAGTTGCTACCATTTGTAGTCCAATAATAATTTAGGTGTCTGTATGTCTATGAACAAATTGGTTTAATATCTTTTTATTTTTTACTAAATTTTACTTTACTCTTATTTAATTTATTAAATGAGAAAATAATAAAACATTTACCATCTGCATATATATTTAAATTTCAAACCTTCTTCTTTTCCTACATCAAATCAAACTTTACATTGTTGCACTTTCATCTCCTGCGACTTGCATGTTGTTTCTAAATTTTAGGTCACTAGAATTAATTAAGAAAATATATTTATTAAATTATAAATAAGAAAAAATAAAATAAAAATTTTATATTATAATTTTAAAAATTTTAAAATTATTATTTATTTATATCCAGTAGTAGAGTTTTTAATGAATTCATTTTAAATCGGTTATTAAAATGATATTGCAAGTCATTATTCGAGAACAGTATCCAAATTTCCATTGTTTTCCTCCAACGTTGCATTGTTGAACTGTCATCTCTGGCTACCTTTAATGAACTCATTTTAAATCTTTCACTAAAATGATATTGCAAGTCATTATTCAGGAACTGTATCCAAAATTTTGTTGTTTTCATCAAACGTTGCAGTGTTGTACTGTCATCTCCGCACTCCCAAATTTTAGGTTACCATAATTAATTAAAAAAATATATTTATTAAGTTATAAATAAGAAAAAATAAAAATAAAGATTATATATTATAATTTTAAAAATTTAAAATTAATTATTATTTATTTATATAATTGTTTTATTTTTCTTTCATATATAATAATTTTAAAATTAAGGATTAATTTTATTTGTTTTATAGATGTTGAATTATTTATATCAATTAGCATATATATTTTAGAATTGCAAGGGAGCTTCTAGATTGTAAAGTGGGATTGCATTCGATTTGTTGTCTTTTTTTTAACTTTCACCATCAAATTTTAAATTCATGAGAAAATTAATATCAATAATCTTCTTGCCTAAATTTTATACAGTGGCTTGCATAAATTTTGGTGGGAACTAACCTTGGTATATCTACATATTTATATTTTTATTTCTACCTAAATTTATGGGAAGAGTTGCATAAATTATGGTGGGAAGTACTCCTTGGTAAATATTTTTATGTACCTTAATATAAAGAATGCTCAAAATATTTACTAGACTTTTAATTTATATGACTATGTTAATTTTATATTAAGTTCTTGGATATGATTTAATGTATTGAAAGGAACCATAACTTTCTCATTTCTTTTAATTTTTTACTAAACACCTACTATAACTAAATGTCTTATAAGACATAAACATTGCACCCAACATTGTCAATAAATGTATATAATTTGTTATTTAAGTATATAATTGTGTTAATTTTGATTTGTTATATTAGTTGACAAGGAGTGTCAGTTTTTAATATATGACAATAAATTATATTTCATTTACAGTATTAACATACTTGATTTAAACAAGTAAATAAACCGTTTGAACATAATTGATCTTACATTGAAAACATCAATTTTCCAAATGGACAATAATTTGGATTTAAACAAATAACAATTTATTGTTTCCCATGCTGATTTTCACAATCATATCCCTATTTTAATCTTTCAAAATCACACCATAAAGTACATCCCTTCATATTATTTATTTAAGGTGTTGTAAGGATTCACTTGGAATATGCAATGGCCACACGAAGGATTTGTCGTGTTTGCAATTTAAATAAAAAAGATTATTAGGATAGAAAATCTCAAGGCAAGAAACATATAAAGGGTATTATGGTTTTACCCTTGAAACTATATCTACATGTTATCTCAAAAAATTTAAAACTTTACTAATCTTTATTTTATTTTCTTAATTTATTTATTTATGTAAATTTATTTATTTTGCTCTCTTAATCAACTTATTTATATTAGTTTTGAAGATTGTTTTAGGGTAAATTGATAGTTGAGTGCTATATAATGTTATATTTTATGTTAAATTATTGTTTTCTTTATTTAATAGGTAACAAATATTTATTATATCATTTTTTAATAATATTTACATTAAATATTTTAAAATAGTTTTCAAATTAATATTATATGAATTCATATTTTGTTCCAATAAATAATTTGGAAGAAATTCTATATTATTGCTACATGTTTTATTTTATAAGTTCTTTTATTTAAATCTATAGCTATTTTAATTTTACTACCCTAAATAGTGGTTTCAATTTTTATATTTTTCATTTTGCTCTCTTAATCAACTTATTTATATTAGTTTTGAAGATTGTTTTACGTTAAATTGATAGTTGAGTGCTATGTAATGTTATATTTTATGTTAAATTATTGTTTTCTTTATTTAATAGGTAACAATTATTTATTATATCATTTTTTTAATGAGATTTACATTAAATATTTTAAAATAGTTTTCAAATTAATATTATATGAATTCATATTTTGTTCCAATAAATAATTTGGAAGAAATTCTATATTATTGCTACATGTTTTATTTTACAAGTTTTTTTTATTTAAATCTATAGCTAGTTTAATTTTACTACCCTAAATAGTGGTTTCAATTTTTATATTTTTCATGTCACTCTACTATGTTAGATTTGTATTTTTATAATTTCTATGATAAGGGAGACAAGAAAACAAGAAAATGAACATGTATGATGATCAATTAGTGAATCAATTATTCATAGTGAGTAATTAATGTTTTTCTACGGATAATACATAGTTTAATTTTACTACCCTAAATAGTGGTTTCATTTTTTTTATTTTTCATGTCACTCTAATATGTTAGATTTGTATTTTTATAATTTCTATGATAAGGGAGACAGGAAAATGATAAGAAAATGAACATGTATGATGATTAATTAGTGAATCAATTATTCATAGTGAGTAATTAATGTTTTTCTATGGATAGAGAGTTAGCAAGTGCTTTGGAGTAACTTATTTATTAAATCAAGTTTCTAATTCATATTTATAAGTTAAATATTCAATTAAATCACATAACATGTATGATGATTAATTAGTGAGTCAATTATTTATAGTGAGTAATTAATGTTTTTCTATGTATAGATAGTTAGCAAGTGCTTTAGAGTAACTTATTTATTAAATATAGTTTCTAGTTTATATTTATAAGTTAAATATTCAATTAAATCAGGTAACATATCACATATGTTTTCCTCTATACTACTCTTTCCTATGTCTTTGGAGTAACTTATTTATTAAATCTAGTTTCTAATTCATATTTATAAGTTAAATATTCAATTAAATCACATAACATATCGCATATGTTTTCCTTTATACTAGTCTTTCTTGTGTTACTGCTTTACAACGTTTCCTTTGCAACATGTGGTGCAATTGCTAGTTATGTATATTTTTGAAAAACAATTTTAATATATATTCTTGAAAAACTTGTGAGTGATTTTATTTTAATATATTTTACGCTTTATAATTTTGAATTATCATAGAAAGTTTTATTATTTCATAATTTTATGAAAAATAGAGAATTTCGAGTGCAATTAGCGATACAAACAAACGCCACAACGCATTGAGTGACCGGCCCCCACAAAGGAAAACGTGTTAGGGTGAATAACGCAACTCCATGATTAACATGTTGGGGCATTCTTCCTCTTTAGTGCATGTTCTTGAAAAAGATGAGGTTATTTCGATGGCACATTGTATTTGGTGATTGAGTAGTTTTATCATCGAAAGGTAATTTATTAATAACAATTAAAAGTATTTAAGAATTTCAAAATATTATTTAATATATAAGTGTGATAGTATTTTAAAATATTATTTAACATATAAACATGTTTTATATACTAGTTATTTTTTTTAGAATATGTAATTTTTACTTGTTTGCTGTGTTGACTCTTTATGTAAGGAGTTTGTTTTATATCATAGGAGGTAGCTAAATCCATATTTTCCTAGTTTGGTGTGTGGTTGAGATATTCTCTCAACCACATTATTGTGCGTCCAAGATAGTTTTCCTATCTTGAAACTATATTTTTATGTATATATATATATAACCATTTTTTATTAATATAATATAGTGTGCATAGTGAGATTTTATCTTGGTATCAGAGCCCATACAGACCTGGACCTCGACCCTTTCTGGGCTGAGGGAAACGAGAGAAATAAAAGAGTATATTGGTATTTTTTAATTAAAAAAAATTGTTTTTCCATTCGAGAAGTTGAATGCCGCAAAAACTCTAATGTGATGTGATTGCGATGGTGCCTTGTGTTTGGAGTTGTTTGGAGCCGAGAGTGATGTTGCTTTGGAGCTCGTGGTTGCCAACAAGCCCCTGGTGGAGCGGGTACTGCGAGGTATAAGCTTCGAGCAGGTGAGTTCGATGCATGCCTTGGATTGAGGTGTTGTGTCGAGAATCGGATGATGTCGTCCATGTAATGCGATGTTGAACCTAGTGTAATAAAGGTGGGAGAAGAGTGGGACATTGTATGGAGTTGTTGACACTTCAAGCGACAATAGGATGTTGGCGTTTCTAAGGCAGAGGGTGTTGTTCTCGATGGAGATGAGCACAGGGTCGTTGGATTTAAGAAGTATGACGGTGTGAATGGGGCAATGTGAGGGCCTCAGCGGAGCCAGGGCTGTAGCTTATGCTTTTGATGCTGCAGAGCAATCAAAAGGGGTTAAGGATACAAGGATGTCTAAGATTCGCAACACGAAACAACGGCGAGCGACGATTGGCATGCCCTGGGCATCGAGCATATGCGTGTGTTGTCCAAGAGCCCCCTGGGCAACAATGCGCCGGCGGCTGTGGTCGGGCTGGAGGTGCACCAGATCGGCAAAATGCATTACGTTCGATGTTGTTGGCATGCTTGTTGTAGTCAAACTGGTTTTTATATTATAATTACCCAGATCATAATGATGCAAATTTTCATGAAAGACATTTTAGCGGATGCAGGGAGGAGTTCCTTCTATTGCAAGTTTTCAGTGAAATAATCCATTTTTTTCTGGATTAATGTTCATACGGATGAGCAACAAAGCTGACGGCAACTGGATATAAAATAAAATTTTAAAGGTAATTGACAAAACTACAGTATGCGTGGATTTCTGTCAAGAATCTCTGTTTGAAGCTAGCATCAAATCCGTTGAATTCTGAATTACTGAAAAGGCCACCTCTATTACCGGGGTTTATCGAGGCACGCATGAGATTTCTTATGGAAGTCTGGTTGGTCGAAGAGAGCAGTGATGTTGCATACTATGTTGTGACAGCTCGGGTACAAAGACCTGAAGCATCCAAACTAATCAGGTTCTAGCATAAAGAAGAGATCTATGGGCTTCGAAAGCACCGCTTATGGTGGAAGAGGAGGGCAGATCTACACCATCACCACCCCTAACAACAATCCCACAAATCCAATGCCGGGGAATTGGATGTAGAAAAGAGAATTTTGTTTGTAAAAACCTTTGAATCTTATGTATTTCGACAGTGAATTTGTGGGCGACACAAGATCGGATGGTGGATTGCTAGATTCTTGTCCTAAGACAGACAATTTGTTATTATTTCTCTTCATGTGGATGTGATTTTCCACGTCTAAATTGTCTGTGCTAGAATGCACTGCATTGAGACCAATTGAAAAGACGTTTATCTATTGCTTCATCAGTGGACCCCTTTAAGGTATCGTTGGAGAAGAATGATTGTTGTTATGTTCGATAAATAGTTATCTCTGGGGAGATAGAAAAATTTGATGTTCTATTTATTTTGTTTCTTGGAATCATGTTAAAATTATTGAGCCTTATTAAGCCTAGCTAACTTAATGTAGGTAAAGTTACTTTGTTAGAATTTGAGACTCTAACAAATGACGGGTTAAGCATGGAGTTCCAAGATTTAATTGAGAAAGACAAAGATTCCCAAGATGTGAACAATGAAAAAAATGAGGTAAAGAAGCAGCAACACTTATTCCAATGGAGCATGTGGAGTTTTCGGGAGGCTTCCAGTTTCTTGTGAATGGGATCGACCTGGTTGAAGGTTGAACACATTTCTAGCATGGTCTCGTGGAGCAGTTCAGTGAAATGTGGTACAAAATATTTGTTGCAGTAGCTAAGGGCAGTTTGGTGAGCTGCCTAGACGTGTCGTTGTTCGTATACAATAATTACCTCTAGTAAATTGTAGCTGAAGCATGGTGAGTTGCAGCTGATGGTAACGTTTTTTTTTTGCAGCATTTGTGGTTAAGGATGGAGACAGGGTAAATATGAAACTAAAAGTTCCAACATATTTGCTTTGATGACACAAATTGTCTTCGTGAATTCCTTGTTTTTTCATGTTTAGCCCGATCAACTTAACATGTAAATGCATTCATGTAAATATGGTTAAAAGAATTAGATGTTGTATTGTTGTGACATTTAGGTTGGCAAGCTATTGTCACAAGTGTGAATCTATGTTGGAATTTTCCATTCCAACAATAGACAAATTTATTTGCAGGAATGATTTACTACCATATATGATGAAGACATTGACAGTGAAAATGGCATCAAAGGATAGTGGTTGGATCTACATCAGAGAGTGGACGAGGATGGAAAATCGAATTCGTGTGAGTTTTTTGTGATTTTCTTGAAATATACTCTTGATGATGAGTCACACAGTTGAATGGTAAGCAAGTGTAGGATGGTTTTGTAGTGGTCCTTTTATGTACCTGGTAACTCCAACAGCTGGAGTGTGTAATGTAAGCCTTGTAAAGGCATATGTTTCCCTGTGAAGTTCGTGGTTAAAAACCACTTTGTAATTGCCACTTTGTAATTACAAGTTTATGGTCAACCAGAAACCATTTTTTGTCACTTTGAAGTGATGGTTTGTGGTGAACCATAAATCACATACAAAGGCTTCACGGCTACAGGAGCCTTCATGGCTATGGTGCCTCGGGTGCATATAGGACCCTTAGTGCTCACAAAGGAGCCTTCGTGCTCCTACAGAAACACCTTACTCACAAGAGAAACCTAGTTTCTCACAGGTCTCAATCTACTGAGCACATTTTTTCTTTTGCGGGGGGGGAGGCGGGGTGGTGGGTTTGCACATATAGGTACAGGTATGCAGTGATAATGGTTGACAAAACCATGTATGATAAGGACATCCTACGAGACTAGAGGTTGCAGCGGTTGGTACCCATACATTTCGGTGGATGGTTGCTCCTTTATATGGACGTCGACATATTCTTTTGTTGGTTCTGAACATGGGGTTTGCCCATTTATGGTGGATCTGAGTTGCAGACACATCATTTGTTGGTTCTGCACATGGGATTTTCCCGTTTGTGGTGGATATGAGTCACAGAAACATCATTTTCTATGATTGACCACAATTAGATTTTGTGAATCGCTATTAAGACAAGTAGTAATTAAGGGGGTGTGTTGGAATATGTAATTCCTACTTGTCTGTGGTGTTGACTCTCTATGTAAGGTGTTTGTTCCTATATCATAGGAGGTAGCTAAATTTGTATTTTCCTAGTTTGGTGTGTTGTTGAAATATTCTCTCAACCAACTTATTGTTCGTCCAAGATAGTTTTCCTATCTTGAGACTATATTTCATGTATAGATATGTAACCATTTTTTATTAATATAATAGAGTGTGCATAGTGATATTTTATCTATTCTTTGTTACTTAGCTTATAGATAAGTGAATTCCTTCTGACATTGGTTATGAGAGTTGTCTACCAGAATATTGGCTATCAGAATAGTTTACCAAAATTCAATTGTGTGCAAGAAGAGCATTTTCTTTCTACACTTATTGTCATGAGAAAACTTACGAAATTATATTTAATTTGGTTTATAAAGAAATTTATTTTTAAATTTTACAAAAATAATAATAATTATGTAATTGGTTATTAAAATCAAATGTTGTTTGGTAATTTCAAGTTTTTTGGTAATTTCAAGTTTTTTGGTAATTTGGAGTTGTTGCAAAACTCTATTCATATTTAAATTTATTTTTCATTTAAAATATAATTTATTTTTAATTTATTGATTCATATTTTTAATTTTGTTTTTCTTTTTTATAAAATTTTAAATTTTTTTAAAAACTTTAGGTGATATGAAATTAAATTTTAACCATTATGACTGCATTATCAAATATTATAATTTTAAAAATATTACAATTATTATCATGCTAATATATATAAAATCTTAGAATAAAAATCAAGTAATTTTGTACAAAAGCAAAAACAACACCTAACATTAACATTTGATCATGGAAACAATTAATATCTAGTCATTACCATCCCAAAAAAAACCCAAATTAATAGCCTTGATTTGGTAAATTCTGTAATCATAACTTATAGTGTTAAATTTAGATGAAAGAGTAAATTGTTATCAATTTAACCAGTTAATTATGAAGTGGGATCAAATTAAATATATGTTTAAAGGGAAAACATCTTCTTTTATGCATAATAAAGGAAAATTATTAATACTAATAAAATTTAATATAATAATAAATATAATATGGCATAAAAACATATATATACTTATGTGGAAGAAATGTCAAGACCCGATGTTGCAACGTTTTGAGCATGTTTATAAGGATTTTCTTTGTAACAATATTGATTTAAATGGTCTTCTGTTTTCTCTGAAGGAAATAGAGAGTAAAATAAAGAAAATGGAGAAATATGCTTCTGCTACTACGAATATTTACAGAGAGACTGAATTTCTTGCTGATATGGATTAGAATTTGCGGAGAATGCATAGCGGAGATGACGGAACTAGACTTAAGGATGGAAGATTGCTTTCACTTCCACAGAAGGTTTCTTGGCAATGGAAAGAGACAAAGTATTTATGAGATATTTCGTTCTGGAACCAGTCTTTTTATGCAATAGTAGGTTTGTTGGCACAGATAGTGTTTACAGTATATGGAAGAATTAGGTCTATGTTTGGAGTTCCTCAATTAGATTTGTTTGTTGTGAATCAATTGTCTACGAATTTGGATTCCTTTCATCGCACTCGTTCGATATCAGACTTGGCTTCAGGACCTTATCCAACTGAGAAAAAGGAGGTTGGGTTTTGTTCGAGACCTCTTAAGAGGATTTCGATGGAATTAAACTCAGGTCGTAGATTGGGCCTTGTTTTGAACCGTTTGGATCTAATAACGTTTGGAAATATAGGGATCGACATACCATTATAGGAAGCATAAAATATTTTGTGTATGGAAATAACGAGGGTTAATGACATGGGGATCCAACAATCCGGCCAGACCCTATAAGCAACTTGTGACCAAATGGAAATGATCGGTTGACAAGATAAAATTCCTCCATTTTGATTGCATTGCAAATCATTATGACACTTTTGCTACAGAATCCCCCATACTTTTCTTCCAGAGTTTGCAGTATGATATCAAAGACCAATTTTCTTCTAGAGTTTGCAGTATGATATCAAAGACCAATGTTATTAAACAGAGGACATAGACCATTGAAAGATAGACCAATACGATTCCATTAATCATTGTCAGTATTTTAATACAAAATTTCAAAAAACCTTGCTTTCATATGCGCATTCGTATGCTTTCTTCTTTTAGCAAAATTGTGTAGATATGTTGTATCGAGGGAGGAGGATGGAAATCAATACAATTTGATACAAAAATTCAGAAGAGTATTGGACTAATTTATGGATTATGATGTGTTATTGTCGTAGCTAATGTGTGTAGAAGTGTTGGAGCTCCCAAGAGAATAATTTACTATTTTGAATAACATAATTTAAATTGCATATATGTGATTTGTAGTTGAAAGATGAAGAATAATTAGAAGAATACCTAGCTTTTGTTTGGCTTCCATTGTTATCAACACGTTGGATCTCATTATCTTTGCTGATTGTAAATGTAAATGTACCATGTATTTTGAAATCTTGTAACATATACATGGTGGCTTGTTTTTTTTTAACATAATCTTCAAAAGACATTTTTGCTAGGTTGCAAACTAACTGTTTCAAGAGTAATTTTTTTTTATGCAACACTGTAAGTTGGTGTTGTTGTCACACTTGATGATGTAATTAGGACACTGTCAATAGAAAAATAAGGATTTTTTATTCCACTTTAGGCAATTAACTGTTGTGTCCTCTATCATTGTAGAGGGTGGTATTAGCGAATTGCATCTAGCAGAAAGTGGTTCAAATGAAGTACAGTAAATGACTGCAATTGTCAATGTTCCTTCCATCGGTTCAAAGAGATTGTGGGAGGGCTCAATTTTCTCAGTTATTATGTTTCTTTTGCATTCAACTTGTTTATGAATGTTGATTGCGTTGTTTGAAGGGTTATTTATTTAACATCTTTCTTGTTTGTTATGTTTTTTAATAGAATAATTGGAAAATACCCTTTTTGCATTCTTGTTCAACTTCATTGTAGAGTGGTGCAAATTGTTTCGAACAAATACAAGTGTAATACAAGACAGAGAAGTTTTTTTTTTCAAAGAACATTGAAATCCACAATGAGAATACAAATATAGAAACAATGCAAAGTAATTGATGTTATTGTTGCTCTATTGTCATAAAAAATTCCATATTTACTTTCCAGTGTATATTGCAAACCAATTTTCCATGCATCTGTTACAACTATAACAATTGTTCCAATTGGATATGTTTATGTATTTGTTGCAAGTTGTTTTACTGTTGTATCTGGAATGAATTTGTAATATTTAAAAATTGGTGGTATGTTTTGTACAATACTTGATTCAGTTAGTAGCAAAATTCAGTCACAATCACCAGGACCATAATTTGTTTTGGGTATACTTTTAAAAATTGTAATTGATATTTCTTTTCCTGGTAATATTTTTTTTCATGTTGTTCAATGAGCTCAGTCGGTACGGACAATGTGATTGTCATGATTCCTTCATCATTTGTCAAATCTGCATGTAGTATTTGGCATGTTTTGTGGACTTTATCAAAGTATGTATTATAAATGACCTGACATCTCCATTGAACATGTTTCCAGTTTTGTAAATTTTTAGTTCTTGAATTGCAACTGGAACTAAAGATAATGCTTTGGATCTGTGTATGGATTATGTTGATGTGACAAAAGACATAGTTAGAAATGTACTTACTTGTTTGATTCTGTTGCAAGCGATGTTTCTTATTATTTCTCTATTGTAGCTTGTTTTTTAGAGCTACAAGATAAGGAAGATGCAACATCAGTACTTGGATTAAGTATACGAACATAAGTAGTGAAATTTATAAGTAACTACTTAGGTGTAATAGGTGTTTCATGAGGGACTGATTTGATTTTTTATTTCTCTAATTTTGATTGGGTTAGTGATGCTAATCAGAGAGGTAAAAAAACTATGGCTAAGTATTGAATCCTAATCATGTTTGAAAAATAAAGATTCCATAAATGAGCATAGTGAGAATAGAACATAAACAATTATCAAATTTCTAAGTTGTTGAATCTCAAAAATTATAATATCTGATTGTGGATGGGATTATTGAGACATTTTATTTTGTAATTGTAGGTGTTGTTGAGCCCATCAAAAAATAGAAAATGATATTTGAGACTGGTAAGATATTAGATATATATTACTTATTCTTTACGAAGTGTGTTGTTATGAATATAATATATACAAAAATAATTTCAATAATATAAATAATAAATCAACACGATAATAACTAATTATTATTTAATGCATATCTCAATAGTTACTAATGGAGTATAGTTGTTATTAGAAGATGGATAAGGTTAATGGGGTAATCCCCATAGTGAAGATATTTGATATAACGCTTCAAAATATGGCACATATGGTTGTGATGGTGGATATTTTTGATAGCTCATATTGGATTTGAAGTTTTATTTTACTACACAAATGGTCAAGCTAGGACCTATTTACATGCTAACCTCCAAAAACCTCAAGCCACCAAAAGAAGAGACATTTTGCGCATTAAATAAACAAAAGCATGAATAGTGCATGAAGATCAGTAATGAGTGTGCGGCCATCCCGTAGTTCAAGCATGCCACTGGTGTGCGCGCAACTACTATGCAGGATAGTCGAGAAACCGATGGGCGTGCAACCAATGCGCATGATAGTCGAGAAACCAATGGGTGCGCAACTAATGCTTGTGATAGTCGATAAATCGGTGGGTGTGCAACCAATGCGCAGGACAGTCAAGTAACTGATGGGTGGACAACCAATGCGTGTGATGGTTATTAAAATGATGTGTGCATAGTCTCTGCGGGTGATGGTCAAGAAAGAGGTATGAATGCGTTCCGGCGGACACTCAACAGTAAGAAAAGCATGAATCCGGACCCTCGTATAGGTTGACATCAGTGGACGGACCAACCAATCAGAAGCGTTCTGGGAGTTGACTCTGAAAGGTCCGAATACCCTCACGGCCCTCCGAAAAGAGTGGTGGGGACCATCAAAGCAACGTCCAAGGAAATTAAACGGGAAGGTAAGACTCGAACGTGACATGGTCCACACTCCCGACACATGGCCTCTCACCTACCTAGTTATGGATGTAATGAGGATGATACAAAGAGAAGATGCTCGAGCTAAAGCTACTAGGTGATTGGGGATTGTTGCCAAAGGAGTGGAAACCTTCGATGGTGAGCTAGACAAAGATTTTGAGGCAAGATTACCTAATTGCTGGGATGCACAACTCACATTTATCCCTTTAGAGACTTATGAGAAAAAACTACTGGAAATAAAATGTAACACTGACTCAGCACAGAAGAAAATGGCTCAGTTAAAGGCCGAAAATTTGGTGGCCACTCTTAGAAAAGAATTCATGATTTTGGCCAAGGTAAAACAGCTATTCGTAACCAACCTGGACTACTCCAAGTTAACTCAACTCTATGCCATTCTTGAGATTTTCAGCACGGCAACCCTGCCCTCGGAGATCATGTGGCAAAGGTGCTACGAGTACACTAATCCGCCAGCAGCCTCCACTTCATAGCCGCGAGCACCCATGTCGTCTCATAATTCTAGATCATCATCCAATCTAGCACGGTCACGACCAACAGGGCCTTCTGCAACCCCTTTCCGCACCAAATAAACGCTTCAAAGATTCGGCCTATGTGGCCTCCAAATATTTTTGTTTTTACTTTCACTTTGTCCTGACAGTGAAATTACAGTTTCATTGATGATTTCTTTTTTTTTCTTTTTTTCTTTTTTTTCCCTGTTATGATGTTTTAGTTTGTTAGAGAAGCATGCTCATATCACGCTTCATTTGGATCATCATTTTGAACTGCATGAGCAAGGAAAAATATATGGGGTAGAGCCTCGAAGAAAAACTCTATAAAAGGAAGAATTATGGTGAGACAAGGGGTTCTTGATTTTGTCTAAGTTTTTGGTCTTGTCCGTAACTTGCCATGTATAAGTTGTTTTGTGCTCTGCAATGTATGTTTTGGAAAGCTATTTTGAGGCTAATATAATATGAATATTTTCATCGACTGGATTAAAATTGGATTGATGAACAGTATGTATGTGGTTTTCTTTTGTTTACTTCTATGAGCATTTCTATATTCTATATTTCCAGATCTCATATGTGAAATTCGTTGGATGTAGTCGGTTTGATTCATGAATTTGTATATGTTCTCATAGAGAAAGGATGACACTCATGCGTTACGCTGTTATGCAAACTTAAATTGCGTTCCACGGGATTCCACCTTCACATACCTTTGGTCTACCATTGTTTATTCTAATTCTCGAAGAGTTGGATTCTTATAACTATAGGTTTTAACCCTATACAAAAATTATCTACAAAATAATTCTTAAAAACTAGAAATAAACAATAGCGAGAGCATAAAACATAAAACATATATACACTGAGATTCTTCCCCTCGATCCAAAATCAAGACTACTAGCTTGAGTTTTCATTATGTTCCTTTTAGTGTTACAACACACACACACACATATATATATACATGCCGAAGCATTCACAAAACCCAATCCATTAACCTGGGATTAAAACATAACCATAGTTCCCTTAACCGGATCTATAAAATACCAGGGCCAAAAAACCATAATGCCCCAAAACCATGTGCAAACTCAAGCACAAAACCATAGGTGGGTCCGCCCACCTAAAATAAGGTCCAAAAAAAAATTCCAAGGCCCCAAACTCTGTGCAGGGGGTTACCCAAGCCCTGCAAACCCACGGACAAGGCGGGATGTCGCCACCCCCTGTGACCCCCCCACTACACCCAGCGCAACAAATATGGGGGGGGCTAGTAGCCCCCGTGTGACCCGCCCCCGCATGTGACTATTCGTGGAAATAATATAGCACATGCCCAACATTCTCCCGCTCATTGTTTTCTTTCTGCAAGGGGCCACCTGAGAGTTTATTCATTATTCCAGCCCTGCAACACCCATGGTTTCTCTACAGCAAGATAAATTTTGAGTGCTCACAGACTTCGTCAATGTATCTGCAACATTCTTCAAAGTGTTCACCTTTACCAACAACACCTTTTAATCCTCAACCATATCTCTCACAAAGTGATGTTCTACATCAATGTGTTTTGTCTTTGAAAGATAAGCTGGGTTTTTAGCCAATTAAATTGCACTTTGGCTATCACAGTCTATCCTAATAGCTCACTGCACCAAACCCATACTTGAACATAATCTCTACAACCAAATTTATTCTTTGCTTGCATCATTGCCTACAATGTATTCTACCTCTGTAGTTGAAAGAGTCACTACAGATTGTCTTTTACTCATCCAACTGACTGCACCTCTAAATAGGCTAAACACATACCCACTTGTAGATCTTATTTGGTCCATATCTCTAGCCTAGTCTGCATAAACAAAACCATGGATGTTCAAAACTCTGTCTAATCCTATTCTTACATGGTAGCACAAACCATAATCATTAGTTTCATGCAAATATCTGAAAACCCGCTTCAGTGTTGTCCAATGCTCCTTCCCTAGATTTGACATAAACCTGCTCAATAATCCCACTTCGTGTGAATTGTCTAGTCTAGTACATATCATTGCATACATCAGGCTACCCACTGCACTTGCATATGGAACACGGGACATATCCTCCTCTTCTTCTTGTGTCTTGGGACACTGTTTAGTAGATATCTTTACACCTACAAGAATAGGAACCTTCACCGGTTTACTATCCTACATATTGAACCTCTGCAATATTGTGTCGACATACTTCCTCTCATTTAACTAGAGCTTCCTCTTTCCCTGATCTCTCTTAATTTACATGCCCAAAATATATGTTGCAGCACCAAGATCCTTCATATTGAATTCGAATAACAATTAGGTCTTCAAATCTTGGATAATTTCTTTTTCATTTCCAACCAGCAAGATTCATCCACATACAAGACCAAATAAATAACTCGGTCACCAGTTAATTTAAAATACATGCAATGATCCTCTCTGCTTCTGGTGAAGCCAAGTCCCTGTATATATGTATCAAATTTTTGATACCACATCCTTGGTCACTGTTTTAACCCATACATAGACTTTTTTAACCTGCATACCAGCTCTTTCTTACCGTTCACCACAAAGCCTTCAGGTTTCTTCATGTAGATCTCCTCTTCCATATCCATGTGAAGAAATGATGTCTTCACATCCATCTCTTCTACCTTAAAATCAAATGCAGCAAAAACAAATAAAAGTAATTTAAATAGAAGTAACCCTTGCAACAGGACAAAAAATATCACCAAAATCAATTCCCTGCACCTGGGAATAACATTTTTGTACCAAACGAGATTTTTATTTCTCCACCTTGCCTTCTACATTCATATTCTTCTTAAACACTCATTTTCTCCCGATTTTCTTCCTTCCAGCTGGAAACTTCACCAGATCCCATGCCTCATTTTTGTACAAAGATGTCATTTCATCAACCATGGCCTCCTTCCAGAGTTTTCCATCCTCTGAATCCACTGCCTCCCTGAAATTTTTGGGATCACCATCAATGATATTTAAAGAAAAATTTGAACAAAAATAATATGGACTACACCTTTCTAGATGCCTTCTTTCCCGAACTGGTCTTCTCACAGCTGGAGTTTGTGGCTCTTCCTCTTCTAAATTGTGTTCTATTGTAGAGTCTTATTCATCCTCATTTAGCTCAAAATCTATCTTCTCAAGTTCCTTTGGTAGGACTTCATGTTTAACAACATATTTGACCTTTTACCCAATAAAGATGCACCTTTTAGATTTATTATCCAACTTGGTCCTTCTCTCCTTTGGAACATGTACATATTCATCACATCCAAATACCCTCAGATGTGAAAGAGAGGGTTTCTTACCATTCCATACCTCATGTGGAGTCTTATCCTCCAACGTTGATGAAGGTGATTTGTTAACCAGGTAACATGTAGTCCCCACTGCCTCTGCCCAGAATTCTTGTCCTAACCCGGTACCATTGAGCATTCTTCTTGCCTTTTCCATCAATGTTCTGTTCATTATTTCTACAACTCCATTTTGCTAAGGTGTGTATGGAGTAGTCTTATGTCATGCTATACCACACTTCTTACAGAACTCTTCAAACTCATTATTGCAGAACTCTCCACCATTATCTGTCCTCAGCACCTTTATCTTCTTCTTTGTTTGGTTTTCCACCAGAGACTTAAATTCTTTAAATTTGTCAAAGTCTTTGGCTTTCTTCCTCAAGAAATATATCCATGTATTCATTGATAAGTCATCTGCGAATGAAACATAGTACACAGACTTTCCCAGTGATGGAACCGACATAGGTCCAAACACATCACTGTGCACAAACTGTAATATCTTGTTAGCCCTCTTAGCACCAGAAGGAAAATTCACCTGATTTTGCTTCACATATACACAATGTTCACAGAAATCGAAATCCAGAGAAGGGTTGAGTTAGTTATTGGGTAGGAACAATTTATTCACCAAAGACTTAGATTGGGACAAAGTACCTAACTTGACCCATAAAGTATTTGTCGTAGCTTCCCCAGATACATTCAAAAATACTGAATCTGTGATGCATGACCATATTATGCTATTTTCCTTCTGATCCAACTTCGCCTAGTCTTCATCGCGCGTTGTCGTTGGTTTAGTACCCAGATCCACTAATCTTTATCCACCAGGAGATCCTCCATATTGATCTCCCACAACTCAAAACTCTGGCCATTAAATTTAGTTATCTCTATCTTTCCACTTCTTGCCATCTTCTTTCACCGCAAGAATTAATCCCATAAATCTCGCACTGAACAGGGTCTACCACAGGCCCGAGAAAAAAAACCCTTAGCAACAAAGGTGTCCCCTTGAAGCTGAAACAAATATGATACCAAATGTAGGTTTTAACCCTATACAGAAATTATTTGCAAACAAATTCTTAAAAACTGAAAATAAACAATAGCGAAAGCATAAAACATAAAACAGATATATATAGAGATTTTTCCACTGGATCCCAAATCGGGACTACCAGCTTCATTTTTCATTATGTTCCTTTTAGTGTTACAACACATATATATACATGCCAAAGCATTCATAAACCCCAATACATTAACCCTGGATAAGAACATAACCGTAATTACCTTGACCAGATCTACAAAATACCAGGGGCAGAAAACCACCATGTCCTAAAACCGTGTGCAAACCCATGCATAAACCATAGATGGGTCCGTTGGACCTCGTACAAGGGGCTACCTGCCCCTTGCAAACCCCTGGACAAGGGGGGATGTCGCCTCCCTGTGACCCCACCGTTGGGCCCGATGCAACGAGCAGGGGGGTGTATCGCCCCCCTTGTGACCCCCCTACGCATGCGAATATTCGTGGAAAGAATATAACACATACCAAACAATATCGTCAAAGCCCGTCCCTTCAAAATTTCCCTATTAAATTCTTCACGACATCACTCTTTTAAGTCAAGTTTTGTTCATTAATTCTTATTTGGCCCTATTGAGGCATATCAGATAAATATAGTCTCTTGAACCCCATTATTAGCCTAAATGCCTACATGAGATTGACATGAAGAACCTTCATCATTCATGAACTTATGTTTTGATGAACCATATTAAATATATTTCCCAGAGGAAGTTGCAATGTAAGATCAAAATCCTCTAATTCTAATATGTCCTAGGCACTGGTCCTTTAACGACCCACAACATCTTTTTGGCATTGTTGCCGAGGAACGAATTAGAAAACTTTTCCCTGGGATACGACATAATCCACCCTCCAGTTAGGTGAGAAAGACGGGTTGGGGGTTGTATATCTCTCATCTTGGTGACTCCACTAATATAAAATTCAAAGTATAAGTAATCCTGGCTTTCACCAGGCCTCATACCCGGTCAGATACCACTCAGCAAAAAACACCCTCTGTGTCTGACCCAGAGAAATTAATCTTCAAAATAATATGGAAAGAAAAGGTCCTCAGTCAATCCGATATACCCTCGTTCTCCCTTGAAGCATATTGTTGTTTAACCTATTCTTTCTCATTTGAAGCCTAGGGAGGACTATAGTCTAATTTCGGATGTGTAAGTCATAAAGTCATATTTTTTATGTAAAATGGAACTTCATAGATATGTAATTGATGAATTAAAACCTAATTAAATATGACCCCATCAATGACACACCTTATAAAAGGAAATAGGAAGAGAGTGAAGGTTGAGAAGGACATGTCACAAAACTGGCCTCATTGAATGTAATGGTACTTCTTAATGGAACCCTTCTCTCTCTATCTCTCTCTCTCTCTCTCTCTCTATCTCTCTCTCTCTCTCTCTCTCTCTCTCTCTCTCTCTCTCTCTCTCTCTCTCTCTCTCTCTCTCTCTCTATCTCTCTCTCTCTCTCTCTCTCATGTTTTTGTGATGTATGCAGTTCTTGCATTTTTACCAGTTTTCTAGTGATTAGTTTCATGGAAAATATATATGTTTTCTCTCCTCTTTTGGCACTCAAGCCTGCTGAATCTTAGGCACTAAGATTTGTATCATTGATCTTAAAGAAAGTTAACACTCCATGGGAGTTATGGTTTTAAATGTATTTTAGTTTTAAATTTTTGAATAAATATTGAACCTCCTTTTAGCACCTTTGGATTCAATTTGATATGTCATACATTTTAAGTATCACAATTGGTATAGAAGCATAACAAAGTTTTATACCATTTGACCTTCATCCACCACTATAGGAGCATCTTTGCATGGATTCACTTCATCCATTGGTCTGCAACATGGAGGTTCCATGACATCTATAACAACCCATGTTGTTCTACAAACACTTGGGATCTTTTATGGCCCTCTAAAACCGGTGTTCACACATTCATTGTTATTGCAAACTTATACAACCATGCCATACCTTAACAACAATATGTATGCAACATATAGAAGCTTGGGTTACCTCATTTTAGCTTTTTCACAACTTTCCCACATTGGTATGGCCACCATAAAAGCACAATAATGAATGGAACACATGGAAACAATATCCAGTTAACTTCATGTACATACCACAACATCTACATAAAATTTAAAAGAGTGTACACTAACTCATTTTAAAGGATTTTCCATTAGCTCAAATTGGTTTTTCATGTAATTTGATTTTGTTTCATAATTTTAGAGATATCATTAATTGAAATCACACATTCCTATAAAGAATCATGAACACACATATATTTAGTTTCAAGAATGATTTTCTCATTCCAAAAATCATTATAGAAAAAACATATTGTGTCAATAAATATGTATCTTTCATACTTCAAATGGGTCTTTGAAAATATTTGATTTCATCACATGTAGAAAAATTTATCAACAAAGTTGCAGCAAGAGATCTAGTGGTAGAAAAATTCAAAAAAAAAACACAAGTTTATGGGTTATCCACAAACCCATGGTTATGGATAAACCACAAAAGACCCTTCCCCAAACTTGTCATTGCTAACTTAGTTATGGGTCATCCAAAAACATATAGTTATGCATTAACCACACAAAATTGTTCTCTTTATTGACGCTTCATACATTCTAATCATGATAGTTATGAGTCATCCACAAATCCATGGTTACAGTTTAACCATATAAAAATCTTCTCTTCGTTGGCACTTAGCACATTTTAATGTTGATGGTACTTTTAACATAATGGGGTCCCTCCTTTTTTAGCATGACTGAATGACAAGGACCATCATTTTCTTGGGGGGGGTGGGTGTTGAAGGGATTGATATGAATATTAAGACGGCTTATACCATAAGTTTTGATGTAGAATTCATAATGTTATACTTTTATACCAAAGGGAACTTGATAGATATGTTATTGATGAAGTAAAACCTAATTAAAGTTTACTTTGTTAACAAGACACCTTTTAAGAAGGTAATAAGAACAGATTGAAGGATGAGAAGGGGAAGTCCTAAAATTGGTCATGTTGCATGTAATGGTTCTTCTTAATTGAATTATTATCCTCCAATTCTATCTCTCTCTCTTAATATTTTTGTGATGTATTTATTGTTTGAATTTTTGACATTGTTCTTGTGATTAGTTTCATCAAAGATCTCTATGTTTTCTCTCCTCCTCTCTTAGAAATCAAGAATTTTAGATCTTAACCCCCAAGGTCCAAACCATTGAAAGGATATGTCCCAAAATGGCCTCATTGTGTGTAATGGTTCTTCTAAATGGAACTCTCTCTCTCTCTCTCTCTCTCAAGCATTTTAGATCTTAACCCCCAAGGTCCAAACCATTGGAAGGAGATGTCCCAAAATTGGCCTCATTGCATGTAATGGTTCTTCTAAATGGATCTCTCTCTCTCTCTCTCTCTCTCTCTCTCTCTCTCTCTCTCTCTCTCTCTCTCTGTATTCAATTTTTACAAATTTAGCAATGTTATTATGATTATTTTCATGGAATATATGTATGTTTTCTCTCCTCACTTCTCAACATTAAAGCCTCGTAGATATTATCCCCCAAGATATAGAACACTTACACATTAGGCACATGGTCATATCCATGCTATAAATGGTGCTTTCTTCAGTTAAGAGGATAAGATAGGGTGTGTTTTCTTTAATTTTGAGATTGTACATTCTAAATTTCCCTTGAATTTTTTATGTCTTTACAACTCTTTGTAGAAATTGCATCCCTAATTCTCACATCCATATAAAACAATATAGCTAACATGAGTCTCAAAGAGGAATTTTCCTTTATCCCAATATCACTTGATTTAAAATTATTTTAAATTCTATAATAAACATTTCACCCCTCATTTTTCCTTTTCTCAATGTTATAATTCAAGTTGACCTTACGATGTATATCGATTCCAAGTTATCTACATGAAGAAACTTCCTCCAAGTTGTTTTTGTCATAGAAAAATGTATCATAAGTGATATTTTTAGATTTAATATCATGAATTTCATCCATACCCATCTTGGAACATAAATCATGGGGAGTTCTTACTTGTCAAGATCGTAAGATTACCTTACTAAAAGAACAATATTATCACCATAAAGAAGTGTGATGACTATACTAGAACTAGTTGACACCAACACACCTTCCTATTCCAAAAACTCATGTTTCCTATTTATCCATATATATGAAAAAAATGATAAAAAAAGGAAAAAATACCATTTTTAGATTCCTATAATACATTTAATTTTTTTAACTAAACTTTAGTAATCCTAAACTTAAAAATAACATTTTCATACAAAAACAAAACAAAACAAATATATATATATATATATATATATTCCTAACATTTTTATAAATCGAAAAGTCACTACCATCACAATTCAAAATCAAAATTTAACCCAACTAAATAACCACAACCACAGCTACCCTTGTATCTAAATGTGCACAATCACATGAGAAACTCAAAACTCTCGTATCTAAATGTACATGGTATTTTATCAAACCTTAATTTATATATAAATGTTTTGGCATAAGCACACTTTAGTTTTAATATTTTAAATTTTCACTAATTAGAGGTGAGTCTCATGAAACTTTATATTTTATTAAAAAATTTAATGATAATAATAATAATAATAATAATAATAATAATAATAATAATAATAATATTATTATTATTATTATTATTATATATATATATATATATATATATATTATTATTATTATATATATATATATATATATATATATATATATATATATATATATATATATATATATATATATATATATATATATATATATATATTTATTTATTTATTTATTTTAATATCAATAATAATTATTTAATTAAATTTAAAAACATAATTAAAAAAAATTCATGGGCTTAGAATAGACAATGATGGGGTGTATTATTAAGTCACTCTGTGATGTGATGTGATGGTGATGGTCACCAGTTCAAAACTATATAGGATAAAAATCAATCATATTAAGTGTTGGATGATTTTGATGGCTTAGATGCCCATGTGATGGTGATGGCCACCAGTTCAAAACTTTGTAGGAAAAAAATCAGTCATGTTAAGGATTGGATGATTTTGATGGCTAAGATGCCTCTGAATCAGGGTTTCTCGAGCCATAAGTCAAGCCTGGTGTAATATTTGATGAAATCATACCACTTGACAAACACAAACAAAAACATAATTCAAGAAAAAACATAAATTAAAATAATATTAGCATTATCAACTTAACTAAAAATATTTGAGTTGCAAACACCACCCAAACTCCCATTAAAAAAATGAATGGCTCATATAACAACCATATGATAAGTCCATGTGTCATCAATAACTATAGCATTAGCCTTGCTTCAAAGTGCGTTGAATTTCAAATATATTTTTTTAGCTTTTGCAATTTTAATCAAAGTTTCAAGAAAATGCTTAATATTCTTATTTTCAGGTAAATTCAACAATATTTTTCTAATACCCATTCCAGAACTCCTCTGGCTCAAGCGCGCTTAACTGTGGAGTTTTCCCCACAATCAAGCCCACTTAGCTTGCTACCCCATTTGAAAAACCTTAGCAACTATTGTGCCTCATGAACCATTCAAGAAGAGATCCCTTTACTCTTAGTATTTTAAGTATGAGGGGTTTCCGCAGTGCATTATATTAGATATCATTTTTGGGATTTAATTGTGTTAATGTAGTCATTCATCTATGACCATTTCCATGAGAGGTAGTCGTAATTGACTAATTTCTCATGATTTTTGAATAGTCCACTTAGCACTTAGTCACCCGATGCAATAAGTGCTAAGTGTCCATTCAACGCCATTTGGGAGATGCGTCATTACTCCATGTAATGAGTAAAATAAAAAATCACACTTAAGATCGTATGTTAAATCTAAGCGGAGCTTACAACCCAAGACATTGTATCAAATCCATATTACCCCAGCACCTTGGATACAATGTAAATAAATTGACATGACCTATAATTTCTTGTATATGACGATTTAATATTATGCATAGAAATTAGAGCAAACAAAACGCTCGTAAATGTAATTAACTCAAGGGCGGGGTATGGTATGGTTAATTGATACGTGTAAATTTTTTTCACTATGTTGTAATGTATTAGATTAATGCATGTGACAAGAAGTGCTATGACATTGACACTAGAACTCGTAATTTTTTGCTACCTCTATATTCAATGATGCCAGTATTGATGTGGATACACGTCCTTTATGTAGAAAAGGTGCGGGCCTAGATAATTTTCAATTGATATTGTTTTGAGCTTTCCAAATGTGAAGCTTTCACTGTGCGAAAGAATCTCTGCACAATGCTCATATTTAAAGTGGTGGAATAGTTGACTAAAGCATGATCATAAATAAGCTCTATTCATAACTATTAATATTACTTGATATCAATTCTTGTGAGGCGATACTAACATTTATTTCATTAAATCACTTTCATTTTATTAGGTTCTGATTATTTTATGAATTTATCATCATCATGGGAATCCATTCCAATGACAAATTTGGGCACACCCGTATAGACAATACGTCACAATAGTTGCTAAATTTTTCACAATTATCAACTTTCCGTATTCATAATTGAATTATATGCATAATTAAATGTTGAGTGTTGTGGATGAAGCTTTTTTATAGTCCTCTATTCCCATGTTACTATATTCGAAGATAGAATATAATACAAAGACGTTGATGTGAATCCTAAGAAGTGACTCGTGCCTCCCGCTTCTTTTAAGAATACCAGAGGGCAGGAATATATAATGGACTATGGCTCTAAGATGTTTATAATTTTTTAATTGCAAAGACACCGAGTGAGTGGAGAACGCCGGGTTGTTGGGTCCTTTGTTACGTGGTAAATGAACTAATCAATCTCCAAGTGAACTAAACTAGTCTTTAATTAATTGATTAATTAATTAATTAATTTAGTTGTTCACACACATCATATATTGATTTTCTTACGGTCGATTGCGTCATTCCAACTTTCAAGGATATTCTACAATAGGTGGTGAGAGATCTATTTAAGATTCAAAATAACCGTGATCATTGCATGAGATGCAAAACACATGAGCAAGTTATAATTGCTTTACCTCTTTTAATTTATTTTATTTTATGTTCCCATTATCGCTTGTATCTTAGTCTTAAATCTTCTATAATATTGCAAAACTGAACTATTTTTTTATCTTTTGCTAAAAGCAATGGATATCCCTTTGAATCAAAAGACTCAAATATCCAAGTACCATTTCGTTTGAGAGGCCAATTAAAATTTGAACACTTTTACTTCCCAAAAAAAAAAAAGGAAGATTAATGAGATGACTACCACAAGACTATTTATTCAAATTTTATTTAGAATATGGAAATATGCCATATTTTTTTCTCACGGGTAATGAGAAACATGAGAAGCGTGTACGTTCAAATTATGAGAAGTTCCATAGCCTAGAGCGATGGACAATTAAAGTATTGTGCAATGCCTTTATAGTTATGAGTCAGCGGAGGCACATTTGTATAATTTGCATAATGTGTAGTGTGATTAAGCTTAGTGGCTTCTACTGGCCTATCTATTTCCATCTATAGTAAACCTGAAAAGAATGGTAGGAAAGAATCTGTGTAAGCTTCACTCCCTAGCTCCATTTCTCAAATAACTACAACATGGACAAAAGGACAAATGAGTTTTTCACAAGTAGCCAATTATGCAGCAAGGAGGAGAAAGGTGAATTTTTAGAAATTTGAATGCATAACATGAGTTAAAGGATTGACGATAATGTGCTCATACCACTCTGCATATTAAGGAGAAACGTTAAATGTAAATAGGGTCACCCATTAACAAATAATTCCATGTACGGTATTTTTCTTTGGAATCAATGATGCAGAAATGTGAAAATAAATATTGCATGGTACACCATACTCCCAGAGGAAAAGGATATTCAGAAAATGTTCTAGCATACTCGTATTATATGGAGGATGATTCATCCTCCACACAAACCCCTCTAGTGCACATCCGCACAATCCCTCTTCCGCACAATCCATCCTTCGTGCATGACCTTCCTACTCACACAAGTCTTGCTCTTCCCCTGCATCTTCTTCGATCCCACGTTGCATAGAAAAACCTCAAACACTCTCCCTTTGGTTTTTCAATAGTTACAATAAACCTCCATATATGAACTAAATTTGCAGAAATTTGTCACAACAGAACTTTCTTTCGTTACAATCTCTATTACACACGTTTCCTTCACTCCTCGTCACTTGAATTGCATAAATCGAAATATCAAAACGAAGTAATATATTTCACAGAACTAGCCAACAAGATGGGATTACAAGTCCAAATACTTGACATAACCAGTGCAGCATATGTGTAATGTCCCTTTTTGGGGATCCTCAAGATTCTATGTCAGAGATGGACTGCAAAGGAATTTACTGGTTATGTCACCTCTAAAAAGAGGGTGAGAACTAGAGGCTACCTGGCCAACTGTAGACTCTGCCTATAGAACTTGGAATAATCCCAATTCAGGAATCTCAACAAGGCCTTCTATGAAAACGATGTATAAGCAAATATGAGCATTGAAAACATATATCAGGACTGGGATCCCCTTATTCAAGCTGTATGTGACATGCATATGCAATTTCAGTAGAAAAAAATAAGTTTAAGCATGTTAAACAGATCTCCCGGGAACAAGACTAGCTAGAAATCAGCCAAAGAGAGAGACTGCTGCAAAATGAAAACCCCAGCTACTAGAATTGCCCAGATTTGACTGAAGCTCAGAGGAGGTCAGCCAGAGATCTGATACTTCAGTATTATATCAGTAAATCATATTTAAAAATGATTCCATTGCCTTTACAACTGATTAAAAAGAGAACTAGGGCAAGATCCCTTCAGAAATGAGAGCTGCAACTAGTAATAAACTACAGAAATACATAAAAAACGTTATTTTCCATGTAGTTCAGCTGATTTAAATTAAATTTCAGATCTAGGACAGATCTATGGATGAAAAATAATATCTAATAAAGATATAGAAGCTACAAGACTTTAAGAACAAGATCCAATTGGAATTACATCAAAATACTGCATATTAAGCTGTAGATCTGAATTACAATATATTGTGCTGCAGAAAACCAAGAAATTTCTGAAGATAAATTTGATTACTGAAATATATCAGATCTATAGAGACATGGATCAGCAACCCAATCCACGGATCACCAAGGGAAGGCAAGCCTAACACTAATAGATCTTCCTCCAAACTGATAGCAAACTGAAATGACAAAGCCCTCTCACAAAATAACGTAGTATGAAGCAGAAACTGCGCAAAGGGTGAAGGAGACTGAATAAATGGAATGAAAATTACAGATCTGATGTAAAATATAGATCAGCTAACTCCTTGGAGGCTGAAGAACACTCTCCAATAGAGAAATCCTCTCAAAAACAACTAGATCTAAGCAGATCTACAATGCCACTTGCTACAAAAGATAGTAGCTGCAAAACCCTCAACGGGCCAGCGCTGCTCATGAAAGAATGAGCTTGGTCTCAAACCAGATAGTGGCCAACTTCAGCAAAGAACTCCTCCAATGAACCTCAAGAGAAGATATGAAAATCATAAACAGGAATTCCAATCACAATCCTCCACTAAACAATAGAGAATGGTATTTGTCTAAACAGACAAATACTTCAAAAATATAATTCATCAACAACCTCTTCATGTGTCTTCTCCTCCTTTTTATAACATGAGATAGCCTTTGCAAACCCTAAACCACTTGGATGATTTGGTCCTTTTCACATTAGAAGCTCCCTTCTAGAACTACGCAGTCCCTCTTGGTGATGCATTGAACCTAGACAACGCAGTTGATTTGATCAAGGTGGACCCAGTATTTGGCTCAATCCTCTTCCACACCTACAAGTGATCATTTACATAGCCCAGATTTGTCTTTGTTCACATGGGAATTGATTTATTAGGAGTTTTACATGTCCTCCTTTTATTCATTTATTCATAAAGCATAAAATAAATCAAAATTTAACGCCTCCTCTCAGCTAAGGCTAAATGTTGGGTATGTGTTATATTCTTTCCACGATTAGCCCCACATGCTGCATGTTGCTAGCTTCTGGGCGTAGTTGGGGGTCATTTAGGGTGAAGCAAATTTCACCGTTGGGGTCCCCCCCCCCCCCCCCCAAAATTTGTTTTTTGTGCGGACCCACTCATAGGCGGATCCGCCCATGGTAATTTCTGTGGTTTTGCGACATGGTTTTTGGGTTCAGTTATTTTCTTACTTCGGTATTTTGTAGATCCGGGTCAAGGAACTACGGGTTATGTTCTAATCCATGGTTAATGGATCGGGGTTTATGTATGCTCTTACATACATATATGTGTTGTAACACTAAAAGGAATATAATGAAAATCAAGCTGGTCGTCCCGATTTGGGATCCAGGGGAAAATCTCTGTGTTTATCTGTTTTATGTTTTATGCTCTCGCTATTGTTTATTTTCTGTTATAATATTCGTGTGTAGATAATTTTTGTTCAGGGTTAAAACCTACATTTGGTATCGGAGCTGTTTCGGCTTCAAGGGGACACCTTTGTTGTTGAGGGTTTTTTTCTCGGGCCTGTGGTAGACCCTGTTCAGTGGGAGATATACGGGATCGATTCTTACCGTGAAAGAAGATGGCGACCAGCGGAAAGAAAGAGATCGAGAAATTCAATGGTCAGAGTTTTGAGTTGTGGAAGCTCAAGATGGAGGATCTGCTGGTGGATAAAGATCAGTGGATTGCGGTAGATCCAGGTACTAAACCAACGGAAATGTCAGATGAAGACTGGAAGAAACTGGATCAGAAGGCTAAGAGCACAATACGTTGTGTGTGTCGATTCGTATTGTTGAATGTATCCGTGGAAGTCACGCGAAGAATTTGTGGGAAAAACTTGGGACTTCGTACCAATCTAAGTCTCTGGTGAATAAGTTGTTCCTGCGGAAAAAGCTGTATAACCTGAGGATGAAGGATGGAGACTCGGTGACAGAGCATCTGAACGCCTTCAATACTGTGGTAAGTCAGCTGTCATCTGTTGATATTAAAATCTCGGATGAAGATAAGTGCATCAGTTTGTTGTGTTCTCTACCAGACTCGTGGGATAGTCTGGTTATTGCAATAGGTAGCAATACAACTACCTTGAATTTTGATGACATTGTCTCAGCCTTGCTGTCGGAGGAAATGAGACGGAGAAATATGGAGGGTCAAAATGGAGATGCCTTATCCGTACGAGGAAGGTCCCAGAATAGAAACAAGAATAAGGTTTCGAGTGGGAGATCTAAATCTAGAGGGAGATCTAAATCTCCTGGAAAGTTTGTAAAGGTGTGCTGGAAATGCGGAAAGGAAGGGCACTACAAAAAGGACTGCAGATCTAAAGCTCTTGAGAAAGGAAAGGGATCCGATGATGCTCCTTATGCAGAGGCAAAAACCACCTCGGATGAAGGTGGGGATGTGTATTTGGCTTCTTCTTCAAATACACATGTAGATCATGAGTCATGGTTGATTGACTCAGGTGCATCCTTTCACTTCACTCCCCATAGGGAGTGGTTCTGCAAGTATGAGAAATATGATGGTGATGTCTTCCTAGAGGATGATAGGAAGGCCAAAATCGTCGGACGTGGAAAGGTCAAGCTGAAGCTACAAGGTGGAAGGATTAGAAAACTTCCTGGTGTTCTGCATATTCCTGCATTGGCCAGAAATCTGATTTCTGTAAGCAAGATGGATGATGCAGGTGTAAAAACAGTGTTCGAGAAAGATGCCTGCAAGATGGTTCGGGGAGCACTAGTATTAATGCGGGGAGTTCGGACTAGAACTCTGTACAAGCTACAAGGTAGCACTGTTATTGATGGGTGTAACAGTTCTGTGGTTCCTGAAAGTGGGACGGAAAGTCTAGCTGTCTCTGGAGAAAAGACCATGCTATGGCATCAAAGGCTTGGACATATTGGAGAGAAGGGCCTTCGGATACTCCATAGAGATGGTATGGTAGAAGGTATGTCTAATTGTTCTATGGATTTAGATTTCTGTGAACATTGTGTATATGGGAAGCAGAATCGGGTGAGTTTTCCTTCTGGTGCTAAGAGGGCAAACAAGATATTAGAACTTGTGCACAGTGATGTGTTTGGACCTGTGTTAGTTCCATCACTGGGAAAGTCTGTGTACTATGTTTCATTCATGGATGACTTCTCAAGGAATACATGGATATATTTCTTGAGGAAAAAATCTGAAGACTTTGACAAATTCAAAGAATTTAAGGCTCTGGTGGAAAACCAGACAGAGAAGAAGATAAAGGCACTGAGGACAGATAATGGTGGGGAGTTCTGCAAGAATGAATTTGAAGATTTCTGTAAGAAGTGTGGCATAGCACGGCAGAAAACTACTCCATACACACCTCAGCAAAATGGAGTTGCAGAAAGAATGAATAGAACGCTAATGGAAAAGGCAAGAAGCATGCTCAGTGGTACTGGGTTAGGACAAGAATTCTGGGCAGAGGCAGTGGAGACTGCATGTTACTTAGTTAATAGATCTCCTTCATCAACGTTGGAGGATAAGACTCCACATGAGGTATGGACTGGTAAGAAACCCTCTCTTTCACATATAAGGGTATTTGGATGTGATGCATATGTACATGTTCCAAAGGAGAAAAGGACCAAGTTGGATAATAAATCTGAAAGGTGCATCTTTATTGGGTATAAGGATGGTTTAAAGGGTTACAAGCTTTGGAACCCAGAAACAAGGAAGGTTGTGTACAACTGAGATGTGGTGTTTAGAGAAGTGAAAGATGCTGTTAAACATGAAGTCCTACCAAAGGAACCTGCGAAGATAGAGTTTGAGCTAAAGGAGGATGAATCGGACTCTACAACAGAAGAAGACTCAGAAGATGAAGAGCCACAAACTCCAGCTTTGAGAAGATCAGTTCGGGAAAGAAGGCAACCAGAAAGGTATAGTCCATCTGCTTTCTGTTCAGGTTTTGCCTTAACTATAACTAATGATGAACCCAGAACTGTCAGGGAGGCAGTAGATTCAGAGGATGGAAAACTCTGGAAGGAGGCCATGGTTGATGAAATGGCATCCTTGCACAAAAATGAGGCATGGGATCTGGTGGAGTTGCCGGCTGGAAGGAAGCCCATCGGGAGCAAATGGGTGTTTAAGAAGAAGATGAATGTAGAAGGAAAGGTGGACAAATACAAAGCTCGGTTGGTAGAAAAAGGTTATTCCCAGGTGCCGGGAATTGATTTTGGTGATATTTTTTCTCCTGTTGCCAAAGTTACTTCTATTAGATTACTTTTATCTGTTGCTGCTGCATTTGATTTTGAGATAGAACAGATGGATGTGAAGACAACATTTCTTCATGGGGATCTAGAAGAGGAGATCTACATGAAGCAACTTGAAGGCTTTATGGTGAAGGGTAAGAAATAACTAGTATGCAGGTTGAAGAAGTCTCTATATGGGTTAAAACAGTCACCAAGGATGTGGTATCAGAAATTTGATACCTATATACAGGGACTTGGCTTCACCAGAAGCAAGGAGGATCACTGTGTTTATTTTAAATTAATTGTTGACCGTGTTATTTATTTGGTCTTGTATGTGGATGATATGTTGTTGATTGGAAATGACAAAGAAATTATCCAAGATTTGAAGACCCAACTGTTCTCCAAATTCGACATGAAGGATCTTGGTGCTGCAAACTATATTTTGGGCATGGAAATTAAGAAAGATCTGGATCAAAGAAGATCTACAAGTGGGTATGTGTTTAGCCTATTTGGAGGCGTAGTCAGTTGGATGAGTAAAAGAGAGTCTGTAGTGGCTCTTTCAACTACAGAGGCAGAATACATAGCAGCCACTCATGCAAGCAAGGAAGCAGTTTGGTTGCAGAGATTGTGTTCAAGTATGGGGTTGGTACAACAAGCTATAAGGATAGACTGTGATAGCCAAAGTGAAATTTTCTTGGCTAAGAACCCTGTTTATCATTCAAAGACAAAGCACATTGATGTTCAATATCACTTTGTTAGAGATATGATTGAGGCTAAAAGGGTGTTGCTGGTAAAGGTGGACACTCTGAAGAATGTTGCAGATGCATTGACGAAGTCTGTGAGCACTCAGAAGTTCTCTTGGTGTAGAGAAACAATGGGTGTTGAAGAATTGGGCCAATGACTAAGCTCTCCTGTGGTCCCCTGTGGAAAGAAAACAACAAGTGGGAGAATGTTGGGTATGTGTTATATCTTTCCACGATTGGCCCCACGCGCTGTATGTTGCGTCGGGCGTAGCTGGGGGGTCACGAGGGGCGAAGCAGTCCCCACCGTTGGGGTCCGGGGCAGCGCCCCAGCCAAAATTTGTTTTTTGTGCGGACCCACTCATAGGCGGATCCGCCCATGGTTTTGTGCATGGTTTTGCACATGGGTTTGGGGTTCGATGGTTTTCGGCCCCTGGTATTTTGTAGATCCGGTCAAGGGAACTACGGTTATGTTCTAATCCAGGGTTAATGGATTGGGGTTTATGTATTCTTCGGCATGTATATATATGTGTTGTAACACTAAAAGGAATATAATGAAAAATCAAGCTGGTCGTCCCGATTTGGGATCCAGGGGAAAATCTCTGTGTTTATCTGTTTTATGTTTTATGCTCTTGCTATTGTTTATTTTCTTATATAAGAATCGTGTGTAGATATTTTTGTTCATGGTTAAAACCTACATTTGGTATCAGAGTTGTTTCGGCTTCAAGGGGACGCCTTTGTTATTGAGGGTTTTTTGCTCGGTCCTGTGGTAGACCCTGTTCAGTGGGAGATCTGCGGGATCGATTCTTGCAGTGAAAGAAGATGGCGAGCAGTGGAAAGCTAGAGATCGAGAAATTTAATGGTCAGAGTTTTGAGTTGTGGAAGATCAAGATGGAGGATCTGCTGGTGGATAAAGATCAGTGGATCGCGGTAGATCCAGGTACTAAACCAACGGCAATGTCAGATGAAGACTGGAAGAAACTGGATCGGAAGGCTAAGAGCACAATACGGTTGTGTGTGTCAGATTCAATATTGTTGAATGTATCTGGGGAAGCTACGACGAAGAATTTGTGGGAAAAACTTGGGACTTTGTACCAATATAAGTCTCTGGTGAATAAGTTGTTCTTGCGGAAAAAGCTGTATAACCTGAGGATGAAGGATGGAGACTCGGTGACAGAGCATCTGAACGCCTTCAATACTGTGGTAAGTCAGCTGTCGTCTGTTGATATTAAAATCTCAAATGAAGATAAGTGCATCAGTTTTTTGTGCTCTCTACCAGACTCGTGGGACAGTCTGGTTATTGCAATAGGTAGCAATACAACTACCTTGAATTTTGATGACATTGTCTCAGCCTTGCTGTCGGAGGAAATGAGACGGAGAAATATGGAGGGTCGGAATGGAGATGCCTTATCTGTATGAGGAAGGTCCCAGAACAAAAACAAGAATAAGGTTTCGAGTGGGAGATCTAAATCTAGAGGGAGATCTAAATCTCCTGGAAAGTTTGTAAAGGTGTGCTGGAAATGCGGAAAGGAAGGGCACTACAAAAAAGAATGCAGATCTAAAGCTCCTGAGAAAGGAAAGGGATCTGATGAAGCTCCTTCTGCAGAGGAAAAAACCACCTCGGATGAAGGTGGGGATGTGTATTTGGCTTCTTCTTCAAATACACATGTAGATCATGAGTCATGGTTGATTGACTCAGGTGCATCCTTTCACTTAACTCCCCATAGGGAGTGGTTCTGCGAGTATGAGAAATATGATGGTGGTGATGTCTTCCTAGGGGATGATAGGAAGGCCAGAATCGTCGGACGTGGAAAGGTCAAGCTGAAGCTGCAAGGTGGAAGGATTAGAACACTTCATGGTGTTCTGCATATTCCTACATTGGACAGAAATCTGATTTCTGTAAGTAAGATGGATGATGCAGGTGTAAAAACAGTGTTCGAGAAAGATGCCTACAAGATGGTTTGGGGAGCACTGGTATTAATGCGGGGAGTTCGGACTGGAACTATGTACAAGCTACAAGGTAGCACTGTTATTGATGGGTGTAACAGTTCTGTGGTTCCTGAAAGCGGGACGGAAAGTCTAGCTGTCTCTGGAGAAAAGACCATGCTATGGCATCAAAGGCTTGGACATATTGGAGAGAAGGGCCTTCGGATACTCCATAGAGATGGTATGGTAGAAGGTATGTCTAATTGTTCTCTGGATTTCGATTTCTGTGAACATTGTGTATATGGAAAGCAGAATCGGGTGAGTTTTCCTTCTGGTGTTAAGAGGGCAAACAAGATA